>CANJKZ010000013.1:1200000-1800000 GCA_947471745.1 Closterium sp. Naga37s-1 | reverse complement strand
AAGGCGCGTTACGTTGCACGAGGCTTCAGTCAGCGAGAGGGAGTTGACTTCTTCCAGACCTTCTCCCCGACCCCGAAGATGACCACTCTTCGGGTTCTGCTGCACGTCGCTGCTCAGCGTGACTACGAGCTCCACTGCCTTGACTTTAGCACTGCGTTCCTACAGGGCACCCTGCACGAGGAGATCTGGCTGCGCCGCCCACCTGGCTTCACTGGGTCGTTCCCTCCTGGTACCCAGTGGAGCCTCCGGCGGCCAGTCTACGGTCTCCGCCAGGCACCCCGTGAGTGGCACGACACACTGAGGACTACTCTTACTGCTCTTGGTTTTGCTCCTTCTACTGCTGACCCGTCGCTGTTTCTACGCACCGACACCACTCTGCCGCCGTTCTACGTTCTCGTGTACGTAGACGACTTGGTCTTTGCTACTGCTGACACTGAGGCACTCGCCCACGTGAAGTCGGAGCTGCAGAAGAGACACACGTGCACAGACCTGGGTGAGCTGACAAGCTATCTTGGCTTGCGGATCACCCGGGACAGAGCACAGCGCACCATCACCTTGACTCAGTCATACATGGTGCAGCAGGTCCTTCAGCGCTTCCGCTTCACGTACTCCTCGCCTCAGCCCACTCCTCTGCCTACCGGTCACTCGCTCTCAGCTCTGCCTTCGGATGAGTCCGTAGAGCCGAGTGGCCCGTATCCAAAGCTTGTGGGCTGCCTCATGTACCTGATGACCTGCACTCGACCTGACTTAGCCTACCCTCTTAGCATCCTAGCACGCTATGTCGCTCCTGGCCGTCATTGGAAGGAGCACATGGATGCCGCTAAGAGGGTGTTGCGCTACTTGTGCAGTACGTCGGGCATGGGGCTTGTGCTTGGAGGACGGCGCGACGTTGTCCTCACTGGACACTCAGACGCTTCTTGGGCTGACGACCAGGCTACTCAGCGGTCGTCTCAGGGTTACACCTTCAGCCTTGGCTCTGGCTCAGTTTCTTGGCGTTCTACACGCTCTTCCTCTGTTCTCAGCTCCAGTTGTGAGGCTGAGATCTACGCAGGGGCCATGGCTGCACAGGAGTTACGCTGGCTCACCTACCTGCTGATCGACCTGGGGGAGCGGCCTCGTTCTCCTCCAGTGCTGTACGTCGACAACAAGGCTGCCCTTGCCTTGTGTCAGGAGCACAGACTGGAGCACAGAACGAAGCACATCGCTCTGCGCTACTTCCTTGCTCGAGAGTTGCAGCAGCGTGGTCACCTTCGTCTTGCTTACGTGGCCACTCGGGCCAACACTGCTGATGTGTTCACCAAGGCGCTTCAGCCTTGTGATCATTAGCGTTTTTGTACTGTTCTAGGCCTTGTGCCTACTGCCCCTCACTTGCTCACTTCTTGACTCTGCTTGTACTGTGATCTCTATATATATACCTGCATGCTTACACTTGCTAGGTTGTGATCACTGTACCTCTTGTTATATTATCAAACTGCATGTGAACTGGTCTTGTGACCGCTTGCTTGTGCTCGGAATTTGTGTGGTATCCTTGAGATCCACCCTGAGCTTTGCTTTGCTTTGCTTTGGTTTGACTGGTCTTGTGACCATCTGGTTGTCTCCCACTTAGCCTATGGGGGTGTGTCAAACATTATATGTTTACATTGTGTAGGCTATAGTGGGTTTAGTCTTAGGGGGTACAACAAACTTAGGGTTTCCTACTTGTACCCAACTTTCTGCTAGTTCATCCATTCTCGTTCGTTCTGAGTTTCTAACAGGGTGCAACTGGCTGGCGCAAAATACACGGGTGCAGACTTTCTGTCGCGTGCAGGGCAAATTCGCGCGCAGGGGTTGAGCATCGACTGTACGTAAAACCGTGACCCGCCCTAAGGCATCACGAAATGGTGCAGCGACACCCAAAACAATTGACTTATGAGTTGTAGAAGTTTAAGTGTAAGGAAAATTCATTTTCCTTACTTCTCGCCCCTGCTTATCGCGTACACGACGGTTCCCGCCAAAGGCATGTATCAGTGAAACGTTACCCGCTCGTGACACTCGCCTCGACCATTGCTCCCGCCCAGGGTCGTCGCTAGGGTATGAGGGATGTCTGACGGGTCCCCCGGGCAAAAAAAGGGGTTTGTCTGATGCTGACTGGCCCATCAGATTAATCCAAAAAAACATGTCTGCTTATCAGCCAAACAGAAAAAGATGTCTGCTAACGACGACCCTGCTCCCGCCACTGTACACCTCGCGACCCAACATAACAGATCGGCTGGTAACCCGCGCTCCGGTCCTCCGCCTCGACATTTCCCAACCTCGGCGCTAGGCCCATCGCGCACCACATTCTCGCGCATGACCATTACCACGCTAAGCTTTCGCTATATATTGATTCCTTCGCTCATTGTACCTTTTCTTCGATAGTGAAATTCTTGCTCGCCCACTCCATTGCACTCGTAACAGTAAGGAACAAAAACCCTAAACCTATATAATTGGTTTCACATTTTAATACTGTCCGAATAATGAGCGAGAATGGGTGAAACTAACAGCATGCAGGAGTACGGTACAAGTAGCAAACCCTAATTGGGTTGTATCCCATATGGGCTACCCCACTACAGCCTACACAACATGATAGTTTGACACACCCCCATAGGCAAAGTGGGGGAGAACAAAGGGTAACAAGACCAGTCAAGAAAAGCAAAGCAAGCTCAGGGTGGATCACGAAGTCACCACAGACTCTGAGCACAAGCAAATGGCCACAAGGCCAGTTCACATGCAGCGTTATATAATGCAGAACAAGCAGTACAGTGATCACAACCTAGCAAGTGGAAGCATGCAGGTATATGTATATAGATCACAGTACAAGCAAAGTCAAGAAGTGAGCAAGTGAGACCCAGTAGGCACAAGGCCTAAAACAGTACAGAAACGCAGATGATCACAAGGCTGAAGTGCCTTGGTGAAGATATCAGCAGTGTTGGCCCGAGAGGCCACGTAAGCAAGACGAAGCTGACCACGCTGCTGCAACTCTCGAGCAAGGAAGTAACGCAGAGCGATGTGCTTCGTCCTGTGCTCCAGTCTGTGCTCCTGACACAAGGCAATCATGGCCTTGTTGTCGACGTGTAGAACTGGAAGAGAACAAGGCGGCTCTCCCAAGTCGATCAGCAGGTAGGTGAGCCAGCGTAACTCCTGTGCAGCCATGGCCCCTGCGTAGATCTCAGCCTCACAACTGGAACTGAGAACAGAAGACGAGCGGGTAGACTGCCAAGAAACAGAGCCGGAGCCAAGGCTGAAAGTGTAACCTTGTGACGACCGCTGCGTAGCCAAGTCGTCAACCCAAGAAGCGTCTGCGTGTCCAGTGAGGACAACTCGACCCCGTCCTCCAAGCACGAGCCCCATGCCCGACGTACTGCACAAGTAGCGCAACACCCTCTTAGCGGCCTCCCAGTGCTCTGGTCGGTGTCTCCCGGGCGCAACGTAGCATGCCAGGATGCTAAGAGGGTAGGCAAGGTCAGGTCGAGTGCAGGTCATCAGGTACATGAGGCAGCCCACAAGCTCTGGATACGGGCCACTCGGCTCTACGGACTCGTCCGAAGGTGGAGCTGAGAGCGAGTGACCGGTAGGCAGAGGAGTGGACTGTGGCGAGGAGTACTGGAACCGGAAGCGCTTAAGGACCTGCTGCACCATGTGTGACTGAGTCAAGGTAATGGTGCGCCGTGCTCTGTCCCGGGTGATCTGCAAGCCAAGATAGCTGCGCAGCTCACCGAGGTCTGTGCACGTGTGTCTCTTCTGCATCTCCGACTTCACTAAGGCGAGTCCCTCAGTGTCAGCAGTGGCAAAGACCAAGTCGTCGACGTACACGAGGATGTAGAATGGCGGCAGCAAAGTGTCAGTGCGTAGAAACAGCGACGGGTCAGCAGTCGAAGGAGCAAACCCAAGAGCCGCAAGTGTCGTCCTCAGTGTGTCGTGCCACTCGCGAGGCGCCTGGCGGAGACCGTAGACTGGCCGCTGGAGGCTCCACTGGGTACCTGCAGGAAACAACCCTATGAAGCCAGGTGGGCGGCGCAGCCAGATCTCCTCGTGCAGGCTGCCCTATAAGAAAGCTGTGCTGAAGTCAAGAGAGTGAAGCTCGTAGTCACGCTGAGCGGCGACGTGCAGCAGCACCCGAAGAGTGGTCAGGGGTAGGGGAGAAGGTCTGGAAGAAGTCAACTCCCTGTCGCTGACTGAAGCCTCGTGCAACGTAACGCGCCTTGAAGACAGGCGGAGAACCCGGCGGCTGCTTCACCCTGAAAACCCACATGCCATCGACTATGTTCGCCCCAGGAGGGGAAACCTCGTCGACGTAAGTGCCTGTGGACTTCCAGGATGCCATCTCTGTGTCCATGGCTGTCTGCCACTGAGAGGAGTAGGGACCCGTAATCGCCTCTGCGTAAGAGCGCGGGGCCGGGATGTCTGGTGCATCCGGGTCTCCCTCAGGTGCAATCAGCATGGACACGAGATGAGGTACAGCAGCTGCAAAACACTCAAAGTCCTCCTGCCTGTCCTCAAAGACGTCCGTGCCAAGAGCACACTCACCCCCGACGGACGGAGGACAGACAGACTTAGACTCAGCAACAAGACTAGCGGCGTAGTCGAGGCGACAGGCGGCAGCAAAGTCAACAAGCTCAACAACTAGGGCAGACGCAGCAGTGGACTCAAACGAAGGGTCAGTGAAAACAGTGGCTAGAAGACGTGTGACAGTAGGACTGGTAGCACGAGCAAGGTCGGACTCAGGGTCAGGAACGTCAGGAAGAGAGGACGCAGGAGGAGACGGCAGAGGGACACGCTGTGGAACAGAGGAAGGACGAAGTGCCATCTGGTGCGTGCCGGGGACAGGAGGAGGACGCTGACGCGGAACACGGTGACCAGTGCGAACAGCGCGAACAGGCGACGCTGGACGAGACGCGGGCTCACGACGCTCTCCGAAACCTCATGTCTGCTCAGTGTAGCAGGCAGTGGGGAGGCTGGCTGTAACTGCGGCTGCGACTGGTCAGGCGGTGGACACAGTAAGGGAGGAGTAAGGCCAGTAGAAGACGGGAGACGAAGAACCTGCTGAAGTAGTGGAACGAAGTACGGTCGCGGCCGCACAGCGCCTCCAGAACCAGCACCGACAGCACCAGCACCCCCAGGGCCAGCACCTCCAGCTCCAGGGTCTCCAGCTCCAGGGTCTCCAGCTCCAACGCCTGCAGCACCACCAGCTCCAGCAGCTCCAGTACCTCCAGTATGAGCACCTCCGGGACCAGCGGCTCCAGTACCTCCAGCACCTCCAGGACCAGCAGCTCCAGCACCTCCGGCTCGAACGCCTGCAGCACCACCAGCTCCACCAGCTCCAGTACCTCCAATACGAGCACCTCCGGGACCAGCGGCTCCAGCACCTCCAGCACCTCCAGGACCAGCAGCTCCAGCACCTCTGCTACCTCCAGCGCCAGCGCCTCCAGCTCCAGGGTCTCCAGCTCTAGCGCCTGCAGTACCACCGGCTCTAGCAGCTCCAGTAGCTCCAGTACGAGCACCTCTGGGACCAGCAGCTCCAGCACCTCCAGGACCAGCAGCTCCAGTGCCTCCAGCTCCAGGGCCTTCAGCGGCAGGCCCCCCAGCTCCAGCAGCGTCACTCTGAAAACTCCAGCGCCGAGCAAACCACTCGCGCAGCTGCGGTGGAGAGAGAGGCTCCTGCCGTGACGAGGCACCCGGAGAACCTCCAGCACCTCCAGCACCTCCAGGACCAGCAGCTCCAGCACCTCCGGCACCTCCAGGGACAGCAGCTCCAGCTCCAGGGTCTCCAACTCCAGCGCCTGCAGTACCACCGGCTCCAGCAGCTCAAGTACCTCCAGTACGAGCACCTCCGGGACCAGCAGCTCCAGTGCCTCCAGCTCCAGGGCCTCCAGCGGCAGGCCCCCCAGCTCCAGCAGCGCCACTCCGAAGGCTCCAGTGCCGAGCAAACCACTCGCGCAGCTGCGGTGGAGAGAGAGACTCCCGCCGTGACGAGGCACCCGGAGAACCTCCAGCAGACAAAGTACCTCCAGGCTCAGCATGCTCAGGCTCGGCACCCCCAAGCTCAGCACCCCCAGGCTCCGCACCCTCAGACTCAGCAACCCTAGGCTCAGCACTCCCAGGCTCCGCACGCTCACGCTCAGCACCCCCCGGCTCCGCACGCTCAGGCTCAGCACCCCCATACGCAGCCTCCCTAGCAGCACCACCCCCAGCAGCACCAGAGTCAATAGCGACCTCGACATGCTCGAAAGGGTCTACCTGAGACACACCTGAGGGAGCAGGACCCTGAGGGGGGAGGGGGTCTACCGGAGGAGGACCTGGTGCGAGGAAGAGCGGTGGGGGGGGGAGAGGGGCAGTGCGGTAGGGGTAAAAGGGAACCGACTCGTCAAACGTGACGTCCTGAGAGGGCAGGACATGGCGCGAGGTGGGGTGGTAAAACTGCCAGCCAGGCGCGTCAGGGGGAAAGCCAAGGAAGACGCAGGGAATGGCGCGGGAGGAGAGCTTGTCCGCGGAAGTATCGCGGACAAAGGCACGAGAGCACCAAACCCGGAACACCGACGCATCGCCAACTTTCCCCGTCCAACACATTGTAGTCGAGGTCTCCGGCAAAGAGACACTGGGCCTGAGGTTGAGCTGATGCGCAGCGTACCGGACCGCAAACGGCCACAGAAAATGGGGGGCAGCTGCATGGATCATGGAGGTACGAGCAACCTCCATGACTAAGCCAATGCGGCGCTCAGCAACCCCATTCTGCTGCAGAGAGGCCGGAAGCGTGAACGACTGGAGAATTCCCTCCCCACGACAAAAGTCCCGCAAGAGGTCGGAGGCAAACTCACCACCTCTGTCAGAGTGCAGACGCAGGACAGGAAGGTCCTCACGGAACTGCTCCCAGAGCTGGAGACGGACATCGCGGATCCAAGGGATCAAAACATCAGGGACCTCCCCCTTGCTGCGCAAGGGGAAGACCGTGGTGTAACGCGAGTAGTCGTCAACAACTAGCAGAAAGTAGCGCTCGCGGCCCTGTATACGGACGTGGGCTGGGCCCCACACGTCCATGTGGAGAGTCTGCAGGGGAGCAGTCGTCGGGGGAAACGAGGAGGAGTGAGGAGCGGCGCGCTGCCGCCCCTTAACACAGGGAAGGTAGGGAGGGGCAGGCGAGGGTGGGAGGGGAGGCAGAGACCTGGGAAGACCAGAGACAAGGAGATGGGAGTGCATGCCACGGAGGCTTGGCACGGAGGGGTGACCAAGGCGGTGGTGCCAAAGGAGCGTCTGGTGCGACAGGGCATGACACGAGCAGGGGGCCGCTAGCTGACCTGACGCAGACGCAGACGCAACTACCTGAGGAGGCGCAGTAGTCAGTGTGTACAGACTCGACCCAGGCCGACGGGTGAACGTGGCCAGGTGACGGCCAGTCCGGGAGCACGTACAGATCGCCACACGTGTCCTCCAGGGGTGAAGGTATCAACCCATTCATCCTGAAGGACGGCGTTGCTCACCAAGTTCGTAGAGAACGAGGGGAGGTGAAGACCTGACAGTGAGCCAGACGGAACCGCCGGACACGGGAGAACAGTGGAGGAACGTGCAAGGACTGGGCCCCCAGAGGGGTCAGCCAGAGAGACAGCAACAGGTGCAGGGAGCGGTGTGACTGTGGTACTGTCGCGAAACAAACAGCGGGAAGCACCTGAGTCAAGCGTGAAGGTGTGCAAGGCCTCAGCAGGTGCAGTACCAGAGAGAGCAGACTCACTAGCACCTAGAGCAGCAGCCTCTATACCTGGGTCGGGCGGCACACACACGTAACAGTCACCCTCAGCACTAACAGTCAATGCATACATGGCAGTAAGGAGAGCATCATAGTCAAGAGCAAAGATATCCACACCCTGCCTAAGCAGCTCTAGCCAGCGGGGGAGCTCAGCCGCGTCGCCAAACTCTGCACGCCAGGCGTTGCTCAGACAGGAGAAGCAGCGGGACTGAGTGTGACCAACTGTCCCGCAAGTCTGACCAGCCCGATCACCTGTGCGAATGATGTACGGGCAGCGAGCAGTACTCCGAGACGCCCCAGGCTGAGCGTACCACTCACGGAGCTGCTGGGGCGTAAGGGTCTCGTGCGGACGCCGCTGCAGCTGCATCTGGCCACCGCCAGAAACTCCCCACTGAACAGCTCCACGGTGACTGCCACTATGGCCGCTGCCACCACTCCAACTAGCGTACCACTCACGAAGCTGCTGGGGCGTGAGGGTCTCGCGCGGACGCCGCTGGAGCTGCATCTGGCCACCGCCAGAACCTCCCCACCGAACAGCTCCACCGAGACTGCCACTACGGCCGCCGCCACCACTCCCACTGCTGCCACCACCGCCGCCACCACTCCCACCGCTACCACGAAGAGACGTCATAGCGGGCAAAGCAAGGAGGTGTGCGACCAGCACGGCAGCACGCAGGGAAGGCATGGCGGCGAGCAGGCACTAGGGTAGGTCGGGGCGGCGCACGGTCAAGGAAGGGCGACGAGCGGCCAGAGCAGGGCAGCGCAATTAGCAGGGAAGGGCGGTGCAATTGGCAGGGCAGGGCGGCGGCCAGCAGGGTGGCGCGCAGGCAGGGCAGGGCCGGGCGGCTGCCAGTAGGGCGGCTCGCTAGCAGGGCAGGGCGGCGCTGCGGCGAGCAGCGCGCGGGCAGGGCAGGGCGGCGCGGCGGCGAGCAGCGCGCGGGCAGGGCAGGGCGGTGCGGCGGCGAGCAGCGCGCGGGCAGGGCAGGGCGGCGCGGCGGCGAGCGGCGCGCGGGCAAGGCAGGGCGGCGCGGCGGCGAGTGGCGCGCGGGCAAGGCAGGGCGGCGCGGCAGCGAGCGGCGCGCGGGCAGGGCAGTGCGGCGCGGCGGCGAGCGGCACGCGGGCAGGGCACGGCGGCTCGGCAGCGAGCGGCGCGCGAGCAGGGCAGGGCGGCGCAACGGCGAGCAGCGCGCGGGTAGAGCAGGGCGGCGTGGCGGCGAGCGGCGCGCGGGCAGGGCAGGGCGGCGCGGCGGCGAGCAGCGTGCGGGCAGGGCAGGGTGGCGCGGCGCGGCGATGAGCGGCGCGCGGGCAGGGCTGGGCGGCGCGGCGCGGCGACGAGCGGCGCGCGGGCAGGGCAGGGCAGCGCGGCGCAGCGACGAGCGGCGCGCGGGCAGGGCAGGGCGGCGCGGCGCGGCAACGAGCGGCACGCGGGCAGGGCAGGGCGGCACGGCGCGGCGACGAGCGGCGCGCGGGCAGGGCAGGGCGGCGCGGCGCGTCGACGAATGGCGCGCGGGCAGGGCAGGGCGTGCGCGAGCGGCGCGACGCGGGGCAGGGCAGGGCAGCGCAGCACTAGCAGGGCGGCGCGACGGGTGGGGTAGCGCGACACGGGCAGCGAGCTATACGGTGGGCCCTTAAAAAAACGGTCCTAGGAGAGGACCTGCTCTGAAACCTGTGATAATGAGAACGAGAATGGATGAACTATGAATGAAGTGAGTACATATAGGAAACCCTAATTGGGTTGTACCCCCTATGGGATACCCCACTATAGCCTGCACAACAGCATAAGCTATATATATGTTCTGACACACCCCCATAGGCAAAGTGGGGGAGAACAAGGGGTCACAAGACCAGTCACGCAAAGAACAGCAAGCTCAGGGTGGATCACAAAGTCACCACACAGTCCGAGCACAACGACAAGGCCACAAGGCCAGTTCACATGCAGGAGTGCACACATATATATAGAGCTAGACAAGTAAGAGCAGGTATATATATGTGACAGTACAAGCAAGGTCAAGAGGAGAGCAAGTGAGGCAAGACAGGTACAAGACCCAGCTGAGTGCAGAAGCGCTGATGGTCACAAGGCGGAAGTGCCTTGGTGAACACATCAGCAGTGTTGGCCTCAGAGGCCACGTACGCAAGTCGCAACTGACCACGCTGCTGCAGCTCACGAGCAAGAAAGTAACGGAGAGCAATGTGCTTCGTTCTGTGCTCCAAGCGCTGCTCTCGACACAAGGCCAGCATGGCCTTGTTGTCTACGTACAGCACTGGAGGAGAACGAGGCGGCTCTCCAAGGTCAGTCAGCAGGTAGGTGAGCCAGCGAAGCTCCTGTGCAGCCATGGCCCCGGCGTAGATCTCAGCCTCACAACTGGAGCCGAGAACAGAGGACGAGCGAGTAGCCCGCCACGAGACAGAGCCGGAACCAAGACTGAAGGTGTAACCCTGCGACGACCGCTGCGTAGCCTGGTCGTCAGCCCAAGAAGCGTCCGCGTGCCCAGTGAGCACCACTGGACTCCGCCCTCCAAGCACTAGCCCCATGCCCGACGTACTGCACAAGTAGCACAACACCCTCTTCGCTGCAGCCATGTGCTCTGGTCGGTGTCTCCCAGGAGCAACATAGCGTGCAAGAATACTAAGAGGGTATGCAAGGTCAGGTCGTGTGCAGGTCATCAGGTACATGAGGCAACCAACAAGCTCTGGGTACGGGCCACTCGACTCTACGGACTCATCCGAAGGCAGAGCTGAGAGCGAGTGGCGAGTAGACAGAGGAGTGGCCTGAGGCGAGGAGTACGTGAAGCCGAAGCGCTGAAGGACCTGCTGCACCATGTGTGACTGAGTCAAGGTAATGGTGCGGCGTGCTCTGTCCCGAGTGATCTGCAAGCCAAGGTAGCTGCGCAGTTCACCCAGGTCTGTGCACGTGTGTCTCTTCTGCAGCTCGGACTTCACGTAGGCTAGTCCAGCAGTGTCAGCTGTGGCAAAGACCAAGTCGTCGATGTACACGAGGATGTAGAACGGCGGCAAAGAAGTGTCGGTGCGCAGAAACAACGACGGGTCAGCAGTAGAGGGAGCAAACCCAAGAGCCGCAAGCGTAGTCCTCAGTGTGTCGTGCCACTCACGCGGTGCCTGGCGGAGACCGTAGACTGGCCGTCGGAGGCTCCACTGGGTGCCAGGAGGGAAAGTCCCAGTGAAGCCAGGTGGACGGCGCAGCCAGATCTCCTCGTGCAGGCTACCCTGCAAGAAAGCAGTGCTGAAGTCAAGAGAGTGGAGCTCGTAGTCGCGCTGAGCGGCTATGTGCAGCAGCACCCGAAGAGTGGTCATCTTCGGGGTGGGAGAGAAGGTCTGAAAGTAGTCAACTCCCTGCCGCTGACTGAAGCCACGAGCGACGTACCGCGCCTTGAAGACAGGTGGAGAGCCCGGCGGCCGCTTCACCCTGAAGATCCACATGCCACTGACGATGTTCGCCCCAGGAGGGGGAACCGCGTCAACGTAGGTGCCTGTGGACTTCCAGGACGCCATCTCTGCATCCATAGCTGCCTGCCACTGAGAGGAGTAGGGACCCTCTACGGCCTCCGCGTAAGAGCGCGGAGTCGGGATGTCTAGTGCATCCGGGTCTCCCTCAGGGGCAAGTAGTACGGACGCGAGATGAGGTGAAGCAGCAGCCAGACACTGGAACTCCTCCTGCCTGTCCTCAAGGACGTCCGTGCCAAGAGCACACTCACCCCCGACGGACGGAGGACAGACAGACGCAGACTCAGCAACAAGACCGGCAGCGTAGTCTAGACGACAGCGAGCAGCAAAGTCGACGAGCTCAGCAACAAGAGCAGACGCAGCAGTGGACTCAAAAGAGGGGTCAGTGACGACAGTAGCAAGGAGACGTGTGACAGTAGGACTGGTAGCACGAAGAGAGTCGGACTCTGGGTCGGTAAGTGCAGGAAGAGAGGACTCAGGAGGAGAAGGCAAAGGGGCACGCAGAGGAGCAGTGGACGGACGCAAAGACATCCGGTGCGTGCCAGGGACAGGAGGAGGACGCTGACGCGAACCGCGACCACTAGCGCGAGCAGCACGAACAGGCGACGCAGGACGAGACGCAGGCTCACGACGCTCAGCAAGACCTCCAGTGGGACCAGTGTAAGGAGAGGGAGCAGGAAGTGGGGAGGCGGGCTCTAGCTGGGACTGTGACTGAACAGGCGGTGGACACGCTGCAGGAGGAGAAAGACCAAGAACCTGCTGTAGGAGTGGAACGAAGTACGGCCGAGGCCGCGCGGCGACTCCAGACACAGCAGGGACAGCACCCTCAGCAGCAGCACCAGCGCCAACAGCACCTCCAGGGGCAGGACCTCCAGCAGCACCAGCAGCACCAACACCCGCAGCAGCTCCAGCTCCAGGCGGACCCGAAGGCCCAGCAGCTCCGGGACCAGCGGCACAAGTACCCTCAGCAGTCGAAGGAGCTCCGGCTCCAGCAGTACGTCTCCAGCGGCGAGCAAACCACTCGCGCAGCTCCTGTGGAGAGAGGGGCTCCCGCCGAGGCGAAGCACCCGGAGAACCGCCAGGTCCCGCACCGCCAGACGCCACAAGGGGAGGTCCAGTGGCCGCAGGCTCCGCAGCTCCAGGCTCAACAGCTCCAGACGCAGCACCCCCTGGCTCAGCACCCCCAGTCGCAGCACCCCCAGGCTCAGCACCCCCAGACTCCGCACCCCCAGGCTCAGCACCCCCAGTCGCAGCACCCCCAGGCTCAGCACCCCCAGACTCCGCACCCCCAGGCTCAGCACCCCCAGTCGCAGTACCCCCAGGCTCAGTACCCCCAGACTCAGCACCCCCAGGCTCAGCACCCCCAGGCTCAGCACCCACGCGCGTAGCACCCCCAGAGTCAGCACCCCCAGGCTCAGCACCCGCAGCAGGACCAGAGTCACCAGCAACCTCGACCGGCTCGACTGCGTCTACCTGGGACACACCTGAAGGGGCAGGACCCTGAGGGGGAAGGGGGTCTACCGGGGGGGGACCTGGCACAAGGAAGTGCGGTGGCGGGGGGAGGGAAGGAGTGCGGTAGGGGAAGAGGCGGTAGAAGGGGACTGACTCGTCGAACGTGACGTCCTGGGAGGACAGAACACGACGAGAGGAGGGGTGGTAGAACTGCCACCCTGGGGCGTCAGGGGGGAAGCCGAGGAAGACACAGGGAGCAGCACGAGGGGACAGCTTGTCCGCAGACAAGTCGCGGACAAACGCCCGAGATCCCCAGACACGGAACGCAGACGCATCGCCGACCTTCCCCGTCCACAGCAGAGCTGGGGAGGTCTCCGGCCGGGAGACCCTGGGGTGAAGGTTGATCTGATGCGCCGCGTACCGAACCGCAAACGGCCACAGAAAATGGGGGGCAGCCGCATGCATCATGGACGTACGAGCGACGTCCATGACCATGCCAATGCGGCGCTCAGCAATCCCATTTTGCTGTGGAGAGTCCGGAAGCGTAAAGGTCTGGCGGATGCCTCGTGCACGACAGTAGGCTCGCAGAAGGCCAGAGGAGAACTCTCCACCTCGGTCAGAGTGCAGACGCAGAACAGGAAAGTCCGAGCCGAAGCTCCTCCTGAGCTGGAGACGAGCTGCGCGGATCCAGTCGATCAACACCTCAGTAACATCACCCTTGCTACGCAAGGGGAAGACTGTAGTGTAACGCGAGTAGTCGTCAACCACCAGCAGGAAGTAGCGCTCGTGACCCTGCCCACGGACGCGGGCCGGGCCCCACACGTCCATGTGAAGCGTCTGCAGAGGAGCCTCTGTCGGGGGAAACTGGGAGGAGTGAGGGGCAGCCCGGAGCCGCCCCTCAACACAGGGGACACAGGAAGGTCCGGGTCCCGAGGGAAGGGGAGGGAGAGACCGGGGAAGACCAGAGACAAGGACACGGGAAGCCATGCCCCGAAGACGAGGCAAGGAGGGGTGGCCAAGACGGTGGTGCCACAGGAGAGTCTCCTGAGACAGGCGGCGACACGAGCAGGGGGCAGACTCAGGACCAGACCTGGACGCAGCAGCAAACACCTGACCCGACGCAGCTACCTGGCCAGACGCAGGGACAGGAGGAGACTCAGTGGTCAGGGTATAGAGACTCGACCCCGGCCGACGCGAAAACGTGGCCAGGTGTTGGCCTGTGCGGGCGTCCGAGCAGTGGGTCACCGCTAACTCGCAGGAGTAAACTGGTGAACCCCCGCATCCTGCAGGTCAGCACCACTCACCAAGTTCGTCGAGAACGAGGGGAGGTACAGACCAGACAAGGTGCCCGAGGGGGCAGCCGGACACGGGAGGACAGTGGAGAAGTGAGAGAGGACAGGACCCCCAGAGGGGTCAGCCAGGGAGACTGCAACCGGCCGGCCAAGCGGCGTGAGTGTGGTGCGGTCTCGAAAGAAGGAGCGAGAAGCCCCTGAGTCAAGCGTGAAGGTGAGGGAGGCCGAAGCCGACGCAGTACCTGAGAGCGCAGCCTCACCAGTGCCTGAGAGTGCAGACGCACTGGCACCTAGAGCAGCAGCCGCAGAAGTACCTGGCGCAGCAGTACCAATGCCCGGGTCGGGCGGGAAACACCGGTAACAGTCACCCTCCTCACTAATAGTCACAGCATACATGGCAGCAAAGATAGCATCAAAGTCAAGATCAAAGATAGCTACGCCAGCCCTAGACAGCTCTCCCCAACGGGGAATCTCACTAGCCTCGGGGAACTGCTGACGCCAAGCGTCCGTCAGGCGACCAAAGCAGCGCTGGGTGGGGTGGGCACCCCCACACTGCTCACCCGTGCGGTCGCCGGAACGAAGGACGTAGGTGCACGGACCAAAACCCCCACCCCGCTGACGCTGCGTGTACCACTCACGGAGCTGCTGGGGCGGGGGGATGTCCCGCGAACGCTGCTGCTGCTGCTGCTGCTGACGCTGGCCACCACCAGAGCCGCTACGCTGCGGGGCACCACCCCGACCAGCTCCACCCCCTCCGCCACCGCCGCCTCCACCTCCACCACCACCGCTGCCTCCGCTCCCACCGCTGCCGCCGCCACCGCCTCCTCCTCCGCTGCTGACACCGGCACCACCGCCCCCGCCACCACTCCCACCGCCACTCCCACTCCCTCCGCCGCCTCCACCGCCACCTCCACCGCCCCCGCCAGGTCCACCCGCGCCCTTGCCCCCCTTGCCCCTGCCAGGGCGGCGTCTCCCGCTAGGGGCAGACGCCGCGCAGACCGACTCAAGACCAAGCAGGTCGGCAGCAGCAGCAGAGGCAACAGAGGGCAGCAGGGGGGAAGGAGAACACCCCTCAAAGATGGGGGTGCGAGGGTCACCACGAGAGGCTCCTACAGCGACGATGCTCTTCTCCGCCGCCAGGAGGGACTTCTCGAGGAGGTCGACAGTGAGAGTGGTGGGACAGACTGAGAGGAAGTGGTCCCTGACTACGCGAAGGGAGTCAGGGAGGCGTGTGACTATGTAATAGAGAGTGATGTACATGGGGGGGGGGTTCTTGGCGCAGAACTCAGCAGGAAGGGCGGCGCGGTAGCGAGTGTCACTAGTGCGGAGGTGCGTAATGAGGTCAGCGACAGTGGGAAAGGCAGCAAGGTCAGGAAAGAGGTACGATAGCATGAGGCGGCTAAGGGCAGCAGTGGCAGGGGAAGAGTAGCGCGCAACTACAGCGTCGTACAAGGTCTGAGCACTCTTGTACTGACTAAAGTGCGCGCGCTCAGTGGTAGGCAGGTGGCGACGCACAGCAAGACGTGCAGCAGCATCGCGGGTGGCCCACTGAGAGCGAACAGTGGGGTCAGCATCAGCAGCAGGGGCAGGAGAGGCGCCAGAGGTGAGGTCAAAGAGGGAAAGACCGTCCGCCCTATCGCACTGTAAGAACAGCTGCAGGTCGTCGACCCAGACCTCAAAGTCAATGGCTCGACCCTCAGCGTCAAAAGCGAGGACACTAGGGGTAGCCATGACGACGACAGTGTAGTAGTGCAAGCAGTAGGGGAAGGGCACGCAGTAACAGTGGTGCTGTGCTCACCAGGCAGGGCAGGTCGGGCGGCTCGGCAGTAGGGCGGCCCGGCGACTGGGCGGCTCGGCGGCTCGGCTGCTGGGCGGCTCGGCTCCCGGGCGGCTCGGCGGCAGGGCGGCTCGGCGGCAGGGCGGCTCGGCGGCTCGGCTCCCGGGCGGCTCGGCGGCAGGGCGGCTCGGCTGCAGGGCGGCTCGGCGGCCGGGCGGCTCGGCTGCAGCGCGGCTCGGCGGCGGGGCGGCTCGGCTGCTCTGCTGCTGGGCGGCTCGGCTGCGCTGCTGTTGGGCGGCTCGGCTGGGCCGCTGACGTAGCGAGGCGGCGGGGCCGCGAAGACGGGCGGCGGGGCCGCTGCAGAGAAGCGGCGGGGCCGCAGGGAAGGGCGGCAGGGGCCGCAACGAGAGAGGCGGCGGGGCCGCAGCGAGAGAGGCGGCGGGGCCGCAGCGAGAGAAGCGGCGGGGCCGCGAAGTCGGGCGGCGGGGCCGCTGAGTAGGGCGGCGGGGCCGCAGCGAGAGAGGCGGCGGGGCCGCAGCGAGAGAGGCGGCGGGGCCGCGAAGACGGGCGGCGGGGCCGCAGTGAGTGGCGGCGGGGCCGCAGCGAGAGATGGCGGCGGGGCCGCGAAGACGGGCGGCGGGGCCGCAACGAGAGAGGCGACGGGGCCGCAGGTAAGGGGCCGGCGCGAAGCCGCCGGTGAGGGCGGCGTAAAGCCGCGGGTAAGGGCGGCGACGGGCCGGGAAAAGGGGCGGCGCGCCGTAGCCGCTATGGCGGCTCGACGCGACCGTAAGGGCGGCGCTACGGGCCGCTAGGTGCGACTCGACGGGCCGCTAAAAAAAAGGGGCAGGCGCGACTCGAGGCGCGTTTCGGTGGGCCCAAGGAACAGTCCCTAGGAGGGGACCTGCTCTGATTCCATGTGATAATGAGAACGAGAATGGATGAACTATGAATGAAGTGAGTACATATAGGAAACCCTAATTGGGTTGTACCCCCTATGGGATACCCCACTATAGCCTACACAACAGCATAAGCTATATATATGTTCTGACAAAACCATGTCAGAATAATGAACGAGAATGGGTGAAACTAACAGCATGCAGGAGTACAAGTAGCAAACCCTAATTGGGTTGTACCCCATATGGGCTACCCCACTACAGCCTACACAACATGATAGTTTGACAAAGACTACAATTCAAGAGTTTTTTTATTATATTTGTTTTTTGGAGCACACTTTTTAAGCAAATGAAAAAAAAAAAAAAAAAAAAAAAAAAAAAAAACGATTTTGAATCATGCCTCTCAAAACGTGAAACCAGTTACGAACGTTATAAGAAACTATCAGTAAAGAAAAAGCAGAATGATTGACTAGCATGAGGTTGGGTTACAAATAGTCAATCATGAAAGGGTTGTACCCCCTGTTGCGATCAAAAGTTTGATCGAGTCAGGATCACCCCTGGAAGGTTCGCACAAAGTTAATGCAACGGGAGTTGACCTCAGAGCAGAGTGAACATAAAATGACTGAAGTGATTATAACAAAAACATACATTCGCTTATATAGTAATACAAAGGGATTTCGAAACGGCATAGACTAGCCATGTACTCTAAGGGGTACATTCCCCTATTGCAGTGAAACACAACCGTGCAACGCGGGAACCAGTTACAAACATGGTGCTGCAGCTGCCCGATGCTTCTGCTCCGACGATCCAGATGCCTCCAACCGTACGCGACGTTTCCCGTGAGTCTGTCCCTTCGCATTCGTACTTGCTATTGCATGCACCACTTGCTACTGGTAGGGATGCACGGTACTTCTCTTTTCATTTATCGTAACACCCCCCTTCATTCCTGCTCGTAGCAAGTCTTGACTCGCTTGACTACTCCGCTGACTTCGAAACAGTGCTAATACCGCTGAGGGGGCAGTCGCTTCGTGAGGAAATCGGCTGCCATGTTACCGGTTGGGCAATATGTCAGATCAACCTTCCCCTTCCCTTTGTCAACTTCGTCCTTGACGAAGAAGTGCCGCAGCGCGATGTGTTTGGTGCGGTTGACGAATCCCGGTTTGTTTGCGATTTTGATCACGCTTTGGTTGTCGCAGTGCAGGCGGAAGGTCGACGAAATTGGTTTTTTCGCCTCATGCAGGAGCTCCTGTAGATAGAGGCCTTTCGCGATTTGCTGCTGTCGCGTCGATGAATTCCACTTTTGCCGATGACAGCTCAACCAGTTCCTGCTTCTGCGAGTTCTACGAGATGGGGCCTGTTGGCTCGTGTTTGAACAGGAACCCGGTTCTCGACAGTCGATTGTTGGGATTAGCGGCGTTATCGGCATCCACGTAGCCAACAATGTTGAACGAGGGAGTTGTGACTGTGGAGTAGCAGAGCCCAATGTTGGGCGTTGAGATGAAGAATTGCAGAGAGCGCTGAAGATCCAAAAGATTCTCAGCCGTTGGTTTGCGCGAATAATGAGCCATCTGGCTCGTGATGTAGGAGAGATCGGCCCTGCAGGTAACTGAAGCAAAGAGCAAGCATCCCATCTGCTTTTGGTAGGTGTGAAGGCCAGCGGTGGATAGGGCTTTGTTGTCAGGCTTGTAGCTCGGTCCAGGCGTGCAGTAGGGAGTTGAGAGTGGTGAGGGAGAGATGCTGAACCGCTTCCCAAGCATTTTAGCGTACTTTGTCAAACTGTTATATTGTTTATGTTGTGTAGGCTGTAGTGGGGTAGCCCATAAGGGGTACAACCCAATTAGGGTTAGTACTTGTACCAACTTCCTACTCAATGCATTCATTCTCGTTCAGTATTCTGACATGGTTTCAGAGCAGGTCCTGTTCCAGGACCGTTTTTTTTTTTTTTTTAGGGCCCACCGAATAGTTCCCTGCCCATAGCGCGTTACCCTGCTCGTAGCGCCCTACCCTGCCCGTCGCGCTGCCCCACCAGTCGCGCTGCCCTGCCCTGCCCGTCGCCCCGCCCTGCTAGCCGCGCGCCGCCCTGCTAACTGCAGTGCCGCCCTGCCCTGCCCGTCGCGCCGCCCTGCTGGCCACGCGCCGCCCTGCTGGCTGCCGCGCCGCCCTGCCCTGCCCGTCGCGCCGCCCTGCTGGCCGCGCGCTGCTCTTCCCTGCCCGTCGCGCCGCCCTGCTAGTGCCGCGCCGCCCTGCCCTGCCAGTCGCGCCGCCCTGCTGGTCGCGCGCCGCCCTCCCCTGCCCGTCGCACTGCCCTGCTAGCGCCTCGCCGCCCTGCCCTGCCCGCATGCCGCCCTGCTGGACGCCGCGTCGCCCTGCCCTGCCCGCGCGCCACCCTGCTGGCCACCGCGTCGCCCTGCCCTGCCTGCGCGCTGCCCTGCTGGCCGCCGCACCTCCCTGCCCTGCCCACGCGCCGCCCTGCTGGCCGCCGCCCGCCCTGCCCTGCCCACGCGCCGCCCTGCTGGCCGCCGCCCTGCCCTGCCCTGCCCGCGCGCCGCCCTGCCCTGCCCTGCCCGCGTGCCGCCCTGCCCTGCCCTGCCCGCACGCCGCCCTGCTGGCCGCCGCCCTGCCCTGCCAGTTGCGCCGCCCTGCCCTAGCCGTGCGCCGCCCCGCCCTGCCCTGCGCGCTTCCCTAGCGCTTGCGCGCCGCCCTGCCCGTCGCGCCGTCCTTGCTTGCGTGCTGCCCTGCTGCTCGCGCGCCAGCCTGCTCTGCCTGCTATGGCTACTCTCAGCGTCCTCACATTCGATCCTGAGGGCCGTCTGATACAGTTCGATACGTGGCTCGATGACTTACATTTGTTCCTACTGAGCGATTCTAGAGACGGCGTTTCGTTGTTTGACCTCACGTGTGGAACCTCTCTCGCCCCTCCCGACACAGCTGACAGTGCGACTCGCTCACAGTGGCTTACCAGTGACGCTGCTGCTCGCCTAGCCGTTTGCAACCACCTACCGTTAGCCGAACGCGCTCACTTTGGCCAGCACAAGACTGCTAAAGCCCTGTACGACGCTGTAGTCGCTCGTTACTCCTCCCCTGCCACTGCTGCTCTCGGCCGCCTTATACTGCCCTACCTTATTCCCGAGCTGTCCGCCTTTGCCACGGTCGACGACCTTATCACCCACCTTCGCACTAGCGACACTCGCTACCGCACCGCGCTTCCCACCAAGTTTCTAGACGAGAACCCTCCCCCCATATACATCACTCTCTACTTCATAGTCACCCGCCTCCCTGACTCTCTTAGCGCAGTCAGGGACCTCTTTCTCGCCATGGACCCCACCGACCTCACTGTCGACCTGCTCGAGAAGCACCTCCTTGCAGCTGAGGCTAGCATAGTCGCTGTAGGTACTGCTCGTGGCACTCCTCATACTCTCTTCTTTGAGGGGTGTTCCCCCTCCCCCCTTGCCCCCTCTTTTGCTTCTGCTGCTGCTGCTGACTTCCTTCGTGCTGAGGAGGTCGGGGCTGCGTCTACTCCTAGTGGGAGGCGCCGCAGCGGCAAGGGCAAGGGAGGCAAGGGAGGCAAGGGTGGTGGGGGTGGCAGCGGTGGAGGCGGTGGTGGGGGCGGTGGAGGCGGTGGAGGTGGCGGTGGTGGCGGAGGGAGTGGTGGTGGGAGTGGAGGCTTTGGTGGCGGCGGTGGTGGCGGTAGTGGGAGTGGTGGCGGCGGCAGTGGTGGCGGCAGTGGGAGTGGTGGCGGCGGCAGTGGTGGCGGTCGGGGTGGAGCCGGTCAGAGGGGAGGTTCTGGCGGTGGTCAGAGGCAGTAGCAGCAGCGTCCACGTGAGACCCCTACGACCCAGGAGCTTCGTGAGTGGCTTGCTCAACGTGGGGCGTCTGGGGGTGGTGTTCGCTGCCAGTACGTCATTCGCACAGGTGACCGCGCTGGTCTGACATGCGGGAAGGTTGGTCACACACAGTCCCGCTGCTTCTCCCGTCTTGACGACGCCTGGCGCGCAGAGTTTCACGACGCAACTGAGCTCCCCCACTGGCTAGAGCTGCTTAGGCAGGGTGTGGATATCTTTGCTCTTGACTATGACGCTATCCTTGCTGCCATGTATGCTTTGACTGTTAGTGCTGAGGGTGACTGTTACCTGTGTGTGCCGCCCGACCCAGGTATAGAGGATGCTGCTCTAGGTGCTAGTGAGTCTGCTCTCCCTGGTACTGCGCTTGCTGAGGCCTTGCACACCTTCACGCTTGACTCAGGTGCTTCCCGCTGTTTCTTTCGCGACAGTACCACAGTCACACCACTCCCTGCATCTGTTGCAGTCAGACTGGCTGACCCCGGGCCCAGTTCTTGCACGTTCCTCCACTGTTCTCCCGTGTCCGTCGGTTCCGTCTGGCTCACTCTCAGGTCTTCACCTCCCCTCGTTCTCTACGAACTTGGTGAGTACCGCTGCCCTCCAGAATGCAATGGTCACTACCACCACTCCTGGGGGTCAGCGTGTGTCGGTCTGCACGTGTATACGGACGGGCCGTACCTGGCCACGTTCACCTGTCGGCCTGGGTCGAGTCTGTACACACTGACTACTAAGCCTCCTCAGGTAGCTCCGTCTGGTCAGGTGTCCGCGTCAGGTCCGGTAGCAGCCCCCTGCTCATGTCGCCTCTTGTCGCACCAGACTCTCCTTTGGCACCACCGCCTTGGTCACCCCTCCCTGCCACGCCTTCGTAGCATGCACTCCCGCCTCCTTGTCTCTGGTCTTCCCAGGTCTCTGCCTCCCCCCCACCCTCGCCTGCCCCTCCCTGCCTTCCCTGTGTCGAGGGGCGGCAGCGCGCCGCTCCTCACTCCTCCTCGTTTCCTCCGACGACTGCTCCCCTGCAGACTCTCCACATAGACGTGTGGGGCCCAGCCCGCGTCCGTGAACAGGGCCGCGAGCGCTACTTTCTGCTGGTTGTTGACGACTACTCGCGTTACACCACGGTCTTCCCCTTGCGCAGCAAGGGGGAGGTCACTGATGTTTTGATCCCTTGGATCCGCGCTGTCCGTCTCCAGCTCCGCGAGCGGTTCCGTGAGGACCTTCCTGTCCTGCGTCTGCACTCTGACAGAGGTGGTGAGTTTGCCTCCGACCTCTTGCGGGACTTTTGTCGTGGGGAGGGCATTCGCCAGTCGTTCACGCTTCCGGCCTCTCTGTAGCAGAATGGGGTTGCTGAGCGCCGCATTGGCTTAATCATGGAGGTCGCTCGTACCTCCATGATCCATGCGGCTATTCCCCATTTTTTGTGGCCGTTTGCGGTCCAGTACGCTTCGCATCAGCTCAACCTCTGGCCCCGTGTCTCCTTGCCGGAGCCCTCGCCTACACTGCGTTGGACAGGGGAGGTTGGCGATGCGTCGGTGTTCCGGGTCTGGGGATCTCGTGCCTTTGTCTGCAATACCTCCGCAGACAAGCTCTCTTCCCGCGCCATTCCCTGTGTCTTCCTTGGCTTTCCCCCTGCCGCGCCTGGCTGGCAGTTTTACCACCCCACCACGCGCCGTGTCCTGCCCTCTCAGGACGTCACGTTTGACGAGATGGTTCCCTTACCGCACTGCCCCTCTCCCCCCCCCGCCGCTCTTCCTCGCACCAGGTCCCCGTCCAGTGGACCCCCTCCCCCGTCAGGGTCCTGCTCCCTCAGGTGTGTCTCAGGTAGACCCTGTCGAGCCTGTCGAGGTCGCTGTCGACTCTGGTGCTGCTGGGGGTGGTGCTGCTCGGGGTGCTACGTCTGGGGGTGCTGAGCCTTAGCGTGCGGAGCCTGGGGGTTCTGAGCCTGGGGTTGCTGAGTCTGAGCGTGCGAAGCCTGGGGGTGCTGAGCCTGAGCGTGCGGAGCCTGGGGGTGCTGAGCCTGAGCGTGCGGAGCCTGGGGGTGCTGAGCCTGGACGTACTTTGTCTGCTGGAGGTCCTACGGGTGCCTCGTCATGGCGGGAGCCTCTCTCTCCACCACAGCTGCGCGAGTGGTTTGCTCGGCGCACCCGCCTTCGGAGTGGCGCTGCTGGAGCTGGGGGGGCTGCCGCTGGAGGCCCTAAGCTGGAGGCACTGGAGCCGCTGGTCCCGGAGGTGCTCGTACTGGAGGTACTGGAGCTGCTGGAGCTGGAGGTGCTGCAGGCGCTGGAGCTAGAGACCCTGGAGCTGGAGGTACCGGAGGTGCTGGAGCTGCTAGTCCTGGAGGTGCTGGAGGTGCTGGAGCCGCTGGTCCCGGAGGTGCTCGTACTGGAGGTACTGGAGCTGCTGGAGCTGGTGGTGCTGCAGGCGTTGGAGCTGGAGACCCTGTAGCTGGAGACCCTGGAGCTAGAGGTGCTGGCCCTGGGGGTGCTGGTGCTGTCGGTACTGGTTCTGGAGGCACTGTGCGGCCGCGACCGTACTTCGTTCCACTGCTTCAGCAGGTTCTTGGTCTCCCGTCTTCTACTGGCCTTACTCCTCCCTTACTGTGTCCACCGCCTGACCAGTCGCAGCCGCAGTTACAGCCAGACTCCCCACTGCGTGCTCCTTCTCCTTACAGTGAGCCGAGAGACTCTCTTCGTGAGCCTCGTGAGACTGAGTCTCGTCCTGCCTCGCCTGTTCGCGCTGTTCGCGCTGGTCGCCGTGTTCCTCATCAGCGTCCTCCTCCTGTCCCCGGCACGCACCCTATGGCACTTCGTCCTTCCTCTGTTCCACAGCGTGTCCCTCTGCCGTCTCCTCCTGCGTCCTCTCTTCCTGACGTTCCTGACCCTGAGTCCGACCTTGCTCGTGCTGCCAGTCCTACTGTCACACGTCTTCTAGCCACTGTTGTCACGGACCCTTCGTTTCAGTCCACTGCTGCGTCTGCCCTAGTTGCTGAGCTTGTTGACTTTGCTGCCGCCTGTCGCCTCGACTACGCCGCTAGTCTTGTTGCTGAGTCTGAGTCTGTCTGTCCTCCGTCCGTCGGGGGTGAGTGTGCTCTTGGCACGGACGTCCTTGAGGACAGGCATGAGGACTTTGAGTGTTTTGCAGCTTCTGTACCTCATCTCGTGTCCATGCCGATTGCACCTGAGGGAGACCCAGATGCACCAGTCATCCCGACCCCGCGATCTTACGCAGAGGCGATTACGGGTCCCTACTCCTCTCAGTGGCAGACAGCCATGGACGCAGAGATGGCATCCTGGAAGTCCACAGGCACTTACGTCGATGCAGTTCCCCCTCCTGGGGCGAACATAGTCGATGGCATGTCGATTTTCAGGGTGAAGCGGCCGCCGGGTTCTCCGCCTGTCTTCAAGGCTCGTTACGTTGCACGAGGCTTCAGTCAGCGACAGGGAGTTGACTTCTTCCAGACCTTCTCCCCTACCCCGAAGATGACCACTCTTTGGGTGCTGCTGCACGTCGCCGCTCAGCGTGACTACGAGCTTCACTCTCTTGACTTCAGCACAACTTTCTTACAGGGCAGCCTGCACGAGGAGATCTGGCTGCGCCGCCCACCTGGCTTCACTGGGTCGTTTCCTGCAGGTACCCAGTGGAGCCTCCGGTCGCCAGTCTACGGTCTCCGCCAGGCGCCTCAAGAGTGGCACGACACACTGAGGACGACTCTTGCGGCTCTTGGTTTTGCTCCTTCGACTGCTGACCCGTCGCTGTTTCTACGCTCCGACACTTCGCTGCCGCCGTTCTACATCCTCGTGTACGTCGACGACTTGGTTTTTGCCACTGCTGACACTAAGGGACCGGCCCTTGTGAAGTCGGAGCTGCAGAAGAGACACACGTGCACTGACCTCGGTGAGCTGCGCAGCTATCTTGGCTTGCAGATCACCCGGGACAGAGCACGGCGCACCATCACCCTGACTCAGTCACACATGGTGCAGCAGGTCCTTCAGCGCTTTCGCTTCCAGTACTCCTCGCCACAGTCCACTCCTCTGCCTACCGGTCACTCGCTCTCAGCTCCACCTTCGGACGAGTCCATAGAGCCGAGTGGCCCGTATCCAGAGCTTGTGGGCTGCCTCATGTACCTGATGACCTGCACTCGACCTGACCTTGCCTACCCTCTTAGCATCCTGGCACGCTACGTAGCGCCCGGGAGACACCGACCCGAGCACATGGATGCCGCTAAGAGGGTGTTGCGCTACTTGTGCAGTACGTCGGGCATGGGGCTCGTGCTTGGAGGACGGAGTCCACTTGTCCTCACTGGACATGCAAACGCGTCTTGGGTTGACGACTTGGCTACGCAGCGGTCGTCACAGGGTTACACCTTCAGCCTTGGCTCCGGCTCTGTTTCTGGGCGGTCTACCCGCTCGTCTTCTGTTCTCAGTTCCAGTTGTGAGGCTGAGATCTACGCAGGGGCCATGGCTGCACAGGAGTTACGCTGGCTCACCTACCTGCTGACCGACTTGGGAGAGCCGCCTCGTTCTCCCCCAGTTCTGTACGTAGATAACAAGGCCATGATTGCCTTGTGTTAGGAGCACAGACTGGAGCACATAACGAAGCACATCGCTCTGCGTTACTTCCTTGCTCGAGAGTTGCAGCAGCGTGGTCAGCTTCGTCTTGCTTACGTGGCCACTCGGGCCAACACTGCTGATATATTCACCAAGGCACTTCAGCCTTGTGATCATCAGCGTCTCAGTACTGTTTTAGGCCTTGTGCCCACTTTGCCTCACTTGCTCACTTCGTGACTTTGCTTTGTCAGAAATGTGAACGAAGGAATGAATGAACTAGCAAACAGGTGGGTACAAGTAGGAAACCTAAAAGTGTTGTACCCTATATCAACTACCCCACTACAGCCTACACAGACTATAGCATATAAGTTTGACATGCTTTTACTGTGATGTATATATATATACCTGCATGCTTACACTTGCTAGGTAGTGATCACTGTACTGTTTGTTCTTCTTTATATAACTCTGCATGTGAACTGGCCTTGTGGCCATTTGCTTGTGCTCAGAGTGTTTGGTGACGTCGTGATCCACCCTGAGCTTGCTTTGCAGTTTCTTGATTGGTCTTGTGACCCCTTGTTCTCCCCCCACTTTGCCTATGGGGGTGTGTCAAACTGTTATATTGTTTATGTTGTGTAGGCTGTAGTGGGGTAGCCCATAAGGGGTACAACCCAATTAGGGTTAGTACTTGTACCAACTTCCTACTCAATGCATTCATTCTCGTGCAGTATTCTGACATACTTAGTAGCTGAGAGGTGAATGGCTTCAGGCGCGTAGGTGATATTAAGGGCCAGGAACTGCGTTACATCGTGGTTCGTAGTAATCTCGACAGGCATCGCAAGATGATCCCCGAACTGGTCGAGTAGTGTGTTGCTTGTGCATGTGTAGAGCAATCATCCATGTACACCATGAGTAGGATGTAATTGCCAAAAAAATGCAGGCGGTACATCCCGGAGTCGTGCGGCAGCTGCGTGAATCCTATCTCTAGTAGAATTTTATGCAGGTGCTTTTGCTAGAGCCTTGGAGCTTCTTTAATCCCGTAAAGGGACTTCTTTAGCTGGCACACGCGTGAATCTCCCTCTCTATAAGTGTGCACCTGCTCCACAAAAATCACCGCATCCACTAACGCACACAGGAATGCGTTCTTCACGTCGATTTGGCGGAGTGCAGCAATGGCGAGTAGAATCCGCATGGAGGTATGGCGGCTGACCGTGGCGAAGGTCTGGTCGAAGTCTATGCCATGCCTTTGGTCGTAGCCACGCACGACCCAGCGCGCCTTGAAATGTTCGAAGACCCATTTGCCCGAGAGGACTCGCCTTCCTTAAATCGCCGCTCGATCGACAAGCACCCACGTGCCACGGGATTCCATCGCCAAGATATTTGAATCCATAGCTGCACGCCATTCCTTGCTATGTGGTCCCCTCAGCGCCTGTCGCTGGTTTTTCAGCTCACTGACACGCGGAGCCGTGGAGGTGGTGGTCTGAAGTCCCAGCAGCTGCAGTCCGGAGACGGTGCTATCGTGGCGATGCTGCGGGACGACCTCCTACACGTCGTCGTCATCGCTTTCTGGCTCGGGTGGTGTTGGCGGTGCGAGGTCCCTACGACTTCCTCTCGCAGATCCCGGAGTTGATTTGTTGTTGTCATCGTCGTCTTCGCTACGGCGATCGATGTCGGGGAAGTGGCTGGTGTTGTCTTGGTCTAAGATAGCCACGGCGGCTTCGTCTTCGGGGGTAGCGTAGATGCGCCCACTATTCACGTAATCCTGGTTTGCGCCTGCTCGCTCGTCCACGCGGAACTGCGCGAGAGTGAGTCGCTCTTAGAAGAGGATGTCTCGCGCGTGTGTGATTTTGTTGCTGAGACGGTCGAGAACAGTCCAGGCTTTGTATTCGTAGCCAATGCCGAGGTGAATGCCCCAGCGCACGCGGCTCATGAATTTCCCGATAGTTGAGGTAGGGGGTCGATACTGCACCATACACCCCCAGACGCGGAGCATGGATGTGTCCCCTTTCTTGCCCGTCCACTTCACGTGCGGCGACAGGTTGCTGGTGATGGCCGTGGTGGAGAGCAAGTTGTGCACCCGTACGGCGTGGTGCATCGCATATGGCCAGTAAGTAGCGGGGAGCTTCGACTGCTTCAGCTGCGCGCGCACCTTTGTCATGAATGTGCAATTGGTGTGCTCGGCAACTCCCTGCTGCTGATGCGCATTGGGGAGTGACACGTGGTCCAGGATCCCCTTCTGACCTATGTAATATTGCAGCTCCTTGCTGCGAATCTCTGTTGTGCCGCCAGTGTGCCAAATCTGCAATTTCTTCCTTGACTGCCGTTGCGCGTGAGCCAGGCGGAAGACTTTGTATGCCCTGCTGTGGAACTGCACGTTCGCGATCCAGACGTAGCGGGTCCCGCATCCACGAAGGTGAGTATATACCCATCGTCGTTAAGCTCGCAGTGGCTGACGAGAAGGAAATCGCTGTACACTTTTTGCAGCTTTGGGTAGCGGTTGGTTCCAGGTTCCAGCAACAGCTGATGGCTCAGTGCAGCTTCAGGGCAGACTGTGCAGATGTCCGGCTGCAATGTGTTTTTAATCTCGGAGCCGTCGGGCTGCAAGAGCGCTACAGGCGCGAAGTCTTTTGTAGCGACGCTGTTGTTCATCGTTACGCGCGAGGGGTGACTGAGGCGCTGGTGCAACAGATCGTCAGGTGCGCGGAGTCTGGAGGTGCGCATGTAGTGCGCGCGCACCACGTCGGGGTCTTCCTCAGGTACGGGGACGGGCGCTGATGGTGCTTCTTCTTCTACTTCTTCGTCGCTTGTCGTCGTCAGCATCATTGCGAGAAATTATTTGTCAGGTATGACGGAGAGAGGGATGTTGGTCCCAGGAATCATGCCGGGGTCGAGCGTAGGTTCGCGCGTCTCGGGATCGGGCTCGTAGACGGTGCGGCGTGGGGTCGAGGGTTTGTTGCCCCAATCGATCGTGTCCCACAGATTGCTTGATGGAGGGATGTCAGCGGAAAGTGGCGGTGGTGCGAGAATATGCGGGGGGGCCGGCCGAGAGGAACAATTGGCGGTTCGGTTTCTTCCAGAGTTCCCCCACTTTGTTGTTCTCGAGATGCGCCCCAACCTTCGCCTGAGCTTCCCCATCTGCTGCTAGTGCCGCCAGTTGCGGTGCCCCGGCCTCCGCCAGCATTTGCCCATGTGCCTTCTGTGTTGCCCCAGGTACCGCTACTGCTGGTTCCTCAGTCGTCGTTGCAGCCCCACTTCATTGGAGGCGTCTTCTTCACTCGCATTGCCCCATGCCCTGCAGGCGAATATCGAGCGTGCTTCGGCGATGCTCTTTCGGCGGAGTTCCTCAGCTTTGCAGCGCGCCCGCTCCTCGTCTTCTTCGACGGTGATTTTCTTCGTCGGATCGCGCCAATGGGGGTATAACTCCAATAAAGATTCCTTGGTGTAGGGGCGCGGTTCGCCACGCGCATCAAAGGTTCCGCGCCTTCGTCCTCGTAAGATTCCTTGAAGGCGCTCCGAAGCAGGTCCCAGGAGGGGATCGTATGGAGTCTTGAATTCGTTGCGCGTCGCGAATTCAAGCTCCAGAGTTGACATCCCCTCATCATGCGGTGCGTATCGCTCAGCTTCGTCGATCGCGGCAAGTCCCTTGCCGGCGACGTTGGCATTTGTTGATGCAGTCGGCGTGTGACAATCTTTGCAGGTGCCATCAGTGTTGGGGTCGTGCAAAGCTACTTCGTGCTGGTGCGGGTGATGTAGCAGCCAGTGTCTCCCATCAGGGTGTTTCCACTCAGAGCGGTGGATGTGCTCGAAGCACAACGGGATGAGATCGATTAGTTCATCCGTGTTGCCGCTGCAGTCCGGGATGTCGAAGTCCAGCACGTACACGCCGTTGTCGGCGTGCACTCGTCCGATCTGCTTGCGTGGCTTGTCGGGCGGTGCGTAATGAAGAACGATGTCGCGCGTTTTGGGGTTGGTGCTGAGTTGCACGCCGCAGTCCGTTAGCTGCGACGCCGACAAGAGATTAAACCGAAGGTTTTGCACGATGAGCACACCATTTAACGTGATGTGCGTGTTGCTCCCGTGTGCCTTGAGGATGACGATGCCTTGTGCACTCGTGCGCAAGCGGTCGTTGTTCGCCACGGAGATGTAGGTGACCATGTGGGTTGGGATGGCGTTGGAGATGAAACGCGTGGAGCCTACCATGTGCTGCCCGCAACAGCTATCAAGGTATCACGTATCGTGGTGCTTGTGGTAATCATGTGCGACGAGCGCAAGTCGTGGCGTGACAATGAGCGGGGTGTCGAACTTCAGAAATTGTTCGCGCGCGATCCAGTCAATGGGCGCCGCTCTGAAGTCAAGGATGCGCGGGGGGCTTTCAAGCAGCTGGACAGGAAGATTCCAGTCCTGGTCATCGTTGTCGTTGTAATCATGGTCCGACATGAAGGGATTGTTGCTGGTCGAGGCAAAAATCGGGGTTCTGCGTCCGCTCGGGTGACAGAGTGTGCACGCGCCAACGACGAGTTCCCTGTGCATGGCGCATTGCCATGTTGCTGATGCTAGTGCTGAACCGTTGGGTTTGTGTTGCGCAATGTGGGCTGAAAGCCCTGGGCTTGATGCGTATCTTGCCGTGCGTCTTGTCAGCCGGCCCAAGTGCTCGGATTGGGCTGGTGTTTGCTGGAGCAGAATTTACATCGCTCTGATAAATGGCCGGATTTTTCTGCATTTTTTGCAGTAGAGGCGCCACTCTTTTTTGTTCCCGTCGCGGCGCGGGGCGGGGCGCTCCCAGTGCTAATCCATATCCTGTTGTTCGTCGAGAAGAGCAGCGCAAATGGCGGCTTCCAAGATAGCCCCCTATTGCCAGAGAAGCACCTTGCAGGGTCGCCATTCGGGGCCGAGTCATGCGAGCACGATTGTAACAAAGTTTCCTCCCGAAATCGAGCTCCTGTGCTTCGCAATCTGATTGCGTCTGCTCTGGCAACGGTTGATATAGCTGCTGGCCTTCTCCTCGGGTCCCATTTTTTGGAGTAAACAGCTCGACGACACCAAATCCTTGGGCTGGTACATCCGTGTAAGGTAACTCCAGGCCTCGAGTGCCGGAGCAGGCTTCGTTTTGAGAAGATTTGAACAAGAATGTGTGAACTATGAAATGATGTGAGTACAAATATGAAACCCTAATTGGTTGTACCCCCTATGGGATACCCCACTATAGCCTACACAACAGCATAAGCTACAATGTTCTGACACACCCCTAAAGGCAAAGTGGGGGAGAACAAGGGGTCACAAGACCAGTCAAGCAAAGCAAAGCAAAGCAAGCTCAGGGTGGATCACAAAGTCACCACACAGTCCGAGCACAGGGTCAAGGCCACACGGCCAGTTCACATGCAAGAGTACACACATATATATAAAGCTAGACAAGCAAGAGCAGGTATATATATATGTGAGAGTACAAGCAAGGTCAAGAGGAGAGCAAGTGAGGCAAGACGGGCACAAGACCCAGCTGAGTGCAGAAGCGCTGATGATCACAAGGCGGAAGTGCCTTGGTGAAGACATCAGCAGTGTTGGCCTCAGAGGCCACGTACGCAAGCCGCAACTGTCCACGTTGCTGTAGCTCACGAGCAAGGAAGTAGCGGAGAGCAATGTGCTTTGTTCTGTGCTCCAGTCGCTGCTCTCGACACAAGGCCAGCATGGCCTTGTTGTCTACGTACAGGACTGGAGGAGAACGAGGCGGCTCTCCAAGGTCGGTCAGCAGGTAGGTGAGCCAGCGAAGCTCCTGTGCAGCCATGGCCCCGGCGTAGATCTCAGCCTCACAACTCGAGCCAAGAACAGAAGACGAGCGAGTAGCCCGCCACGAAACAGAGCCGGAACCAAGGCTGAAGGTGTAACCCTGTGACGACCGCTGCGTAGCCTGGTCGTCAGCCCAAGAAGCGTCCGCGTGCCCAGTGAGGACCACTGGACTCCGCCCTCCAAGCACTAGCCCCATGCCCGACGTACTGCACAAGTAGCGCAACACCCTCTTTGCTGCAGCCATGTGCTCTGGTCTGTGTCTCCCAGGAGCAACATAGCGTGCAAGAATGCTAAGAGGGTATGCAAGGTCAGGTCGTGTGCAGGTCATCAGGTACATGAGGCAGCCAACAAGCTCTGGGTACGGGCCACTCGACTCTACGGACTCATCCGAAGGCAGAGCTGAGAGCGAGTGGCGAGTAGACAGAGGAGTGGCCTGAGGCGAGGAGTACGTGAAGCCGAAGCGCTGAAGGACCTGCTGCACCATGTGTGACTGAGTCAGGGTAATGGTGCGGCGTGCTCTGTCCCGGGTGATCTGCAAGCCAAGGTAGCTGCGCAGTTCACCCAGGTCTGTGCACGTGTGTCTCTTCTGCAGCTCGGACTTCACGTAGGCGAGTCCAGAAGTGTCAGCTGTGGCAAAGACCAAGTCGTCGACGTACACGAGGATGTAGAACGGCGGCAGAGAGGTGTCGGTGCGTAGAAACAGCGACGGGTCGGCAGTAGAAGGAGCAAACCCAAGAGCCGCAAGCGTAGTCCTCAGTGTGTCGTGCCACTCACGTGGCGCCTGGCGGAGACCGTAGACTGGACGCCGGAGACTCCACTGGGTACCAGGAGGGAAAGACCCAGTGAAGCCAGGTGGGCGACGCAGCCAGATCTCCTCGTGCAGGCTGCCCTGCAAGAAAGCTGTGCTGAAGTCAAGAGAGTGCAGCTCGTAGTCACGGTGAGCAGCAACATGCAGCAGTACCCGAAGAGTGGTCATCTTCGGGGTGGGGGAGAAGGTCTGAAAGTAGTCAACTCCCTGCCGCTGACTGAAGCCACGAGCCACGTAACGCGCCTTGAAGACAGGTGGAGAACCCGGCGGCCGCTTCACCCTGAAGATCCACATGCCACTGACGATGTTCGCCCCAGGAGGGGGGACAGCGTCAACGTAGGTGCCTGTGGACTTCCAGGAAGCCATCTCTGCATCCATAGCTGCCTGCCACTGAGAGGAGTAGGGACCCTCTATCGCCTCCGCGTAAGAGCGCGGAGTCGGGATGTCAAGTGCATCCGGGTCTCCCTCAGGGGTAAGCAGTACGGACACGAGATGAGGTGAGGCAGCTGCCAGACACTGGAACTCCTCCTGCCTGTCCTCAAGGACGTCCGTGCCAAGGGCACACTCACCCCCGACGGACGGAGGACAGACAGACTCAGACTCAGCAACAAGACTAGCAGCGTAGTCTAAGCGACAGCGAGCAGCAAAGTCGACGAGCTCAGTAACGAGAGCAGACGCAGCAGTAGACTCGAAAGAAGGGTCAGTGACAACAGTAGCAAGGAGACGCGTGACAGTAGGACTGGCAGCACGAAGAGAGTCCGACTCCGGGTCGGCAAGAGCAGGAAGAGAGGACGCAGGAGGAGAAGGCAAAGGGGCACGCAGAGGAGCAGTGGACGGACGCAAAGACATCCGGTGCGTGCCAGGGACAGGAGGAGGACGCTGACGCGAACCGCGACCACTAGTGCGAGCAGCACGGACAGGCGACGCAGGGCGAGACGCAGGCTCACGACGCTCAGCCAGACCTCCAGTAGGACCAGTGTAGGGAGAAGGAGCAGGCAAAGGGGAGGTAGGCTGCAACTGTAGCTGGGACGAGACAGGCTGTGGACACTCTAAGGGAGGAGGAGGACCAGTAGAAGGTGGAAGACCAAGAACCTGCTGCAGGAGTGGAACGAAGTACGGTCGAGGCCGCGCGGCGACGCTAGAAGCAGCAGGGACAGCACCAGAACCCTCACCAGGAGCACCCGCTCCAGCAGCACCACCAGGAGCTCCAGAACCCCCAGCAGCACCAGGAGCACCCCCAGCAGGACTGCCAGCGGTAGTCTCAGCGCCAACACCCTCAGCAGCACCAGCTCCAGCGCACCCAGGACGAGCACCTCCGGGACCCGCGACCGCAGCACCCTCAGCAGCCGAAGGACCTCCAGCACCAGCAGCACGCCTCCAGCGCCGGGCAAACCACTCACGCAGCTCCTGTGGAGAAAGTGGCTCCCGGCGAGACGAAGCACTCGGAGAACCTCCAGGCGGAGCACCTCCAGGCTCAGCACCCCCAGGCGTAGCACCCCTAGGCTCAGCACCCCCAGACGTAGCACCCCTAGGCTCAGCACCCCCAGGCTCAGCACCCCTAGGCTCAGCACCCCCAGGCTCAGCACCCCCAGGCTCAGTACCCCCAGGCTCAGTACCCCGAGGCTCAGCACCCCCAGGCTCAGCACCCCTAGGCTCAGCACCCCCAGACGCAGCACCCCCAGGCCCAGCACCCCTAGGCTCCGCACCCCCAGGTACAGCACCCCCAGCCTCAGCACCCTCAGCAGCACCAGAGTCACCAGTGACCTCGACAGGCTCGACTGCGTCTACCTGGGACACACCTGAAGGGGCAGGACCCTGAGGGGGGAGGGGGTCGACCTGGGGGGGAAGAAGAGTGGGGGTGGGGGGGGGACGGAGTGCGGTAGGGGAAGAGGCGGTAGTAGGGGACCGACTCGTCAAACGTGACGTCCTGGGAGGACAGAACACGGCGAGAGGTGGGGTGGTAAAACTGCCACCCAGGCGCGTCAGGGGGGAACCCCAGGAAGACGCAAGGAGCAGCACGAGGGGATAGTTTGTCCGCAGACAGGTCGCGGACAAACGCCCGAGATCCCCAGACCCGGAACGCCGACGCATCGCCAACCTTCCCCGTCCACAGCAAGGCTGGGGAGGTCTCCGGCCTGGAGACCCTGGGGTGGAGGTTGATCTGATGCGCCGCGTACCTCACCGCAAACGGCCACAGAAAATGGGGGGCAGCCGCATGCATCATAGACGTACGAGCGACGTCCATGACCATGCCAATGCGGCGCTCAGCAATCCCATTTTGCTGCGGTGAGTCCGGAAGCGTGAAGGTCTGACGGATGCCCCGTGCACGACAATAGGCACGCAGAAGGCCAGAGGAGAACTCTCCGCCTCTGTCCGAGTGCAGACGCAGAACAGGAAAGTCCGAGCCGAAGCTCTGCCTGAGCTGGAGACGAGCTGCGCAGATCCAGTCGATCAGCACCTCAGTGACATCACCCTTGCTGCGCAAGGGGAAGACTGTGGTGTAACGCGAGTAGTCGTCAACAACGAGCAGGAAGTAGCGCTCGTGACCCTGTCCACGGACGCGGGCTGGGCCCCACACGTCCATGTGAAGTGTCTGCAACGGGGCCTCTGTCGAAGGAAACTGGGAGGAGTGAGGGGCAGCACGCTGGCGCCCCTCGACACAGGGGACACAGGTAGGGCCAGGGCCCTGAGGAAGGGGAGGGAGGGACCGGGGGAGACCGGACACAAGAAGACGGGAGGCCATACCTCTGAGCCGAAGCAGAGAGGGGTGGCCAAGGCGGTGGTGCCAGAGGAGAGTCTCGTGAGACAGGAGACGACACGAACAGGGGGCAGACTCAGGACCAGACCTGGACGCCGCAGCAAACACCTGACCCGACGTAACTACCCTACCAGACTCAGCAACTGGAGGAGACGCAGTGGTCAGAGTGTACAGGCTCGACCCCGGCTGACGGGTGAACGTAGCCAGGTGTCGGCCTGTGCCAGCCTCTGTACAGTGGGTCACTCTCTGACGTGCAGGAGTGAACTGGTGGACACCCGCATCCTGTAGGTCAGCACCACTCACCAGGTTCGTCGAGAACGAGGGGAGGTAGAGACCAGACAGGGTGCCAGAGGGAGCCGCCGGACACGGGAGGACTGTGGAGAAACGAGACAGGACCGGACCCCCAGAGGGGTCAGCCAGAGACACCGCAACCGGCCGACTAAGTGGCGTGAGTGTGGTGCGGTCCCGAAAGAAGGAGCGAGACGCCCCAGAGTCAAGAGTGAAGGTGAGGGAGGCCGAAGCCGACGCGGTACCTGAGAGAGCAGACTCACCAGTACCTGAGGACGCAGACACACCAGCACCTAGAGCAGCAGCGTCGTAAGCACCTAGGGCAGCAGCCTCACCAGTACCTAGAGCAGCAGTCTCAATGCCCGGATCGGGCTGGAAACACCGGTAACAGTCACCCTCATCACTAATAGACACAGCATACATGGCAGAGAGAATAGCATCAAAGTCCAGATCAAAGATGGCAACCCCCGCCCTAGACAGCTCGTCCCAGCGAGGGATCTCGGAGGCCTCCGGGAACTGGTGACGCCATGCGTCCGTCAGGCGGCCAAAGCAGCGCGGAGTGGGGTGCGCACCCCCACACTGCTCACCCGCACGGTCGCCGGTGCGCAGGACGTAGGTACACGGACCAAAACCCCCACCCCGCTGGCGTGCAGTGTACCACTCACGGAGCTGCTGAGGGGACAGGGTCGCACGACCACGCTGCTGCTGCTGGCGCGAGCCACCACCGGAGCCACTCCTCTGCAGAGACCCGCGACCAGCTCCACCGCCACCCCCACCGCTTCCACCGCCTCCGCTGCCTCCACTGCCGCCGCCGCCTCCACCGCCTCCTCCACCGCCGCCTCCTCCGCCACCTCCGCTACCACCGCCACCGCCGCCGCGGCCTCCGCCTCCACTGCCGCCACCGAACCCCCCACCCCCACCTCCACCTCCACCGCTACCCCCACTCCCCCCACTGCCTCCACCTCCACCTCCACCGCCCGCTCCTCCAGCTCCCTTGCCCCCCTTGCCCTTGCCAGGGCGGCGTCTCCCGCTAGGGGCAGACGCCGCACCGACCGACTCAAGAACAAGGAGGTCGGCCGAAGCAGCAGAGGCAACAGAGGGCAGCAGGGGGGAGGGAGAACACCCCTCAAAGATGGGGGTGCGCGGGTCACCTCGAGAGGCTCCTACAGCGACTATGCTCTTTTCTATCGCGAGGAGGGCGTTCTCGAGGAGGTCTACAGTGAGTGTGGTGGGACAGACTGAGAGAAAGTGGTCCCTGACTACTCGAAGGGAGTCAGGGAGGCGAGTGACTAGGAAGTACAGAGTGATGTACATGGGGGGGGGGTTCGCGGTGCAGAAGTCAGCAGGAAGTGCAGCGCGGTAGCGAGTGTCACTAGTGCGGAGGTGCGTAATGAGGTCAGCAACGGTGGGAAAAGAAGCAAGGTCAGGGAAGAGGTACGGCAGCATGAGACGGCTCAGTGCAGCAGTGGAAGGGGAGGAGTAGCGCGCGACTACAGCGGCGTACAAGGTCTGAGCACTCTTGTACTGACTAAAGTGCGCACGCTCGGAGGTAGGGAGGTGGCGACGCACAGCAAGACGTGCAGCAGCATCGCGCGTGGCCCACTGGGAGCGAACAGTGGCGTCAGCATCAGCAGCAGGGGCAGGGGAAGCGCCAGAGGTGAGGTCAAAGAGAGAGAGGCCGTCCGCCCTATCGCACTGTAAGAACAGCTGTAGGTCATCTACCCAGACCTCAAAGTCAATGGCCCGACCCTCAGCGTCAAAAGTGAGGACACTAGGGGTGGCCATGACAGCAGTAGACCAGCAGTGCAGGCAGTAAGGGGAAGAGCACGCAGTGACAGAGGGTCTGTGCTCACCGGACAGGGCTGCTCGGGCGGCTCGGCTGCAGGGCGGCTCGACGGCTGGGCGGCTCGGCGGCTGGGCGGTCGGCTGCACGGCGGCTCGGCTGGTGGGCGGCCGGGCGGCTCGGCTGCAGTGCGGCTCGGCGGCGGGGCGGCTCGGCTGCTCTGCTGCTGGGCGGCTCGGCTGCGCTGTTGCTGGGCGGCTCGGCCGCTGTAGAGAAGTGGCGGGGCCGCTGCAGAAAGGGCGGCGGGGCCGCTTGATAGGGCGGCGGGGCCGCTGCAGAGAAGCGGCGGGGCCGCTGCAGAAGGGCGGCGGGGCCGCTGGGTAGGGCGGCGGGGCCGCGAGATAGGGCAGCGGGGCCGCGTGGTAGAGTGGCGGGGCCGCGCGATGGGGCGGCGGGGCCGCGAGGAAGGGCGGCGGGGCCGCTAGGTAGGGCGGCGGGGCCGCGCGATGGGGCGGCGGGGCCGCGAGGAAGGGCGGCGGGGCCGCTAGGTAGGGCGGCGGGGCCGCGCGATGGGGCGGCGGGGCCGCGAGGAAGGGCGGCGGGGCCGCTAGGTGGGGCGGCGGGGCCGCGCGATGGGGCGGCGGGGCCGCGAGGAAGGGCGGCGGGGCCGCTAGGTAGGGCGGCGGGGCCGCGCGATGGGGCGGCGGGGCCGCGAGGAAGGGCCGCTAGGGCGGCTCGACGAAGTGAGGGCCCGGAGCGCGACTCGGGCTGAGCGCGCTTCGGGCAGGAAAAAAAAACTCGATGTGGTGGGCCCTAAGCACAGTTCCCAAGGGGGAACCTGCTCGATACCATGAGAAGATTTGAACAAGAATGTGTGAACTATGAAATGATGTGAGTACAAATATGAAACCCTAATTGGTTGTACCCCCTATGGGATACCCCACTATAGCCTACACAACAGCATAAGCTACAATGTTCTGACACGTTTTGTACGGGCGAATCCCCAGTTGCTCCGGCGACAACATATTGCGCAAAAGCAAGCTGTACGCCACGAGCTAGTTGTTGTAGTACTGCACTCTGGTGTCGTCAGTGTCGGCCGAGGGTCGCGCGTAGCTGCCGTCAAAATAATGACAGATCTTAGCTTTTTGCAGCAGCTGCTCCAGCTCGAAGCTCCAACTCTAGAAATATTTGCTATCAAAGATAGTACTTGTCTTGATTTTGGAAATATTCAGGAACCTTGATTGAGCTGAGAGAATTGAGTCATCGCTTGGGCGTGGGACTTTGGGTGTTGAAGCATTTGTGTCGAGGGAGAAGGTTTGCAGGGCGGTTCCTCGGCTAGTTGCGGCCGGTTGAGAGGGTTGGGAGGAGGTTCCCATGTCGCCATTCCGCAATGTTTGGATTCCTTGCTCCAGAGTTGATATTTGCTGTAGTTGTTCGAGTGCGATGGAGCTGATCGTCGTCGTCACCTTGGATGTCGCAACTGGTTTGGGTTGGGCTTCGGCCGTAGGATTTTCTTGACAACCTGATCCTCTAGCCAACCTTACACGTGAGCATGTGCCAGACGCCACCTTAGTTTGTCGAGATTTTTGGGGGTGGCATTGCGAAGGATTCCCGAGTCGCTCTCATACCATGTTGCGATCAAAAGTTTGATCGTGCCAGGATCACCTCAGGAAGGTTCGCACATAGTTAATGTAGCGGAAGTTGTTCTCAGATAGGAGTGAAAATAACATCACTGAACTGATTATAACAAAAACATACATTTGTTTATATTGTAATACAAAGGGAATTTGAAACGACCTAGACTAGCCATATACTATAAAGGGTACATTTTCTTATGGCACCGAAACACAACCGTGCGACGCGGGAACCGGTTACAAACTTGTTCCCGCCAAATCCTTCGTGCCGCACCTGCCCGATGCTTCTGCTCCAGTGGTCCAGATGCCTCCAACCGTACGCGATGTTTCGCAAAATTCTGTCCCTTCGCATTGGTACTCGCTACTGCATGCTTCACTTGCTACTGGTAGGTATGCACGGTACTTCTTATTTCATTTATCGTAACAACCCCTATCGTAACAGTATGGGTGTATGCGAAAGCCAATTTAAATATCTATAATACCGTATGTTGAACTTCATTCTGAACACTTCTAGTCTTAAACGTGGTTCCTCATCTTGGTGCGTTTTTACATTCATTGGGTAAAAAGAATTATGAATATATGGCACTGGATTTTCTATCGTGTACTCATATCTAGACGTAGTACAAATCCATATGAACAATATTCACATTTACAATTTCGATTGCAATGTCCCCCTTCCTTAGAGCGATGGCCCTCTTGGGAGCGGCTCCTTGGCCACCATGGGATCCTCGGTCCCTTTCCCCCCTAGGGAACCGGCTCTGTGGCCACCATGGGAACCTCGGTCCCTTTCCCCCCTGGGGACCAGCTCTCTGGCCACCATGGGACCTTCGGTCCCTTTCCCCCCTGGGGAACCAACTCTCTCTCTGGCCACCACGGAACCCTCGGTCCTTTCCCCCCTGGGGAACCGGCTCTCTGGCCACCACGGGACCCTCGGTCCCTTTCCCCCCTGGGGAACCGGCTCTCTGGCCACCACAAAACCATCGGTCCCTTTCCCCCCTAGGGAACCTGCTCTTTGGCCACCACAAAACCCTCGGTCCCTTTTCCCCATGGGAACCGGCTCTCTGGCCACCACGGGACCCTCGGCCCCTTTCCCCCCTGGGGAACCGGCTCTCTGGCCACCACAAAACCCTCGGTCCCATTCCCCCCTGGGGAACCGGCTCTCTCTCTGGCCACCACGGGACCCTCGGTCCCTTTTCCCTCTGGGAAACAGCACTTGTGAGAGTACAGCAGATACACTTACCCATATTTACTTTACCTTGAATTATCTTATTTATATTTTCTTATGCTTACTTTTGTTCGTTTTCTTAGAATCGTTGCTTTACTATATATATTTTAGTTATAGCACCGATTTAGGTTGCGTGCACCGAATCCCGTGGCATTTCAGTTATCTCCGCGTGACTATGCGCTCAGCGCGATTTCACCGGGTATCCCCTACCGAATTCGGGAACGTCATGTTCCCGACGGTTCCCGAGGCCCGGTACCTTCAAGTAACCTCTGTGTTACCTGCCTTGTGCCTTGTTGCACCCAGGATACATAATGAACAACCTGAACTCGATCCTTTGATCCTTACACTTGGCAACGAGAGCGAGTTTACACGCAAAGGTGTTCAACCACTAAAACCCAGCCTTTAAAAAAACCCAGGGGCGACAACGAAAAGCACCGATTCGGGTATGTAAACCAGTTCCGCGTAAGATTTTAAGTCCCCCTCGAACCGGTTTATGAACAGGCATGTCGGGCATGGAGGGGTAAGGAGAGAACTTCGTTCAGGAAATCGCCGCACTTCGTGACGAACAGGAGCAGACTCGCGCGACGCTTCCACGACTCGAGGGATTGATTGCGAACCTGTCAGCAGTCGCCACAGCAGCAGCGACGGCAACAGCGGCCACAGCGACACCGAAATTTCAACCTGCAACAGCGGCACCAGCAACAGCGAATCTCGAAGCTGCTCGTCCGTGGCTACCGGAGGCGTTCGATCTGAGCGCGAAGGGAACCGACGTCAGGCGATTTATCGCTACACTCGAAATCTACTTCGAGGAAGTTGGATGCACGACCCCGACACACGACGAGACGCGGGTTCGACTGGCATCGACACTGTTACGAGGCCCGGCGCTGGATTGGATGTACAGTAGGCGGAGGGTCGTAGGCGCGGTTTTGGGCAGCCCTAATACAACATTTCTAACCGATTAGCAGTTCGTGCATGGCGCGGCAGCAAATTCACCAACACCGACAATTTGGCAGTGTGGCGTAGTACACACAGCAGATGGAATCTGTTTTTGACCGAATCGATGACTTAACTGAGGGTGAGAAAATTCAAGCCTACATTGCCCGACTGAAAAAGGGAAGTTCGCCGACAGGTCATCGCGGCGAACTACAGCAGCTAGAGAGATATGGTATGTGACGCCAAGAGGTTCGACGCGTTGACCAAGGGTCAACAAGAAACACGACGCAACATGCCGAGCAGGAATTTCGACGCAGAGCGATCGGCACTCCCCGCGACCACCGACCCGATGGATATTGACAAAGTCGAAGTCGAAGCAGCGGCCGACGAATTTTGCAGTGCAGGAGGGCGTCGAATTTGTCGTGCTGGAAAATGAAAAAGCCACGTGCGGAGCTACATGCCAAGAACATTGCAGCACCCCCGAAGAAAAAAAATGAGAATCGCCAGTAGCCGCGGATCGAGCTGGCGATCGCGAAAATATAAAAAAAGGGGAAAAAGTCGACGACGTGGCGACTTCATAGTGGGCGAAAAAAAGAGAAAATGATGGCGCGGATTTAAAACGTCATGATCGGCCGGCACTAGGGGAGATCGTCGAGACAAAAGGAGACTCCGCAAAAAAAGACTCTACACCGACCGGGAAACTCCAGCCGAATTCCCCTGAGAGTAAGAATTTGTTAAAATTATCCTATAGGGATACTCTAACTAAGAATTACGGTAGAGTTAGAGGCTAAGAGAAAGCCTTTATAAATAGTACCGATACCATAAAAGTTGGGGAACTAACTCCAGAGCAGTGAAAAGGGTCGAGCGTTCCGAGGAGTTAATATTCTCTCCCAGCAGTATAGTGTGAAGGCTTTCTGTTCCCCACAGGTGAAACCGGCACAAATGCAAAGGCTTAGGGGAAGGTTCCAGGCTCAGGAGAAACTGTATCGGCCTCGGAAAAATCCATCTACCCCCGAGGTGAAGTTGGAACTAGAAATTGCAGCTTTGGGTGTAGGGAATAGGAATGATTACTTTGATGTACCCTATGACCCTATTAATGAAACCATCTTTGACTACTTGGAGCGGCAGCAGCCACTACTCCTCTCGAGGTGCTTTGGAAAGGGCGACGCCTCCAGGCGATGGTGGATAGTGAAGCGCCCCACTCGGTGTGTGACTGCGGGACGTTGGAGAAAATTGGGGAACCCTCGGAGGAAACCCGGTTCACATCAACGATGGCGGATGTCACCAAGCTACCCATCCACGTCGAGTCAACGCTACGGCTACAAAAATGTGCGCTGAGGTGGAAGCTGACACTGCCGGTCAAGAGATAAGATTTTATATTGGGAGAGAGATTTCCTGAAGCAATTCAACCACGAGATAGACTGGGTCAACCGGAAAGCCTGCATTTACAACAACAAGAAAGGTGTGGAGCTGTGAAGCTGGATGGATACAGGGGTTATTCTGGAGGCGACACTTGCACAGTTTAAGCGAACGGTGAACAAGAGTAACACGGGTTACTTGGCGGTAGTAATGGCAGCAGCACAGGAGGAGAAGCAGAACTCGGAGCTACCTGCAACAGTACAGAAGGTGTTGAAGGAGTACAAAGATATCATGCCGGACAATCTGCCAGCAAGAGTGCCTCCAGCACGAACCCACGAACACGAGATCATGGACGAGCCAGGTGCGAAACCAGTCTCGCGTGCACCATACCGCCTCAGCCCAACCGAGCTAGCAGACATGAAAGAACAGATCGAGTACCTGCTGGACCAAAAACTGATCCGACCATCCACATCTCCCTACGGTGTACCGTTTCTCTTCACTCCAAAGCCGGACGGTAGTTCACGGATGTGCATTGACTACCAGGCACTCAACAATCAGACGGTTAAGAACAAATACCCCATACCGCGCATAGACGACCTACTAGACCAACTGCGTGGTGCAACAGTATTTTCGAAGCTGGACATACGGTCGGGTTACTTGCATATTGAGATGGCAAATAATTCTATCCACAAAATGGCGTTCCATACCAGATACAACTCCTACAAATATTTTGTGATGCCGTTCGGACTCTGCAATGCACCATGGACATTTCAGGCGGAGATGAATCATATCCTACGACCCCTGCAAGACTAGTGCGTAGTAGTGTGCATGGACGCCATTCTCATCTACTAAAATAACATGAAGGAGAACGTGGAGCATCAGCGGAAAGTATTCGAGATCCTGCAGGAGAACCAATTATATGTGAAGCTGTCAAAAAGTGACTTCTCCCTGAAGAAGGTGCATTTTCTCGGGCACATGGTGAGTGCCGAGGGGGTACACGTAGACCCGCGGAAAATTGAAGCCGCAAAAAAATGGAAGGTTCGTGAAAACGTCAAGGAGTTGCAGCAGTTCCTCGGCTTCGCCAACTACTACAGCAGGTTCATGCCACATCACGCTAAGATAGCAGCGCCACTGTCGAACTTACTGAAAAAAGATACGCCATACCCCTAGGATATTCCTCAGTAACAAGCCATGGAACAGCTACAGACAGCACTGACCTGTGCCCCAGTACTCATCCTACCGGATCCAAAAACATATTACGTAGTGGAAGCAGATGCTAGTGACCTGGCAGTCGGAGCAGTACTGATGCAGGATCATGGACGCGGTTTGCAACACATCGCATACCGCAGTAAAAAACTACATGGAGCAGAACTAATTACCCAATCCACAACAAGGAAGCCTCAGCGATAGTCACAGCCTTAAGGCGTGGAGGTGCTATCTAGAAGGAGCTAAGACTATAGTATACAGTGAGCACTGCAGTCTCAAATACCTCAAGTCACAGCCTACGCTCTCACGATGACATGTGCGGTGGATGGATTTCCTAGAGACACATTTTCACTACGACATCGTCTACAAACCAAGGATACACAACAAGGCCGATGCACTGAGCCGCCCAGGACATTTAGCAGGCATCCAGCTCGACAGGATGAGCCCTTTGCTCAAATGTCTATTCCAACATGGGTACTCCGTGGACGCAGAAATTGCTACCGCAGAGAAGCAGAAATTGTTACAGTGGGAGAAAGAATAGCTGTAAGAGAAAGGTTCAGGAAACATTTGGGTACCAAACTATGCCCCACTCCGACAGATCCTACTAGAGGAGTTCCATGATGTGGCATATGAGGGACATGCAAAAATATTACTACTGGCCCCGGATGGCAGCAGACGTGCAGCAGTTCGTCACCGCACGCGACACGTGCCAGCGAATGAAGAGCAGCAATCACAAAAAAAGCAGGGTTACTTCTACCCATACCGGAGCAGCCATGGCAAGTCGTTAACCTTGACTTTATTACTGGGCTTCATTCGACCTCACGAGGGAACGATGCTATACCCGTGGTGATCGAAAAGTTCTTTAAATGGGACATTTCATCTCGACCAACGCCACGCTACAGCTGAAGCAACTGCTCGCCTCTTCTTTGACCGCATTGTCACCATCCAGAGCATCCCTGCTACACTCGTCCAGACAAGGACCCAAAATTCACAAGTAAATTCTGGAGGGAACTCATGTGGTTGTTGGGGACAAAGAGTGCGATGTCTTCAGCATACCACCCTTGGACTGACGGACCGACAGAACGACTCAATTAGGTGGTTGAACAGGTACTGCGCATAGCTTGCAAAAACGACATCAGTCACTGGGATCTACAGTTACCAACGCTTGAGTTCGCTTACAAGAACGCATCTCATGCGGCCACAGGGAAATCTCCTTTCTTCCTATGTTACGGGCGTGAACCAGTCACACCACAGCTGCCAAACACACCGGCACACGTCCAAGCTGCATATAACTTCGTCACCAACATGCAGCAGTTATGGGAGAAGACTCAGCGACGTCTCACCACGATGCATAACTCTCAGAAGCAGTATGCGGATCGACAGCGACGCGATCACTCAGTAGCAGTTGGAGATCAGGTGCTTCTCGACACGCGCAACTTGGATCTATCCCATCTTCCATCCAAGCTCCGGCCTCGCTTCTATTGTCCAAGGTCATGGTGACACCAGTTACATTCCGCTTGCGCTTACCAACCACATGGAACCTTCACAATGCCTTCCATGTTCAACTGCTGAAGCCCTACAAGGACCCCAACCAACAATTCCAGGGACGACAGCTACCGCCTCCACCACATGTTCTCGTACACGATGAACCAGAGTTCGAGGTGGAACGTGTCTTCGCTCATCGACGCAGACGCGGCAGCACACTCGACTTCCTAATACGCTGGAAGGGATATGACCCGTCGGAGGACAGTTGGGTTGCAAAAGCTGATACGGGCAATGCACGCCGTACTCTCAAGGATTATCTTGTCATGCAGGGTGTATCTCACACCACCCAGATTTGAGGGGGGGACGTGTGAGAGTACATCGGCTACGCTTACCCATATTTACTTTACTTGGCATTATCTTGCTTATTTATATTTGTCGTATGCTTACTTCTGCCGTTTTCTTAGAACCATTGCTTTAGTATATATATTATAGTTATATGAACGATTTAGGTTGCGTGCACCAAGTCCTGTGGCATTTCGGTTATCTCCGCGTGACTATGCGCTCCGCGTGATTTCACCGAATATCTTCTACCGAATTCGGGAAGGTCCCGTTCCCAATGGCTCCCGAGGCCCTGTACCTTTTAGTAACCTATGTGTTACTTGCCTTGTATGGTGCCTATATATAGCCACTTCATTGTATTTTGTGTTTATTGTGAAAAACCTGAACTCGATCATTCGATCCTTACATCGCTGGGTCAGCCCAGTCGATGGAGCCCATCTTTTCATGAGCAATGACCTCTTCGCAGCGGTTGCTTCGCACCTAGTTTTATGCGCTAGAGCTGCTGTGGTGGGGGCCATCACAAGTCGTTGGTGAGTCCGCGCTGCCTGCAAGGGTCGCAGCAGTCAATGTTGTAGTTGCGCCAGCGGTTGTTTCGTCCCAGGCGCGCCAGTAGTGGTTTCGGCCCAGGCGCGCCAGTGGCTGTTTTGTCCCAAGCGCGAAATAGCGGTTTCGCCACAAGCGCGCATGTGGCGGTTTCGTCCCAGGCGCACCACTGGATGTTTCGCCAGTTGCGCTTGGCATGTTTGGCCTGTTGTAAGCGCGACCCTCGACTTCCAGGGTTCGCGCACAATAGTCGCAACCACTTAGTGGTTCTCCATTCATGCTCGTGTTGAACTGTTTATAAGTTCAGGAAAATCGTCACACCTATGGTACTATGTCGTGAATGCATATCCTAGTACTTGGGTGACGAGGAGGTGGTTGGGCGAGAATGAAGTAGAACTTTAAATTTCCAAAACGAAGACGTGGGTGGAGGCCAAATGGCCTCCAACCCTCGTTATGTACTCTTCTAATTGACGTTCGCAGTTGCCTTGCTACGCTATAGTCAGCTGCGCTTTCACAATATACATTTTAAGAAAGAGTTACACACTTAAAAAAATAATCATAATCAAAATCAGAAGTGAACGCAAAAACCCAGCCGCATTAGACAAACGTAGCGGATTGCGGCCAAAGGCACGTGTGAGTACATGCTTGCACGGGATTTCCGGAAAACACGCCGCGACGCGACACCTATCCCTCACTCGATAGTTCCAATGCCGCACACCAAAACTCTATTCACAAACGTGGGATGCCCTACCTATCGCACGGCCAATCCCTTCCCTTATCGTGGCCATTCCACTTCCCTTCACGTGGCGATCCCTTCCTGATGTGTAACGCGCGACCTAACTACCATCTAGCTAACACCTCCTAGTCAATGTCGAGAAGGGTCTCGACAATGAAATTAGAGTACCGGAGTTGGGTTGGTTGGGTTGGAAAGGAATGTTGGTTGGGAAATTTCAACCCTCAACGTTGAGGCTTGGGACAACCCAACCCAACAAAGTGAAAATTGAAAGGCTGGATTTTCTAATCAATCATAATTTGCCATTTGTAGTTACAATCTACACAAACAACAAAACAACCATACGATGATATTGAGTTGAGTTTTTCCAACCAAACAAAAATGCCACCTAGGCTCCGAGCCTAAGAGCTCCCCAACCATTGAAGCCATGGTTAGGAGGAGCTCCCAAGGGGTATTGTGGAAGGGGTTGGAGCTTGCAAGCTCATTCTCGCTTCCAACAATCAAACTCGGAAATGTGATTTTCACTTTAAGTTAGGTGTTTTCTACCAAGCTTTCTTCAAATACAACTTGTACAAGAGGTTCCTCTTTGGCTGTGACTGTAACAACAACCTCAAGCTCTCCTCCCAAGTTTCCTAAGATTACTTTAAGACTAGGATATCCCTTGGTGGGATTCGTTAAATCTTGAAAGCCTTGTACTTTGATTTTTTTATATATATAAATTCAAAAAAGGATCTTCAATAACACACTTTTCAATAACACACGGTTGCCCATTGTTATAAGGGCAGTGGTTGTTACATTGGTATATAGAGTTAGGGTTATCCTAAGCTTAGTGGGGATTTTTCCTCTAGAGATTTTTGTTGTTAGTTTCTAAGTGAATACTCAAGATCTGGAAGCTTGAAGGTTGAAGAGTTCAAGATCTACAAGATCTACAATTACAACTTCAAGCTTACGAAGAGAGATTTATCTCTCTTACCCACCTTTTGGTAGAAGACTCCCTGCTGTTGACTAGTGGAGTATAAACTCAGATCTTGAAGATTTGTTGGGGGTTATTCAATTTCTCTTCATTGATATTTGGATAGATCCTGCCCTTTTACTGACGTGATTGAGAGTGTTTGCAACAAATCTGTTACCTTTGGTAACCTAAAGTTATATTGTATAAGAAGATTATTTTATAAGAATTTATTTATTTACCATTGAAGGTGGTAAGATGATTTTAACAGAATCAAATAAGATCTGGAAAACTCCCTTAATCCTTATGGCATCTAGCAAAGAGAAAGACGTGCCAATGGAGGAAGGGCTCACTGCACCAGATGAGGTGGTGAGCAATGCTACTGAGATTGACCTCAATCAAGATGAGGCAATGGCTTACATTGAGCTTGATGATATTGAGGACATGGACCTTGGGGATGAGGATAACCATGGTGAAGAGGACAACCATGTTGAAGAGGATGACCATGGTGAAAAGGAGAACACCAGTGAAAAGGAGAACACCGGTGAAAAGGAGAACATCGGTGATGAAAATGACCTCAATGAGGGTGAAGGCATGAGTTGAGGAGATCGTTAAGCTCAAGACCCGAGTGTCAACTCAGAATATCACCATCCTGCAGCAGCAGAATTCCATCAACAGACTCACCACTGAGCTGGCCAAGCAGTCCACTCTAACTAAGAAGCTTAAGGCTGAGTTGGGCATTGCCAATGGAGAGGTTCGTGACTTCCCTCGCAGCCTGGGTACTAAAAAGCGCCTTATTGAGGAGCTTCAAGAGACTTGCAAAAATTTGCAAGCGTCATGCAACCAGCTCCATGAGCAGTACATGGAGCTTAGAAGGGAGAACATGTACCAGCCGCTTCCTGTGCGCAGGCATGCTCCTGCTGCTCAGTCGGCACCTGCTTCGCCCGCACCTACGCCTGTAGGTGCTGCGACGGCTATGCACCAGCCACCTCTACCCAAGACTTCACCCTTTGGTCTCTCTCAACGCCTCTGCCTGAGTTTATCCATGGCAAGACAGAGGTGGAGCCTTGGCTTGACCTGGTGGATATCACCATGACCCTTGCGAATGCGCGTGGCGATGCTCGCGTTATCGCAGCTACGTATGCATTGCACGAGGTGGCCCGCAGAGTGGTGTATGGCGCTAAGAAGCAAACGGAGGGACCATTTGAATGGTTGAAGTTCTGCACCGCTCTGAAAGAGGCATTCATGGTCAAGTGACCCGGAGTTGTGTGGACGCCTTGAAATATCAAGTGTCGCAACCGGTCGGTGCAGGACTATGCAGTCGAGTTCGAGGCCACATCACGCATGCTAGAGAAGCCCTTGTCTGAGGATGCACATCTTCATCAAATGTCTTCCTGTCAAGCTGCAGCGGGCACACATGACCGGTGGCATGACCGATTTGAGGACTTACTAGGAGCTGAAGGAGTAGGTGATCAAAACTGATACCACCATTTGCACGTACCTGGATGGTCCTGAGGAACCAGACCAGCAGCCTCGTGCTGAAGGCTCTGGCGGTTATGGAAGCCGACCCCAAAATGCCAAGGGCGGAGGCGGTTGAAACAAAAGGCATTTTCAGCAGCGTGATCACCAGCCTGGGCCACATGCCAAGAGGGCTAACAGAGGGGGGGAGGGCATGGCCCTAACAACCCGGAACCATTCCAACACAATGTGTCACACTTGTGGAAGGTCTGGGCATGCGGCAAAGCATTGCTGTGAGAAGAAGGCACACCGGTATTCTAGCAAGCCTAAGTTAGACACCGCTGGACCTTCGGTTAAGAAGAATTTTCATAAGCCCAACTAGGGTGTGGGTACCTAGTTGGAAGAGTAGATCGAGTGGCTGAGGCCTATGTGCTATGTGATGATGATATATTGAAGCTAGAGAAGCTTGCTGATTGCAAAATCTCTTGTTTGTTTGCCTCTTCGTTTATTAAAAAGTAGGTTTTTTATCATTTGAGAAAATTCCCATCGAAGCACTATAGGATAAATTTTCAATTATACTCTGTGGATTGGACATACTGCCTTTTGTCATTGAAATAATAAGTCGTTGCACTTAATAGCCCCCCTTGGCTTCGGCCGCGTTGGTGACTCGCATAGTGAAAGGCAAGCTATTCCATACGTTTCGTGGATGGCCGGGTCCTGGCGGCGTGGGAAACGGGACACCATGTGTGGTGGACCAACTTTCAGTCTCATGGACGCGCTCATCACAATGTCAAGGTGTATTTTAAACGTTCGACGAATATTGTGGCATGTCCTATTCGCCCAAAGCATCAACATAACTTGTTGCTTGCTGGTAGCGTGAATAGGGAAAATGCAAAAATCCATGTTGACCCGGGTGCAACTGATTCTCTCTTTGACGAAAAGTGGGTCACAGCAGGCATAATCCTCATTGAAGGACCGTCTTGCCCCATTCGTCTTTACTAGCATCATCCCAAGCAAAGTGCGGACACGGATCAACATTGAGATTGAAGGTTATCGAAGAGAAATCTGTGCTTATGTTTTACCCCGTCTTGCGAGCGTTGACCTAGTCCTTGGAATGGATTGGCTTTGAGCGGATGAAGTCAAACTTGATTTCCAGGCTAATACGTTTTCATTCTCAAATAATGGTGACACTATCCAATGGTAAGTGCCTAAGGACCTGATCACGAACGATCAACACACGTCAGAACGTCCCGATGTGAGTTCTGCGCTTCTAAATGAGGTTGGACAACATTTTCGTCAAGCTAATACATTTCTTGTGTTACAGCTTGAGAATGCTGAACACGAGCTGCATGGGGTCAAGGATTTCCCGCCTTAGATGAAAGAACTGGCGGACAAGTTCGCGGAGGTTTTTGAGCCCATCCCAGATGGCCTTCCTCCAGACTGTGCAGTCGGTCACACGATCCTAGTGGAGCTTGGAAAACTCACACATTTTATACCTCTGTATCGCCTCAGTCCAAATAAGTACGTGGAGGCTGAAGAACAAATCTTTTTTTTTTTTCATTATGAATATATCCAAATTCACCAGAGAACAAGCGCATAAGAGATATATGTCAGTAGTAACTGAGCGTGAAGAGGCCGACCCCCAGTGGTGGCCCCATGCGAAGCTTCTAAGGCAGATGCAAAGCCCCCCTTGCAAGATTCCAAAGCGCGCCGAAACTGTGTGTCCATTTCCAACCTCTCACCGCTGGGCAGCGAATGCGTCCAAGCAAGCTATCCTCTTGCTCTGCCAGCACATGTGATATGCCGTGTCCCTTAAAACCGCAACTTCTGCCAAGCCTTTTCCCCATTGCTCGCGTGTACACCTTCACATGCAGGCGAAAGGCTGCCTCGATGCGTCTGAGAACGCGCCGAGCCCGGAATCTTTTCCCCCGGAACACACATTCACACCGCTCCGCCCAGTTCTGGTGTACCGCAATAGCGGAGAGGGACGCTTCAGGAAATGCTGAGGCGGAAGCTGCCTTCCCGAACAACAGGTCACCCAGCTCCGACACTTGCCTCGCTGGATTCAGCATGCGCATGGCCCGCCTGACTGCTACCACCACTTGTTGGATGCGCGGGCAGCTGAAAAGGCAGTGCTCCACGGTTTCAAACTCCCCACAGTGCGGGCAAACCGGCTTGCCACTTAGGAAAGAGAGCCTTTCACCCACTTGCAGGTTGAGGCTGTGAACCCTGAGCAGCACGTCACGCGGTCTGTTCAGTGTCACCAGCGAGTCCCGGATTTTTATCACTTTTTTCCAGTCGATTTCTCCTGCCCATCTGCCCGCCCAAAGCTCCTTCTTGACGGACTGATGCTTCTTCTTTTCCCAACACCCCTTCAGCTCCTTCAGTGACACCACCTGCCCATCTTTGAACAGTGCAGACCTCTGAAGGCGAGAACATGCGGGTGGAGATGGCAGCTGCGGAAGCTCGGCAGACACCAAAACCTCCTTCCAGGTCTGCGGCACAGCTTCCCAGGCTCGTACTACCAGCTTCGCTTGCTTAGAGCCACCCAGCTCCAGTGACAGGGTTTTCACCTCCTTTACCTTACGACCCCCCGCGCCGTCCGGTAGCAGTAGATCACCCAGTCGGAGCTCCCACAGCTTTGCCGCAGCTTTCTGGCCTCCCACTGGTGTTTTACCATTAAGCAGGATATTGCGGTTGAAAACAATCCGCTCCACTTCGATTTCTTCCCTCGTTAATTCTGGTAGCGACTCTGCAAGCGGCGACTGCATAAAGCTCCCGCAGGACAGCTTCCACCTCTCACTTTTTCCGCGCCAACACTTCAAAAGCTTCACATGGGCGACGAAGGTATCCATCCCCAGTAGCAGGTCCGCCGCTTCAAGCATGATGTCCCGCTTCAGCACACTTGTCTTTGTAAGCAGCAATCCAATACGCCTGGCTGCGAGACAAGTGAGCTCTATCTCCGGGTCCCTTACCCCCACGCCGCCGTCTTCTCTTGCCATGTACAATAGCTCCCGGCTCCACATAATGATTTTTTTATCCGTGACCGCGTGATTGCCTGACATGAAGTTGTGCGTCAGCTTCAATATTCTCCCCCAAATGTCCACCGGCGGCGGGTACACCTGCGCTTGGAAGAAGATGATGGGTGAGATGTAGCAGTTGATCACCGCTACTTTGGCCCCCGTCGTGAGATGCTGCGTCTCCCATAGACTCAGTTTTTCTTTGATCCGTGCAAAAGCTTTCTCCCAGGTGGGGGCGCAGCTGCCAGCCGGCGTCACCCACACACACAGGAGCCGCTCCGCTTCGTCTGCCTTCACCCACTTGAAACCGTCCGTCCTGCAGGCCTGCTTGTTCAGGTTCCGCCCCAAAGGTAAAATGGACGACTTCCCTTTATTTGTGGCTAATCCCGACTCAGCTTCAAAATCCGCTAATAGCTGCTCTGCTTCTGCAATCTGTTCTTCCCCCTGCAGGATCAAGGTCGTGTCGTCGGCATACCCCAGGTACGCCAGCCGCTGATTTCCCCCCGTGAGGCCTAGGTTCCGAGCAGCCGCTTGTTGAGCCAGCGGCTTCACCGCGCATAGAAAGAGGTAAGGCGCGAGAAGGCAGCCCTGCCGCACCCCGGACACCACGTCAACTGCTTCCCCCATCCAGCCGTTGATTAACAAGCTGGTCCGTGTGTCCTTGTGCAGGCCCCGAACCCAGTCCACAAAGCGGCTCGGAAAGCCCATCCTCTCAAGCACCGTGAACAGGAAATCCCTCGAGACTGAGTCAAAGGCTTTCCTGAAGTCAACTAGCAAGAGGTACCAGTCTTGGTCTTTTTCTTTGTGGCTTCGATGACATCCGCGACCAAACCCACTGCATCCAATAATCTTCTGCCAGGTAAGAAGCCATATTGCTCCGGAGAGATGACCTCATGCAGCACTTTTTTCATTCTGTCCGCCACAACCCGCGCAATCACCTTGTAGGTAAAGCTTAGAAGCGTGATTGGTCTGTAGTTGTCAAGCTGATCCCTTCCCCCCTTCTTATACAACAGGATGGTGACGGCCTCCTTTGTGCTTGTCGGCAATGACGCCGTGGCCGCAAAACTGTCCGCGAGCTTCATGAAGTGTTTGCCCAAGACGTCCCAGTGAAGCTCAAACAACTCCTTCGGCAGCCCGTCTTTTCCGGGGGCTTTGTCTTTCGCCATTGAACGGAAAGCGTTTTTCACCTCTTTCTCCGGCCAAGTCGTGCACACCGCTTTCGCCGACTTCTGCGACAGAGACCTCCCGGGAGCAGGAGACCAAGTGGTCGCAACCTGCTATCTGTCCCTTCCAAAGAGGTCCCTGTAGTACTGTGACGCTGCTCCTAGGATAGCGTTGTTGTCATATTAGCCTCCCGCCGGCGTTTAACTCTAAAATTTGCGTACGCCCCATCCTGGCCTTGATTTTTGCCGACAGATGCGGAGACGCCACCTCACCCTTGACTTCTTCCTTCAACCCCGCCATTTTGTGCAGCCTCTCCTGCCGCACCAGCTGATAGCTTTTCAGCTGTGCCTCTTTTTCATCCAGCAGGTTTTTCAGCCGAGCACACCCTGGGTCCCCCAGCCACGCCTGCTTCAGCTCCGCAACCGTCCGATGAAGGTGGGTTAACGTAGCCCGTACCCTCTTCCGCTCCTCTTTCGCATAGGCTCGGAGAGCAGTATTGAGGCGGGAGATTAGGAGCTCAAAGCCATCTCCGCATGAGTCTGCTTGCCGTTCCACAGCTTCAATCACTCTCCTGACCCCCGGCCTGTCTAACATGTATGCAGGGAGCCTCCAGAGCCCGGTTCCCAACTGCACCCGTGTATTCATCCTGAAAGCCACATTCACTGCAAAGCTGTGATCAGAGATGGGGTCAGCCGGCATGATATGCGAGACGAACTCGACATGCGACAACAATGATTACGAGATAAGTGCTTGATCAATGAGCCAACTGGACTGGTTGGCGGAGTAAAAGGTAAATTCTCTCTTGTATGGGTGAAGCACTCTGAAAGCGTACGAGAGGCGGAAAACATCACGGCGACGGTATAGCTCCTCATTTTCTTTCGTTGTCCCCTTCCTCGATGTTCTGTCCAGCAGCGGATCTTCCACTAGATTGAAATCCCCCAGGATGAGCAGGTGAGATCCCGGCTGCACCGTATCTACAATGGGACCCAGCACCCTGCGGATGAACGCCTTCCGATCAGTGATATCGGCAGGGAAGTAGACTGCGATCAAGGTGATGTGAAAGGTGTCGTGGCGGATTTCGGCAGCTATCAGCCGACCGGATGGGTGGATGAGGGTATTGTGCAGTGACAGCCCGTGCCTCCAACAGATCAGAGCTACTCCGCCGGCCTTAGCGGTGGGTGGAGCGACCATGAATTGTGGCTACCTAAGTGAGTTCCAGTAAGAGTGATCCTCAGTGAGCCTAGCGTCTGACAGTATGATGATGTCCGCTGCTTGCTTTATCCAGTTCTTTGTTCGCTATTACTTGTTCCCATCACCCAGGCCGTTGACATTCAGGCCTGCAAACGTCAGTAAACTTTCTGTACTCATTTAATCACTGCTGAAAGGCCCCTTTCGCATCCACAGGCCGGTGATACACGATACTGCTACCAGAGAACAAACTACCGCTACAGCTGCCCAGCACCTCCCCAGGCTGGTAAGTTCAGACTTCAGATCCCGAACTCCTTGCGGATGACATGCAGACCAAGCTTCTCCAGGGAGCTGCGGGTGGCCGCACCCAGCTTTTCCAGGCCCAGCAGGTGACTTGCCGATGTGACATGATCCGCCGCAGCCATAAATGACTTGCCATGAGCCTTCCCGCAGCTGTCGAGGGTACACAGCCATTCCTCCCTGTTGCTCCCAGTGGAGATCAACACAAAATCCGCATCCAGAAAAAGCGGGGCAATAAGCGGAGAAGCGCGGAGAGAGGCAGCTGCAAGGGACAAGCGGCACGTCAGCGACTGGAAAGATAAGAAAGGTAAAGCGACAACCCAAAAAACGTAAGCAACAGTTACCGTTAATCCTATGAACTCGTCCCACAGTCAAACTCCACTTCCCTATGTTATTATGGTGCTCCGTGATGAAAGCATTATGATACTTGTCATAATGGTGTCCACCACAGAGCGGACAGGATAGCAACGGGTAGTGGGCCAACAGGGTCGTTCCTCCCAGCAACTGGTGCCGGAACTCATGGCGCCAGTGGTGCTTGTCGCAGCGTGCTGAGCCACGAGCCCCTTGATCTTGTCAGTGTTAGCGCCGGTAACAGGGTGAAGGACACGGTGGAAACAGTAACCTTCGGCGAACGCAGACTGCTTCCGGATCGTGAGCGGGTGAGCAACCATGACTTCCTTAACCAACTCCGGCGGGATACCAGCAGGTACGTTTTTTAAGAAAACTTCCAGCAGCTGCGGGTTCGAAGCCTTCTTGCGAATGAAAGCCGGGTCCTCCTGATGCAGCCAGAAACAGTGAAGCGTCGTGCCATTCTGACGCTTGTGTTCCACCGCCGTCTGCTTGATGTTCACCGCATCTGATTCATGCAGGAAGAAAACCTGGAGCCAGCTGTAACGAGTCTTCGCGACAAAATCCGGGAGCAGCTCCAGGAACTTCACCGAAGCAAGAACCTCGTTAGTAAGCAGATTAGACCAGACACGCTTCATCAGCATCCTCACGGTTAAAATCACCGAAGCAACTTCACGAGAAGGGATAACCGGAAACAGCAGAATCGCCGTGAAGCGCAGATGCAGGTGAGCACTCTTAGCCGTGTCAATCTCGAGCTCCTCGTCAGAATCATCCTCAATGAAGGAGTCATCCGTAGCAACTGTTGCAAGCGCTTTCAGCTTCTCTTCAATGGTGAGACCAGAACCACCAGCCGTCACTTCCGCTTCTGACGGGAGATTGTCAATGACTTCCTTCCCCTAGCTTGGTGTCGCCTTGCCTGCAGGATAACTACCGACAGGAGCATCAACCACAGCCTTAGCGCGTGAGCCTTTTTGGAGGCATCGTGCAATGATGACAGGAGTCCGGCAGAAGCTCTGAAGAGAAGAGCTGAAAAAACTGATGAGACTGATGAGCCGGTTGTCTGAGCACAGTTCTATTAAATACATAGTAGGCTCCTGTGGTAGACCAATGCTCTTGACATAGATGTTGTGACACCGATGATAATACTTCGGGATCATCCCGTTGCACAGCATCTGCGTAGCCAATGGTAGTTAGCTTAGGTAGCACCTTGATGGCAGACCGCGACCTAGGGAAACACGCGTTAGCATTGGGCCTTGATTCTTGGACCAGCAGGAGACATCCTTGAGAAGACCAACCAATGTTTCGTCTGATGAACACATAAAAGGTATAGGCTTCTTTGTAAAGGTGTAGCGAAGCTAATGCTAGTGAAATTAAAGCCAACTGGTAACTGAGCTTCACGCAATGTGACTTCCAGGCAAAATGGAGGCAGCCATGGCGGCGAGCTCGAGGTTGTCATGCTCGTTCGAAGAACAAATCAATGACTATACCAGGAAGGGATGGATTGAACCAAGCGCGTCACCATACGGAGCGCCGATCTTGTTCGTGAACAGAAAGGGCGGAGGGTGACGCATGTGCGTAGTCTACCGTGCTTTAAACAAGATAATGGTGAAAAACATATACCCCCTACCGAGGATAAATAATATATTTGATAAACTCCAAGGTGTGCAGTGGTTTAGCGCATTGGACCTTGCACAAGGATCAATTGCACATCACTGAAGAAGATGTACCCAACGGCTTTCCGATCACCGTTTGGTCATTTTTAGTGGCGGGTGCTGAGTTTAGCTTGACTTATGCTCCCGCCTCTTTTCAAAGGGCTATGAATAACGTATTTTGCGAGGCGATTGGACAGTTTGTTCTGGTATATCTGTATGATATCTTGGTTTATTCCAAGACGGAAGAGGAGCACACACGACACCTTGTATGTGTTAGGGAAACTTCGAGAGCATAAGTTATATGCTCATATGTGGAAATTTCATTCCTACAAACACGAGCTGGATTACTTTGGACATCTCGTGGGAAACAACGGTCTCAAGGTAAACCCAAAGAAAGTTGTCACACTCAAGAACTGGCCGGTTCCACAAGATGTGGGTCAAATCAGGTCGTTTGTAGTACTGGCAAACTATTTTCGTCGTTTTTTTTTTTTACAACTCCACCATTGTTGCTCCATTGACGTCACTCACTCATACGAGTAGTGCATGGCAATGGACACAGCAATGCCAAAAGGCATTCAACGAGGTCAAGCGAATGCTGACCAACGCTCCGGTACTGGTATTACCAGATCCGGTGAATCCCCATGAGGTCGTTAACGACGCTTCATTGATAGGGATTGGGGTTGTCCCCTTGCAAGAGGGAAGGCCAGTGGCATTTGAGAGTAGGAAGCTCTCCCCGGCACAGCAGCGCTATACGACGTCTGAACATGAATTGTTGGCGGACGTTCATGTGCTACGAACATGGCGATGTTATTTGGAGGGTGTGGATTTTGTGGTTACGACCGACCCCTGTCCTAACACCTATTTCTCCACCCAAGCCACGCTTACTCGACATCAGGCCCGATGGGCTGAACTCTTTAGTGGGTTTACTTTCGATATTCGATATCGAGCAGGTTCAACGAACCTGGCTGACCTTCTCAACAGACAGCCGATCGGGGCAACAACAAGGCTAGACGACACAGAGGATGCGGCAGTACTTTCTGCTTGTTTCAGTGTCCTAGCAGTAGCTCGAGAGAGTGAGATTAGCTTCAGTGGTTTTCTGAAATGCATCTACACAGGGTATCAAATCAACTCATGGTTTCATAATCCACGAAACATGGGACTCAAATGGGAGCATGAGCTCTTGTGGCACGAGAAGGAGATTGTTGTACCTCACGTGGGTAACCTGCGGAATGACATTCTGGAAGAAGTATATGCCACTAAGTACGGAGGACACCTAGGGGTCAAGGAGACCAGGTGGGCCTTGAGTGATGTGTACTGGTGGCCGGGATTGGGCACAGAAGTCCAGCAATTCGTGGCGCGCTGCAATGCATGCGCACGAAATAAATCAGACACAAATATGATTGGTGGTTTGTTTCAACCACTCGAAATTCCGAATGAACCTTGGGAGAGCGTATCCTTGGATTTTATCACGGATCTCCCCAAGACTCGCGATGGCCATACATCGATCGTAGTCTTTGTGAATCGTCTGACAAAATTGGTGCATTTCATGGCTACGACAACTGACATGTCTGCGGAAGATATGGCTAAATTGTTTGTGGCGCACGTTTTTCGCTTGCCCGGATTACCTCGTGTGTTGGTGTCCGACCGGGATCAGGGCTTCACAAGCCGGTTCTGGCAAGAGGTTACACAAAAACTAGGAACGCAGCTTAAGATGTCATCGTCATTCCACCCACAAACCGATGGGCAGACGGAACGAACCAACAGAACACTTGAGCAGATGATTCGTTCATTCATAGGCCCAACTCATGATGATTGGGACGAGTTGTTACCTGTTGTTGAATTCGCAGTGGACAATTCAGGTCATGAGGGTACACGTGAGAAACCTTTCATTCTGAACTATGGTCTGCATCCCACAACACATGCTACGCATGGGATTGGCGGATTGAAAATTCCAGCTGCAAAAGACTTTGTTGGCAAGCAGCAAGAAGCGCTTAAGTGTGCTCGCCATTGGCTGCAAGTCTCTCAGTAGCGGCAAAAGTCTTACGCCGGCATGAAACACCCATTTGAGGTCGGAGACAAAGTTCTGTTGAGCACGAAGAACATTCTTCTAAAATCCCTGGAGTACGGAAGCTGTTCCCTCGATGGATTGGGCCATTCGAGGTGAACAAGCGTGCTGGTGTGATAGGTTACAAGCTTAAGCTACCTGACAATTTACAGATTCAAAACGTCTTCCATGTGTCTCTGTTGAACAAGTACATTGCAGAGGGCAAGTGCTTGCCGCACCAACGATCATCCTGGGAGAGTAACTGTTTTATTGAGTCAAACGAGTGCTGATGCACCGTGATCGACAATGTGGCCGCAAGACAAAAAGTGAGTTCCTCATCAAGTGGAAAGGCTACAGGCCTGAACACAACTCATGGGAGCCAGAAGAACATTGACCGAAACTGCCGTTCAGTCATATATGGCAGACCTGGCTTGGAGAGCTGCCTCACAGCCAGTGGACGGTGTTGGCCCTGGTTGTAATGTGATACGGCATGCTCGAAGCGCTCGTCCTCAGAAGCACCTTAAGGCAACAGGGGCGTTGCCACCTGGGGAGGAGGGGGAGGGGGGAGGAGCGTAACGCGCGGCCTAACTACTAACTAACCCACCCCGCCTAGTGAATGTCGAGAAGGGTCTCGACACTGAAATTAGACTACGGGAGTTAAGTTGGTTGGTTTGGGAAGGAATGTTGGTTGGGAAATTCCAATCCTCAAATTTGAGGCTTGGGGCAATCCAACCCAACAAAGTGAAGATTGAAATGTTGGATTTACTAACCAATCAGAATTTGCCAATTGTGGTTACAATCCACACAAACAGCAAAACAACAATACAATACTGTTGAGTTGGATTTTGCCAACCAAACAAAAATGTCACCTAGGCTCCAAGCCTAGGAGCTCTCCAATTATGGAAGCCATGGTTGTGAGGAGCTCACAAGGGGTATTGTGGAAGGGGTTGGAGCTTGCAAGCTCATTCTCTCTTCCCAACTCCAACAATCAGACTTGGAAATGTGATTTCCATCTCTAAGTCATTTTGCTCTCTCACGGATCTCCCTACACAACTTAGGGATGGAAGCTAAGTTGGTGTTTTCTATCAAGCTTTCTTCAAAGACAACTTCTACAAGAGGTTCCTCTTTGGTTGTGACTTTAGCAACCTCAACTTCAAGGCTAGGATATCATTGGGATTACTCAAATCTTGAAAGCCTTGTACTTTGATATTATATATAATTTCAAGGAGGATTTTTGTTACGAGTGCAATTGAGTGAGCGAGCGAGAATTGCATGTCAAACATTATATGTTTATATTGTCTAGGCTATAGTGGGTTTAGCCATAGGGGGTACATCAAACTCAGGGTTTCCTACTTGTACCCAACTTTCAGCTAGTTCATTCATTCTCGTTCATCCTTAGTTTCTAACATGGTATCGCGAGCCTAGGTCGTAACCTAGGACCGAACGATTGGGCCCACCGTTTCCGCTTAGTCGCGCCCTAGCGCGCCTCGCCTAGTCGCGCCCTCGAGCGCCCTTCTCTCTCCCTCACAGTCGCGCGCCCTAGCGTGCCCCTCGCGATCGGCCCCGCTTAGACCGCACGCCCTAGCGTGCCCCGTGCGATCGGCCCCGCCCACCTCGTACGCCCTAGCGTGCGACCCGAACGGCACCACGCGCGTCGCCTGCCCCGCGCGCCCTTACGTGCCCCGTGCGGCCTCCGCGCGCTCGCTGCCCCGCGCGCCCTTGCGCGCCTCTTACGGACCGGCCCCGCCCCTTAGCGCGCGCCCTTGCGTGCCCCGTGCGACCGGCCCACACCCACCCGCGCGCCCTTGCGTGCCCCTCGTGTACCGGCCCCGCCCAGCTAGCCCGCCCTTACGTGCCTCGTGCGACCAGGCCCCGCCCCATTAGCCCGCCCTTGCGTGCCCCGTGCGACCAGGCCCCGCCCTCGCTAGCTCGCCACTTCGTGCCCCGTGCGGACCGGCCCCGCTCTGCCCTGCACGCCCTCGCGTGCCCCACCTCGAGTAGCCGCCGCCTAGCCGAGCCGAGCCGCCCCACCGAACCGCGTCACCCGGCCCGAGCCGCGCCGCCCTACCGAACCGCGCCGCCCTACCGAGCCGCGCCGCCCTACCGAGCCGCGCCGCCCTACCGAGCCGCGCCACTGCTGCTGTCACTGCTACTGACACTACTGCTGTTCCTGCTGCTACTACTGCTACTGCTCTTACTGCAACTATGGCTAGCCCTGCTTTGCTCGCTTTCGATGCTGAGGGCCGCCCGCTGAAGTTTGACACCTGGCTAGATGACTTGCACCTGTTCCTCCAGCTCACTGCAAAGGAGGATATCTCGCTGTACGATCACGCACTAGGACACGCTGCTGCCCCTGCTGCTACTGCTGACAGTACTGCCCGCTCACAGTGGCAGACTCGTGACGCCCACGCTCGCTTTGCTATTCGCAACTCCCTGCCGGTAGATGAGCGCGAGCACTTTGGCCAGCACAAAACTGCGCAGGCACTGTACACTGCTGTAGTTGCACGCTACTCCTCACCTGCCTCTGCTGCGCTAGGCCGTCTCTCGCTCCCCTACCTGTTCCCCGACCTGTCCGCTTTCTCCACAGTCGCTGACCTCATCACGCACCTCCGCACTAGTGAGGCCCGCTTTCGTGCCGCTATGCCCGCTGAGTTTCTTGCCACCCACCCCCCCCCGCTCTGGCTCACTCTCTACCACCTTGTCACCCGTCTCCCTGACTCTCTTCGTGCGGTCAGGGACCACTTCCTCGCTCGCTGCCCCACTGAGCTCACCGTTGATCTGCTCGAGAAGGAACTGCTTGCAGCTGAGACTAGCATAGTCGCTGTAGGTGCCTCTCGTGGCGACCCCCGCACCCCTTTCTTCGAGGGGTGTTCCCCTTCCCCCCTTCTCCCCTCTGTCGCCTCTGCTGCTGCTGTCGACCTAGTTGGTACTGAGCAGGTCGGGACTGCGTCCGCTCCGAGTTGGCGCCGCAGCGGCAAGGGCAAAGGGGGCAAGGGAGGTGGAGGTGACGGCGGGGGAGGCGGTGGTGGGGGCGGTAGCGGCGGTGGGGGTGGTGGCGGGGCTGGAGGGGCTAGTGGCAGCGGTGGGGGTGGTGGCGGCAGCGGCGGAGGAGGTGGCCGGGGTGGGGGCGGTGGTTGGGGCGGCGGTGGACGCGGCGGCGGCAGGGGCGGTGGTGGTCGAGGTGGTGGCGGCGGAGGTGGTGGTCGTGGAGGCGCTGGCGGACAGCAGACTCCGTCGTCCCAGGAGCTTCGTGAGTGGTACTCTCAGCACGGGGGGGGGGGGGGGGTGGCCTTAGCTGCACGTACGTCATCCGCACTGGTGACCGCACTGGCCAGACGTGTGGGAGGGCGCACACCACGCAGCGCTGCTTCTCCCGCCTCGACGACGCTTGGCGCACTCAGTTCCCTGCTGCCACTGAGCTGCCCCGCTGGGCTGATCTGATGAGGAAGAACATTGATATCTATGCTCTTGACTTTGATGCTATTCTCACTGCCATGTATGTGTTGTCTACTAGTGGAGAGGGTGCTCAGTACCTGCGTGTTCCGCCCGACCCGGGCATTCGGACCAGTGAGGCTGCCGCTCTAGGTGCTAGTGCGTCTGCTGCCCCAGGTGCGGGTGAGGCTGCTGCTCTAGGTGCTAGTGAGTCTGCGCCCCCTGGTACTGAGTCTACTGAGGCACTGCACACCTTCACACTGGACTCAGGTGCTTCTCGCTGTTTCTTTCGTGACCGCACTGCCCTTGAGCAGCTTGCTCGGCCAGTTGCTGTCTCCCTTGCTGACCCCTCTGGGGGTCCGGTCATTGCGACCTCCTCCACTGTCCTTCCTTGTCCTGCGGTTCCGTCGGGCACACTGTCAGGTCTCCACCTCCCCTCGTTCTCTACGAACTTGGTGGCGGGTTGTGCGCTCCAGGACGGGGGTGTCCACCAGTTCACCCCTGCCTACGAGCGCGTGACACACTGCACGTGTGCTCGGACGGGCCGTCACCTGGCTACCTTCACTCGGCAGCCGGGGTCGGACCTGTACACACTGACCACTGAGTCCCCTCAGGTAGCTGCGTCTGCGTCTGCGTCAGGTCAGCTATCGGCCCCCTGCTCGTGTCGCTCTCTAGCGCATGAGACTGTCCTCTGGCACCACCGCCTTGGTCACCCGTCAGTGCAGCACCTTCGTGGCATGCACAAACGGTACCTTGTCTCTGGTCTTCCCAGGGTCCTCCCTCCCCTCCCACCCTCGCCTGCTCCTCCCTGTCTTCCCTATGTCGAGGGGCGGCAGCGCGCCGCTCCTCACTCCTCCTCGTTTCCCCCGACGACTGCTCCCTTGCAGACACTCCACATGGACGTGTGGGGCCCAGCCCGCGTCCGTGGACAGGGTCAGGAGAGGTACTTCCTGATCGTTGTTGACGACTACTCGCGCTACACCACTGTCTTCCCCTTGCGCACCAAGGGTGAGGTCCCTGATGTTTTGATCCCGTGGATCCGCGCTTCTCGTCTCCAGCTCAGCGAGCGGTTCCGCTCGAACTTTCCTGTCCTGCGTCTGCACTCTGACAGAGGTGGTGAGTTCTCCTCCGACCTCTTGGCAGCCTACTGTGCGGAGCACGGCATCCGCCAGTCGTTCACGCTTCCGGCCTCTCCACAGCAGAATGGGGTTGCTGAGCGCCGCATTGGCTTGGTCATGGAGGTCGCTCGTACCTCCTTGATCCATGCGGCTGCCCCCCACTTTCTGTGGCCGTTTGCGGTCCGATACGCTGCGCATCAGCTCAACCTCTGGCCCCGTGTCTCCGTTCCGGAGACTTCGCCGACACTGCGTTGGACGGGAGAGGTTGGCGATGCGTCGCGTTTTCGGGTCTGGGGATCTCGAGCCTTTGTTCGCGATACGTCCGCGGACAAGCTCTCCTCCCGCGCTGTTCCTTGTGTCTTCCTTGGCTTTGTCCCGGACGCGTCTGGTTGGCAGTTTTACCACGCCACCTCGCGCCGTGTCCTGCCCTCTCAGGACGTCACTTTTGACGAGTCGGTGCCCTACTACCGCCTCTTCCCCTACCGCACTGCCCCGCTCCCCCCCCCGCCTCTCTTTCTCGCGCCAGGTGCTGCTGTGGTAGACCCCCTCCCCCCTCAGGGTGCCGCTCCCTCAGGTGTGTCCCAGGTAGACCCGGTTGAGCCTGTCGAGGTAGCTGTCGACTCTCGTCCTGCTAGGGGTGCTGAGCCTGAGCGTGCGGAGCCTGTGGGTGCGGAGCCTGGGGGTGCGGAGCCTGGGGTTGCGGAGTCTGGGGGTGCTGAGCCTGGGGGTGCGGAGCCTGCGGGTGCTGAGCCTGGGGGTGCTGAGCCTGGGAGTGCTACGTCTGAGGGTACTGAGCCAGAGGGTACTGCGACTGAGAGTGCTACACGTGGAGGCGCTCTCTCCTCACAGCAGCTGCGTGAGTGGTACTTACAGTACTGCAGCCTCAGGAGGGGTGCTTCTGGAGCTAGGAGTGCTGCTGGAGCTGGTGCTCGTGCTTCCCCTCCTAGGCGGGAGCCGCCCTCTCCCCAGCGGCTCCGAGAGTGGTACGCTCGGCGCTGCAGTCTCCGGAGTGGCGCTCCTAGTGTCGCGGACCCTGGTGCTGGAGCTGCTGGCGGTGCTGCTGGCGCTGCTGGAGGTGCTGCTGGTGCTGGTGCTGCTGGAGCTGCTGGCGGTGCTGCTGCTGCTGGCGGTGCTGCTGGCGCTGCTGGAGGTGCTGCTGGTGGAGCTGCTTGAGGTGCTGCTGCTGCTGGCGGTGCTGCTGGTGCTGCTGGAGGTGCTGCTGGTACTGGTGCTGCTGGAGCTGCTGGAGGTGCTGCTGCTGCTAGCGGTGCTGCTGGCGCTGCTGGAGGTGCTGCTGGTGCTGGTGCTACTGGAGCTACTGGAGGTGCTGCTGGTGCTGGTGCTGCTGGAGCTGCTGGAGGTGCTGCTGGAGGTGCTGCTGGTGCTGGAGCTGCTGGAGGCACTGCTGCTGCTGGCGGTGCTGCTGGAGCTGCTGGAGGTGCTGGTGCTGGAGCTGCTGGAGCCGCTGGTCCTGGAGGTGCTCGTACTGGAGGTACTGGAGCTGCTGGGACTGGGCCTGCTGAGGGGGTTGGAGCTAGAGGTGCTGAGCGGCCGCGGCCGTACTACGTTCCGCTCCTTCAGCAGGTTCTTGGTCTCCCGCCCTCTACTGGTCCTACTCCTCCCCTACTGAGTCCACCGTCTGTCCAGTCGCAGTCACAGTTACAGCCTGCCTCTCCGCTGCCTGCTCCTTCTCCTTACACTGCGCCGACGGGTAGTCTTACGGAGCGTCGTGAGCCTGAGTCTCGTCCTCCGTCGCCTGAGTCTAGTCCTGCGTCTCCTGAGTCTCGTCCAGAGTCGCCGGTCCGCGCTGCCCGCACTGGTCGTCGTGTTCCGCGTGAGCGTCCTCCTCCTGTCCTTGGCACTCACTATATGACCCTGCGTCCTTCCACTGCTCCACAGCGTGTCCCTCTGCCGTCTCCTCCGGCGTCCTCTCTTCCTGACGTTGCTGACCAGCCGTCAGACCTTGTTCGTGCTGCCAGTCCTACTGTCGCGCGTCTCCTTGCCACTGTTGTCACTGACCCTTCGTTTGAGTCCTCTGCTGCGTCTGCTCTAGTCGCTGAGCTTGTTGACTTTGCTGCAGCCTGTCGTCTAGACTACGCCGCTAGCCTTGTTGCTGAGTCTGAGTCTGTCTGTCCTCCGTCCGTCGGGGGTGAGTGTGCTCTTGGCACGGACGTCCTTGAGGACAGACAGGAGGAGTTTGAGTGCTTTGCTGCTGCTTTACCTCATCTCGTGTCCATGCTGATTGCCCCTGAGGGAGACCCGGATGCACCAGACATCTCGACCCCACGCTCCTACGCAGAGGCGATGGAGGGTCTCTACTCCTCTCAGTGGCAGACAGCCATGGACGCAGAGATGGCTTCCTGGAAGTCCACAGGCACCTACGTCGACGAGGTTCCCCCACCTGGGGCGAACATCGTCAGTGACATGTGGATTTTCAGGGTGAAGCGGCCGCCGGGTTCTCTGCCTGTCTTCAAGGCGCGTTACGTTGCTCGAGGCTTCAGTCAGCGAGAGGGAGTTGACTTCTTCCAGACCTTCTCCCCGACCCCGAAGATGACCACTCTTCGGGTTCTGCTGCACGTCGCTGCTCAGCGTGACTACGAGCTCCACTCTCTTGACTTCAGCACTGCGTTCCTACAGGGCAGCCTGCACGAGGAGATCTGGCTGCGCCGCCCACCTGGCTTCACTGGGTCGTTCCCTCCTGGTACCCAGTGGAGCCTCCGGCGGCCAGTCTACGGTCTCCACCAGGCACCCCGTGAGTGGCACGACACATTGAGGACTACGCTTGCGGCTCTTGGGTTTGCTCCTTCTACTGCTGACCCGTCGCGGTTTCTACGCACCGACACCACTCTGCCGCCGTTCTACGTTCTCGTGTACGTCGACGACTTGGTCTTTGCTACTGCTGACACTGAGGCACTCGCCCACGTGAAGTCGGAGCTGCAGAAGAGACACACGTGCACAGACCTGGGTGAGCTGACAAGCTATCTTGGCTTGCAGATCACCCGGGACAGAGCACAGCGCACCATCACCTTGACTCAGTCACACATGGTGCAGCAGGTCCTTCAGCGCTTCCGCTTCACGTACTCCTCGCCTCAGCCCACTCCTCTGCCTACCGGTCACTCGCTCTCAGCTCTGCCTTCGGATGAGTCCGTAGAGCCGAGTGGCCCGTATCCAGAGCTTGTGGGCTGCCTCATGTACCTGATGACCTGCACTCGACCTGGCCTTGCATACCCTCTTAGCATCCTAGCACGCTATGTCGCTCCTGGCCGTCACCGGAAGGAGCACATGGATGCCGCTAAGAGGGTGTTGCGCTACTTGTGCAGTACGTCGGGCATGGGGCTTGTGCTTGGAGGACGGCGCGACGTTGTCCTCACTGGACACTCAGACGCTTCTTGGGCTGACGACCAGGCTACGCAGCGGTCGTCTCAGGGTTACACCTTGAGCCTTGGCTCTGGCTCTGTTTCCTGGCGTTCTACACGCTCTTCCTCTATTCTCAGCTCCAGTTGTGAGGCTGAGATCTACGCCACAGCCATGGCTGCCCAGGAGCTACGCTGGCTCACCTACCTGCTGACCGACCTCGGAGAGCGGCCTCGTTCTCCTCCAGTGCTGTACGTCGACAACAAGGCAGCCATTGCCTTGTGTCAGGAGCACAGACTGGAGCACAGAACGAAGCACATCACTCTGCGCTACTTCCTTGCTCGAGAGCTGCAGCAGCGTGGTAAGCTTCGTCTCTCGTACGTGGCCACTCGGGCCAACACTGCTGATGTGTTCACCAAGGCGCTTCAGCCTTGTGATCATCAGCGTTTTTGTACTGTTCTAGGCCTTGTGCCTACTGTGCCTCACTTGCCTACCTCTTGACTCTGCTTGTACTATGATCTCTATACATATACCTGCATGCTTACACTTGCTAGGTTGTGATCACTGTACCTCTTGTTCTATTATCAAACTGCATGTGAACTGGTCTTGTGACCACTTGCTTGTGCTGGAATTTGTGTGGTATCCTTGAGATCCACCCTGAGCTTGTTTTGCTTTGCTTTCTTGACTGGTCTTGTGACCGTCTGGTTGTCTCCCACTTAGCCTATGGGGGTGTGTCAAACATTATATGTTTATATTGTCTAGGCTATAGTGGGTTTAGCCATAGGGGGTACATCAAACTCAGGGTTTCCTACTTGTACCCAACTTTCTGCTAGTTCATTCATTCTCGTTCATCCTTAGTTTCTAACATTGCACTATCGAAGCAAGAGTACAATGAGCGAAGGAATGAGTGAACAATATATAGCAAAAGCCTAGCGTGGTAACGGTCATGCGCGAGAATGTGGTGCGCGACGTGCCTAGCGCCGAGGTTGGGAAATGTCGAGGCGGAGGACCGGAGCGCGGGTTACCAACCAAACCGTGAGGTTGGGTCACGAGGTGTACAGTGGCGGGAGTAGTGGTCAAGGCGAGTGTCGCGAGCGGGTAACGTTTCACTGTTGGGTGCTGTTGGCGGGAACAGTCGTGCACGTGTGATGCAGGGGCGTGAAGTAAGGACAAGGAATTTTCCTTACACTACCCCCCTCCCCAAGGAGGCTCCCCTTACGAGAGTGCGTGTACATCCCGGAAATTGCGGCTGCGCAGATAGTCGGTCAAGACGGGGTGGTTCTCGATTTTATCCAGGGGTACCCAGTTGTCTTCGGTGGGGGTCATTACAGCAGATCAGGAACTCGATCCTGCGGGCTCCACGTGGGTCTCGAACACGATGGCTCCGAATCTTTTTGGGGGTGATGATGGGCTCGGTGGGTGGTCGCGTCATGCTGGATGGTTGGCTGCGTGGCAGTTGGCTGGTGGATGGGACGTAGGGGCGGAGGAGGCTAACGTGGAAGGAAGGGGTGACGTACCAGTCAGCGGGCAGGAGGAGGTGGGCGGTGATGGGTGTTATCATGTGGCTGATACGAAAAGGCCCACAATATCGGGGGCATCGTTTTGGGGTTATGGGCAGGCGGAGGTTCTGGGTGTCGAGGAGTACGAGGTCATCGGGTTGTTACGTTACGGGGCGGCGGTGGCGGTCGGCGTTGCGCTCAGCGATGATGTTTGTGTTTTTTTTTTTTTTTTTTTTTTTTTTTTTTTTTTTTTTTTTTTTTTTTTTTTTTTTTTTTTTTTTTTTTGCGTCTGCTGCTCGACTCTGGACTGCCTGTAATATTTCGGCGAACTGTTGTGCACGTGGTACTGGGTAGTCGGGATTCGGCGTCATGGGTACTGTGGGGTTCTGTCCGTGGTTGAGGCAGAACGGTGACTGTTGCCTCGAAGCTTAGTTAATACCGCAACCGCACGGAAGCTGCAATTGACACTTAGTCGGTGTTTACCGGAGGTAGATGCGCGCTTAGTGGACGGCACGCCGCTGGCCATACGGGAGAAGGTGGAGAGAGTAAAAGTCCGCTGCAGGGGGAACTTCGGGTTTACACAGGAAATGCTCGCGACGACACTGGTTGGGCACGACATTTTACTGGGACGTGACTGGCTGCGCGAATCGACTGGACGACGGGTAGCTGCACTGTGCGAAGTAGCGGTAACTGGGTCGAGCTACCTCGCTGGCCGAGTCTTCAACGGTCCACGTCAACGCCATCACAATGAAACGGGTTGTCGCCGCTGGAGCTGACGTGTACGCGGTGGATATAGCATTGGTAGGAGAAGCAGAGCAGCCGAGTGATTTTCAGAAACTGCTGGCAGCGGTACCGCCCGAACTACAGGAACTGTTGAAACGGTACCGGGGGATTTTTCCGGACGATTTACCAGAGGGACTGCCACCTCAACGGGCACATGATCACCGAATAGAATTAGAACCGGGGGCACAGCCAACGGTACAGCGACAATTTTGACTGACACAGCCCGAGCTCGATGAACTGAGGAAGCAGCTAGATAACCTGTTAGAGAAGAAGTTCATCCGACCGAGCTCATCGTCGTTCACCGCACCAATACTGTTCACGCCGAAAAAAGACTGAGGGTTTCGTATGTGTATTGACTACAGAGCACTGAACAGGGTAACAGTCAAGTCGCGATACCCCATTCCCCGCGCCGACGAACTGATAGATCAACTGCGAACAGCACGGGTCTTTTCGAAAACTGACTTACCATCAGATTAGGGTTGAATTATCGGACTGCGCCAAGACGGCATTTAGGACTAGGTACGGGTCATTCGAGTACACCATGATGCCATTCGTGCTGACCAACGCACCGGCGACATTTCAGATGACCATGAACGAGGCGTTTAGACCACTCTTAGATAAATGCGTGATAGTTTACCTCGACGACATCCTCGTCTACAGTCGTGACAAGCAGCAGCACTTAGCAGATCTAGAAGCAGTTTTTAAGGTTTTAGACGAGCACCGCCTACTGACCAAGGGTTCCAAGTGCGAGTTCTTTCAAGACAGGCTAGAATTTTTGGGCGAAGTTATTTCGGAGGCTGGAGTTGAGATCGACCCAAAGAAGCTGGACACTGTAAAATCGTGGCACCCCCTGACGAATATCACGGAGCTGCAGAGTTTTTTAGGGTTCGTTAATTATGTGCGTCGGTTCGTCCCCGACATGGCGCGGTTAACAGCCCCACTGACGGATCTGCTGCGGAAGGGGGTCGTTTTTACGTGGGGGGAGAAAGAGCATGCTGCCTTCTCTGCCCTGAAAACTGTTCTCTGTTCACTGCCCGTACTACGCATCGCCGACCCACACCGCCCATTCGAAGTGGTTACCGACGCAAGCGACATCGCCATCGGAGTTGTACTGCTACAGGATTTCGGCAACGGTCTACAGCCCATCGCATACGAGTCACAAAAACTGCATCCGCCCGAGAAAAATTACCCGATACACGACCGCGAAATGCTCGCGATCGTGCATGCGTTCAAAGTGTGGCGCTGTTACTTGACCGGCGCAGACGTGACAGTACGGACAGACCACAAATCACTACAGTACCTCAGTGCACAGCCCCACCTCAACCCACGACAGATCCGCTGGCTCGACTTCCTCGAGTCAAACTTCCACTACACGGTCACCTACAAAAAGGGGGCTTCGAACATTGCCGACGCACTGACCCACCCAACTGCCCAGATACACGCCATACTACTCGCATAGACCAGCCCGCTACTGACAGGCCTATTTACCCACGGGTATCAGACAGACCCCTTCTTTACCTGAGGCAACTCGCAGCAGTTCGCAACAGCAAAAGGGGTGTATTACGTAAAAGCCGGCACCGACCGCATCTGGGTACCGAGCTACACTTTACTAAGGGAGCTGTTACTACAGGAGGCACACGACGGGTTTACCTCAGGACATTTCGGAGTAGAGAAAACACGGCAGCAACTACATGTCAGAACTATATTGTAGGCTGTAGTGGGGTAGACAATATGGGGTACAACTCTTTTAGGTTTTCATACTTGTACCCACCTACTTCCTAGTTCATCCATTCCTCGTTATTATTCTCACATGGTATTGGAGCAGAATCGTTCCTAGGGCCCACCGAACGTTCCGCCCTGCCCTAACTGATTTTTGTTTTTTAGCTGCCCCTGCAGCCGCGCTGCCCTTGCAGCCCGCGTGCTGCCTCTGCGACCGTGCTTCCCCTGCAGCCGTGCCTTCCCCTGCGGTCGCGTATCGCCCCTGCAGCCCGTGGACGCTGCCTCTGCAGCCCGCGCGTCGCCCTACCGAGCCGCGTGTTGCCCCTGCAGCCCGTGGGCGCTGCCTCTGCAGCCCGCGCACCGCCTTGCCGAGCCGCGCGTAGCCCCTGCAGCCCGTGGGCGCTGCCCCTACGACCTGCGCGCCGCCCTGCCGAGCCGCGCGTCGCTCCTACTCGTCGCAACGCCCCTGCGGGACCCGCGCGGCGTCCTCCCCTGCTCGTCGCGGCGCCCCCTGGACGCCGCCCCTGGTCGTCGCGGCGCCCCCGGGGCGTCGCCCCTACTCGTCGCGGCGCCCCCTGGACGCCGCCCCTACTCGTCGCGGCGCCCCCGGGGCGTCGCCCCTGCTCGTCGCGGCGCCCCCGGGGCGCCGTCCCTGCTCGTCGCAGGCGCCCCCTGGACGTCGCTCCTACTCGTCGCGACGCCCCTGCGGGACCCGCGCGGCGTCCCCTCCCCTGCTCGTCGCGGCGCCCCCGGGGCGTCGCCACTGCTCGTCGCGGCGCCCCCTGGGCGCCGTCCCTGCTCGTCGCGGAGCCCCCTGCAGCAGCTGCCGCGGAGCCCCCTGCAGCAGTCGCGGCCCCGCCCTGCAGCAGTCGCGGCCCCACCCTACAGCAGCTGCCGCAGAGCCGCCTGCAGCAGTCGCAGCCCCGCCCTGCAGCAACTGCCGCGGAGCCCCCTGCCGCAGTCGCGGCCCCGCCCTGCAGCAGCTGCCGCGGAGCCCCCCTGCCGCTGTCGCGGCCCCGCTCTGCAGCGGTCGCGACCCTGCCGTCGTCGCCGTCGTGCGCCTGCCCTCCCCGCCCGGCGAGCGCCTGCCCTTCCCGCCACTGGTGAGCACCTGCCCTACCCGCACTTCGCGCGCGCCTGCCTTTCTAGCGCGCTGCCGCGCCAGCCTGCCTGCCTGCCTGCCGCGCCTGCCTGCCAGCCGAGCCGCGCTGCCCAGCTGAGCCGCGCTGCTCAGCCGCGCCGAGCCGCCCAGCCGAGCCGCGTCGTGCTGCCGAGCTGTGCAGCCCTGCTCCACTGAGCCTCACTGCTGCTACTGCTGTTCCTGCTGTTACTGCTGCTACTGCTGCTACTACTGCTACTGCTGCAACTGGCGTTGGCCAGATGCAGCTTCAGCGACGTCCGCGCGAGTCTCTCACGCCCCAGCAGCTTCGTGAGTGGTACGCTAGTTGGGGGTGTGGCGGTGGCCGTAGTGGCTGTCGCCCTGGAGTTGGTCAGTCGGGAGCGTCTGGCAGTGGCCAGATGCAGCTGCAGCGGCGTCCGCGCGAGTCTCTCACGCCCCTGCAGCTTCGTGAGTGGTACGCTAGTTGGGGCTGTGGCGGTGGCCGTCGTGGCTGTCGCCCTGGAGCTGGTCAGTCGGGAGCGTCTGGCAGTGGCCAGATGCAGCTGCAGCGGCGTCCGCGCGAGCCACTTACGTCACAGCAGCTTCGTGAGTGGTACGCTCAGAGTAGAGGGTCTCGGAGTACCGTTCGCTGCCCGTACGTCATTCGCACAGGTGATCGGGCTGGTCAGGCTTGCGGGACGGTTCGTCACACGCAGTCCCGCTGCTTCGCCCGTCTGAGCGACGCCTGGCGTACCGAGTTTGGCGACGAGGCTAAGCTCCCCACCTGGCTGGAGCTGCTTAGGCAGAGGGTAGATATATTTTCTCTTGACTATGATGCTATCCTCACTGCCATGTATACATTGCCTACTAGTGCTGAGGGTGCCTGTTACCTGTGTGTGCCGCCTGACCCAGGTATAGAGTCTGCTGCTCTAGGTGCTGGTGAGGCTGCTGCTCTAGGTGCTGGTGCGTCTCCTGCTCCAGGTGTCGGTGAGGCTGCTGCTCTAGGCGCTAGTGAGTCTGCTGCTCCAGGTGCTGGTGAGTCTGCTCTCTCTGGTACTACGCCTGCTGCGGCCTTGCACACTTTCACCCTTGACTCGGGTGCTTCCCGCTCCTTCTTTCGCGACTGCACCACACTCTCGCCGCTCAGTCAGCCAGTGGCAGTCTCTCTGGCTGACCCCTCTGGGGGTCCGGTCCTTGCACACTCCTCCACGGTTCTGCCGTGTCCGGCGGTCCCGTCTGGCTCTCTGTCTGGCCTCCACCTCCCCTCGTTCTCCACGAACTTGGTGAGTGGAGCTGACCTTCAGGACGCGTGGGTTGACCAGTTCACTCCTGGAGGTCAGCGGGTGACCCACTGTTCGTATACTCGGATGGGCCGGCACCTGGCCACGTTCACCCGTCAGCCTGGGTCGAGCCTATACACCCTGACTACCCTGTTTCCTCCGGTTGCTGGGTCTGGTCAGGTAGCCAGTCGGGTCAGGTATTTGCTGCAGCGTCCCGGTCTGGTCCTGAGTCTGCCCCCTGCGCGTGTCGCCTCCTGTCTCACCAGACTCTCCTCTGGCACCACCGCCTTGGTCACCCTTCCCTGCCTCGTCTCCGAAGCATGGCCTCCCGTGTCCTTGTCACTGGTCTTCCCCGGTCTCTCCCTCCCCTCCCCCCGGGGCCTGCCCCTACCTGCGTTCCTTGCGTCGAGGGGCGGCAGCGCGCCGCTCCTCACTCTTCCGAGTTCCCTCCGACGGAGGCTCCCTTGCAGACTCTTCACATGGACGTGTGGGGCCCAGCCCGCGTCCGTGGACAGGGTCACGAGCGCTACTTTCTGCTGGTCGTTGACGACTACTTGCGTTACACCACAGTCTTCCCCTTACGCCGCAAGGGTGAGGTCACTGAGGTGCTGATCGACTGGATCCGCGCTGCCCGTCGTCAGCTCAGCGAGAGTTTCGGCTCGGACCTTCCTGTTCTGCGTCTGCACTCCGACAGAGGTGGAGAGTTTTCCTCCGACCTTCTGCGAGCCTTCTGTCGTGCGGAGGGCATCCGCCAGAAGTTCACGCTTCCGGCCTCTCCACAGCAAAATGGGATGCTGAGCGCCGCATTGGCATGGTCATGGACGTCGCTCGTACGTCCATGATCCATGCGGCTGCTCCCCATTTTCTGTGGCTGTTCGCGGTTCAGTACGCGGCGCATCAGATCAACCTCCAGGCTCGGGTCTCCATGCCGGAGACCACACCTACTCTGCGGTGGACGGGGAAGGTTGGCGATGCGTCTGCGTTCCGTGTCTGGGGATCTCGAGCTTTCGTCCGCGACTTGTCTGCGGACAAGCTGTCCTCCCGTGTTGTTCCCTGCGTCTTCCTTGGCTTCCCCCCTGACGCGCCTGGTTGGCAGTTGTACCACCCCACCTCGCGCCGTGTTCTGACCTCTCAGAACGTCAAATTTGACGAGTCGGTTCCTTACTACCGTCTCTTCCCCTACCGCACTGCCCCCCTCCCCCCCCCGCCGCTCTTCCTTGCGCCAGGTCCCCCCCCGGTAGACCCCCTCCCCCCTCAGGGTCCTGCCCCCTCAGGTGTGTCCGAGGTAGACGCAGTCGAGCCTGTCGAGGTAGCTGTTGACTCTGGTGCTGCTAGGGGTGCTGAGCCTGCGGGTGCCGGGTCTGGGGGTGCTGAGCCTGGGGGTGCGGAGCCTGCGGGTGCTGAGCCTGGGGTTGCTGAGTCTGGGGGTGCTGAGACTGGGGGTGCTGAGCCTGGGGTTGCTGAGTCTGGGGGTGCGGAGCCTGAGGGTGCTGAGCCTGCGCGTGTGGAGTCTGGAGGTGCTGAGCCTGGCGGTCCTTCAGGTGCTTCGTCCCGTCGGGAGCCACACTCTCCACAGCAGCTGCGCGAGTGGTTTGCTCGGCGCTGGAGCCGTGCTGCTGGAGCTGGTGGTGCTACGGGCGCTGGAGGTCCTGCTGCTGCTGGAGGTCCTGCTGCTGCTGGAGCTGCTAGGGGTTCTGGAGCCACGGGTCCCGGAGGTGCTCGTACTGGAGGTACTGGAGCTGCTGGGCCCGGTGGTGCTGATGGAGCTAGAGCTGCTGGAGGTGCTGGAACTGGCGGTGCTGCTCGAGCAGGTGCTGCTGGAGGTACTGGAGCTGGAGCTTCTGGAGCTGGAGCTGCTGGGACTTCTGGTGGTCCTGCTGGAGCTAGAGCTGCTGGAGGTGCTGGAGCTGGAGGTGCTGCTGGAGCCGGTGCTCCTGTGGGTGCTAGAGTTGGCGCTACTGGAGCAGCTGGAGGTGCTGCTGGAGCTGGTGGTGCTGCTGGAGTTGGAGCTCCCGCTGGGGTTGCTGGTGCTGTCCCTGCTGGTTCTGGAGGCGCTACGCGGCCGCGGCCGTACTACGTTCCGCTCCTTCAGCAGGTTCTTGGTCTTCCGCCTTCTACTGGTCCTGCTCCTTCCTTAGAGTGTCCACCGCCTGTCCAGTCGCAGTCACAGTTGCAGCCCGCCTCCCCACTGCCTGCTCCTTCTCCTTACACTGGTCCGACTGGAGGGCTTGCTGAGCGTCGTGCGCCTGCGTCTCGTCCTGCGTCGCCTGTTCGTGCTGCTAGCACTAGTCGTCGTGGTTCGCGTCAGCGTCCTCCTCCTGTCCCTGGCACGCACCGGATGGCTCTGCGCCCTTCCACTGCTCCGCAGCGTGTCCCTCTGCCGTCTCCTCCTGCGTCCTCTCTTCCTGCCCTTTTTTACCCGGAGTCTGACTCCCTTCGTGCTGCTAGTCCTACTGTCACGCGTCTCCTGGCCACTGTTGTCACTGACCCTTCCTTTGAGTCCACTGCTGTGTCTGCCTTAGTTGCTGAGCTTGTCGACTTTGCTGCTCACTGTCGTCTAGACTACGCCGCGAGTCTTGATGCTGAGTCTGAGTCTGCCTGTCCTCCGTCCGTCGGGGGTGAGTGTGATCTTGGCACGGACGTCCTTGAGGACAGGCAGGAGGACTTTGAGTGCTTTGCAGCCGCTGTACCTCATCTCGTGTCCATGCTGATTGCACCTGAGGGAGACCCGGATGCACCAGACATCCCGACCCCGCGCTCTTACGTAGAGGCGATAGAGGGTCCCTACTCCTCTCAGTGGCAGTCAGCCATGGACGCAGAGATGGCATCCTGGAAGTCCACAGGCACCTACGTCGACGAGGTTCCCCCTCCTGGGGCGAACATCGTCAGTGGCATGTGGATTTTCAGGGTGAAGCGGCCGCCGGGTTCTCCGCCTGTCTTCAAGGCGCGTTACGTTGCACGAGGCTTCAGTCAGCGACAGGGAGTTGACTTCTTCCAGACCTTCTCCCCGACCCCGAAGATGACCACTCTTCAGGTTCTACTGCACGTCGCTGCTCAGCGTGACTACGAGCTTCACTCTCTTGACTTCAGCACTGTTTTCCTACAGGGCAGCCTGCACGAGGAGATCTGGCTGCGCCGCCCACCTGGCTTCACTGGGTCGTTTCCTCCTGGTACCCAGTGGAGCCTCCGGCGGCCAGTCTACGGTCTCCGCCAGGCGCCCCGCGAGTGGCACGACACACTGAGGACTACGCTTGCGGCTCTTGGGTTTGCTCCTTCCACTGCTGACCCGTCGCTGTTTCTCCGCACCGACACTACTCTGCCGCCGTTCTACATCCTCGTGTACGTCGACGACTTGGTTTTTGCTACTGCTGACACTGCTGGACTGGCCCACGTGAAGTCGGAGCTGCAGAAGAGACACACGTGCACAGACTTGGATGAACTGCGCAGCTATCTTGGCTTGCAGATCACCCGGGACAGAGCACGGCGCACCATTACCTTGACTCAGTCACACATGGTGCAGCAGGTCCTCCAGTGCTTCAACTTCACGTACTCCTCGCCTCAGGCCACTCCTCTGTCTACTCGCCACTCGCTCTCAGCTCTGCCTTCGGATGAGTCCGTAGAGCCGAGTGGCCCGTACCCAGAGCTTGTTGGCTGCCTCATGTACCTGATGACCTGCACTCGACCTGACTTGGCATACCCTCTTAGCATCTTGGCACGCTATGTTGCTCCTGGGAGACACCGACCAGAGCACATGGCTGCAGCTAAGAGGGTGTTGCGCTACCTGTGCAGTACGTCGGGCATGGGGCTCGTGCTTGGAGGACGGGCTCGAGTTGTCCTCACTGGTCAAGCAGACGCTTCTTGGGTTGACGACTTGGCTACGCAGCGGTCGTCACAGGGTTACACCTTCAGCCTTGGTTCCGGCTCTGTTTCGTGGCGGTCTACCCGCTCGTCCTCTGTTCTCAGCTCCAGTTGTGAGGCTGAGATCTACGCTGGGGCCATGGCTGCACAGGAGTTACGCTGGCTCACCTACCTGCTGACTGACTTGGGAGAGGCGCCTCGTTCTCCTCCAGTTCTGTACGTCGACAACAAGGCCATGCTGGCCTTGTGTCAGGAGCACAGACTGGAGCACAGAACGAAGCACATTGCTCTGCGCTACTTCCTTGCTCGAGAGTTGCAGCAGCGTGGTCAGCTTCGTCTTGCTTACGTGGCCTCTCGGGCCAACACTGCTGATATCTTTACCAAGGCACTTCAGCCTTGTGATCATCAGCGTTTCTGTACTATGCTAGGTCTTGTGCCTACCGGGCCTCACTTGCTTACCTCTTGACTTTTCCTGTACTGTGATCTATATATACCTGCACCTGCATGCTTACCTTTGCTGGGTTGAGATCACTGTCTTGCTTGTTCACCTTGATTTATTATCCTGCATGTGAACTGGCCTTGTGGCCTTGAACTTGTGCTCAAAATGTGTGGTGACGTTGTGATCCACCCTGAGCTTGACCTTGCCTTGTTCTCTTGTTTGTCCCCCACTTTGCCTATGGGGGTGTGTCAGAACTATATTGTAGGCTGTAGTGGGGTAGACAATATGGGGTACAACTCTTTTAGGTTTTCATACTTGTACCCACCTGCTTCCTAGTTCATCCATTCCTCGTTATTATTCTCACACTACAGCGGTATTACTATTGGCCCGAAATGCTGACCGACGTGCAACGAGACGTGGCATTGTGTCCCACCTGCCAACTCATGAAGTCATCACGGAAGCAGCCGGCAGGATAGTTGCAGCCGATACCACCCCCAGAGCGTGCTTGGCAGCAGGTGACGATGGACTTCGTCACGGGGTTACCGGCTGGAGCAAGTGGGAATGACGCGATCCTGGTCGTCGTCGATCGGCTGACGAAAATGGCACTTTTCGCCGCGTGCAAGAAATCGATCACAGCCGAAGAAACAGCCCGCCTCTTCATCTCCACCGTCGTTCGACTGCACGGGATACCAGCAGCGATTATCAGCGATCGCGATACGAAATTCACGAGCAACTTCTGGCGGAACCTGTGGCAGCAGTTCGGCACGCGACTACAGTTCAGTTCTTCGTACCACCCCGAGACCGACGGACAGACAGAACGGTCGAACCTGACCATGGAGCAACTCATCCGAGCCACGTGTGACGACCCGACCACCTGGGAACAGCAAATGCCACTCATCGAGTTCGCGTACAACAACTCGCCATCCGCCACGACCCAACAGTCACCGTTTTACCTGAACTACGGACAAGACCCCACAGTACCCATGACTTTGAATCCCGACAACCCGGTGCCACGCGCGCAACAGTTCGCAGAGATTTTACAAGCAGCATGGACCCGAGCAGCAGACGCAATAAAAAAATCAAACATCATCGCTAAGCGTAACGCCGACCGCCACCACCGACCCGTCACTTACCAGCCCGACGACCTCGTGCTACTCGACACTCAAAACCTCCGCCTGCCCATCACCAATTCCGCCCCCGATATTGCGGGCCATTTCGCATCAGCCACATGATCACACCCGTCACCGCCCACCTCCTCCTCCCTGCTGACTCGTACGTCAGCCCGTCATTCCACGTCAGCCTGCTTCGCCCATACATGCCATCCACCAGCCAATTGCCTCGCAACCGCCCAGCCAGCATGACACGACCGCCAATAGAGCAAATCATCACGCCCGAGAAAATCTTGAGCCACCGAGTTCGTGATCCACGGGGAGCCCGCAGAATCGAATTTCTGATCCGCTGGAAAGACCGCACGCCCACTAAAGACAACTGGGTTCCCCTGGACAGGATTGAAAATCACCCCGTCCTCACCGAGTACCTGCGCAGCGCAATTTCCGGGATGTACACGCGCTTTCGTAAAGAGGACCTCCTCAGGGGGTGGGGTAGTGTAAGGAAAATTCCTTTTCCTTACTTCGCGTCCCTGCTCAGCGCGTACACCACCGTTCCCGCCAACAGCACCCAACAGTACACCGTTACCACTCGTCTCGACTACTGTTCCTGCCACTGTTCACGCCGCGACCCAACCTTACGGTTCGGTTGGTAACCCGCGCTCCGGACCTTCGCCTCGACAATTCCCAACCTCGGCGCCAGGCCCGTCGCGCACCCCAATTTCACACATTACCGTTACAACTATAGCTTCGCTATATATTCTTCGCTCATGCCTTCGCTCATTGTATTGTTTTGCTTCGATAGTGCAATTCTCGCTCGTTCGCTCAATTGCACTCGTAACAACGCGTTATGCAGGGGCTTGAAGTAAGGAAAATGAAAATTTCCTTACAATTTTCATTAACACAGGGTTGCCCATTGTTATAAGGGTCGTGGTTGTTACATGACGTAGATTAGGAAGAATGAACCAATTTGGGCTTTCTTGCGATAGGAGGGCTGCCAGAAGCTCTAACCGAAGGTACCGCCAGTCATTCCCTCCCGTTATAAAGTTGATGTTTGACGAGGTTCGCAAGGTGGTTACCCGAACCTGACTGTTCGCTTCTCGACACTATCTCTGCTGCCTTAGCAGCTCGCAGTTGGCCTCTTCCATCGCGTGCGTCGCTCAGCATGCTCAGCGCCGTGAAATTCGTTAGGGTTGAGAGCGCTGGCGAGAAGAAGAAGGATAGCAGCGGGAATAAGGTGAAGCCCCGGAAGGGATCGGACGACTCGTGCGACAGCGAGCGGGAGAGACGACGAAAGAAGCGGAAGCGGGAGAGAGGCGCGAAGAAAGGGAAGAGGAAAGGGCGGCGCGGGAGTGAGAGCGAGGCGGGGGAGAGCCAATCGGACAGCGAGGATGGGCGGGCGACGAGGAGAGCGAGGAAGAGGGAGGAAAGAAGGAAGAGGCGGGGCAAATGGATCGAGGACGTATCGGACGGCTCAGATGATTCGGAGGGGTCGGATGAGGAGGGCGACGAGACACGGGCTGGTGGGAGGGCAGGTGAGCAGCGGCGGCGGCGAGTGCGTCAAGGTGAATCATGACGAGGGTGACTGCAACAGGCACGGCATGTCACGGATGCGACGCTTCGCATACAAGTGATGCTTCTTGTGCTGTGCCCCTCTCGCTGCTCCCCTTGCTGCTTTCCTCCTGAGCCCAGCACGCTGCACCCACCGCTCTCTCAACGCATCCACCCCATTCCTCTCCGCCCCCCCCATGCTCCCATGTCCATCCCCGGATGTAGTCCCAATTGCAGGCTTGGGTGGAGGGTCAGGTGCGCGGTCAGAGGGAGCGGGGCAGGGCGGGCAGCAGGCGCGCGAGGCAGCGGGGCTGGAGTGGATGCTGCACGCACCGGAGCGACTGCTGGGGGAAACGAGGGCGGAGGAGGACGAGGAGGACGGCAGGAAAGAGGTGAGGGGGAAGGAGGGGTTGTACATGGGTGGGTGGGTGGGTGGGTGGGTGGGTGCCTCACAGCATAGCATCACTGTCGCCTCTGCACCTCCTCACTGCCAGCCCTAGTTTCATACCTTTGCCTCCTATTGCTTTCGTCCTTGCTCCGCCCCGCCACCCATGCAGTTGTGTGCACGTTGCAGCCCTCATGGCCCACACCTTGTACATTGAACCGCCGCATGCCCCCTGCCCTCTCTGCCGCATGCCATGCCCCCTGCCCGGCATGTGCAGGTGGAGCTGGGAAGCAGTGCAAGGGAGCTCAACCCCTACTTCAAGACCGCGGACGGCTTCCCTGACTCTGCTGCCGCCCACCCTACCGGGGACCCTGCCGTCCGTCAAGCCGCCCAACGGCCGGGCTCTGCCCGCCCAGCACCGCCGCCCGGTGTGGGCGATGGCGGTGCCAGCTGGCGGCTGAAGGCCCTGCAGCGAGCCAAGGAGCAGGCGGAGCGCGAGGGGAAGCGGCTGAGCGAGGTGAGGGGAGAGAGGTGAAGGGAGGGAGGGAGGGAGGGGGGTGAAGGTGAGATGGCGGGGGATCCAACGACGCGGGTGGTGGTGCTGGAAGTGGGAATGCGCGTTTCACTAGTGGGATGATGCCTGCCCTGCCTGGCTCGCTTGTGAGAGATCGTGCTGGGGACCCTGCTTCCCATTCTCGCTTCAATTCTCTTTGAAACAACATAAACAGCCTCTCCCTCCCCCATCCCTCCCCCATCCCTCCCCCATCCCTCCGCCATCCCTCCCCATCCCTCCCCCCCCCTCCCCCTCTCCTCCCCCCCCCCAGGTGGTGTCGGACCGGTGGGGCTCGCTCTCCTCCCTGACCGCGCGCCTCTCCTCCGCCCGCGCTGCCCCCGCCTTCGCCCACAAGCATGCTGCCCGCCACCGCGAGAGGGGCGCGGGGGCGGATAGAGGGGACGAGGGGGCGGGGGCGCAGGATGGGAGGGGAGAGGGAGAAAGGGAGGGGAAAAGGAGCAGAGGTGGTGAAGGGTCGAGGATTGAAGATGAGGAAGGGGGTGGAGGGAGAGGTGGAGATGGAAAGGGCTGGAGAGGCAAGGAGGGAGGCACAAGGGACAAGGGAAGCGGAGGCAGGGGAGGTTGGAGGCAGGAGGGGGAGCGCGAGATTGAGGCAAATGGGCGTGGAAGAAAGGGTGGGCGGAATGATAGTGGTGAGGAGGAGGAGGAGGAGGAAGAGGAGAGGCGGATGAGGGGCGGCAGGAGGGGGTACCTGGAGGGCGTGTCAGGAGGGGCGAGGGCGGGCATGAGGGTGCCGCAGCAGGAGTCGGTGTCGTGGCGCCGGCGAGGGGAGGGAGGGGCACCAGATGGGAGGGGGAGAACTGGCGACAAAGTGAGGGATGGGGAAGGAGGCGAGGGCAAGGGTAGCGAGGAGAGGAAGCAGGCGTGGAAGGGGGTGGGGGCGTGGAGGCCGGGCATGGGCGTGGGAAGACGGGGTGGGTGGGTGGATGGGGTGCTGGAGGAGGCGGCTCGCAGCGTGAATGCCTTTGCTGACGACGGCGGCTTCCTGGCGCAGCAGCTGGCCCGTGGTGACGTGGCGGGGCAAGGCACGGGCGGAGGAGAGTCGGAGAGGGGGGTTGGGGCCGGGGAGGAGGCGAGGGGTGCAAACGGTGGGAGGAGAGGAGCAGCAGGGGAGAGAGGCCGGGAAGCAGCAGGCAGTGGTGGGGCTGGTGGAAATGCAGAGGGAGTAACCGCAAGTGATGGGGAGAAGAGTGAAAGGAGGAGGGAGGGTGGTGAGAGAAGGGCGAGTGAGGACGGTGGAACGAGGGGTGCAGGAGAGGAGTTGGGGAGATCTGCGGAAGGGGGGAGGGAGGGCATGGAGGGTGGTGCTGAGCGCTCTGGTGCGGCTGCTGTGGATGCGGGCGATGCACGGGTGCAGGAGATACTGGCGGGGGGACTGACAGCCAATCAGATGGCAGCAAAGGCTATGAGGCTCAAGCTGATGGGAAAGGCTGAGGAAGCCGACTGCTGGCAGGTGGGATGAGCGCAGGTGGGATGGGCGCAGGTGGGATGGGCGCAGGTGGGATGGGCGCAGGTGGGATGGGCGCAGGTGGGATGGGCGCAGGTGGGATGGGCGCAGGTGGGATGGGCGCAGGTGGGATGGGCGCAGGTGGGATCTGCGTGTTGAGCTGCTTTCATGCACTGATTTTGGTTGTTCTTGATCGGCCAATTATTTAACTAGCCATCACTCGTCGTGATCACCATCCTCATCACCATCCTCATCACCATCCTCATCACCATCCTCATCAGCATCCTCATCAGCATCCTCATCACCATCTTCATCAGCATCACCATCACCATCCTCATCACCATCACGATCACCCGTTCACCTCACAGCGTGCAGCAGTGGCCAAGTCCCAGCCCCCTCCGCCAGCACCACCGCCCGCACTGCTGGCTGCACCTGCCACATCCACAGTGGAGCCCCGGGCCTTGGCGGAGGCCAGGGGGGACGGAGAGGGGGAGGCGGGGGAGGGGGAGGGGCGGAGGGAGGTGGTGCAGCTGCCGCTGGTGGATGGCAGCGGGCGCTACCTGCCAGCTGTCATGGCGGCACGGGAGGGGAGGGGCGAGGTGCAGGCGGGGCGGCGGGAGAAGCGTGTGGAGCGATACGATGTGGAGGCAGGCACGGGGCAGCGGGCAAGGTGAGCGGGATTGGGGCAAGGTTGAGGGGGATGGGGTGAGGTGAGGGGGATGATGGCAACAAGGGATTGTTTTGTGGCTTTCCAGTGTTAGAAGGTTGAGGTGAGAGGGGGGATGTTGAAGTGGGAAATGCTCAAGACAGTGTCCCTCCCGCTGTTGGCCTTGATGTTCCTCTTATAGCCCGAGTTTCCATCGTGCCTGTTTGTTTTGGCTCCTCCGCGTCAGTTCCATACTTACCTGCACTGCACACGGACCGGGTTTTCTTGGCCCCTCCTGTTGCTGTAGCTCCCACCCTCCTTGTGCCGGCCCTCGGTCAGGCTTCGTTGCTGCACGCATGGTAGAGTGTGGGCTAGGTGTGGTGGGCAGAGGGGATGGACATGGGATGGGAGAGGCAAGGGGAGGAATGGATGCCGAAGGGCAGGGAATGGCAAGCAAGAGCAGCTCAACCTCATCTGCCATTCCTTCTCTTCCTTCCGCCCCTCCTTCACTTGACTATGCCCCTCCTTCACTTGACTATGCCCCTCCTTCACTTGACTATGCCCCTCCTTCACTTGACTATGCCCCTCCTTCACTTGACTATGCCCCTCCTTCACTTGACTATGCCCCTCCTTCACTTGACTATGCCCCTCTCACCGGGAGCGCCCCCGCCCGCGCTGCAGGTACTTTGCGGACGACGACGGCGCGTCGCTGCGGCAGCTGGTGGCGGCGGAGCGGGCGGGCGGCGCGGACGACCTGGGTGGCTGGGATCGGCGCGTAGCGGCAGGCATCGGGCGGGCGGGCGGGCGGTACAAGGGACCGGTGGAGGTGGATGATGAATACGACTGGGATGAGGGGCTGCAGGCAGGCGGGGGAGGAGGGGGGCGGAAGAAGGGCAGGTGAGCTGAGCTGCATGGGCGAATGGGAGTGTTTGGTTGGTGGCTGTGCTCCGTGAGCCTGGTGCTTGCTCCATGCTTCTCGCCCCATGCTTCTCGCGCCATGCTACCTCACCTTCCACTCAGCTTGGCTCTCCCTTGTGTCCATCCCTCACCGGTGCTGCCCACACCCCCCTATCAGGCCGTCACAGCAGCAGAGGGAGAAGGCGGGGCAGGTGGGCGATTTCAGGCGGCAGGCGGCGGTGCAGCAGCGCTGCCAGCAGTGCATCGACAGCCCCGCCCGCCCTCGCCACCTCGTGGTGTCTGTTGCCGCCCACAGCTACCTCATGCTGCCGCCCGGGGGCTCTCTGCTGCCCAACCACGTGCTCATCGTGCCGTCCGAGGTGAACCACGCCGTGCAGCGGCCCCACAGGGCGCCCCCCACACTCACAGCCCCACAGGGCGCCCCTCATACTCACAGCCCCACAGGGCGCCCCTCATACTCACAGCCCCACAGGCCGCCCCTCATACTCGAAACTGCTGCTACAATGGCCATGCATGCTCGTGCCCCACACTCGCTCACACCCCTCACCCTCTTTCCCCCCGGTGGTGGCAGCACGAGGGCAGCATGCGGGTGGTGGAGGAGGCGGTGTGGGATGAGGTGCGCAACTTCAAGAAGTGCCTCACGCGCATGGCCATGGCCGTGGACGACGGCGCGGGGGTGATCTTCCTGGAGAGCGCCATGGGGGTGGGCGGGGCGGGGCGGCAGCGCAAGCACTGCTACGTGGAGGCCTTCCCCGTGCCCGCTGCTGTCATGGCCCAGGCTCCGCTCTACTTCAAGAAGGTGCGTGCACTGACACTCACACTGACACTGACACTGACACTGGTATGGAAGGGTGTGGCCTGAGTGGTGGGTGGGACACACATGCCTGCTGCTGCTGGGCTCATGTGCCTGCTGCAGTGCAGCGCACTTTTCTGCCGTGCAAAGGCGGGCCATGCTGTGAGAAGCGACCTGGAATGGAATGGAGTCAAAAGAGCGGACATGTGCCTCACATGCAACCCGCCACACTGTCCCATGAGCGCACATCTCACGCCCTCTCACTGCCTCATGCGTCTTCCCTTCTCCCCTCCTCACTACCCATTCCCCCTTCTCCTTTCCTTTCCCCCACGTGCTGGGTGCGTTAGGCGTTGGACGAGGCGGAGAGCGAGTGGAGCCAGCAGCACAGCAAGCGCATCATCGACACGCGCGCCATCAGGGGCGGGCTGCGCGGCGCCATCCCGCCCAACTTCCCCTACTTCCACGTCGAGTTCGGCCTGCAGGTCAGCCCCCCCTGCCTGCTCGCCATGCTCTGTGCCCATGTGTTGCTGCATCCGTGTTTCTGAATGGATGTTGGTGCATTTCGCTGGCACATGGGGCATGGGGCAGGGCGGATGGTGGATTGCACATGGCAGACAGCGGCACACACCCTCCTTCTTGTGTAGCACATGGTACATGGTACATGGCATATGGCACATGGTACACGGTACATGGCATATGGCACATGGTACATGGAACATGGCATATGGCACATGGTACATGGAACATGGCATATGGCACAAGGTACATGGAACATGGCATATGGCACATGGTACATGGAACATGGCATATGGCACAAGGTACATGGAACATGGCATATGGCACATGGTACATGGAACATGGCATATGGCACATGGTACATGGTACATGGCATATGGCACATGGTACATGGTACATGGCATATGGCACATGGTACATGGTACATGGCATATGGTACATGCTTACAAGGCACATGGCACACAGCACATGGCACATGGCACATGGCATACAGGCATGTGGTTGAATGAGGAGCACCAGCAGGCCAGGCCAGCAGCCATGACCACGTGGCCTCATCAACTGAGACGCCCCCTCTCAACCCACCTGCTCCACCTCGCTGCTCATCCCACCCCTCTCCCTCCCCGGCAGGGCGGCTACTGCCACGTGATTGACGACGAGAGCTCCTTCAAGGCGTCGTTCGGCCGCGATGTGATCGCCGGCATGATGGAGATGGATCCAGAGCGCTTCGGCGGGAGAGCACGCGCCAGAGGGGGGCGCGGAGGGGTGGGGTCGCGGCCGCAGCAGGTGCAGCAGAGCGTTGCGAAGTTTATAGAGAGCTGGAAGCCGTTTGACTGGACCAAGATGCTTGATGGGTGACGGCCTTGCTTGGATGCGCAGTGACGCAGTTCATAATAAAATGTGTGTGAAAGCTGCAAGTGAGGTGATGTGTCCATTCAAGGGATCAATTCTGCGCTTTGCATCTTTTGTATAGTATCAACCTCAAACTTATGAGATTCAAGCAGTAAGTGAACGCAGAATCAGCTTGATGTCCATTGTGGCAAGCTGAGTATAGGGCTGGTTGCGTCCTCGCTATAGCACTTTCTTTGGTTGCCACATAACTACACATTGTCGCTATTCCAATCGTTGGAACATGCTACATCGGGGTTGGGGTTTGTCCTTGCACTCATGCCGAATGGGGATCGGGGAGGTGTGGGTCAAACACAGGAGGCTAGACCCGAGACGCGCTAGTAGAATTACGCCCTGAAGCACCAGACGCGAATTCCGCCCATAGGTAGGTACGCGTTTCGTCGCATCAACCAGGAAGCCACCCAACCCATGAGCGCAAGTAGACATCACGAAGTACCGCATCCAGCAGCTTTGACACGAGCAAACAGAGCATACATGCGCTGATTCCCGTATCATCCTTCGGGGTTGCTATTCGTCCCCATTCCACCAGTCTCAGCAGACTGTTTCTGTTCCCGTGTTAGCGAAACCCTCAACGCGCGACGATGAAGAGCGCGCGCCGTCGCGAGAGCTCGCGCCTGCTGTCGCTCCCCGACGAGCTCCTCCAGCCCATCCTCGCGCTCGTCCACGATCCGCGCGACCGCTGCAGCGTCGCGCTCTCCTGCTCGCACCTCCGCCGCCTCTCCCGCCGCACGCCCCACTCGCTCCACCTCCACTCCTTCGCAAAAAAACAGGGCGTCACCCCCAGAGAATGGATGAGGAACCTCGACGTTTATCCTGGGGTATTTACCCATATAATGGACCTCACAGTGGAGGTTAGTTGCACCACGCTGGAGCAGATTCTGCGCGCAATCGGCGCGGGGTGCCCGCGGCTGGAGAGGCTGAAGCTCGTGTTGTCGCGCGACCGGTTGCTCATCAACGCCGCCACGTGGAGGAAGCTCGCCACGCAATGCCCGTGAGTGAGTGGTTCCGGTTTCGCGCCGCGACGGCGCCTCTACTACTTGCTCTCCCCTTATCGTTCATCTCTCGTCTATTCTCTATCAGGTGCAATTACTGCTCCACGCAATAATTGTTTGTCTTTGCTCCCCCGCATCGCTGTGCTTCCCATGGTACGGGCGTGTATCACCTTGGCCAACATGGTGGGTTCGCGCGTCTCAGTACATTATTGTGAACATCAGTGTCACGTTCACGCCCATCCCAGAAAAAGCGCCCGGGGGCTTATTTATTGCAAACGACGGTGCACTCGGTATTGATGCGGTGAAGGGCATTGTCACGGTTCGTCTCCGTCCTTCACCGTGCCGCTCTTGAGCGAGCGCTGAGACGTACACGTACTCTCTCTGCACTCCGTCCGTACCTCTCCCACCACACTTCTTTTCACCCAACTCCTATCTAACCCTGCTACTTCTTGCCTCCTTCGCCAGTCTTCACTATGCCCTTCGCCACTCACGCGCCACTATTCCTTCTCACCCCTCTCTTCCACTGCACACTCTCGCTTACTGCGTTTCTGTTCTCTTCTTCGCCGCTCCCACATTATGACTGCGACCCCGCTCTCTTCGCTTCCTGCATCCTCTCTACCTGCATCCTCTCTACCTGCATTCCCCTGCACCCCTTCCGCACCCCTCCTGTCCACGCCTTGAACCCATTCCTCCGGTGCATACCACCACTGCTTCACCCATATCCCCGGCAACTGCCTAACCTATAACGCCCGCTCGGCCACTGGGCCTCAGTGCTCGCTGGTTGTTCGGAAACAGCAGACGTTACTCAACCACATCCCCCCTCCACCCCTCTTCCCCAAATCCAATCTCTTTGCCCCCACCTCTCCCCCCCTGCTCCCCCTCACACCAGCCTCGTGACGACACTGGAGATCCACTCCCCACTCACCTGGAACGACCCGCCGCCTCCCCCAGTGCATGCCTTCCCCTCACTGCGCTCTCTCACCCTCCTCTACGCGCCCACGCACTACCGCTTCGTCGCCCTCTGCTCCTCCCTCACCTCCCTCACCCTCTCCCGCCCCTACGCCTTCGGCCTCTACACTCTCGCGTCCGCCTCCTCCCCGCTCCGCCGCTCCCTCTCCTCCCTCACCATCCACTCTGGCGCGCTCGAGGCCGCCCTCAAGCCCCTCGCCTTCTTCCCTCGCCTCGCCTCGCTCGCCTTCCATCCACTCCTGCACCATCGACCCCTGCGACCTGCACACCCTCGCTCGCTCGCTGCACACGCTCACCCATCTGGCCGTCCACGACTGCCCCATGATTCCCAGCCACTCTCTTGCAGCGCTGGTTGAAGCCAACCCCGCTCTCGCCTCCCTCTCGCTGCACTCCACCTCCTACTTTCTCTTCATCCCACAAGGCCTCCGGGATCTGCTCCTCTCGTCCTCCTCCCGCCTGCACACCCTCACACTCTCCGGGCTGCCCTTGTACCGCCCGGGCATGCTTGCATGCTGCAGCAATCTGCAACGCCTCACGCTGAGAGGACGAGAGGCGGCGAGCGGCGGTATCTTGCCGTCCATGTCGCCGCAGAAGCCGTCTCTGGACTGCCTTGTGGCCATGCTGGTGCGCGTGGAGCAGCCGGGGATCGTTGTCGGACCGCAGGGAAGGGATGATGGAGTGGTGGGGCTGGAAGGGGCGATGGCTGTGGAGAACGAAGGGGGAGGAAGTACCGCTGCTTTCCCTGCAGCAGCAGCAAAAGAAGAAGCAGAAGCAGGAGATGAATCAGAGGCAATGACAATCGGAGAAGCAGAAGCAGCAGAGGGCGTCGAACCGGCATCACCGGCATCAGCTGCCACGCCGGTGGTGGCCTGCGAGGGGGTGAGGGGCAGCAGCAGGCGACGGTACGTGGACCTGGCCGTGGAAGCAGCAGCATCATGCGGTGACTTTGTGGCAGCAATGAACAACTGGATGGACCTCATGGAGACATCCAAGTGGAAGCTCAAGGAAGCCGCCGTAGAGGCGCTGCACCGCCGCCACTTGCACCACGGCGTGGGGGCCCTCTCCCACATCCACCAGGCCGTCGTTCACGTGCGCTCCGCCATCCTGCTGTGCCGCTGCGTGCGCCTGGCTAAGGCCGAAATGAAAAGCAGCAGTGCACGCCAGGAGGCCCTTGCAAAGGCCTGCCGTGCTGCCGAGGCTGCAGGCTTCTTCACTGCTGCTGTGGAGGAGGAAGTGGAGGCGCAGACGGAGTGGAATGAGGAGGGGGGGGGGGGAGGGCAATGGATTGATGCGGAGGAGGTGGTGCGATACATGCCAGAGGATGACCTGGAAGACGATCTGGCGGCCGTGAGTGAGAAGCTGCTAGCGTGGGTGGCGGTGCCGCAGGCAGACGCACGGGAGCTGCTGCGTGCGCTGATGGAGCTGCTGCTGCTGGAGATGGAGGACATGGGCGCTCGCTTCGACATCAATGATCCTGCTCCGCCCCACCCCGCAGCACTGCCCGCGCCGGCAGCACTGCCCGCGCCAGCAGCACTGCCCGTGCCGGCAGCAGTGCCTGGGGCAGCGGCAGGAGGGCTGGTCACCGCAGCAGCGGGAGCTGGGGCAGCGGCAGCGGTGCCGGCAGCACAAGGAGCAGCAGAAGGGGCAGCAACAGAAGGGGCAGCAGCAGAAGGGGAAGCAGCTGGGGCAGCAGCAGGTGAAGCAGCAGCAGAAGGGGCAGCAGCAGAAGGGGCAGCAGCAGAAGGGGCAGCAGCAGAAGGGGCAGCAGAAGAAGGGGCAGCAGAAGAAGGGGCAGCAGCAGAAGGGGCAGCAGCAGAAGGGGCAGCGGCAGAAGGGACAGCGGCAGAAGGGACAGCGGCAGAAGGGGCAGTGGCAGAAGGGGCAGCAGCAGAAGGGGCAGAAGCAGAAGGGAAAGCAGCACAGGAGCCAACAGTCTCAGAAGCAGAAGCAAGAGGCGCAGTGGGAGAGGACCCGAGAGCAGCCGGAGCATCAGAGCAGCTGCCAAGGGCCAAGCAACTGGGCGGCAGAAGCTCAACCCACCCACCGCCACAGGGGAGCGCACTCTCTAACAAGAGCACACCTTCAAAGACGAGCACACCTGCGACTCCTGTGGAAGTGTTCTGCCCTCCACTGGACTCGTTAACCCTTCACACCATTCGCTTCGTCTCCACTTGTGACCCTTCCGGGCTACCCTCCCTCACCTCTGCCTCTCCCCTCATGTGCCCCTATCCCCCCACCACGCCCTTCCCTTCCCTTCCTTCATCGTCCTCCCCCTCCTCTACTATCCCAAGACTGAGTAGCGAGCCACAGTCCTTTGAGTCGCTGGCACGAGCTGCTGTCTTCAGAAGGCTCAAGAGCTTGGCTCTCGTTAACTGCTGTGGGCTGGAGGAGGGGCAGCTGGTGGAGCTGCTGCGTGCATGTGGCATGCTGGAGGATCTAAGGGTGGAAGGCTGTGATGGCTTCTCAGACAGCGTGATAGCAGCAAGTAAACTGGTGCTGTTGACTCGGTTGAGTGTGGTGGGGTGCAGTGGAATCACTGCAGACGCTATCGGTGGGTTGCTGGGGAACGTGCCAAGGCTGCGGTTTTTGAAGGTGGAAGTTAACAAGGTTTCTGAAAGGGCTCGGCGGGAGCTGCTTCGTGCTGGAGTGGTTGTTAGGGGAGTGTGACTCTGCTTGGTTGATAAGCTGAAGGTTATTCGCAAAAGGGCTGTATTATTACTATGGATTTCCCACACAAGTCTCAACTCAAGGTACCTATGTGGAGCTTTTAGATGGAGACATGGGTACACGCGAGACAGTCTCAGCGCAGGTTGCAATAAGTGGCGAAGATGGAGAGAGGGGGAGGAGTGAGACGGGGTATGGAAAGGGTGGACTAGGTGAGGGGGGGCTGATTGCAATGAATTACCGTCATTGCCCAGATAGCAGACACATGTATGTCTTATCTCGAAAAAGGTTGAGGCTATTTTGTAAATGGAAGGTTATGGGTGTATCATAAATCTTATAGATAGAAACCTTTTGGAATACTAAATTTGTTTCTCACACATATTTACAAATGGGTTTCTAATCATGAGTATGGATTTCCAAAGGTTCCTACTTCGGCAACCATTGTTCGGGACGCAACGTCATGACGAATTCCGACAGAGGTCAGCATGTGGTCATGATCGGGTTTCGCACAGATAAAAACGCATGCGCTATTTCATTTTTTCACTATAGTACCTACAGTTTCGGCTATAAGACATATGTCTTATCTTATACTCGTAAGAATTGTCAAAAACTGCATTTTATACATTCTTAGGCTACAGTGGGGCTAGTCTTAGGGGGTATACCTTTCCAGGGTTTCCTACGTGTACTCCCATTCCGTTAGTCAAACTCATTCTGCAGTTTACACTTCTTGACATGGTATTAGTCGCTAGGCTAGGTCCGTACCTATCGCTAGTTACCCCGCGCACTACTGCCCGTGCGCCGCGCCTGCCCGTACGCCGCCCTGGCGCGCCTGCCCGTGCGCTACCCCGCGCACCTGCCCGCGCGCGCTGCCCTGCCGCCGCTGCCCCGCGCGCCGCGCCTGCCTGCGCACGCTGCCCGTGCGCCGTGCCTGCCCGCCTGCCGTGCCTGCCCGTGCGCTGCCCCGCGTGCCGCGCCTGCCCGCGCGCGCTGCCTGCCGCCGCTGCCTCACGCGCAGCTGCCCGTGCGCCGCGCCTGCCCATGCGCCGCCCTGCCGCGCCTGCCCATGAGCTGTCCCGCACGCCGTGCCTGCCCGCGCGCGCTGCTCTGCCGCCCCTGCCCCGCGCGCCGCAACTGCCCGCGTGCGCTGCCCTGCCGCCGCTACCTTGCGCGCAGCTGCCCGTGCGCACGCTGCCTTGCCGCGCGCATCAGGCATGGGGCTTGTTCTTGGGGGGCAGGGTCCAGCTGTGCTCACATGACACTCAGACGCTTCTTGGGCTGACGATCAGGCGACTCAGCGGTCGTCACATGGTTACACTTTCAGTCTCGGCACTGGTTCTGTCTCGTGGAGGTCCACTCGTTCGTCTTCTGTGCTTAGCTCCAGCTGTGAGGCCGAGATCTACGCTGGGGCTATGGCTGCGCAGAAGTTCCGCAGGCTGACCTACGTGCTGACTGACTTGGGTGAGCAGCCTTGTTCTCCTCGAGTTCTGTACGTCGACAACAAGGCCATGATTGCCTTGTGTCTAGAGCAAATACTGGAGCACAGAACGAAACACAATGCTCTTCGTTACTTTCTTGCACGAGAGTTATAGTAGCTTGATCTTGCTTCGTCACTTCGCCATGGTGAAGGTGCATGTGAATCCTTGCATAGCAAGCTGAGAGCATGCGAGGAGGTTGGCTGCCAATCCAGGAACATGAAGCATGCCCTTCATATTCAGCACCTACCCCTCCTTCCCCTTGATGGTGATGGTGCCGATGTCGGTTGCTTGCAGCGTATCTCCACTCCCGATGATCACATTTCTTGAGTTAGGTGGAGGGAGTGGTAGGTAGTGAAGAGTTTACGCTGTTGTACCATTCCTGAAGTGGCACCAAAGTCTAGAACGAGGTGTTTGGGGTCAGCCAACACACGAACAGCAAGCGCCGTCTCCTTGTAAGGAAGGAGAAACCGTCATCTGACAAATCCTCTATTCCCTTTCCACCATCATTTGCCACCGCTGCTGCCGCTTTTCCTTTGCTGCCCTTCTTGTTCCAGGCTCCATTCTTCATCCTCCTCTCCACCCACTCAGGCCTAGTGACAGGTGAAGCCCCTCTTGTGTAGCCTTGAGGCTTGCACCTATCTGGCCGGCTCCAACACTCCTTCCACAAGTGCTTCCGGTTGCATTCAGGGAGGAGGCAATTGTTGAGCTCCTTCTTCTTCCCCCCACCTCCTAGCCGCTGCTTGTACTTTTTTGGAGGCAACCCTATCTGCTGCCACCATTCCCTCTTCAACTCATCTTCCAGCATCACGCTTGCGAGCCTCATCAGAGATCAACACCTCCCATATACAGGCCTTGCTCCATATTTGCTGCTCAAGGTGAAGGTATTGAAGCAGGGCCTCGTTTCCCTCTTGGTCCAGCCCCTGTAGTGCGATGTAGATGATCTCCTTCTCATCTACATGGTACTACAGCTCCTCCAATGCCCTCACATACTCGTCCAACTTCTGGAGGTACTGCACCATGGTCCCCCGAGCACCATAGTTGCGTTCCATAGTGTGACCCGCTTCCTCCAAATGATTATGCTTGGAAGCCCATTATGCAAGTGCCGATCTTTGAACTCGCTTCCATGCTTCAGCAGCTGTTCCTTGCTTCCCCTTCAGGTCAATCAGCATCTTGAGGGACTCAAGTTGGCCTTCCAAAGCCCAATACAAGTACTTGAAAGCTTGCTTGTCCTTCCGGTTCCATGCTTCATATGCCTTGAGTAACTCCTCCGCACTAAGCCATTTCGGTTCTCGTTACTGCTGATCCACTTATGGATAAGCTAGAGGCTTCCCCAGCCCTTGCTCCCACTTGGCTAGACAATCCAGCAAATGCCTCTACTTCATCAGCTTCAGGCCTTTGCTCCGATCCATCCAAGACGCCCTCTAGGTCCTTGATACCTAACCAAATCGTAAATTGGAACCTCCGTAGTGAAAATATTGAGCTGTTGAGCCTAGGAGGGCCATCTAGTTTCTGGGCCATGACCAACCCTAGATTTGGAGGTCCTTCAATCAATTCGAAATCCGATAATAGGAGGGAATGTTGCTGGCCTAACCAGCTCTGCTACCACTGATGGAAGCGTGCAAATCTAGAGAGCAGCTCACGTATCTTCATAATATGGGCTGGTATGCATTGGAAAGGTATAACTGTCTAATCTTCGAAATGGTAAAGCGCGCCTTTAAGCAAGATCTACGCCGATCGCTATAGCGATTTGAGTGCGACGGGTTATTTTGGCAGAATTTGTCAAAACTTATATGCTTATAGGTTGTAGGCTATATGGGTGTTAGCACTAGGGGGTACACAATTCCTGTCGATGTTGTTCTTGTACCCCACCCCCTTGACCTAATCACCACCTATTCTCCTTACCTAGTCTCGACATGGTATCAGAGCAGGTCCTTAGGACTGCTTTTTTTTTTGGCCCACCGCTTAGTTTTTTTTTCCTGCCCGAAATTCTGCCCTGCCCTGCCCTTCCCCGTGCCTTCCTGCTGCCCTGCCCTGCCGCGCGCAGTCCGTTTCGCCCGCGCCAAGCCCGTTTAGCCCGCGAGCCGCCCGCGCGTAGCCCGTACAGCCCGCGCGCCGCCCTCGCGCAGCCCATACAGCCCGCGCGCCGCCCGCGCGCAGCCCTTACAGCCCGCGCAAGGCCCGCACGCAGCTCGTACGGCCCGCGCCAGGCCCGCACGCAGCCCATACAGCCCGCGCCAGGCCCGTGCGCAGCCAGTACAGCCCGCGCCAGGCCCGCGCGCAGCCAGTACAGCCCGCGCCAGGCCCGCGCGCAGTCCGTACAGCCCGCGCCAGGCCCGTGCGCACCTGCCCTGCCGCCCGCGCACCTGCACTGGCCCTGCACCTCGCCGGCCCGCTGTTCCTGCTGCTCTACTGCCGCTGCACTGCTGCCATTGCCCTGCACAGTGTTGTGCCAGCAAGCGCGGCTGCCCTGCCGTGCCTGCACGTGTGAGCTCTGCCCCGTGCACCTGCCCTGCTCCGCGCTGCTGCTCTGCACGCGCGGCTGCCCTGCCTTGCCCCGCACTGTTGCACTGCTCGCCACGCGCCCCCCCCCCTTACACTGCCCTGCCTGCACGTCGCCCTACTGGCATCCGCCCTGCCCTTCCCTGCCCGTGCGCTGCCCTGCTGGCCGCGCCGCCCTGCCCTGCCTGCGCGCCGCTAGCAGCCGCGCCACCCTGCCCTGCCCAAGTGCCGCCCTGCTGACTGCCGCCCTGCCCTGCTCTGCCTGCGCGCCGCCCTGCTGGCCGCCGCCCTGCTTTGCCCTGCCTGTGTGCTGCTCTGCTGCTAGCGCGCCCAACTGCTTTGCCCGCGATGGCTACTCTCAGTGTCCTCTCTTTCGATGCAGAGGGCCGTCCCATACAGTTCGATGAGTGGCTAGTTGACCTCCAGCTGTACTTAATGAGCGATTCTAGGGACGGTGTCTCACTATTTGACCTCACGTCTGGAGCCTCTCTCGCCCCTTCCGACATAGCTGACCGTGCGACTCGCTCACAGTGGCTTACCCGTGACGCTGCTGCTCGCCTAGCCGTTTGCAGCCACCTGCCGTTAGCCGAACGCGCCCACTTTGGCCAGCACAAGACGGCTCAAGCCCTGTACGATGCTGTAGTCGCTCGTTACTCCTCCCCGGCCACTGCTGCACTAGGCCGTCTTATACTGCCCTACCTGTTCCCCGAGCTGTCCTCCTTTGCCACAGTCGCCGACCTCGTCACTCACCTTCGCACTAGTGACACTCGCTACCGTGCCGCGCTTCCCGCCGAGTTTCTAGCCAAGAACCCTCCTCCCATGTACATCACGCTCTACTTCATCGTCACCCGCCTCCCTGACTCTCTTAGCGCAGTCAGGGACCTCCTTCTCGCCCTTGACCCCACAGACCTCACTGTCGACCTGCTCGAGAAGCACCTCCTTGCAGCTGAGACCAGCATAGTGGCTGTAGGAGCTTCTCGTGGCACTCCTCGCACTCCCTTCTTTGAGGGGTGTTCCCCCTCCCCCCTTGTCCCCTCTGTCGCTTCTGCTGCTGCTGTCGACTTCCTTCGTGCTGAGGAGGTCGGGCCTGCGTCTGCTCCTAGTGGTGGTGGGGGTGGCGGTGGTGGAGGCGGTGGTGGGGGCGGTGGAGGCGGTGGAGGTGGCGGTGGTGGCGGTGGCAGTGGTGGTGGGAGTGGAGGCGGTGGTGGCGGTGGTGGTGGCGGCAGTGGGGGTGGCGGCGGCGGAAGTGGTGGCGGCGGTGGTGGCGGCAGTGGGGGTGGTGGCGGGAGCGGTGGTGGCGGTCGGGGTGGAGCTGTTCAGAGGGGAGGTTCTGGCGGTGGCCAGAGGCAGCAGCAGCAGCGTCCGAGCGAGACCCCTTCACCCCAGCAGCTTCGTGAGTGGTTTGCTCAGCGTGGGGCGTCTGGGGGTAGTGTTCGCTGCCCGTATGTCATTCGTACTGGTGTTCGCACTGGTCAGACATGCGGGAAGCTTCACACCCAGTACCGCTGCTTCTCCCGTCTTGACGACGCCTTTCGCGCAGAGTTTCCCGACGCGACTGAGCTCCCCCGCTGGGCAGAGCTGCTTAGGCAGGGTGTGGATATCTTTGCTCTTGATTATGATGCTATCCTTGCTGCCATGTATGCATTGACTATTAGTGCTGAGGGTGACTGTTACCTGTGTATGCCTCCCTACCCGGGTATAGCGGCTGCTGCTCTAGGTGCTAGTGAGTCTGCTCTCTCTGGTACTGCGCCTGTTGAGGCCTTGCACACCTTTACGCTTGACTCAGGTGCTTCCCGCTGTTTCTTTCGCGACAGTACCACACTCACACCACTCCCTGCACCGGTTGCAGTCAGACTGGCTGACCCCTCAGGGGGCCCCGTTCTTGCACGTTCCACCACTGTTCTCCCGTGTCCGGCGGTTCCGTCTGGTTCACTGTCAAGTCTCCACCTCCCCTCGTTTGCTACGAACTTGGTGAGTACCGCTGCCATCCAGGATGTGATGGTCACTACCACCACTACTGGAGGTCAGCGTGTGGTGATCTGCACGTGTACACGGACGGGCCGTCACCTGACCATGTTCACTCGTCGGCTTGGGTCGAGTCTGTACACACTGACTACCGAGCCTCCTCAGGTAGCTGCGACAGCGTCCGCGTCAGGTCAGCTTGCAGCCCCTTGCTCGTGTCGAGCCGTGTCGCACCAGACTCTCCTTTGGCACCACCGCCTTGGTCACCCCTCCCTGCCACGCCTCCGTGGCATGCACTCCCGTCTCCTTGTCTCTGGTCTTCCCAGGTCTCTGCCTCCCCTCCCACCCTCGCCTGCCCCTCCCTGCCTTCCCTGTGTCGAGGGGCGGCAGCGCGCCGCTCCTCACTCCTCCTTGTTTCCCCCGACGACTGCTCCCCTGCAGACTCTACACATGGACGTGTGGGGCACAGCCCGCGTCCGTGGACAGGGCCACGAGCGCTACTTTCTGCTGGTTGTTGACGACTACTCGCGTTACATCACGGTCTTCCCCTTGCGCAGCAAGGGGGAGGTCCCTGATGTTTTGATCCCTTGGATCCGCGCTGTCCATCTCCAGCTCAGCGAGCGTTTCGACTCGGACCGTCCTGTCCTGCGTCTGCGCTCTGACAGAGGTGGTGAGTTCGCCTCCGACCTCTTGTGGGACTTTTGTCGTGGGGAGGGCATTCGCCAGACGTTCAGGCTTCCGGCCTCTCCGCAGCAGAATGGGGTTGCTGAGTGCCGCATTGGCTTAGTCATGGAGGTCGCTCGTACCTCCATCATCCATGCGGCTGCCCCCCATTTTCTGTGGCCGTTTGCGGTCCGGTACGCTGCACATCAGCTCAACCTCTGGCCCCGTGTCTCCTTGCCGGAGACCTCGCCGACACTGCGTGGGAGAGGTTGGCGATGCGTCGGTGTTCCGGGTCTAGGGATCTCGTGCCTTTGTCCGCAATACCTCTGTGGACAAGCTCTCCTCCCGCGCCATTCCCTGTGTCTTCCTTGGCTTTCCCCCTGACGCGCCTGGTTGGCAGTTTTACCGCCCCACCTCGCGCCGTGTCCTGCCCTCTCAGGACGTCACGTTTGACGAGTCGGTTCCCTTCTACCGTCTCTTCCCCTACTGCACTGCCCCTCTCCCTCCCCCGCCGCTCTTCCTCGCACCAGGTCCTCCTCCGGTAGACCCCCTCCCCCCTCAGGGTCCTGCTTCCTCAGGTGTGTCCCAGGTAGACCCTGTCGAGCCTGTCGAGGTAGCTGACGACTCTGGTACTGCTAGGGGTGCTGCGCCCGGGGGTCTTGAGCCTGAGCGTGCTGAGCCTGGGGGTGCTGAGCCTGAGCGTGCGGGGCCTGGGGGTGCTGAGCCTGGGGTTGCTGACTCTGAGGGTGCGGAGCCTGGGGGTGCTGAGCCTGAGCGTGCAGAGCCCGGGGGTGCTGAGCTTTGGGGTGCTGAGCTTGGGGGTGCTGAGCCTGAGCGTCCTGCGCCTGGAGGTACCTTGTCTACTTGAGGTGCTCCGGGTGCCTTGTCACGGCGGGAGCCTCTCTCTCCACCGCAGCTGCGCGAGTGGTTTGCTCGGCGCTGGAGCCTTCGGAGTGGCGCTGCTGGAGCCGGGGGGCCTGCTGCTGGAGGCCCTAGACCTGGAGGTGCTAGAGCCGCTGGTCCTGGAGGTGCTGGATTTACTAGGGCCACTGGTCCCAGAGGTGCTGGTACTGGAGGTACTGGAGCTGCTGGAGCTGGAGGTACTGCAGGCGCTGGAGCTGGAGGCGCTGTCGCTGGAGGTAGCGGCGGTCCTGGAGCTGCTGGAGCTGGGGGTGCTGCAGGAGTTGGAGCTGGAGGCGCTGGAGCTGGAGCTGCTGGAGGTACTGGAGCTGCTGGTCCCGGAGGTGCTCGTACTGGAGGTACTGGAGCTGCTGGAGCTGGGGGTGCTGCAGGAGTTGGAGCTGGAGGCACTTGAGCTGGAGCTGCTGGAGGCACTGGCCCTGGGGGTGCTGGAGCTGTTGGTGCTGGTTCTGGAGGCACTGTGCGGCCGCGACCGTACTTCGTTCCACTGCTTCAGCAGGTTCTTTGTCTCCCGTCTTCTACTGGTCTTACTCCTCCCTTACTGTGTCCACCGCCTGACCAGTCGCAGCCGCAGTTACAGCCAGCCTCCCCACTGGCTGCTCCTTCTCCTTACACTGAGCAGACCGGAGGTCTTACAGAGCGTCGTGAGCCTGCGTCTCGTCCTGCCTCACCTGTTCGCGCTGTTCGCACTGGTCGTCGTATTCCACGTCAGCGTCCTCCTCCTGTCCCCAGCACGCACCATATGGCACTTCGTCCTTCCTCTGTCCTACAGCATGTTGCTGTCTCCTCCTGCGTCCTGTCTTGCAAACGGACCGGACCCTGAGTCTGACTTACTTCGTGATTAAATGGCAGCTATGGATTGGATCTAGAAATGGCTTTAGCAAGGATTCAGATTTGAAAAGTGACGAGTTTGACAAAGTCTACCATCCCAACCCTCGCTCTACAACAATCCCCAACAACCCAAAGTGCCAAACTAGCAACACCAAATGTGTTGTAGTTAATAACAAGGGTGTGTTGGTGCTTGTTGGTGCGATTTCAATTCCAGCATGCAACAAGTCCAACACTTACATTCTTCTCAAGCCCTTAGCCCACAACCAGCTCGAGGAATACTCCGTAACCAGCAATACAAACATTACGATGGGCACCATCAGGCACGTGGGCCTTCCACTGCAGGGGAAACACCATGGTATAGCGGGAAAACTTGTCCACAACCACAAGGAAGAACACTTCGCCGCGCAACTTAGTGACTGGGGCAGAGCCCCAGACATCCATGTGCAAAGTTTGAAGAAGCACACTGGTAGTCGGCGCAAGGGAGGAGGATTGAGGGGCGGCGCGCTGCCGACCCTCGACGCAAGGTCTGGACAGTGGAGCAGGCGAAGGAGGGAGGGGAGGAAGCAAGAAAGGGAGACTTGAAACAAGATCGGACCTAGTCATCTGACAAAGACGTGGGAGTGCAGGGTGACCAACACAACTACCTGGGTGGACGCAATGTGCGGTGTGAAGAGACCTGACGAAGGCTCCCGGGAGAACGTCGCGAGACGTGCCCTTGTGGAAGCGTCCATACAGGTCACAAACCTCTCATGTGCAGGAAAAGTGACTATGCCCCCACGGTTCTGAAGAGGTCCAACACCCATCAAGTTCCTGGAGAATGATGGGATGTGGAGGTTTGTGAGAGAACCAAAGGGGAGAACGAACATGGGAGCGTGGTAAAACTGCGCGCAACGGCTGGTCCAAAAGTGGGATCAGCCAAAGCAACTGAGACTAATGCCGGAAGTGGTATGACAGTGACGTGGTCACGAAAAAAGCACTGGACGTGCCGGAGTCAAGCGTGAAGGAAAAAGGCGCGTCCGCAGTAGTTACACCTGCGCTAACAACTACTCAAGCACCTACACTAGAAGCACAAGCATCTACACTAGCAACAGGCTAAGGTCCTAGTCTATGTACACGCGAGCAAACAGATCCGTCGGCACCATAATCAACAAAACACATGGCAGAATAAGCATCATCCGTTAACATATCAAACACATGGTAGCCACAGCTCAACATAACGGGCCAGCATGTGGGAACCGCCTCTGGTCTGTGACGCTGACAGAAGAAGTCGTCGAGGTGACCAAAGCAGCGCAGAGGGGAGTGGTCGAGGCGCCCAGAGGTAATGACTATACCCGGACTAGCCAGGATCCGGTACTGGCAGGGGCCAACGTCGCGACCACCGCAATGAGGTCCCCAGCTGGTAGGGCCGCTGCTGCGGCCAACGCTCCCCGGACCACCAGGTCCCCATTACTGCTGAGGTCCCCACTCCTCCTGAGGTCCCCACCGTAGGAACTGGTGCTGCCCCTGCTGCTATACCTCCTGCTACGGCTATGGCTGCTGCTGTCCTGCACCAACCCCAGGGCCAGCACCCCCAAGCATTGTACCTGCAGCGCCAACCCCGCCTCCAGAGCCACCTCCTCCCGACGTACCAGTACCTCCACCACCTCCACCACCTCCACCTCCGCCACCCTTCCCTCCCTTGCCCCGTTTCTGCCAACCAACGGCAGAAAAAAATGTAGTCTCCTCAGTAGCAGACGACTCAGCAGCAATAAGAGAAGCATTAAAGGTGGGAAGCTAGGGCACAGCACACCCCTCCAATATATGAGAAACTACTGCGGCAGTGGCTGAGGCAACGGAGCGGAGTTTACCCTCGATCTCATTGAGAGTGGTCTCAATAAGTTCGATGATAAGCTCGATGGGGTGCTTCCTAAGAAGCATGTCACGTGCAGACGAGAGGCAGTCAGGGAGGTGGGTGACGATGAAATAGGGGGTGGCAAACATGGGCGGGGGGTGACTACCAAGCTGGGTGTTGGAACAGGCAGCACGGTATCTAGCATCAAGCGAGTGCAAGTGAGTGACTAGGTCAGCAATAATGTGAAACACAGCAAGGTCTGGTAGAAGAATGGCATGAGGAGGCGTCAGAGGAAGGAGTGGAATCACGAGATATGATAGCGCCAAAACACTCCTTCTCAGACATGACGTGGCTGAAGTGGACGGCCTCGGTCAGCGGGAGGAGGTCTCTGAAGGCACGATGACTAGCAGTGTCACGAGACTCCGAGACCGAGTACCTTCATCGTCACCTAACAAATGTCTCCCGTTCCACCTCAGTGGGCTCGGCAGGGAGCGGATTGCGACGCGAGGGGGCCGGCAAGTCACTCTATGTGTGGGCAAACAAAGTGTCACTGTCCTGGCGCTGGCTCATAAGGTGCAGTTGGGCATGGAGCAGCTAGGTGCTAAGATCTATCGCTCGACCCTCCGTGTCAAACCGCAGGACTCTAGCAGACACCATGGCGTAGGAAACGGGCTACGAACGGCTGGCTAGTAAAGGCTAGATAGGAAGTGCTGGCTAGGAAGTGTTGGCTAGGAAGTGCTGGCTAGGAACTGCTGGCTGGGAACGCCAGGCTAGGAACGGCGGGCTAGGTATGGCGGCCTAGGAAACCTAGTCAGGGATCCAACCCTGAACGCTAGACTACGCCAATAAGAGTGACTGCGGCTTCCAGCCGTTAATAGGTGGGGAAGAGGCGGGGCAGGATCGGGCACTGGTGGGGCGGCGGCGTGCGCTGCTAGTGTACTAGTGGCTAGTGATGTTGGCGCTGCTGGCGGCGTATGCAGGTACGAGGCACGCTGCAAGTGCAGCTGGGGGCTATTAAAAGTGGCTGTGTGCGCCTGTGCGTGGCAGTGTAGCGGCTACGCGCAGCTGTGCGCGGCTGCGCGGCAGTGGGTGGCTGCGCTGTCGCGCGCAGCTGCGCGCAGGCCTATCTTTGGATTTCAGCTACTCAAGTTTAGCATTGTAGCGGGTTTCAAAACCCTGTTTGGCAGTGTCACATTTTTGGAAACACTGATGGATCAGTGTAACTTCATATTTTGAAATTCTTACCCAGAGGCTGTCATAACAAAGGAACGAGAATGAATGAACTAACAACAAGATGGGTACAAGTACTAACCCTAATTGGGTTGTACCCCATATGGGCTACCCCACAACAGCCTACACAACATATAAGTTTGACACACCCCCATAGGCAAAGTGGGGGAGAACAAGAGGTCACAAGACCAGTCAAGAAAAGCAAAGCAAGCTCAGGGTGGATCACGAAGTCACCACACACTCCGAGCACAAGCAAATGGCCACAAGGCCAGTCCACATGCAGAGTTATATAATAGAGAACAAGCAGTACAGTGATAAAAACCTAGCAAATACAAGCATGCAGGTATATGTATATAGATCACAGTACAAGCAAAGTCAAGAAGTGAGCAAGTGAGGCCAAGTATGTACAAGGCCTAAAAAAGTACAGAAACGCTGATGATCACAAGGCTGAAGCGCCTTGGTGAAGATATCAGCGGTGTTGGCCCGAGAGGCCACGTAAGCAAGACGAAGCTGACCATACTGCTGCAACTCTCGAGCAAGGAAGTAACGCAGAGCGATGTGCTTCGTTCTGTGCTCCAGTCTGTGCTCCTGTCACAAGGCAATCATGGCCTTGTTGTCGACGTACAGAACTGGAGGAGAACGAGGCGGCTCTCCCAAGTCGGTCAGCAGGTAGGTGAGCCAGCGTAACTCCTGTGCAGCCATGGCCCCTGCGTAGATCTAAACTGGAACTGAGAACAGAAGACGAGCGGGTAGACCGCCAAGAAACATAGCCGGAGCCAAGTGTAACCCTGTGACGACCGCTGCGTAGCCAAGTCGTCAACCCAAGAAGTGTCTGCGTGTCCAGTGAGGACAACTGGACCCCGTCCCCCAAGCACGAGCCCCGTGCCCGACGTACTGCACAAGTAGCGCAACACCTTCTTAGCGGCCTCCCATTGCTCTGGCCGGTGTCTCCCGGGCGCAACGTAGCGTGCCAGGATGCTAAGAGGGTAGGCAAGGTCAGGTCGAGTGCAGGACATCAGGTACATGAGGCAGCCCACAAGCTCTGGATACGGGCCACTCGGCTCTACGGACTTCGTCCGAAGGTGGACCTGAGAGCGAGTGACCGGTAGGCAGAGGAGTGGACTGTGGCGAGGAGTACTGGAAGTCGAAGCGCTGAAGGACCTGCAGCACCATGTGTGACTGAGTCAAGGTAATGGTGCGCCGTGCTCTGTCCCGGGTGATTTGCAAGCCAAGATAGCTGCGCAGCTCACCCAGGTCTGTGCACGTGTGTCTCTTCTGCAGCTCCGACTTCACTAGGGCCAGTCCCTTAGTGTCAACAGTGGCAAAGACCAAGTCGTCGACGTACACGAGGATGTAGAACGGCGGCAGCGAAGTGTCGGTGCGTAGAAACAGCGACGGGTCAGCAGTCGAAGGAGCAAACCCAAGAGCCGCAAGCGTCGTCCTCAGTGTGTCGTGCCATTCGCGAGGCGCCTGGCAGAGACCGTAGACTGGCCGCCGGAGGCTCCACTGGGTACCTGCAGGAAATGACCCAGTGTAGCCAGGTGGGCGGCGCAGCCAGATCTCCTCGTGCAGGCTGCCCTGTAAGAAAGCTGTGCTGAAGACAAGAGAGTGAAGCTCGTTGTCACGCTGAGCGGCAACGTGCAGCAGTACCCGAAGAGTAGTCATCTTCGGGGTAGGGGAGAAGGTCTGGAAGAAGTCAACTCCCTATCGCTGACTGAAGCCTCGTGCCACGTAACGAGCCTTGAAGGCCGGCGGAGAACCCGGCGGCCGCTTCACCCTGAAAATCCACATACCATCGACTATGTTCGCCCCTGGAGGGGGAACTGCGTCGACGTAAGTGCCTGTGGACTTCCAGGATGCCATCTCTGTGTCCATGGCTGTCTGCCACTGAGAGGAGTAGGGACCCGAAATTCAACAAGCTCAGCAACTAGGGCAGACGCAGCAGTGGACTCAAACGAAGGGTCAGTGACAACAGTGGCCAGAAGAGGTGTGACATTAGGACTAGCAGCACGAAGTAAGTCAGACTCACGGTCCGGTCTGTCAGCAAGAGAGGATGCAAGAGGAGACGGCAGAGGGACACGTTGTGGAACAGAGGAAGGACGAAGTGCCATATGGTGCGTGCCGGGGACAGGAGGAGGACGCTGACGCGGAACACGACGACCAGTGCGAGCAGCGCGAATAGGCGAGGCAGGACGAGACGCAGGCTCACGACGCTCTGTAATACCTCCTGTCTGCTTAGTGTAAGGGGAAGGAGCAGGTAGTGGGGAGGCTGGCTGTAACTGCGGCTGCGACTGGTCAGGCGGTGGACACAGTAAGGGAGGAGTAAGGCCAGTAGAAGACGGGAGACCAAGAACCTGCTGAAGCAGTGGAACGAAGTACGGTCGCGGCCGCATAGAGCCTCCAGAACCAGCACCAACAGCACCATTACCCCCAGAGCCTGCGCCTCCAGCTCCGGGGTCTCCAGCTCCAGGGTCTCCAGCTCCCACGCCTGCAGCACCACCAGCTCCAGCAGCTCCAGTACCTCCAGTACGAGCACCTCCGGGACCAGCGGCTCCAGTACCTCCAGCAGCTCCAGCTCCAGCGCCTCCAGCTCCAACTCCTGCAGTACCTCCAGCTCCAGCAGCTCCAGTACCTCCAGTACGAGCACCTTCGGGACCAGCGGCTCCAGCACCTCCAGCACCTCCAGGACCAGCAACTCCAGCACCTCCGACTCCAGGGCCTCCAGCGGCAGGCCCCCCAGCTCCAGTAGTGCCACTCCGAAGGCTCCAGCGCCGAGCAAACCACTCGCGCAGCTACGGTGGAGAGAGAGGCTCCCGCCGTGACGAGGCACCCGTAGGACGACCAGCAGACAAAGTACCTACAGGCTCAGCACGCTCAGGCTCATCACCCCCAGGCACAGCACCCCCAGGCTCCGCACGCTCAGGCTCAGCACCTCCAGGCTCCGCACCCTCAGACTCAGCAACCCCAGACTCAGCACCCCCAGGCTCCGCATGCTCAGGCTCAGCACCCCCAGACGCAGCACCCCTATCAGCACCACCCCCAGCAGCACCAGAGTCGACAGCTACATCGACAGGCTCGACAGGGTCTACCTGGGACACACCTGAGGGAGCAGGACCCTGAGGGGGGAGGGGGTCTACCGGAGGAGGACCTAGTGCGAGGAAGAGCGGCGGGAGGGGGAGAGGGGCAGTGCGGTAGGGGAAGAGGCGGTAAAAGGGAACCGACTCGTCAAACGTGACGTCCTGAGAGGGCAGGACACGGCGCGAGGTGGGGTGGTAAAACTGCCAGCCAGGCGCATCAGGGGGAAAGCCAAGGAAGACACAGGGAATGGCGCGGGAGGAGAGCTTGTCCGCGGAGGTATTGCGGACAAAGGCACGAGATCCCCAGACCCGGAACACCGACGCATCGCCAACCTCTCCCGTCCAACGCAGTGTCGGCGAGGTCTCCGGCAAGGAGACACGGGGCCAGAGGATGAGCTGATGCGCAGCGTACGGGACCGCAAACGGCCACAGAAAATGGGGGGCAGCCGCATGGATCATGGAGGTACGAGCGACCTCCATGACTAAGCCAATGCGGCGCTCAGCAACCCCATTCTGCTGCGGAGAGGCCGGAAGCATGAACGACTGGCGAATGCCCTCCCCACGACTAAAGTCCCGCAAGAGGTCGGAGGCAAACTCACCACTTCTGTCAGAGTACAGACGCAGGACGGGAAGGTCCGTGTCGAACCGCTCGCGGAGCTGGAGACGGACAGCGCGGATCCAAGGGATCAAAACATCAGGGACCTCCCGCTTGCTGCGCAAGGGGAAGACCATAATTTAACACGAGTAGTCGTCAACAACCAGCAGAAAGTATCGCTCGCGGCCCTGTCCACGGACGCGGGCTGGGCCCCACACGTCCATGTGTAGAGTCTTCAGGGGAGCTGTTGTCAGGGGAAACGAGGAGGAGTGAGGAGCGGCGCGCTGCCGCCCCTCGACACAGGGAAGGCAGGGAGGGGCAGGCGAGGGTGGGAGGGGAGGCAGAGACCTGGGAAGACCAGAGACAAGGAGACGGGAGGCGTGCCACGGAGGGGTGACCAAGGCGGTGGTGCCAGAGGAGCGTCTGGTGCGACAGGGCGCGACACGAGCAAGGGGCTGCAAGCTGACCTGACGCAGACGCTGACGCAGCTACCTGAGGAGGCTCAGTAGTCAGTGTGTAAAGACTCGACCCAGGCCGACGGGTGAACGTGGCCAGGTGACGGCCCGTCCGTGTACACGTGCAGATCGACACACGCTGACCCCCAGGAGTGGTGGTAGTGACCATCGCATCCTGGAGGGCAGCGGTACTCACCAAGTTCGTAGAGAACGAGGGGAGGTGAAGACCTGAGAGTGAGCCGGACGGAACCGCCGGACATGGGAGAACAGGGGAGGAACGGGCAAGAACTGGGCCCCCTGAGGGGTCAGCCAGTCTGACAGCAACAGGTGCAGGGAGTGGTGTGACTATGGTACTGTCGCGAAAGAAACAGCGGGAAGCACCTGAGTCAAGTGTGAAGGTGTGCAAGGCCTCAGCAGGCGCAGTACCAGAGAGAGCAGAGCAACTAGAGCAGCAGCCTCTATACATGGGTCGGGCGGCACACACAGGTAACAGTCACCCCCAGCACTAACAGGCATTGCATACATGGCAGCAAGGATAGTATCATAGTCAAGAGCAAAGATATCCACACCCCGCCTAAGCAGCTCTAGCTAGCGGGGGAGCTCAGCCGCGTCGCCAAACTCTGCACGCCAGGCGTCGCTCAGACAGGAGAAGCAGCGGGACTGTGTGTGACCAACTGTCCCGCAAGTCTGACCAGCCCGATCACCTGTGCGAATGACGTACGGGCAGGGAGCACTACTACGAGACGCCCCACGCTGAGCGAACCACTCACGAAGCTGCTGGGGCGTAAGGGTCTCGCGCGGACGCCGCTGCAGCTGCATCTGGCCACCGCCAGAAACTCCCCTCTGAACAGCTCCACGGCGACTGCCACTACGGCCGCCGCCACCACTCCAACTAGCGTACCACTCACGAAGCTGCTGGGGCGTGAGGGTCTCGCGCGGACGCCGCTGGAGCTGCAGCTGGCCACCGCCAGAAACTCCCCACCGAACAGCTCCTCCGAGACTGCCACTACGGCCGCCGCCACCACTCCCACCGCTACCACGAAGAGACGTCATAGCGGGCAAAGGAAGGAGGCGTGCGACCAGCACGGCAGCACGCAGGGAAGGGCGGCGCGCGGCCAGAGCAGGGCGGTGCGCTGCAAGTAGGGCGGTGCGCGGGCAGGGGAGGGCGCGTGTGCAGGCAAGGGCAGCGAGCGGGCTGCAGAGGGCAGCGCGCGGGCTGCCAGGGCGGACGCGACGGGCAGGGGCAGGGCGAAGCGCGGGCAGCAGGGCGGCGCGCGGGCTGCAAGGGCGGCGCGCGGGCAGGCAGGGGCGGCGCGCGGACAGGCAGGGGCGGCGCGCGGGCTGGGGCAGGGCAGACGGGCGACGCGGCGGGCTGGGGTAGCCCGCACGGGCGACGCGACGGGCAGGGGCAGGGCGGACGGGCGACGCGGCGGGCTGGGGCAGCCCGCACGGGAGACGCGACGGGCAGAGGCAGGGCGGACGGGCGACGCGACGGGCTGGGGCAGCCCGCACGGGCGACGCAATGGGCAGCAGGGGTGCACGGGCGGCGCGACGCGACGGGCAGCAGGGGCGCACGGCGCGACGGGCAGGACGTGCGCAGGGCGGCGCGGGCAGCGCGACGCAGGGCAGGGCGTGCGCGGGGCGGCGCAACGCAGGGCAGGGCAGAGCGCGTGCTAGGCAGCGCAACGCAGGGCAGGGCAAGGCAGCGCGGCAGCCAGCAGGGCGGCGCGCGGGCAGAGGAGCGCGACTGGTGGGGCAGCGCGACGGACAGGGTAGGGCGCTACGGGTAGGGTAACGCGCCACGGACAGGGAACTGTACGGCGGGCCCAAAAAAAAAACGGTACTGCGACAGGACCTGCTTTGAAACCATGTCAGAATACTAAGCGAGAATGGATGAACTAGTAGCAGGATGGGTACAAGTACTAACCCTAAATTGGGTTGTACCCCATATGGGCTACCCCACTAGAGCCTACACAATATGCAACATATAAGTTTGACAGAAATTTACATGGAAAACCCCAATGTAGAGGAAGGAGCAGGCCCTCAGATATAAGCGTAAAACACGCTGATTAGGCTGATTTTGTAGCTGTGATTTTGGTTTTCCCTGAAAATTCAGCATATGCTTCAATTTTGCACTGAAATTTCAGTATAACCTACCTTGCCACACTGACCATTTTGCGTGTTGCTGTACAAGTAACACTGGCGAATCAGTATAGTGAGGTGAGTCACACTGAAACGCACTTGACCGCGTGGGGGGAGGGGGGGGGGGGGGGGGGGGGGGGGGGGGGGGGGGGGGGAGAGGGGGTGGATAGGGTACGCCTGTACAGTCTGTGTACCTTCGCGTGATTCACGAAACCCCACCCACACACTTGGAATTTTTTCCCATGCGCTGTACGGACAGCTGGTGCGTGCCGAACCGTTTTGTCTCGCTAGAAACTATCACAACACAACAGCTTTGTTGTTTTTTTTACACTGATGGTTCAGTATACTAAGGATTTTTACACTGACGAAATCAGTATAAACAAAACCATGAACGCTGATTTGGACACCAGGTTGGCCGGGGCACGCTGATCCATCAGCATACCCTCGAACCAATCTGAGGGCCTGGGAAGGAGGGGGGCGGGGGGGGGTCTTATATTGATCACCCCCTAAAGGGGGGGTATAACGATTTCGAGGCTTAATAAAGCCCCCCCCCTTGTATTAGCTGGGGTGTTGTATTTGGGGGGGGTCTTTTATCCGGGGGAATATGGTACCATCTCAAAATACTACAGCGAAATTAGGATGGACTAGCAAGAATGGGATACAAATGTGAAACCCTAAAAGTGTTGTACTCTCTAAAGAGCACCTCAGTGTAGCTTAAAACTTACAGATATATATAATTTGACACCCTCCCCTCTCTCCCCCACCTCTCCGCCCCCCCCCCCAAAAACAACACCACTCAAATGGTCAAATAGCTTCTCATGACTTGTCGAGCTAATGCATCAGCTCCACTATTTCTGTAGATGGCAACCAAGTTATGGGCTGCTTCTCGTTTCAATCCTGCGTCACATTCCTGCCCCTCATGATTATTGAGATCCCTGCTTCTGCGAATTCTCGATCCCGGCTGCTCGGTCGGGGCAGGGTGCCGGTGTGAAGTGGCTGAGGAGAGAACGTGCTTGTAGTGGTCGACGGCGAGGTGCAGCAGACCCACGTGGTGGAACGCACGACCCAAGTTGAAATGCACTTCCTGACATGCGCAACAGGGAACCAAACAGGACATGCTGGCCATGGGAAGGAGATGACGAGGGAAGCAGATGGGGGAGGGGACCCACTTGGGAGCACAGTTTACCAGTAAAGTACGCTGACTAGCCTCCTCCTCAGCTGCTCTCACCTCAGGCCAGGTGTGCTCACCTGAGTGTCGCCTGAGAGCTGGGCGTACTGCTGCAGCAGCGCCATGCCCTGCAGCACACACTGGCTGCGGTCACGCAGGCGCGAGCCCAGGGAGAGATTCAGCAGCGCCACTCCTGGTGGCAGCGAGGGTGTGGGGCGTGGGAGGGTGAGGGGGATGAGAGGGGTGAGATGGATGAGAAGGACGAGGGTAGGATTGCGATAATGAAACACACATGAGCTGGTAGGCCCACTGCAGACGACAGCTTCCAGAGCTACACCCATGACAACATCCCCCCCTCTCCCTCCTCCCCTTCCTCCCCCCCCTCTTTCCCATCGCCCTCCTTCCCACAGCACTGCCCTAAACGCCCCCCCGAGCGCACCGCAGCAGAGGCAGATGAGGGGGTCGTGGGGCTGCAGGCGGTGGGCACGCAGGTACTCGCGGCAGGCGCCCTGCATGTGGCCGCGCAGCGCGTGGTGGTGGCCCGACACCAGCACTGCTGCCACGCACGCCGGGTGCCGCATGCGCATCTGCTGCAGGAACTTGGCCCGCCGGTCGTTGCTCTCCGTGCCCCTGCAGGTGGGGGAGAGGGGAGCAGCCATGGTGGAAGGAGGGACGTCTGGATGGGTGACTCGTGTGCTTGTGGTAGACGAGACTTGGATGTCCATGGGTGTGTGTGTGGTTGTGGTTGTGTGGGCGTGTGGGTGTGTGTGGGTGTGCGTCTGACAAATAGACACAATGGTCCCTGCCCCTTGTGTCTTGGCATCTTGTTCAATCCATCAGAGTGGGCGCACATGAAAGAGTGGCACACGAAAGGGTGGGGTAAACGTGTACACGAGAGAGGGAGCACACAGCGCACCGGAGGGTGAGGGAGTGGAAGAGCGACCAGCCGCGGATGCTGTGAGGCTGCTCGCTGATGATGGCCCTCGCCACCTTGAACTGCAGCATGCCACTCGCCTCCTCTGCACGCCGACACACATGCAAGCACAGTGGCACGGGCGCAGGGCGGATGAGATGGGAGGTGCTCAGGCAAGGGATGCAAGCGGAGGCGTGGGAGGGACAGGGAACAGCAGCATGGAGCAGCAGAGGAAATGGCCGGGGGAGGGGCGCTTCTCTGTCCAGCAACGGGATGGGCCGCGCGCTCACCAACAATGGCTGACTGCAGCTGCTTCCGCATGGGCTTGGGAAGGTTCCGGGAAAGAGCGGTCTCGACGAGGCGCTCAGCTTCCATGGGGCGGCCCTCGTGCAGCAGAGCCTGCACCACCTGGGGGGGGTGTGATGGGCCGCACGTGGGTGGGGAAGGGAGGAGGTGGGGTGAGAGGAGTGTAGGGACAGAGCAGGCTGTTGAGAGTACTCATGCAGCGGGCAGGGAGGCTAGAGGTAAGAGAGCGATACGTGCAGGAAGTAGGGCATGCGGGTGGAAGTAGGGCATGCGGGTGGAAGTAGGGCATGCGGGTGGAAGTAGGGCATGCGGGTGGAAGTAGAGCATGCGGGTGGAAGTAGGGCATGCGGGTGGAAGTAGAGCATGCGGGTGGAAGTAGAGCATGCGGGTGGAAGTAGAGCATGCGGGTGGAAGTAGAGCATGCGGGTGGAAGTAGGGCATGCGGGTGGAAGTAGAGCATGCGGGTGGAAGTAGAGCATGCGGGTGGAAGTAGAGCATGCGGGTGGAAGTAGAGCATGCGGGTGGAAGTAGAGCATGCGGGTGGAAGTAGGGCATGCGGGTGGAAGTAGAGCATGCGGGTGGAAGTAGGGCATGCGGGTGGAAGTAGAGCATGCGGGTGGAAGTAGAGCATGCGGGTGGAAGTAGAGCATGCGGGTGGAAGTAGAGCATGCGGGTGGAAGTAGAGCATGCGGGTGGAAGTAGAGCATGCGGGTGGAAGTAGGGCATGCGGGTGGAAGTAGAGCATGCGGGTGGAAGTAGGGCATGCGGGTGGAAGTAGAGCATGCGGGTGGAAGTAGAGCATGCGGGTGGAAGTAGAGCATGCGGGTGGAAGTAGAGCATGCGGGTGGAAGTAGAGCATGCGGGTGGAAGTAGGGCATGCGGGTGGAAGTAGAGCATGCGGGTGGAAGTAGGGCATGCGGGTGGAAGTAGGGCATGCGGGTGGAAGTAGAGCATGCGGGTGGAAGTAGAGCATGCGGGTGGAAGTAGAGCATGCGGGTGGAAGTAGAGCATGCGGGTGGAAGTAGGGCATGCGGGTGGAAGTAGAGCATGCGGGTGGAAGTAGAGCATGCGGGTGGAAGTAGAGCATGCGGGTGGAAGTAGGGCATGCGGGTGGAAGTAGGGCATGCGGGTGGAAGTAGAGCATGCGGGTGGAAGTAGGGCATGCGGGTGGAAGTAGAGCATGCGGGTGGAAGTAGAGCATGCGGGTGGAAGTAGGGCATGCGGGTGGAAGTAGAGCATGCGGGTGGAAGTAGAGCATGCGGGTGGAAGTAGAGCATGCGGGTGGAAGTAGGGCATGCGGGTGGAAGTAGGGCATGCGGGTGGAAGTAGGGCATGCGGGTGGAAGTAGAGCATGCGGGTGGAAGTAGAGCATGCGGGTGGAAGTAGAGCATGCGGGTGGAAGTAGAGCATGCGGGTGGAAGTAGGGCATGCGGGTGGAAGTAGAGCATGCGGGTGGAAGTAGGGCATGCGGGTGGAAGTAGAGCATGCGGGTGGAAGTAGGGCATGCGGGTGGAAGTAGGGCATGCGGGTGGAAGTAGAGCATGCGGGTGGAAGTAGAGCATGCGGGTGGAAGTAGAGCATGCGGGTGGAAGTAGAGCATGCGGGTGGAAGTAGAGCATGCGGGTGGAAGTAGGGCATGCGGGTGGAAGTAGGGCATGCGGGTGGAAGTAGAGCATGCGGGTGGAAGTAGAGCATGCGGGTGGAAGTAGAGCATGCGGGTGGAAGTAGGGCATGCGGGTGGAAGTAGGGCATGCGGGTGGAAGTAGAGCATGCGGGTGGAAGTAGAGCATGCGGGTGGAAGTAGAGCATGCGGGTGGAAGTAGAGCATGCGGGTGGAAGTAGAGCATGCGGGTGGAAGTAGAGCATGCGGGTGGAAGTAGAGCATGCGGGTGGAAGTAGGGCATGCGGGTGGAAGTAGAGCATGCGGGTGGAAGTAGAGCATGCGGGTGGAAGTAGAGCATGCGGGTGGAAGTAGGGCATGCGGGTGGAAGTAGAGCATGCGGGTGGAAGTAGAGCATGCGGGTGGAAGTAGAGCATGCGGGTGGAAGTAGGGCATGCGGGTGGAAGTAGGGCATGCGGGTGGAAGTAGGGCATGCGGGTGGAAGTAGAGCATGCGGGTGGAAGTAGGGCATGCGGGTGGAAGTAGAGCATGCGGGTGGAAGTAGGGCATGCGGGTGGAAGTAGAGCATGCGGGTGGAAGTAGGGCATGCGGGTGGAAGTAGGGCATGCGGGTGGAAGTAGAGCATGCGGGTGGAAGTAGAGCATGCGGGTGGAAGTAGAGCATGCGGGTGGAAGTAGGGCATGCGGGTGGAAGTAGGGCATGCGGGTGGAAGTAGGGCATGCGGGTGGAAGTAGAGCATGCGGGTGGAAGTAGAGCATGCGGGTGGAAGTAGAGCATGCGGGTGGAAGTAGAGCATGCGGGTGGAAGTAGAGCATGCGGGTGGAAGTAGAGCATGCGGGTGGAAGTAGAGCATGCGGGTGGAAGTAGGGCATGCGGGTGGAAGTAGGGCATGCGGGTGGAAGTAGAGCATGCGGGTGGAAGTAGGGCATGCGGGTGGAAGTAGAGCATGCGGGTGGAAGTAGAGCATGCGGGTGGAAGTAGGGCATGCGGGTGGAAGTAGGGCATGCGGGTGGAAGTAGAGCATGCGGGTGGAAGTAGAGCATGCGGGTGGAAGTAGAGCATGCGGGTGGAAGTAGAGCATGCGGGTGGAAGTAGAGCATGCGGGTGGAAGTAGAGCATGCGGGTGGAAGTAGGGCATGCGGGTGGAAGTAGAGCATGCGGGTGGAAGTAGAGCATGCGGGTGGAAGTAGGGCATGCGGGTGGAAGTAGAGCATGCGGGTGGAAGTAGGGCATGCGGGTGGAAGTAGAGCATGCGGGTGGAAGTAGAGCATGCGGGTGGAAGTAGAGCATGCGGGTGGAAGTAGGGCATGCGGGTGGAAGTAGGGCATGCGGGTGGAAGTAGGGCATGCGGGTGGAAGTAGAGCATGCGGGTGGAAGTAGGGCATGCGGGTGGAAAGCTGGGGGACTGAAAGAGGCAGGGCATAGTGGGGTGCATGGGAAGAGGTAGGGCAATGTGGGGCAGGATGAGCGAGGGGCTTCAGGGGCGTGGCGGAGGAAGGGTGGTGGCAGCAGCAGGGAGAGGGGGAAGCAGCGGTCCCCACCATCCACCATCCACCACCCAAATCACCCGAGCACCCACCACTGATTGCGTCTGAGCTTTCCCAGGAAACTGAAAGACAGTGAGAGGCATTACAAGGCGAGACGTAGGAAGGAGGAGGCGTGGGCACCTTGAGCAGCAGGGCGAACTGCTGGTCGTCTGAGAAGATTCCAGGAAGCGGCACCTCGTGCAGCGCGGGCTCGTCCACGTCCTTCAGCCCCAAGTCGCTCAGCTGTGCCGCGCCCCGGGGGGAGGGGAGGGGGGGAGGAGTTGAGTGAGGAGGGAGGAAGAGGGGAGGGGAGAGGGGGTTCAGAGAGGAGCGGGAGGTCGAGTGGTGAGTGGAAAAACACTATTCTCACGATTAAAACACTATTCACTATTCACTATTCACTACTCCAACTCCACAGCACACCACTCCCACATCTGTTGCTTGCCCCGCTGGCTTTCCCCAAATCCCCTCCTCCGCTGGCTTTCCCCAAACCCCCTCCTCCGCTTCCTACTCTCCCTACCCTTCTCACCGCGCCACCCCCTCTCACTTCCCTCCTTTCTCCAGCATTTCGTCCCCACCCCATTCACCTCTAGCTGCAGCCGCACTGAGTCCGTGCCAATCCCCCCTCGACCACCACCAGCCCTCCCCGCCCCCTCTCCTCCTGCTCCCCCCTCCCCCTCCCCCGCGTCCCTCCCCTCCCCCAGCGCCGCCTGCCTCTCCGCCTCCTCTGCTGCCAGCCGGGCCAGGCGCCGCCGATTCGCCAGCTGGCAGCTGGTGGGGTTGTGCGGGTAGGAGGAGAAGAGGTAGTGGGGCGGGGAGGTAAGGGGAGGAGGGCGGGCGAGGAGGGAGAGGGGTGATGGGATGTGTGAGGGAGGAGAGATATGAGGTGCTGGGAGAGGGTGGGTGATGGCATGGTGACAGGATAGGGCACAGGATGGCATGAGAGGTGGTGACAGAATCAAGACGTGTGAAGGGAGGGGTCTCACAATCCCTCCTCCGTGCACCCCTATGAACTCACGCGATGCCACGGGGCAGGCGCAGCTTGAGGCCGCGGTAGAGCCCCTCCTTGCCCTCCCTCGCCTGCTCGCCCAGCAGCGCCTTCAGCTGCCTCATCCACCCCCTCCACCACGGGTGCGCCGCCCGAAAGGCCGCCAGAATCTGATGCGCGGGTAGGGGGCGGGTGAAAGGGGTGAGACACGAGGGGATGAAGAAGGCGAGTCTCACTCACTCTCTGGACTCCCCACTCCCACACCTTCGATAACCTGCTCTGCTCCGCCAATACTAGGAGTGATGCAACCATCCAACATCCCACCATGCATTCACTCATGCTGCTCATGCAAGCGCTGTCCCCTCCAGGCAAAGCTGCTTCCCGTGCATCACCGTTCCTGCCCGCTCAACCACTTCCCCACGTCTCACTCACCCACACCCATCCGTGCCGCTGACATGCCTCACCCGCATCTATACATTTGAAGCACCACCTGCTCACTCTGCCGCTTGCCACCCCAAGCGCCTGCCCAACCTAAGCCCTTGCGCAGCCCACGCCCCTGCCAGCCCACGCCCCTGCCTGCTCAACCCACCCGCTCATTCTTGTCAATCGCCCACATAGACTGGGACACCATGGGCAGCGCAACTTCCAGGAACTTGCTGGCATTGTCAGCCTTGTCCCACAGGTACGCCCTGGCCAGTCGCACCTCCACCAGCTTCCACCACACCGCCCCGCCCCTCCTCCCCCCCGCCCCCTCGCCTGCCCCACCCACTGCGCTGCCCTCCGGAATGGCAGAAGAGCGTGTGGCAGCAGAAGCCCCCCCCTGAGATCCTCCCTGTGCTGCCTCTGCCCCTTCCTGCTGCCCCTCGCCCCCCCGCTGCTCGCCCCCCCCAGGCCCCTCCAGCACAGCCGCTGCCTCTGGCAGGCGCCCCGCGAGGGCGCGCAGAGGAGAGGTGCAGGCGGGGGTGGGGCAGCCACGGCATGCACGCCACCACTGGGGGGCGGGGAGGGGCGAGCAAGGGAGGAAGAGAGACGAGCGGAGAGCATGTGTTAGGGAGAGAAGAGGGGAGAGTGGAAGGAAAGGGAAAAGGTCGAGGGAGGTGAGGCCTGGTAAGGAGAGGTGATGAACGGTGGCAGGTGCAGGTGAGGCAAGAAAGTGATGGGGGAGGAGAAACGTGGGCAGCGGGGAAGAGGAAGTGCAGTGCAGGTGCATGGTGGCGGTCGGGATGGACAAGGTGCTGCGAGAGACAAGACAGCGCAGACGGAAGGTGGCGGTGGATTAGTAGAGAGTGGTAGTGGAGGGAAGAGAGTGTAAAGGAGGGAAGAGAGTGTAAAGGAGGGAAGAGAGTGTAAAGGAGGGAAGAGAGTGTAAAGGAGGGAAGAGAGTGTAAAGGAGGGAAGAGAGTGTAAAGGAGGGAAGAGAGTGCAAAGGAGGGAAGAGAGTGTAAAGGAGGGAAGAGAGTGTAAAGGAGGGAAGAGAGTGTAAAGGAGGGAAGAGAGTGTAAAGGAGGGAAGAGAGTGCAAAGGAGGGAAGAGAGTGTAAAGGAGGGAAGAGAGTGTAAAGGAGGGAAGAGAGTGTAAAGGAGGGAAGAGAGTGCAAAGGAGGGAAGAGAGTGTTAAGGAGGGAAGAGAGTGTAAAGGAGGGAAGAGAGTGTAAAGGAGGGAAGAGAGTGTTAAGGAGGGAAGAGAGTGTAAAGGAGGGAAGAGAGTGTAAAGGAGGGAAGAGAGTGTAAATGAGGGAAGAGAGTGTAAAGGAGGGAAGAGAGTGTAAAGGAGGGAAGAGAGTGTAAAGGAGGGAAGAGAGTGTAAAGGAGGGAAGAGAGTGCAAAGGAGGGAAGAGAGTGTAAAGGAGGGAAGAGAGTGTTAAGGAGGGAAGAGAGTGTAAAGGAGGGAAGAGAGTGCAAAGGAGGGAAGAGAGTGTAGAGAGTGTAAAGGAGGGAAGAGAGTGTTAAGGAGGGAAGAGAGTGTAAAGGAGGGAAGAGAGTGCAAAGGAGGGAAGAGAGTGCAAAGGAGGGAAGAGAGTGTTAAGGAGGGAAGAGAGTGTAAAGGAGGGAAGAGAGTGTAAAGGAGGGAAGAGAGTGCAAAGGAGGGAAGAGAGTGTAAAGGAGGGAAGAGAGTGCAAAGGAGGGAAGAGAGTGTAAAGGAGGGAAGAGATTGCAAAGGAGGGAAGAGAGTGTTAAGGAGGGAAGAGGGTGTAAAGGAGGGAAGAGAGTGCAAAGGAGGGAGAGAGGGGGAATGCCGAGGATGGAGATGGAAAGGAACAAGCAGGGGTGCGGGCAAACACAGATGCAAGCGCATGCGCAGGAGCGGCAGAAAGGTGCAGAGAGATGCAGAGAGATGCAGACACTTGCGTATGCATGTGCATGCCCCATTTCGCTTCACACAGAAACAAAGGGGACAAAACTACATGCACACTCCACCCCTCTCCTCCCAAACACTGACACTGGAAGAAGGACGCGAAAATATCTCCCCCCCTCACACACAGAACACACCCCTCCCAGGACCCCAGGCACCGCGCCACGTGCGCCCCTAGATTCCACTGCCCATGCGCGCCCGCAGCCTGCGATGACAGCTTGCGCACCTCTGTGCAGAATGAGCACGGCTTCATCCACGCGCCCAGCAGCAGCACACGCCGCTCCCAGCTTCACCCACACCGCCGCCCGCCCCTCCACCTCCTGCCATACCGCCTCTGCTCCTCCCCCTCGCCCATCTGACGCTGTCGCTGCCCCACCAGCCTCTGAATCAGCGGCAACACCCCCAAGAACCCCCGCAGCAGCATCCGCAGCGGCGGCAGCAGCAGCAGCGAGTGCCACGTCATCCCAGTGGCAGCAAAGCGGGCGGTAGAAGCGGACAGCATCTGCCGCCCGGCCGACAGCCATGAAGCCATCACCTGCCTCTGTGAAGAGGTCTGCACAGTCCCCTGCGCTCTCCTGCTCCAGCGCCTGCAGGTATGGCTGCAGGAGGGCCGGAGAGGGGAGGGGGAAGAAGAGGGATGTCAGTATCAGGGAAAAGTAAGGTGGTAAATTATGACTACCAAATAGTGCTGGTTGGGTAGATCGGGCTAGAACACCTAGAATTCTCTCAACAGGGCTTCGTAGACGAATGATGCGACTCCCTTGGAATGTGGCACCAGGTAGAGCTGCAGGGGGGAAGGTGGGGGAGTGAGGTGGCAATGATGATTTGCTGGCCTGCAAGGGCCTCCTTTCGAGCTCGTTCAGACACTGCCATGGGCATGGGTGCAAGCACAACTACCGCCACCTGCTGCCTCTGCCGCGCCTCACCTGTGCATCTCTGAGTCGGCCCACGCCCAGGCGCACGAGGCAAGGCACACACTCTCCTTGGCGCCCAGGTCTACCGGCAGGGCAGAGCGCAGGGCGGCGCACACAGTAGAGCACACGGCAGAGGAAAGGGCTCACCTGAGCGTCTGTGAGTCGCCCCAGGCGCACGAGGCACGTGCCCGCCTTGGCGCCCAGGTCCACCGGCAGGGCCTCCCCGGGACACAGCGACGCCCGCGCCCGCTCCACCACAGCCAGCGCTTCCTGGAAGCTTCCCTTGGTGATGTAGAGCTCGGCGAGAATGTTGACCGCCGTGAGGTCGAGCGGGGCGGCGGGGGCAGTGGAGGAGAGGAGCGACTGGAGGACCTCGATGGCCTTGTCTGATTGGTCGATGCGGTGATACATCTGGAAGGGTGGGAAGGGGGGGAGGGGTCGCAGGATGGTGGGGGAAGGAAGGCACTGTGAGGCCGCTGCAGTGATGTATGGGCGTGAGCACAGCATGCATAGAGAATCAGCACACGTCCATCCACTTCACACAATCGCATGCCAGGCAAGGTGGCCAGGTCCTGCAATGCCACACCCACTCTCAACGCATCTCACCCGCGCCAGCATCTTGCACACCTCCCCATCCGCCTCCCGCTGCCCGTCCGCCTCCCTGTGGGCGCGCATGAGCTCGAGAGCAGCCGCCGCCCGCCGGTAGTCCCCCGCCTCCGCCAGCAGCAGCGCCTGCTCCCACCTCGCCTCCACGTCCGATGGGTCCCGCCGCACCACCTGGCGGGGATGGACGGGGAGGGGGGGTGGGGGTGGGAAGAGCGGGTGGAGAGACGAGCTGCAGGTGGGCAGCAAATATCGGCTCCGCCCGGCAGCAGCAGCACCTGCTCCCCCCGCGCCTCCACGTCGGAGAGGTCCCGCCGCACGACCTGGTAAGGGCGGGTGAGGAGCAGGGGGACGTGAGAAAAGGGTGTGGTGTGGTAATAGTGGAGGAGGGGAGGACGAGAGACGAGGCGCAGGTGGGCGGCAATGGTGGGCTCCACTCCACCTGGCAGCAGCAGCACCTGGCCCTGCCTTGCCTCCACACCCACGTGGGAGTGAGGTGCAGCGTGTCGGAGGGGTGGGGGGAGTAGAATGTGAGGGTAGCGGGGGGGAGGAGAGCGGGGGGGAGGAGAGCGGGGGGGAGGAGAGCGGGGGGGAGGAGAGCGGCAGGGGAAGCAGCAGTGCCCCTGGCGACATGAGACAGGCAGGGCAGAGCAGTGAGGTGTGGGAGGGGAGGTGTGAGGGGAGAAACGAGAGGGTGGAGACCAAAAGGAGTAGAGAGAAGACATGGAGGGGAAGAGCAAAAGTGGGAGAGTGGAGTATGGAGTGGGGAGTACCTTGGAGAGGCAGTAGAGCGACTGAGATGGGTTGCCCAACTCCCTGCAGCGCACAGGAAGAGTCACGCATGGGAGGTGGGAGAATGGAGAGGAATGAAGCGTGCCAATCACAGGAAAGGAGCAACGCGATAACTATCACCTGCTCACTCTCTCCCCTCCCCCCTCCCCACCCCAGTCCAAACCATCCCCATGCATGCTCTCTCCTCCCCCACCCCTTCCCCCCTCGCCTCTCTCACAGCGACCAGGCAGCAAGGCGGCGCCACAAGGCGGTGTCCTGCAGGGTGATGTGAGCAGCGATCATGCTCAGGTTCACCGCCTTCCGCCGCTCCCCCATGGCGTCGTACACGAGCGCCAGCGTCTGGTAGCTGTCGGGCACGGCAGGGGCCTCCCGTATCACCGCCTCCAGTAGAGGGATGGCCTGGCGGGCAGGGGCGGGACGGGTGGTGCAGTGGCGCATGGTGAACATCAGCAGTGGCTTGTGGTGAACATCAGCAGTGGCTTGTGGTGAACATCAGCAGTGGCTTGTGGTGAACATCAGCAGTGGCTTGTGGTGAACATCAGCAGTGGCACCGCCGGCTAGTGAAACGTAATATGGGCTGTGCTTGACTCTCTCGCCCTCCTCCACAGCGTTGTTAGCTTGCCCTGCCACTCGTCCCTCAGCCTGCCCTGGCAGCAGGAGATCAACACAAGCTGCCCTGCCGCCTCCTGCCGTTCATCCATCAAGCCTCCGCTGCTACCCCGAACTCTTTCATGCTGAATGAGGGAGATCACAATGCTGAATGAGGGAGATCACAATGCTGAATGAGGGAGATCACAATGCTGAATGAGGGAGATCACAATGCTGAATGAGGGAGATCACAATGCTGAATGAGGGAGATCACAATGCTGAATGAGGGAGATCACAATGCTGAATGAGGGAGATCACAATGCTGAATGAGGGAGATCACAATGCTGAATGAGGGAGATCACAATGCTGAATGAGGGAGATCACAATGCTGAATGAGGGAGATCACAATGCTGAATGAGGGAGATCACAATGCTGAATGAGGGAGATCACAATGCTGAATGAGGGAGATCACAATGCTGAATGAGGGAGATCACAATGCTGAATGAGGGAGATCACAATGCTGAATGAGGGAGATCACAATGCTGAATGAGGGAGATCACAATGCTGAATGAGGGAGATCACAATGCTGAATGAGGGAGATCACAATGCTACCCACGGCCCACCTCGCTTCCTCACTCCTCGCTCCTCCCTCTGGAAAAGGCTGCCCTGTCGGTTATACTCACTGGAACTGCTCTATCGCCTTGCTCCTCTCCACGCTCGCCTTTTAAGTTCGCCCTTCCGCCCCCCACCTCGCTGTGGTGTCCCCTCGCCGTAGCATCCTCCACCTCGCTGCACCGCTGCTAACCTCTCTGCACCGCAGCTCACCTGGCTGTAGCGCCCCATGGCGTACATGAGGTTGGCATCGCCCAGCCGTGCCACCACCTCGGGCGACAGGCGCGCCGACCCCTTGGGCCGCCCCCGCTTGCGCAGCTGCCAGGGGGGTGTGGGGCGAGGAGGGGGGATGGGGGGGGGGAGGGGGGGGTGTGGGTGATGATGTTGTGACGAGGGCACGGAAGAAATCACAAGCACGGGGGAGAAGGGCCAGCATAGGGAGAGCGTGGGGAAAGCGTGGGGAGAGCGTGGGGAGAGCACGGGGAGAGCACGGGGAGAGCGTGTGAACGGACGGACCAGTTTCCTTCGCTTGCGAGACGGCGCCGTGGCGGCCTCCCAGATCTCGTCCATGCTAGCTCCAAACAACGCCGCCCGTGCCGCCCCTCCTCCCCCTCCTCCTCCCTCGTCACTGCTGACCCCGCTGTCCCCCTGTGTGCAGCGGCGCCTGTGTGGTGGGAAGAGGAGGAGGCGGGGAGCGAGGGGCGGGAGGGGGGAGGAGCGAGGGGCGGGAGAGGGGAGGAGCGAGGGGCGGGAGGGGGGAGGAGTGAGGGGCTGGAGTGGGGATGAGTGAGGGACGGGAGGGGGTGGATGGAGGGATGGGAGGGGAGAGGAGCGAGGCAGAGGTTGGAGATTGGAGTGCAGAGAAGAGAGGTTCATGGAAAGAGAGGGGGAGAGGAGAGAGGAAAAAGGGAGGACGAATGTAGAGAGGGCAGCGGGAAAGCGAAGGCGACAATGGAGAGGGAGACGCAGGAGAAGTGGAAGAAGAGAGGAGGTTTGAAGGGTGGAAGGAAGAGCAACGGATGAGCAAAAGGGCAGGGATGAGCGGCCCACACACCTTCTCCTCTGCTGTCGCATCTCTCCCTCCTCACCCTCGTCCACCCACCCTGCAGCGCCCCCCACGTCCCCCTGCCCCCTGTCGCCCCCTGCGCCGCGCCCCCAGTGGGAGAGGGTTTTCAGCGCCAGAGCGGGGTTGCGCTGGGCCGCTGATAGCGCCGCCACAGACGCCACTGCCGCAGCGCCACCAGCCATCCATGCGCCCAGCGCACCGCCCTCCCCCTCCTCCTCGCCCTCGCCTGATGTGCCGCGCTTCACTCCCCTTCCCCTGCCCCTCCCTCTCCCCCGCCCCCTCCCCATCCCTCTGCCCCTCCCTCTGCCCCACCCCCTGCCTCTCCCCCGTCCCCTCCCTGCACCCACATTATCCCACTGCCCCTCCCCGCCCTCCTCGCCCCCCTCCCCTTCCGCAGCACCACCTGCATCCCCACTGCTCTCCCCTCGACCCGTCCCCTTCCCCCTCCCCATCCCTCTGCCTCTTCCTCTTCCCCTCCCCCTGCCCCTCCCGCTTTCCTTGCCGCCACCTGTCTCCCCTTCTCCTCCACTTCCCCTCGGCCTTCCCCTCCCTCTGCCCCTGCCTTCACCCCTCCCCCCCCTCCCCCTTGCCCTTCCCCGCCCTCTTCCGTGTCCCCGTCCCATCACATCGCCTTCCAGTCTCTCCTCGCTCATCCCCTCCCCTCTCCCCTCTGCTGCTGCCCCCCCCTCGCTCCACGCCTGCGCGCCTGCACCATCGCGCCGTTGCAACTGCTCCCCGCGCCCCTGCTGTGGCCCGCTCTCCTCGCCCTCCCCGTCCTCCGAGTCCCCCTGCACGCTGCTCGACTCCGGCGCCCAGTCTGAATCCTCCCCTTCCTCCTCATCCGTTTCTTCCCCCTCTTCCTCCTCATCCTCTTCTTCTTCCTCCTCCTCGTCCTCCTCATTTCTCCTCTCGTCCTTCTCACCCTTCTCACCCGCCTCACCCTTCTCTCCCGCCTCACCCTTCTCGCCCCTGTCATCTTCATCTTCTCGTACACCACCTGTCTCGTCGCCCTCCAATTCCTCCTCTTCATCCTCTTCCTCCTCCCCTTCTTCAACCTCGTCATCTTCTTCCTCCTCGTACGCGATATTGTCAGCCTCGTCATCAATCACCTCCTCCAAGTCAGCCACTTCTTCCAAATCCCCTTCCTCCATCGCCCCCAGGTCCCCCCCCTCCCCCTCACGCTCTCCCTCTCCCTCCCGCTCTCCCTCTCCCTCCTGCTCCATCGCCACGTCATCATCGTGCCACGCGTCAAGCGGACCGGTGTCGTCGCCGTCCTCGTCGATGCGTGTGGGGCCCACACCCCCCCAACCCCCCACACTCGCCATCCCGCCTGCGCTTGCGCGCATGCGCCACTCCCCCGAGCGGCCCTCTGTCGCTGCGCGAGAACTCCCCGCAGCTCGTCTCATGCCGTGCGGTGGCCGCGATTCAGCGCGAGTGCCGCGGGGTTGCTGCGGGAGAAGTGGACGCGTGGAGGGCACGGCAGCGCAAGACGCTTTCAGTAACGCAAGGGAATTTCAGTTACGCGCGTTGTTCGTTGGTAACACTGTGGCAGGGTGTTACTGTACGCGCGTGACATGGTAACACACAACGACATGACATCATGTCCCGAGTGGCGCAACGTTGTGAGTAGTGACGTCATGTTTGTACGAACACAGGTTCCGCAGCGCGGATGTCCTGCATCCTTGAACGTGAGAGGAAATCGTACGCGGAAAGAGCAACCTCTTTTAATCGTAGCAGGACAAAGAAATCAATCGCATTTTAAAGTGCTGCATGTACATCAGTGTTCATATATTCTGAGACCTAACCTAAACCATTTAAATTCCTAGACACTGCTGATTTTCAGCCCTTTTTTTTTACAATGAAATCATCCCTGACATCTCTACTTTCTCCTAAATGATGAGCAATATCAAGAAAAGGAGAGTGGGGTGAATGCTCAATCGGTTTGAGCAACGACAGGAGGGTCTTGGGTAGGCAGCTGCACCCACACAAACTCCTCCACATACCCCATGCTCCGCTCTTGCAAGCCCTCCCCCTGCCCTGCTGCCTCGCAGCCTTTCACGTCCCCACTGCCTGCATCTCTGCTGCCCGTTGCACTGCTGCTTCCCTCCGCACTTGCCCCCACTACTGTTGCTTCAACTCCTGAATCCACACTTTTTGGGACAGCAACACTACTCTGCTGTGCGGTGCTGAGCTGTGAAGAGCAGCAGCAGGAGTTGGGGCAGACGTAGACTGCCAACGTGGCGAAGTCGAGCGTTGAGTCAGCAGTAGCGTCAGGCGCACTGTAGTATATGATTTGCGGGAGCACCTGGGGGGGAGGCGGGAAGGGGGGAAGAGGGGAAGCAAGGGATGTGTTTTGAAGCGTGAGAGTGCAGCAGCGGCAACGCTTGCAGCGTGGGTGGCTTGGGTTGGGGGAGTGCATGGAGTGACGGATGTGGGTAGGCAGCACGGACGGCAGGTGGAACAGGGTACTCGGAGGAGAAGGGGGAGGTGAGTGCAGCAGCATGGATGGAGGAGAAGGGGGAGGTGAGTGCAGCAGCATGGATGGAGGAGAAGGGGGAGGTGAGTGCAGCAGCATGGATGGAGGAGAAGGGGGAGGTGAGTGCAGCAGCATGGATGGAGTGGAGAGGAGAGGGATGAGCGTGCTTGAGCAGCCAGTACAGGATGACCGGCGGTGATTGCAGGCTGGTGGGCAGGCGCGCGGTGAGTGAGGCAGTGAGTCCCCCCCCCCACTCACTCCCTTTCAGCATCAGGCTGGTGCAGCAAAGGCATTGAAGGAACCCCATGGTGGAAGGGGCGGAGGAAAAGACTTCCCTCGTATCACACACTTCCACCTGAACGCACTGGGGTAACCCACCTGAGAATCCACCTGAGCGCACCTGGAACTCGAATATCCTGGGAGCACCACAGCCGCCACAGGGGGGAATGGCAGTCTGGCTGGGCGGCTGCCCCTGCAGCTGCGGCCACAGCGGACGGGCGGTGGCTGATCGGCAGTATCTGAGAGGGGGAGATACGGGGAGGGAGGAGGACAGAAGAAAGTAGGGAGGAGAGGGGAGGGGAAGGGAAGGGAGGAGGGAGGGGGAGGATGGCTGGTGAGGACAGGTGTGCGAGACAGAGAGCAGGAGGCATGGGCAGCGAAAGGGGTTGTGGGAGGGAGATGGCAAGATGCAGCAGCTCTCTTGCACATTCGTGCATGCACACACGTGTGCGTGAGTGTGTGCGTGGGTGTGTGTGTGCGCGTGCGTAGATGTGTGACTGAACTCTTGTTCACACATATTCCAGGTAATTTTACTGTTGTTTCGCGTCAGCAAGCTTTTGCAATTGTTTGATCACAGAACTACTGAGGTTCTGCGTTTGAGGGGGCTGGTATGATGTGTTGTGGGTGTGACGGGTCTGGTTGTGTGTATGACGGGGCTGGGAAGTTGTGCGTCTTTTAGTATGTGTCCTGAATTTGAAAGGGGCAATTGCAAATCACCAGATGATTAGGTGCATTGGCAATCACCTGATCACTTGTTCAGGTGCATTGGCAATCACCTGATCACTTGTTCAGGTGCATTGGCAATCACCTGATCACTTGCTCAGGTGCATTGGCAATCACCTGATCACTTGCTCAGGTGCATTGGCAATCACCTGATCACTTGCTCAGGTGCATTGGCAATCACCTGATCACTTGCTCAGGTGCATTGGCAATCACCTGATCACTTGCTCAGGTGCATTGGCAATCACCTGATCACTTGCTCAGGTGCATTGGCAATCACTTGATCACTTGTTCAGGTGCCTTGGCAATCACCTGATCACTTGTTCAGGTGCCTTGGCAATCACCTGATCACTTGTTCAGGTGCCTTGGCAATCACAGCCTGAAACGCGGCCCATTGCTTCTTCTCCACATCCGCTCCCTGAAATACCCACCATGCCACACCACACCATGCCATGCCATACCGCACCATGCCACACCGCACCACACCATGCCACACCGCAACGAGGGGGCATTGAGAGGAAGTGCAATGAGAGGAAAGGGACGCAGCTTTCTTTGTACCCAATCAAAAAAGGAGGGATGGAATTGGCGGGAGCAGGTGGGACGTGGGCGGGTAGGTGGGTGGGAGAGTGGTTGGGTGGGTGGTGGGTGGGTGGTGGGTGGGTGGTCAAGCAGGGCTGTGAGGCGCAGCGAGAGGGAAGCGGGAGTGCGGCTCGTACTGGGAAGGCAGAATGGAAGGGTTGGGCAATGAGAGTACAGGGAGCCAACGGGACACGTGGGGGCGGAGAGAGTGACACAGTGAGGCAGGGGAATGAAAAGGCAAGGTCGCAATGACGAACAAACTCGGCACTGATACTAGAGTCACCATTCACCACACCGCGCCCACCCCAACCCATGCCCAACCCATGCCCACCCCATGCCCACCCCATGCGCACTCCATGCCCACCCCACCCCATGCGCACTCCATGCCCACCCCACCCCATGCGCACCCCATGCACACCCCATGCGCACCCCATGCGCACCCCATGCGCATGCGCACCCCTTCCCCATCCACAGGAGGGCCTTACCTCTCCGAAGCCTTCCAGCTCGCTGGCAGCGATGGGCCCCTCCGCCCTGGTGCGCTCCCGATACTCCCTCATCAGCCGCCGCACCTCCGCCCCCCCGGGCCCCACCGCCGCCCCCTTTTCCCCTCCACTCCCCCCCTCTCTCCCTGCCTCCTCTCCCTCCTCTCCCTCCCCCCCCTCCTCCCCATCCTCTCCCTCCTCCGGCTCCTCCTCCTCCACCACCATCTCCCACTCCTTCCACCCGCCCTTGTCCAACACCGTCACTCTCCAATCCGCTTCTGACACGTCATTCCCTGCACCCCTTGCTGACTCAGCATCTTCTGACGTGGGAGGTATCCTTGCTGCTGACGTGTCGGTGCCAGGAGGATGGGACGGGGCAGAAGGAGCAGCGGCAGCAGGCGGAGGAGTGAGAGGAGCAGAGGAGGCAGCACTGGAGGGGGCAGCACTGGAGGGGGCAGCACTGGAGGGGGCAGCACTGGAGGGGGCAGCGGTGGAGGGGGCAGCGGTGCAGGGGGCAGCGGGTGGGGAGGTGGCAGAGGTGGGAGGTGGGGTGCGGGGGCAGGCAGCGCTGTGGCCCGCCCGCCAGTGCTCCTTCTGATGGGCCCAGGGGCGTTGGGAAGGTGGTGATGACGTGCCAGGAGGATAGCGGGAGGGACACAGGGAGCGGAGAGGGAAGAGAAGAAGATGAGTGCACAAAGGTGTGGTGTGGTTTGAGTTGAAAGCAGGGAGGCGTGGTGGAAGGGCAGGGAGGCGTGGTGGTTTGAAAGAATGAAGTCAGGACATCCAACTCCTGACCTCCCAACGGCACCATGCAGGAAAGGGGGAGAAGGAACGGTGTGATGCTGTGATGGTTGTAAAACAGCATGGGAGGAGGCAAGACACGGCGGGCGAACCTGGTGGTCCTTGCTGCAGTAAGCGACCTGCCCACCTGGTGGTCCTTGCTGCAGTAAGCGACCTGCCCACCTGGTGGTCCTTGCTGCAGTAAGCGACCTGCCCACCTGGTGGTCCTTGCTGCAGTAAGCGACCTGCCCACCTGGTGGTCCTTGCTGCAGTAAGCGACCTGCCCACCTGGTGGTCCTTGCTGCAGTAAGCGACCTGCCCACCTGGTGGTCCTTGCTGCAGTAAGCGACCTGCCCACCTGGTGGTCCTTGCTGCAGTAAGCGACCTGCCCACCTGGTGGTCCTTGCTGCAGTAAGCGACCTGCCCACCTGGTGGTCCTTGCTGCAGTAAGCGACCTGCCCACCTGGTGGTCCTTGCTGCAGTAAGCGACCTGCCCACCTGGTGGTCCTTGCTGCAGTAAGCGACCTGCCCACCTGGTGGTCCTTGCTGCAGTAAGCGACCTGCCCACCTGGTGGTCCTTGCTGCAGTAAGCGACCTGCCCACCTGGTGGTCCTTGCTGCAGTAAGCGACCTGCCTGCACCCCCCACAGCGCTTGCTGCCCCTCCACGTGCCACACCACTCGCACATGGGCACTGGCGGTGGAGGGAGGGGAGGCAGGGACTTGAGCCACAAGGGGAGAAGTCAAGCAGGCAGTGGCACGCAGGAGCAGCCACTCAGCAACCACACAGCAGCCACACAGCAACCACACAGCAACCACACAGCAACAATACAAAAGCGATACAGCATGCATAGTGCATCGATAGATTAATCGGACGGTGGGAAGAGGGGAGTGGGGAGAAGGTTAGGGCGAGCAAGGAGATGCATGCACAGCATGGGAGGGCGAGAAGAAGGAAGGAGTGAGGAGCGGAGGCGGCGGGAAGATGATGGGGGGGGGAGATGACGGGGGGGGGAGAGGACGGGGAGGGGAGATGACGGGGGGGGGAGAGGACGGGGAGGGGAGAGGACGGGGAGGGGAGAGGACGGGGAGGGGAGAGGACGGGGAGGGGAGAGGACGGGGAGGGGAGAGGACGGGGAGGGGAGAGGACGGGGAGGGGAGAGGACGGGGAGGGGAGAGGACGGGGAGGGGAGAGGACGGGGAGGGGAGAGGACGGGGAGGGAGAGGACGGGGAGGGGAGAGGACGGGGAGGGGAGAGGACGGGGAGGGAGTGACCTTGGTGGGAGAGTGACCTTGGTGGGAGAGTGACCTTGGTGGGAGAGTGACCTTGGTGGGAGAGTGACCTTGGTGGGAGAGTGACCTTGGTGGGAGAGTGACCTTGGTGGGAGAGTGACCTTGGTGGGAGAGTGACCTTGGTGGAGAGTGACCTTGGTGGGAGAGTGACCTTGGTGGGAGAGTGACCTTGGTGGGAGAGTGACCTTGGTGGGAGAGTGACCTTGGTGGGAGAGTGACCTTGGTGGGAGAGTGACCTTGGTGGGAGAGTGACCTTGGTGGGAGAGTGACCTTGGTGGGAGAGTGACCTTGGTGGGAGAGTGATGACCTTGGTGGGAGAGTGACCTTGGTGGGAGAGTGACCTTGGTGGGAGAGTGACCTTGGTGGGAGAGTGACCTTGGTGGGAGAGTGACCTTGGTGGGAGAGTGACCTTGGTGGGAGAGTGACCTTGGTGGGAGAGTGACCTTGGTGGGAGAGTGACCTTGGTGGGAGAGTGGTGTCCCCGGTGCATCCGGGGGGGGCGGGGTGAAGGCGTAGAAGGGGTTGGCGCGCGGCAGCTGGGTGCGCAGCACACACACACTGTGGGCGGGCGATGTATGGTGCATGGGCAGGGCATGGTGCATAAGGGGGGCATGCAAGCACGCATTCCATGCAAGCACGCATTCCATGCAAACACACATTCCATGCAAACACACATTCCATGCAAGCACACATTCCATGCAAACACACATTCCATGCAAACACACATTCCATGCAAACACACATTCCATGCAAACACACATTCCATGCAAACACACATTCCATGCAAACACACATTCCATGCAAACACACATTCCATGCAAACACACATTCCATGCAAACACACATTCCATGCAAACACACATTCCATGCAAACACACACTCCATGCAAACACACACTCCATGCAAACATACACTCCATGCAAACACACATTCCATGCAAACACACATGCATTCACATTTGAACATGCACATGTGAATAAACAGAAAGGATGGATCAGACTCGTATGCAAGCACGCATTCACTTTCACAATTACTTATGACGATAAACCACCGAGACGAGACGCGTGCAGCACATAAAGAGGTGTTTCCAAACAACAAGCCACTGCTATGCTGACATGGACACGCTTCCAACAAAGAAAACTCCCTCACTCCTCGTTCCCCCAACCCCACCCGCTCACCTTCGTCTCCTTTCCCTTGCTCTGCCGTCCGCCACCTCTGCCTGCTCCTGCTGGTGGCGCGAGAGGCAGTGGTGGTGGCGGCAGGCGAAGAGGAAGAGCGTGCGGTGGAAGGCTGACGCCTCGCTGTCCACCGGCGAGTACACCTGCACGGGGGAGAGGGGGAAGAGGTGGGTGGGCAAGGAGTGTGAGTGAGATGAGGAGTGTGAGTGAGATGAGGAGTGTGAGTGAGATGCGGAGTGTGAGTGAGATGCTGAGTGTGCATGAGATGCGGAGTGTGCGTGAGATGAGATGCGGAGTGTGCGTGAGATGAGATGCGGAGTGTGCGTGAGATGAGATGCGGAGTGTGCGTGAGATGAGATGCGGAGTGTGCGTGAGATGAGATGCGGAGTGTGCGTGAGATGAGATGCGGAGTGTGCGTGTGATGAGATGCGGAGTGTGCGTGAGATGCGATGCGGAGTGTGCGTGAGATGAGATGCGGAGTGTGCGTGAGATGCGATGCGGAGTGTGCGTGAGATGAGATGCGGAGTGTGCGTGAGATGCGATGCGGAGTGTGCGTGAGATGCGATGCGGAGTGTGCGTGAGATGCGATGCGGAGTGTGTGTGAGATGCGGACTATGAGTGGGAGGTGTGTGAGAGAGGAGCAGCAAACATGACCTGCAGCAGGAATCGCAGGGGCTGGGAGCAGAAGTGGCAGAGGAGGGCGTGTGACGGCAGGTTGAGCGGGTCCAAGTACGCCTTGGGGGGGGGGGGGGGGGGGGGGGGGGGGGGGGGTTCACAGCACAGGACATGCCAGCATGAAATGGACGGCATGAGATGGACGGCATGAGATGGGCGGCATGAGATGGGCGGCATGAGATGGATGGCATGCGATGGACGTCATGAGATGCTGCCAGCGCACATACATGCGTCCACATGCCATCACATGCCTCCATATGGCAAGGCACCCATTGTGCATCGAATGAGCTGGAGCCATGAGGCAGGGAGGCAGGGACAGCTTGACACAATGGCCAACGACCAGACTGAGAGCCATCAGGCCGTGCAAGCTGCCAAGGCAGCCGGCGCCAAGGCAGTGGCGAATGGGGAACAGACGGATCAGCACATACTGCCAGCTCCTGGGATTGCCACACGTGCCTTGGCACGCTCGCATCGCCAGAACGGCCCTCACATCGCATCATCTCATCTCATCGCATCTCACCCATCCGCCTCGCCTCACTCACCGGAGCGCCCCCAACTTTGCTGGGGAAGCGATGGCGGGCGAGCGACCAGTCGTGCGACGGCTTTTGCACGAAGCCTAGCAGCACCACGTCATCGCCACTGTCGCTCACGTCATCGTCATCGTCATCGTCATGGTCCTCGGCTTCCTCCTCGGAGCAGTCGGCAACATGGTCGTCAATCACTTCCGCGCAGCTCTGCTCCTCCACTGCTCCGCCATCCCCCGTTTCCTGTGCCATCTGTGCGCCGCTCTGCGGAACAAATGTGGTGCGAGAAACGCTACTTGCAGCAGTTGGCTTGAATGCCCACGTTTCTGCAGCTGTTGCAAGCACAGCGTATGGGACAGGAGAGGAAGGGGAGGGGGGTGTCCTAAAAGTTTTTATACCCTACACTGCACCTAAGGTTGGGTTATTGGGTTGCGTAGCAACCATTTAAAATTAATAGAACTCAGACAAACAGTGAAATTTTGTCTTTTGTCCCAAGCGCGGGAAGGGAGGTGATGAGCTGTTTGCCACGTGCACCTGGCAGGCATCAGCAAACGCAGCGCCTGTGCACACGATGACATGCACTTGTACGTGCGGCACGAGCATGCCTAGCGCCAACGAAAACAGAGCTTGCGTGCATGGGCCCACGCGCGTGCTCATGGCGCTAACACCTAGGCGCCATTGGCCTAGGGCGCAGCACATAAGGCGCGAGCATAGGGGCTGGCGCCTTAGGGTCGGCGCCCTAGGTTCAGCGCCTAGGCGCTAACGCCCCAGCCGCCATCGGGCTATGGAAAATGCGTCAGCGCCGCCTAGGCGCCCGCGCCCACCGCGCCCGCGCCCAATGGCGCCAGTGCCTTAGTCGCTCGTGCCAGCGCCTTAAGCGATCCCACGGCGTCAGCGCCTTAGGCGCCTGCGCCAGTGCCTTAGATGCCCGCGCCAGCGCCTTAGGCGCCTGCGCCCACTGTGCGAGCGCCTTACAAGGCGCCTGCGCGAGCGCCTCAGGCGCCCGCTCCCACGGCGCCAGCGCCCAGGGCGCGCTAGACGCCAGCATTATGCGCCAGCGCCCGCATGCTCGAGCGCGCTAGGTGTCCGCGCTAGGTTCTAACGGTCTAGGAGAGCGCTTCCTTACGGGCGCTCTTCTCAAGTTTCACTCCAATTCATCACGACGCTGACCATTTCACGGGCGTTCTTAACTCACAGGTATTCTCTTGGCGTACGTCACTGGCGTTTCACGAAAGCTTGTTCAAACGCTTGTCGCGGGCACTTCACTACGACGTCGACATCACCAACTAGCTTCTTGCATGCTAGGGATCGGGAAAGACTAGCAGGTTTAAGGTTTTGGGTTTTAACCTGATAGAACATTCTACACAAATTTTTAAGGGAAATTATGCGAATAGTAACTTTATATGGGGCTAAAAAACACTTAGTCACCGGAACATTGACTTTTTTCATGTATTTGGTAACTCGCTTAACGCGTTTGGTACTCTTTTTCATGCATCTGGTAACTCAATACCAGCAAATGGTCACGCGAATGGTAACTGGAAAAACACCCGCCTAAAACGATCATCGGTTGTGTTGTTGTAACTGAAGGATCGAAGTGGATAGGATAACAAAGTGACCTTGTACTGGAACAAGATGATTATAAGATAGGAGTACAAGGATATAAATAGCAATCCTAGCTAGCTATGTACTCTGAGGGGTACATTCCCTTCTTGACAGTTACCATGTTGCATCGCGTAACTACCAAGTGCGGTTACTGGACGGTCAAGAGTCACGACCGTTGACTGTCTTCGACTGGTGACCTTCGGGTGACTCTCGATCTTCCGCACGCTCTATATGAGCTATTGCGGTACTGATACAGACGCGTTGCTTCGTTATGGAGTGACGCGTGAGTGGAGAGCCTTCGGGAATGTTACGATAACCTTTCGGTTATTCCAACACTCCCCTTCATTCCTGAAGGTGAGCCACGTGGGATTTCTTCGAGATCCCGCAGAGGTCGGTGCATTGCTGAAACTTCTGACGTGGCAGCTTCTTGGTCAAGAAATCTGCTGCCATGTCACCAGTTGGGCAGTACGTGAATTTGACCTTGCCTTTGTCGATTTCGTCCTTGACGAAGAAGTAACGGAGTGCGATGTGTTTCGTGCGATTCACGAAGCCGGCCTTGTTCGCGATCTTGATCGCGCTCTGATTGTCGCAGAGTAACGTGAAGTGCACGTGCATCGTCACTTTCGCTTCCTGCAGGAGCTCCATCAGGTACAGTCCTTCGCGAACAGCTGCACTAGCGGCGATGAACTCAGCTTCGGCTGACGAAAGCGCGATGAGCTCCTGCTTCTGGGAGTTCCAAGAGATCAGTCCAGCAGGTTGGAGTTGAAAAATGAATCCAGTGCGGGAGCGTCTGTTGTCAATGTCTCTCGCGTGGTCTGCGTCAACGTAGCCATGAAGCTGCAGGGTAGCGGTTAGGTTGGCTTCATAGGTGAGCCCGACGTCAGGAGTAGAGACGAAGTATTGAAGTGCTCGGCGTAGATCCAGTAGATTCTCCCCTTCAGGTCGCTTCAGATACTGTGCGAGCTGGCTTGCGACGTAGGAGAGATCGGGCCGGCACGTGACGGCGGCGAACAGGAGGCACCCCAGCTGCTACTGATAGAGCCGATGATCTTCGACGGGGAGTGGTGTGGTGTCAGGTTTGTGGTTAGGAGGAGGAGTGCGGAAGGGGGTGGTGAGGTTGATTGGTGCGACGACAAACTTTTTCGCGAGTGTTTCCGCGTATTTGGCGGCGGAGAGGTGGAGGGAGGTGGCGGACTGGGTTATGTTGAGGCCCAGAAATTGCGTGACGTTATGGTTGATGGTTACTTCGAGCTTCTCCTTGATATCTGCCTCGAACCGATCCAGTAGCTCCGTGTCGTCGCCGGTGTAGAGTAGGTCGTCGACGTAGGCGGCAAGGAGAATGAACTTGCCGCGCGACTCCTTTCGATACATCCCGAGGTCATGCGGCAGCTGAGTAAATCCGAGCTCCGTTAGGACAGTGTGCAGGTACTGCTGCCACAGTCGAGGCGACTGTTTGATCCCGTAGAGGGATTTTTGGAGTAGGCAAACGGCGCCGTCGTTTTCTTCGAAGGCATTCGGCTGCTCGACGAAGATTATGGCGTCGACGGGGGCGTACATGAATGCACTGCCGGCGTCGATTTGGCGGAGCGGACGCCGCTTAACGGCTGCGATACAGATGAGGATGCGCACCGAGGTGTGCCTTCCGACAGGCGCGTAGGTGAGGTCGAAGTCCACCATGTGAGTTTGCTCGAAGCCGCGTACCACCCATCTTGCTTTGTATTTGTCGATGGAGCCATCTGCACGTGTTTTTATGCGAAAGACCCATTTGCCGCTAAGAATTTTCCTCCCCTTTGCTGATGATCGTGGAACCAGCTTCCACGTTCCGCGGCTCTTCAGCGCCGCAAATTCTGCTGCCATGGCTGCCTTCCACTTCTCACTGTCGGGGCCGGATAGAGCCTGGCGAACGGTGGTGGGTTCCTTAGGGAGGCGTGACGAACAGCGACTGCGAGCCCAAGGATGCGGAGACCAGTTTCGTTGGTCTTTTCGTAGTGGAGGCGATCGTAGTCGTGGAAGCTAGTAGCTTCGACGACGTCGTCGTCGCTGTCGTTGCCGATGCGGAGGGTGTCTTGCAAGGAGTTTGGAGGTGGTAACTCGGCATCCGGAGATCGGCGCGCTTCACTGTTGTAGTTGTGGGCTTCGCGAGTTGTATTGGCAGAATCGAATTGACGAACAGGTATGAATGTTGGAGTCTGGAGCGGGCTTGTAAGGGTGATGTTTGGATATGGATCGGATGGTGTGGTGTCCGCTACGTCTTCATCTTCTGTCAGGTCTGCTTCATCCTGTGACGTGGCGAAGCTACGGTGCCCCTCAAAAACCCGTTTCGGCGCCTTGTCAGCTTCGCGATGTTCCTTGAACAGTGGCAGAGTCAGCTTCTCGTAGAAGATGCAGGAGGTAAGTCGGGGAATGGTCTCTCCACTCTCCACTCTCCACTCTCCACTCTCCACTCTCCACTCTCCACTCTCCACTCTCCACTCTCCACTCTCCACTCTCCACTCTCCACTCTCCACTCTCCACTCTCCACTCTCCACTCTCCACTCTCCACTCTCCACTCTCCACTCTCCACTCTCCACTCTCCACTCTCCACTCTCCACTCTCCACTCTCCACTCTCCACTCTCCACTCTCCACTCTCCACTCTCCACTCTCCACTCTCCACTCTCCACTCTCCACTCTCCACTCTCCACTCTCCACTCTCCACTCTCCACTCTCCACTCTCCACTCTCCACTCTCCACTCTCCACTCTCCACTCTCCACTCTCCACTCTCCACTCTCCACTCTCCACTCTCCACTCTCCACTCTCCACTCTCCACTCTCCACTCTCCACTCTCCACTCTCCACTCTCCACTCTCCACTCCCTCACTCTCTCACTCTCCACTCTCCACTCTCCACTCTCCACTCTCCACTCTCCACTCTCCACTCTCCACTCTCCACTCTCCACTCTCCACTCTCCACTCTCCACTCTCCACTCTCCACTCTCCACTCTCCACTCTCCACTCTCCCTCTCCACTCTCCACTCTCCAACTCTCCACTCTCCACTCTCCACTCTCCACTCTCCACTCTCACTCTCCACTCTCCCACTCTCCACTCTCCACTCTCCACTCTCCACTCTCCACTCTCCACTCTCCACTCCTCCACTCTCCACTCTCCACTCTCACTCTCCACTCTCCCACTCTCCACTCTCCACTCTCCACTCTCCACTCTCCACTCTCCACTCTCCACTCTCCACTCTCCACTCTCCACTCTCCACTCTCCACTCTCCACTCTCCACTCTCCACTCTCCACTCTCCACTCTCCACTCTCCACTCTCCACTCTCCACTCTCCACTCTCCACTCTCCACTCTCCACTCTCCACTCTCCACTCTCCACTCTCCACTCTCCACTCTCCACTCTCCACTCTCCACTCTCCACTCTCCACTCTCCACTCTCCACTCTCCACTCTCCACTCTCCACTCTCCACTCTCCACTCTCCACTCTCCACTCTCCACTCTCCACTCTCCACTCTCCACTCTCCACTCTCCACTCTCCACTCTCCACTCTCCACTCTCCACTCTCCACTCTCCACTCTCCACTCTCCACTCTCCACTCTCCACTCTCCACTCTCCACTCTCCACTCTCCACTCTCCACTCTCCACTCTCCACTCTCCACTCTCCACTCTCCACTCTCCACTCTCCACTCTCCACTCTCCACTCTCCACTCTCCACTCTCCACTCTCCACTCTCCACTCTCCACTCTCCACTCTCCACTCTCCACTCTCCACTCTCCACTCTCCACTCTCCACTCTCCTCCACTCTCCACTCTCCACTCTCCACTCTCACTCTCCACTCTCCACTCTCCACTCTCCACTCTCCACTCTCCACTCTCCACTCTCCACTCTCCACTCTCCACTCTCCACTCTCCACTCTCCACTCTCCACTCTCCACTCTCCACTCTCCACTCTCCACTCTCCACTCTCCCCTCTCCACTCTCCACTCTCCACTCTCCACTCTCCACTCTCCACTCTCCCACTCTCCACTCTCCACTCTCCACTCTCCAGCTCTCTCCACTCTCCACTCTCCACCTCCTCCCACTCTCCACTCTCCACTCTCCTCTCCACTCTCCACTCTCCACTCTCCACTCTCCACTCTCCACTCTCCACTCTCCACTCTCCACTCTCCACTCTCCACTCTCCACTCTCCACTCTCCACTCTCCACTCTCCACTCTCCACTCTCCACTCTCCACTCTCCACTCTCCACTCTCCACTCTCCACTCTCCACTCTCCACTCTCCACTCTCCACTCTCCACTCTCCACTCCACTCTCCACTCTCCACTCTCCACTCTCCACTCTCCACTCTCCACTCTCCACTCTCCACTCTCCACTCTCCACTCTCCACTCTCCCACTCTCCACTCTCCACTCTCCACTCTCCACTCTCCACTCTCCACTCTCCACTCTCCACTCTCCACTCTCCACTCTCCACTCTCCCACTCTCCACTCTCCACTCTCCACTCTCCACTCTCCACTCTCCACTCTCCACTCTCCACTCTCCACTCTCCACTCTCCACTCTCCACTCTCCACTCTCCACTCTCCACTCTCCACTCTCCACTCTCCACTCTCCACTCTCCACTCTCCACTCTCCCTCTCACTCTCCACTCTCCACTCTCCACTCTCCCACGCCTCCACTCTCCACTCTCCACTCTCCACTCTCCACTCTCCACTCTCCACTCTCCACTCATCCAATCGCCACTCTCCACTCTCCACTCTCCACTCTCCACTCTCCACTCTCCACTCCCACTCTCCACTCTCCACTCTCCACTCTCCGACTCTCCACTCTCCACTCTCCACTCTCCACACTCTCCACTCTCCACTCTCCACTCTCCACTCTCCACTCTCCACTCTCCACTCCTCCACTCTCCACTCTCCACTCTCCACTCTCCACTCTCCACTCTCCACTCTCCACTCTCCACTCTCCACTCTCCACTCTCCACTCTCCACTCTCCACTCTCCACTCTCCACTCTCCACTCTCCACTCCTCCAACTCTCGCACTCTCCACTCTCCACTCTCCACTCTCCACTCTCCACTCGATCCACTCTCCACTCTCCACTCCTCCACTCTCCACTCTCCACTCTCCACTCTCCACTCTCCACTCTCCACTCTCCACTCTCCACTCTCCACTCTCCACTCTCCACTCTCCACTCTCCACTCTCCACTCTCCACTCTCCACTCTCCACTCTCCACTCTCCACTCTCCACTCTCCACTCTCCACTCTCCACTCTCCACTCTCCACTCTCCACTCTCCACTCTCCCTCTCCACTCTCCACTCTCCACTCTCCACTCTCCACTCTCACTCTCCACTCTCCACTCTCCACTCTCCACTCTCCACTCTCCACTCTCCACTCTCCACTCTCCACTCTCCACTCTCCACTCTCCACTCTCCTACTTTCTCATCCATGTCTCCTTCATTCGTACCCATCTCGCAGGGTGCTCCTTCACGACATGTCCTGCTCGCCACACGCCGCCTCCCTCACAGCCGCCCTCCTCTCCTCACTCTCCTCCCTCCCCTCCTCCTCCTCTTCCTCCTCCTCCTCCCCCACACCTACCCCTTTCTCTCTTGACCACGAGTCCTATCGTCTGCTCCTCCGCTCCTTCTACTCCCACAACCACCTCCCCCTCATCCCACCAACCGTAGCCAGCATGATTCAAGCAGGCTATCCCCTCAGCCAATGGGATGCCGCCATGTGGCTCGATGCCCTCGCTGCCCAGGGCGACGTTGCAGGGATCCGGACAGCTGTTGGGGAAATTTTGGCGCTCGGGCTGCCCGAGCCGGAAAGTTTTCGGATGGCCATGGTTCTGGGGTTGGCGAGAGCGGGGGAGATGGACCGAGCTTGGAGCGTGTTTGTCGGGGAGGGTGAGAGTGAGGGAGTGAGTGAGGGAGTGAGTGAGGGAGTGGCGAGCCAGGTTCCTCTGAAGCACGACGTGGAGGCGAGCAAGAGGGGCGTGGAGCCTAGTCTGTATGTGATGCTGGTGGAGGCAATGGTGGGGGCGGGGCGGATGAGACAGGCAGAGGCGGTGTGTGCGGAGTATGGGCGGGCCCACTTGGTCACTGTGCAGAGGTTCAAATATGGGGTGAGTTTAACTAGAGCAGCTGAACAAACCTATCCTCGGTGTTCACCTGCCGTGCCACATTGCCCTGCATCACCCTCTGCTCGTCCCTGCCTTGCTCCCTCAGTTTCCCCTCTCTCATCATCCTCCGTCCTCCCTCCTTCCTCCTCCTCCGTTCCCTACCTTACGCTCTTCTTCTTAGCCTCTTCCATTCTTGAAAGCCTGTCCCTCCTTTCTTCCCCCCCCCATCCTTCCCCACCCCCCTCCCCTCCCCCCCATCAGCGCCCCTACACTGTACTCCTGTCCGCCTACCTTCTGGCAGGCGATCTCTCGTCCTTTTCCCGCGTGTGGGCGGCAATGCGGGCAGGCGGCCGCCCGGCTGACAGCTACGCGCTTCGTCTGCTAGCCAAGGCCTGCGCGTCTGTGGGCGGGCTCCGGGGGCTGGCTGTGATGCTGTGGGCGGCAAGAGAGGGTCGGGAGAGGGAGGTGGGAGGGAGTGAGGGAGGGAGTGTGGGAGGGAGTGAGGAAGTGGATGGTCAAACGTGGGATGCTGCCGGGGCGAGAGGTGGAGCAAGTGTGGCAGTGGCAGAAGGCAGTATAACAGATGAAGCCGGTGCAGTCAGCGGTGCAGCAGCAGCGGCAGCAGCAGGAGGAGCAGGAGCAGGTGCAGCAGGTGTAGGAGGTGCGTGTGCAAGTGCAGCGTTGGCAGGATTACCAGAGCTGATAGACTCGATAGAGGTATCTCCAGAGGAGGTGGAGGCGGCAGAGAGGCAGTTCCCGGTGCTGGCAGGCGAGCTGAGGGCCAGTGACAAGGCGCTCAGGGTAGTTGTTAGATACCTGTTCAAGGATGCTGACGTGGCGGCTGGAGAGGATATCGCGCCTGCGGATGTGGCGTCTGGAGATGATGTAGCGTCTGCTGATGTGGCAGTGAGTGGGGAGAAGGTGGACGGTGGCGTGGTGGAGAGTGATGGGCATGGGGTGGTTGCGGCGGGAAGCGGATGGTCCGAGGAGCGTGTGGGTCTGCAGGCAGCAGCAGAGGAGGCTGTGTGTGTGCCAGCAGCAGCAGCGAGGGTGGTGGGTCCTGTGGGCGTGCAGGCAGCAGGATTGCCAGAGGTGGTGGTGGGTGGTGGAAGGAGCGAGGCGTCAGAGGAGGCTGTGGGTGTGCAGGCAGCAGGGCAGCAGGCTGTGAGTGGTGGAGGCGTTGAGGCGTCAGAGGGAGAGTATGAGGGTGAGGCTGCACGGGACGTGCTGGGGCAGTCGGTGTGCACGAGTGATGGGATGGAGGAGGCGGTGGAGGAAGCACAGAGAGAGGAGGGGGAGAGGGGAGCGGGGGGAGATGAGGGAGACAAGAGGGAGGGAGGAAGAGTGGAAGAAGAGAGGGTAGGGAATGGAGAGGGGGAGGAAGTGGGAGCAGCAGAGGTGAAGGGGGGGTTGGAGGGAGGGCGGGGAGGCAGAGGAGGGCAGGAGGGGGAGGAACGGGAGACAGTGGGGGCTGCAGTGGTGGGATTAAGGGGCGGTATAGGGGAGGCGACTTTTGAGTCGACGCAAAAGGAGGGGGAGGAGCGGGAGAATGTGGGGGCTGCAGTGGTGGAAGTGAGGATCGGGGAAGGGGAGGCCATGGAGAGAGTGAGATTGCCAGTGCTGGCAGCAGCAGGGGTCGAGGTAGGGGCGGCAGCAGTGGCAGTCGCAGAAGCAGCAGAGGAAGGAGCGGCAGTTGATGTAGCAGTGGTGCCAGCAGTGGTGCCAGCTGTGGTGCCAGCAGCAGAAAGTGATAGGGAGAGAGAGATGGAAAGGACAGGACGGGAAGGCGAGGGGTCAGTAGTGAGGAATGGAGGGGAGAGCGGAAGAGGTGCAAGTGGTGCAAATGGAAGCAACAGTGGCATCAGCAGGAGCAGCAGCAGCAACAACAATAACATCAGCAGCAGTGAGAGTCTGGCAGAGCGAAGGCTGGTGATGGGATGGGCTGGGGGGAGCCGTGGGGCCGGCAGGGGGGGTGGAGAGGGAGGGAGGGAGAGCACCGTTGGTGGGCCCTCGCTGCGAAGGCCAGTTGTGGGCGGCAGTGAGGATCAACGAGATACAGGGCAGGCGGCTGTAGCGAAAGCAGCTGTAGTAGAGCGGGCTGTAGCGGATGAGGCTGTAGCGGAGGAGGCTGTAGCGGATGAGGCTGTAGCGGAGGAGGCTGTAGCAGAGGGTGCTGTACAGGCTGCTGTGGGTAGTAACGAGACTGACGTAGAGGCATCTGTAGCAGAGACGGCTGTAGCAGAGGCGTCACCAAAGGGCGATTTACCTGAGGAGATGGTAGCGCAGGCGGGTGGAGGAGAGGCAGAGGTGGTGGTCGTGGATGGCACTACAACGAAGGCTGAGGGGAATAAGGCCGCAGACACTGATGCTATACCTGAGGAGATGGTAGTGCAGGCGGGTGGAGGAGAGGCAGAGGTGGTGCATGACACTACAACGAATGTGACTGCAGCAGAGGCTGTGGAGAATGATGCTGTTGCAGGGGAAGGGGAGGGTGATAGGGTAGGCAACAGGGTAGGCACCAGGGTAGGCGACAGGTTAGGCCAGAGGTTCGGCAACAGGGTCGGCGACAGGGTCGGCGACAGGGTTGGCAACAGGGTCGGCGACAGGATTGGGGACTATGTGCAGAGCACTTACTGGGGCGTGGTGTGGGACCCTGAGAGTGGCGCCGAGGGCAGGGAGGCGCGGCCGGGAGGTACAGGCAGGCGGGGAGGAAGGGGGGGAGGAAGGGGGGGAGGGCGGGAGCGGGCGAGGGTGGGGGAGAGAGTGCGGAGTGCACTGGAGGAGCTAGAGAGGGCGGAGGAGGGGGAGCTGGCGGAGAGATGGGCGCAGCTGGCGCAGGGGGAGGGGGGGAGGGGCGGGGAGAGGGGCGGGGAGAGGGGGGGAGCGGGGGGGAGGAGGCAGGGGGCGGCTCAGAGAGTGGAGCAGACTTGGGAGCTGATGGGGGAGAAGCGGGCGAGGCTGCGAGGGGATCGAGAGCGGTTGAGTCCGGTGATGGGGATTGGTCGGGGAGTGGGGAAGGAGGGGAGTGAGGGGGCGGAAGAGGCGGGGATGGGGGAGTGGGCGCAAGAGGGGGAACGGGAAGAGGAGGGGAGGGGGAGTGAGGTGGTGTGGAAGAGGGTGGATCCAGAAGAGGCTTGGCTGTTCGTTCAAGAGCAAATGGTGAGTGCAGTGCTGCTCGCTTGCTGGTATGAAGAGTTTTCAAGAACCAGCTAGTTCTGTTCACTTGCTTCTTCGTCCCCCTGCGCTCCCCCCTCCCATCAGGTGGATCTCTCCGCCCTTCCACCCCCTCCTGGCGCATAGCCGTGCGTTCTCTTTGCCCTTCTTGATATCTGATTTCGTGCTCCCTCCTTGCACTCTTGTTTTCTCAAACCCTGTTCTCCCCCCCCTCCCATCAGGCGGATCCCGCCGCCCCTCCGCCCCCTCCTGCTGCATGGGGGCGTGTTCTCTCTGCCCTGCGCGACCCCGGGCAGTACGGGCAGCTGAAAGAAGTTTACCGGATGATGCTAAGCGCTTTGGAGCGGGAGGGGACTCAAGTGCACGGGCAGCAGGGGCAGGAAGGGCAGGAGGTGCTGAAGGGGGGGCAGCAGGGGCTGGAGGAGCTGAGAGCGGTGCAGCAGGGGCGGGAGGAGCTGCAAGGGGGGCGGAGCATGAGTCGTTATGCTGCGACTCCTGATGGGGGGGTTGACAGTAGTGTCAGTGACACTAGAGAGGGTGACAGTACAGGGAGGGGCAGCGGTAGAGTTGACAGCAGTGGCAGTGACAGTAACAAGAGTGATAGTAATGAGAGTGCTACAGTGTTCACGGGAGGGTACGTGCTTCCATTCAATCTGGTGCTGATGTCAGCATGCAGGCGGGGAGCAGCTGATGACTTGGCAGCTGTTTTTGGTGACATGCTCAGTCATAACGTCATCCCGTCATGGGTATGTGATAGGCATCATGGGTATGTGATAGGCATTATGGGTATGTGATAGGCATTATGGGTATGTGATAGGCATTATGGATATGTGATAGGCATCATGGGTATGTGATAGGCAACTCTACTTCACGGATCCTAAACCCAATGCCTCTGTGCCTGCCACCCGCTTCGCCCTAAATCTGCCAACCTTCTTGGTGCACTGCACCCTCTCCCCGCACTCCTCCTCACCTCAACCTCCCCCCCCCCCCCCCCCCCCCCACTCCCTCTCTTCCCTCTTCCCCCTCCCGAGCTCCCTTTACAGAGCTCTCTACTCTTCGTGCTGAACGGCGCTTGCGGCCCCAACCAGCCGTTCCCCTCCCCGGCGGTGCTTGTTGCCTTTGTTGCCTCTAAGGCCACTCAGCTGCCACCAGAGCCCCACGTGTCTGATGAACTGGCGACAGCTGGCGCGGTTATACCTGATGCAGTTACGTCGGACAGGGTTACGTCTGCGGCGGCCCCGTGTGCCAGCTCAGCGTCGTCTGCGCATGCCAGGTCAGCGTTATCCACGCGTGCTCGAGAGGTTCTGGAGAATATGGCAGTGCTGCTGATCGGAGAGCCGTGGGCCGTTGATCGACTGAGATGGAGCGTGGAGATCGCAGAGTGCATGCAGAGGGCTCAGGGCAGCACCCCCCTCCTTCTGCCCTCTCCACTTGCTAGACCGTTCTTCTTTGCCTCTAGGAGCTTGCGGTTGGTTGGTCGGGGGGGAGATGGGGAGGGGAGAGAAGAAGCAGAGAAGCGGGATGAAGGGAGGGGCAGACAGGAGGGAGAAGAAATGGAGTATGTACGGAAGGGGAGGGAGCAGGGGGGAGGAGCGAAGGGGTCTGAAGGGAGAAGAGGAGGAGTAGAAGGGGAGCAGGATGAGGAGGCAGAGGAGGGATTGGATGGAAGGGGTGCTGGCCTTGGTGCTTCTGGGAGAATGGAGCTTCTGAAGCAGCAGTTGATTGGAGTGGTTCGGCCGGACGAGAGACGCGAGGAGGAGAAGTGGGAGGGAGGCTCGGTGGCCGTGCTAGGCTCGACGGAGGCTCGGGAGGAGCTGGCCAATCGGATGGAAGCACTTTTACAGGCCAGTGCTGCTGCCCGGCAGGCTGCCTGGGAAGCGAAAACTGCCCGGCGGGCAGCTGAACAGGCAGAGTGGGCAGCGAAACAGTTGATTGTGAACGCAGAGTGGAGGGAGGCGAGGGAGAGGGAGAGGGGGGTAGCAGTGGAAAGGTGGGTGAAGGGGAGAGGTAGGGTGAAGAGCGTTAATGAGGCGTGGACTCAAGTGGTGGAGCGAGATAAGGGGGTGGAAGTGGGGGTTGAAGGGGGACGAGAGAGGGGGATTGTGGGGGGTGAAGAGGGGGGAGAAGGAGGGTCTGGGGGGGATGAAGAGGGAAGAGTGAGGGGGGCGGTCAGGGGCGGTTTGGGGGAGGGGCCGGAAGGAGGCAGATGGGGGGCGGAAAGAAGAGGGGATAGGGAGGAAGAGGAGAAAGAGGAGGGTGCAAGGGAGATTGGAGGTGGTGTGGGCGCAACAGGCGCGGGGGAAACAGACTTGGGGGAGCAGGGGGTGGGGGAGCAGAGGGAGCAGAGGGAGCAGAGGGAGCAGAGGGAGCAGAGAAGGCAGAGGGAGGAGAGGGAGGAGAGGGAGGATAGGGAGGAGAGGGAGGAGAGGGAGGAGAGGGAGGAGAGGGAGGAGAGGGAGGAAAGGGAGGAGAGGGAGGAAAGGGAGGAGAGGGAGGAGAGGGAGGCGTTTGCAGTGGGGGTGGCGGAGCAGGTCAGGATGGTTGAGATGCGACTGGTGAGTGACTCGATTCGACTCTTGTGGGGCTCTTTGGCCGCGGTAGACTCTTCACCTGCTGTGCTGTCGCCTCGTGTCGTGTCGTTTCGTGTCGTGTCGTGTCGTTTCGTGTCGTGTCGTGTCGTGTCGTGACGTGTCGTGTCGTGTCGTGTCGTGTCGTGTCGTGTCGTGTCGTGTCGTGTCGTGACGTGACGTGTCGTGACGTGACGTGTCGTGTCGTGTCGTGTCGTGTCGTGTCGTGTCGTGTCGTGTCGTGTCGTGTCGTGTGGCTTCATGTCACATCATGTCATCCTGCTTTCCCCAACCTCTCATCCTGTCTCGCGCATCCCCTCTCTGCTTACCCCTTTCCTGCCTACCCTCTCTCTCTGCCCTCTCTCCCTGCCCGTCCTTCCACCAGGCACAAGGCATCCTCCCGGACCCAGCCTCCTGTGAGTCCCTCCTCTCAGCCCTGCGCATCGCCTCAACGCACCACGCACACCACCAAGGCCCCGCGTCGCCCCTGCTGCCCACAGCACGGGCCATGCTGTGGCGCCTGGCGGGTGCCGGCGCTGCTCTGTCTGCTGCGGCCCTCAATGAGGCCATCCGCGAGGCTGTTGCGTGCTGCCAGCGGGGCTACGGGGGCGACGGGGGCGACGGGGGCGACGGGGGCGACGGGGGCGATGGGGGGAGTGGGCCTGAAACGACTTCAGCAGCAGCAGCAGCGTCGGCATCATCATTATCAGGTGGATCATCAGGAGGAGCAGCAGCGATGGTGGAGGAGGTGGATGGGTTGCTGCTTGAAATGCATCGACGGGGCGAGCTGCCCAACCAGGTGCATTGCAAACGGTGTATGTGCATGCGTTTCTCAATCGCACAGCTGTCAAAATGCACTTGCCACCATCCCATTCCCCCCTCCACAATCTCATCCCTCTCCCCTCCTTTTCCTCGTTCCCTTCTTCGCTATCTTCCCTCCCTTCCCCTCTCTCCCCCCCACGCACAGGACACGGTTCACATTCTCACTCACTCGCTCGTGGGCCCGCCTCCCCTCCCTTTCTCCTCCCCTGCACGCCTCCTCTCCCACCTCATCCGCCTGGCATCGCTCCACCTCCCCTCCCCCGTCTCCTCTGCTGCTGCTGCCACTACTGCACCACCACCAGCAGCAACAGACCGAGCAATGGCAACAGGACCAGCAGCAGCAGCAGCAGCAGCAGCAGCAGCAACACCATCAGCACCACCAGCACAAGAGCCAGCATCAACAGCAGATGGTCCTGTAGGTGACGCTTTGACGTCCTCCCCTCTCACCTCCCCTCTCACCTCCCCTCTCTCCTCCCCCCTCTTCCACCGCCACCGAACCAACCTGATCTCCTGGACCGTCCAAGCCTGCTGCTCAGGCTCGGGCTCCGCTTCCGGGCCAATAAATCCGGTGGACATGCCACGTGTCGCATTCTCATTGGACCTCCTGCGGCTGCTGAGGCGAGAGGGGCAGGAGCCCCCTGCTGCTGCTTGCTGTGCTCCGATTGGTGCTCTCGTGGGGGAGGGGAGGGTGAGGGGAGATACGGTGCAAAGGGAGGAGGGGAAGGCGAGGAGAGGGGCAGTGGAAGGGGAAAATGTAGAGATGAGAGATGGAAAGGAGGGGGGAGAGGAGAGGGAGGAGGAGGAGGAGGAGGAGGATTGGGCGTTGAGGGTGGCAGCAGGGGTGGTGGGGGAGGCGGTGCAGGAGGGGTGGTTGCATGCTGGTGATATGGCTCGGGTTGTGCTGCTGGCACATGCGAGACAAGGGCTTCGAGAAGAGGTGAGGGGGAAGGGGAGGAACGGGTGAGGCCAAGAGGGGAGGGTGAAAGGGGGAGAGGGGTAAGGGAAGAGGGAAGAGGGACGAGGTAAGGAGATGTGAAATAAGTGTTTTTTTCTGGCTTTTCTAAGAGGTAAGAGAGAGGGGAAAAGGGACAGCAGGGGGACAGAGAGGCTTCCATTCCCTCCGACTGACCTCCCTCCTTTCCCAACCCCCCATCCCTGCCTCCCCCTATCCCTTACCACTGCCAGGCCTCGTCTCTCCTCCACTGCCTCTCCCATGCCAACCTCCCTATGCCGGGCAACTATTGAGACGTCTATAAAGCCCTCCCCCCCTGCCGCCCCCTATCCCTTACCACTGCCAGGCCTCGTCTCTCCTCCACTGCCTCTCACGTGCCAACATCCCTGTTCCGGGCGGCGCACTGTTGGACGTGCTGCGGGCGGCAGCAGCGCACAGGCAGGCGGACTTTTTCGTCTTCTTGCTGCGGGAGTGGATTTCTGCGGATGTGACTGTATTGGGGGGCCCGCGGGCTCTAGAGGAGGTGCTACAGCTGCTGCTGCGATGCAGACGACCCCACCAGGTGAGGGGCAAGAGGGTGAAACGCCTACACTTTACTGGGTTGCATTTTTACTTTCCCGCGGGCGCTAGAGGAGGTGCTGCAGCTGCTGCTAAGATGCAGACGACCTCACCAGGTGAGATGCAAGAGGGTGCGTGCCATGCTGTTGTTTCTGCTGCAGCACCAGGTGTATTGGGGGACCCGCGGGCTCTAGAGGAGGTGCTGCAGCTGCTGCTAAGATGCAGACGACCTCACCAGGTCAGAAGCATGCTGCTAGTGGTGCTAGTGGTGCTAGTGCTGCTAGTGCTGCTAGTGCTGCTAGTGGTGCTAGTGGTGCTAGTGGTGCTAGTGCTGCTAGTGGTGCTAGTGGTGCTAGTGGTGCTAGTGCTGCTAGTGCTGCTAGTGGTGCTAGTGGTGCTAGTGGTGCTAATGCAGCTAATGCTGCTGCTACCACTTCTGCTGCTGTTGCCACCACCGCAGCCGCCACCTTTTCTCCCTGCCGCAGCTGCTCTTCTCCTCTTCTCTCTGCCGTCACCACCCGTCCTCATCGCTCTCTCGTCACCACCCCCACCCCCCTTTCTCCCACCCTCTGCCAGGCCGTGTCATGGTTCCGCCGCTGCTTGGGAGCGTACCCACACGCACCCCCCTCGCCAGCAGTGGTGGGGGCGCTGCTGCACTCCGTACCCCTGACTGTAACCCACCCCCCCCTCCGATTCCGCCACCACCTTCCCCTCTTCCCCCCTTCCCCCCTCTTTTCTCCCACCCTCTGCCAGGCTGTGTCGTGGTTCCGGCGCTGCCTGGGAGCACACCCACACGCCCCCCCCTCGCCAGCAGTGGTGCGGACGCTGCTGCATGCGCTGCAGAGGAAAAGCATGTGGCATGAAATGTTGGACGTGTTCGGGTCGCTACAGCACTACCCGGGCTATCATGACAAGGTGAGGGGAGGATAAGGGACTGTGAGGCGTGCGGGAATGGTTGCTGCAGAGGAGAAAACATGTGGCACGAGATGCTGGACGTCTTTGGGTCTCTACAGGCCTACCCGGGCTATCATGATAAGGTGAGGCGTGCAGAGGGGCGGTGAGGGGTGCAGGGGAGACGTGAGGCATGGGGGGGGAGATGGGAGGGATGCTGGACGTGTTCGGGTCTCTGCGGGACCACCCAGGTTTCCATCACAAGGTGAGGTGTGCAGAGGGGCAGTGATGGATAAGGTGAGGCGTGCAGGGAAGAGACGTGCGGGGGGGTAAAAGGAGGCAATGTTTGAGACCTGTCAAAACTCGCCAGCAACACGGAGTGTGAAGAGTGGCGCCCATGCTACATGAGTTAGGACCTGTGGGACCTCACGTTCATGCACCATGCTGGACAAGCCTGGGTCTCTGCGGGACTACCCGGTCATCCGCACTCTCCTGCGCTACCATCAGCCCAAGCTGTCAATAGTCCTTCTCCCCAACTTGTGTCCATTCGCCTCTGCCCTCTTGCATGCATGGCAGGTCAACTACACGACGGTCATCCGCACGCTCCTGCACTGCCGCCAGCCAAAGCTCGCCCTCACACTCTTCCGAGACATGCTGGCAGCAGGGGTGCTCCACTGCGACCCCCACGGGCGCGTGCTGTCAGGCCGTGATAACGACGCCACCCATGAGAGGCTGCTGCAGGCCGTGCGGCATGCGGCTCTCCTGGTGGGCGATAGGGAGGTGCTCGGCATGGTGGGCGGTGGTGCTGTGGGTGCTGGCGGCAAGACCAGGAGCGAGAGATTCTGACCAGCTCCTCCTGGGGTTGGGGATGAGAAAGACACTCTCTTACCACCGAGTCCTGGCATCCAATAGCTTTTGATTGGTGTAGTTCACGGAGTTTAATCGACATGGACGGGTACGATTAGCGACGCCACCCATGGGAGGCTGCTGCAGGCGGTGCGGCATGCGGCTCTCTTGGTGGGCGGCAGAGAGGTGCTCGGCATGCTGGGTGGTGGTGCCGTGGCTGCACGCAGCAAGACGAAGAACGATAGATTCGTACCGGCTGCTCCTGCGGTTCGGGATAGAAATACACTCCTTGACAAGATGGCGAGCCCTGACAACCAGGGCTCGTGATGGTTGATTTGTTTCACCAATTATGGCAGCTGAGGTGCTGCAGAGAAACGCCAGTGACAAGTGTTGGTGATGGACTGTATTTTCTACGGTAGGACATGCACGCAGGCAGTTCACCATGCGGCATTTTCTGTACACTATACCTCTAGGTGTGAATAGTGATATGCTGTACAGTAGATGGGTGTGGCCAGATAAATGTCTGCATTTAATGCCTGTAGAAAAGAGAGTTGTTGTAGTGTAGACAGGCACCACTACAAAGAACCACACATGGTAATAGAAAGTGTTGGGTGCATATGTACAGTTCGTACGTAGTTTGAAACTATGCTAGTCGGTAGCTCTCACAAGTATATTAGTAGCCACCGTGGTACAGTGGAATAATTTGGTGCAAGAAAGCCCAAGATGGTGAGGGTAAGGTACTAGTGGGTCATCTGGGTAGCGGAAATAAAGTACAGTTATGGCAGTGATAATCTTTTGTTCTTCTTAGGACTAGGGTTGTTAGGTTGGTCAAAGATTTTCTCAAACGTTACGCTGTACCGAGTTCGCTTCAGCAGAAGGTGGTTCGGCAGAAACAGCCAGCAACACTTTTCCGTTTTGCTAGAAATCCGTCAGCGGAAGGGACTGTTGAACTAGTCGACCAATCGGCTGGCCGAGAAAGGAAACTGCTGTTCGAGTAAGAACAACGGACGCAACTGGAAGCCGGGAGAGACTCAGGAAGGGACCACAGTCAGGCTTTGACTAACTTTGGCATGAATACCTTTGATGCCCCTCGAACCGATCGATTACCTGCGAAAATAATTAACGACCGAAAACAGTAGATCTTGAATCCGAGGCGCAGCCGCCAGCCCACTCTATCCACCAATCAGAGCAATCGCAAGCAACTTCCTACCCCCCAACGAACCCACACTTCCTGAATTGCTCCCATTTGCAACCAAACCAAGCAGAAGCCACGGTGAAGCGTACTGTATTACAACGAGCCGTATAAAACCGTTCTCAAACATGAAGAACCCAACCGATTCCAAGTTGCTACCAGATTCACATACAGTTCAACCCACCAGCAGGAGCGTGGTTCATGATTCTCGCTGCAGCTGGAAGCTTGAGAAAGCATTCCCTTCCCATAGCAGCAAGCAGAGCAAGCGGCGCTCTCCTATGTAAATTCCGGCAAAGAAACGGCAAACCAGCCTAGACGACTGTCTGTTTCGTCTGCGGCTTTCCGAGTGCTTGCCACCGTTGCCAGCCATATCTTATCAGCATTGTCAGCGAGTCGAACGGCCCTTCCTCCCGTCCCTTCCCTAGCAGCGCAGCACCAGCTTGCTTTCTCTGCAGTTCAGTAACAGCCATTTGCGGTCCGTGCCGGGCAGCTCACCATTCGGGGTGACGACTGTCCCTTCTGACCAACGGCTAGTGCTGTGGGAAGTGAGGACCCATGAGTTATGACCATGAATCGTGGCAACTGTACAGTCCTCGTTCAAGCGTGCGTTTCCTTGACGTTTCTAGCTCCTCGCACCACTCACAAGAAACAGTGGCAGCACGTGATGTCATTTTCTACGAGCGACTCACCCTTTCAACGTACCTGTACAACTTGGAGACTTCACGAGATGTCACAGGCGGATTTCGTGGGGACCGAGCCTTCGCTTCGGCAGAAGATGAAGCTGACATGGACGAGCAGACCATGGACGGAGCTTCGGAAGAAGCCGGACCACTTCCCTACTGCTCGGTGGATATTCCAATGGAAGATGACAACCCTCGCGAAAGCATCAACGCCGAAGTCTTCTACGACTTCGCCGACAACAGTTACGTTACACCCGCCCGAGTCAACACCAACGAAGCCGAACGCATAGGACCCAATTTCTTACCTGATCCAGAAGAAGGTGACGAAGCAGCTTATCCCGAGGATACAACACTTCCCCGCTACACACAGAGCTGATTCCAGATACTTGGCCTCGTCACCTCGATCCACGGCACGGAGATTCCTAAGGAGCCTGCCACAGTTCAGCAGGCTCTGGGGGGGGAGCATAGGGAAAAATGGCACGAAGCCATGGACAAGGAGCTGAAAGCACTGGAAGAACGGAACACCTGGAAAGTCGTTCCCATCGGCGTGGCACGTAACAAAACGGTACTCACCGGAAAATGGGTCTTCCGTGTGAAGACAAAGGCAGACGGCACCATCGACAAGTTTAAGGCGCGCTGGGTCGTGCGCGGTTTCGACCAAGAGCACGGACGTGATTTCACCGAGACGTTCGCCCCGGTCAGTCGGCACACTTCACTTCGGATTTTTCTCGCGATCGCCGCCATGAAAAAGAAGAAGCTGCGGCAAATTGACGTCGCCAATGCATTTCTCTACGCACCTGTTGACGCCGAAATCTTCGTCGAACTTCCACACGGCTCCAACGGAGAGCCCAACCAAGTCTGTCAGCTGCTGAAGTCCCTGTACGGCATCAAACAGGCTCCAAGACTCTGGCAGCAGTATCTACACGCTCGACTCATCCGCATCGGATTCCGACAGCTACCACACGACCAGGGCATGTACCGGCTCACGAAAGGTGACGACTACATTCTGCTCATCGTCTACGTGGACGATTTGCTCTACATCGGCTCGACTGACATCGTCACTACTTGGTTTGAAGGGGAGCTGCAGCAGGACCTCACTCTCACAGTGTCTTCAACCGTCACGCAATACCTCGGCCTCAACATCCAGGAAGAGGAAGGCGCGATCTATCTCAACGCCGCGAAATATGCCGACACTATCGCCAAACGCTTCGGACTCACCCCGACCACCATCTCCACGCCATACCGCTACACTGCAGGAAATCACAAGGAAGGCTCCGCTCCGCTCAAGCCCGCAGGCATACGCGATTACCAGAGAAAGTTGGGGTGCCTCCTCTTCGCGGTCGTCACCTGCCGTCCGGATCCATCGTACTCAGCAAGTCAACTCGCCACCTACCTCAAAAGGCCCGAGGCAGAACACATGGCGGAGCTCGACCGCGCTCTTCACTACCTCGCTAGCACTCCGACGATCGGCCTGACCTATCACAAGAATGGAACCTCGATACCTAAGTTAATCGGCTACGTCGACGCCGATCACACTGGCGACTCCGACAACAGACGCTCGCGCACCGGCTACATCTATCACCTCGAACCTATCGGGCCTATCTCCTAGCAGTCGAGCAAGTAGGAGTTAATCGCCCTCTCCTCAGCTGAAGCATAATATATCGCACTCTGCTCAGCCACCAAGGAAGGATTGTACCTTCGCGAACTCCTGGAGGAAGCGAAGCTGGCTCAGTTACCCAGCTTCTCCCTGTTCTGCGACAACCAATCAGCAATTCGCATAGCCAACAAAAATGGATTCGCGAACAGGACGAAGCACATCGCCCTGCGATATTTCTTCGTGAAGGACGAGATCGAGAAGGGGAGACTCGAGCTGTCTTACTGCCCCACGTCCGAGATGGCAGCTGATTACTTGACCAAGAAACTCGGAAAGCAGAAGTTTGAGTACTGTATGCTGCTGACTTGACAGAGCCACGTCACCAGCAGCGACACTCCAGAAGCGAAGGGGAGTGTTGGAAACAAGTGATTTAAGCGCCTCTGTCGCGTCGAAACACTAAGTCATAAACGAAGCGAAACACAGCGAAACATCAGCGAATCAACCCTCGGAGGTTGAGCAACTGCTGGAGGTTACGCGAAAGTCAAAGGTCAGCGACCTTTGACCTGACAATACAGCAGGACAGCAAGGACAAACAGCTGACTCGTTACTGAGCAGTTGCCCGAGTCGTCACTGTATCGAAGCGCAACAGCAATTGCAAAACGGTTATTAACTGTATCTCTTCGTATTCCTGTACTCTTATAAAAGCTTGTATCCAGGCCCTCAGAAGTCAGGAAAAAAACGCTGATTTGCCCTTGAAAAACTTTTCTTCAGGGTTTTTTTGGGGCCTAAGGCTGACTGGAAAGTGTTTTTTTCCATGTAAGGACTGATTTTTCAGGCAAGTTATTTGTACCAACACTGAAATTTCAGGCAAGTTTCATGTACCAACACTGATTCGAACCGAGTCCTGTTGCTGAAAATGCGCGAATTCTTTGGAATTTGCCGAAAAATTCGCCAGTGGTTACGTTGCAACCCTGCCAGCACTCGGTATTGAACCTGGAACCGTCCACTTAGTAGGTCCACATTCTATTGACTGGGACATTTCAACCTACATGAACGTTATTAATTTTAAACTAGAGCTATAAAAAATTGTTTTTTGTACCTTAACACTGATTTTTCAGGGTTTTTTTTGGACCCAATCCTGACAGAAAGTTTTTTTCCAGGGACCAACACTGACGAATCAGCGTGCACCAAAACCAATCTGAGGGCCTGCTTGTATCACTTTGTTTTAATCAATCTACTTTGCCCTCACATACCAGCGTAAGGTGGTTCACAGACTTATTATTAAAACGCTTCCGCTATTACATTATTCCTACTCAGAGTTTAGTCCTAGAATCCTAAGGGCTTTTTCTCAGCCCAACAACGGGGAGGAGTTCCGTTTTTGGGTTGTGGGGAGAGGATATATTTCGTCAATCTCGTTTTTTTCGTAACACACAGCCAATCCTTGACTTCCCCCTGGTGGGAGCTCGAAAGTCCCAAAATGCAGGTGCGCTTCTTTCAAGTTTTCATGCTCCTCACCTTCAAGTTTTAAAAGCTTGACCAGCGCGCCTCGCAATTTGGGACTCGGGCTTTAAGCCCCGCTAAGGCATCAGTGCAAGTATCTCGTGCACCCATGGCATCTTGATCACTGATTATTTCAACCTGCCTGGATTATGACCTTGGGGTGATACACCCCTGAAGAGATGTTAGGAGCTGTTTTCTACTCCCTGCAGGATTTGCCCCTCTCAGCTGCACAGTTGTCCCCACCACACTAGGCTCCTCTCCACCTGCCTGAGCTACCTTCCAGTACATGCACGCCAGCTCGTTCCTGTACTGATCATACACTATAGTAGCATTAGCCCTCTTCTTTTTAATAGCAGGCCAGTCATACCAATCCATGGCATACTGCCATATCTGCCGCTGAGGAAAGGGGTTCACATCATCACAACCAGGGAGCTCCCCAGCAGGCAGCGCATGGCACACACCCTCGTGCGAGTAGTAAGCCGCCACCTGGACGTACGTCTTGATTCACGTGGCGCGTTGTCATTGTGCTTCGTGGCAACTCGGAACGGCTGCGTGTAGGGCAGATGCACGCCGACGCGAGGGATCGGCGTGTGATTGGTCCATTCTAAGGCCCAGTGCACCTCATCATGAGCATACGCCCACATGTAGTTCCCAATGGTAGTGTGGGCGATTTGGGTCCGCTCAAACTTCGGCCCATGCTTGGAGAACCACTTGAAAGCCGAGTCGAAGCTGCCGCCCTTATCCTTGTGCAGATTCGCCACGTGGCTCCTGAATTTTGTCAAGACGCTGGTTGGCATCAGAAACGGCAGCTGCACCATGAAGTTGGCGAAGTACTTGTCTTCCCCAACCAAAAACTTGGTGGATGGTAACCAGTGGTCCAGCTGTCGCTGTGCACTGCCAATCACGTACGGCTTGCCGTTTGTCAGGTTGAACAGTAACCCGGGCGTTACTTTCATGTTGAAGATGACGTCATCATCAATCAAGGCCACGTAAGGGGCTGTCGTGTAGTTGTCAGCCCATAGGTAGCTCCACTGCTGCAGGATCTTTCCCGGAAGCTTCAGGCTGTTATGCTCGTAGTAGACTTTGATCCACGTGGGGATGAGGTCCTCGGCCAATCGCTCGTCGTCGTCTAAGATCAGGATGACGTCACCGATGCCACGTGGCCACATCTGATCGATGCTGTCAAAGAGCATCTCGAGCAGGAAGAAGCTGCTTGACACGTGGCTGCGAATTACGAGGTCCACGCGGCTGGGCCATAGCGATCTGCCAATAAGGAGCAGCAGAGCGACAACGTAGATGAACGAATTCGCGTGAGATACAAAGAATCTCGACAAGAAACGAGGAAAAGAGCAACTTACAAGGGCCGGCAATATCTGAGATAAAACGAAAGAAAGAGAATGATAGAGCAAGGAGCTCCGAGGAATCAAAGAAGGAGTTCTTGCACGTACCGGTACGCATCGTCGTAGAGGCTGAAGAGCTCCGCCACGCAATGACCCGTTCGTGACCGCCGCCTGCACTCCCTCCCGCCGCTTCCGGCGCCACCAACATCCGAGAGAGCATCACCACTGTCACTGGTAGTGGTAGGATTACTAGTACTAGTAGCGGTACTACAGCTGGTAGTGGCATTATTACTGCTAGAAGTGGTACTAGGGGAATCGTCAGGGCGCTCGTCAAGGACATGTTTCCCAGCATTGCCGCCGTCAGGCTCACTGGAAGACGCAGCAGCAGCAGCAGCAGTATCAGCGATCTCGGAACTGGAACCGACGGCGACGTCTGCCGCACTAGAGCTTGTCCCTGCCGCCGAGTCATCGGGCTTGCCCGGCTCTTGCCAAGAGGGGGAGGTCTCAGGCATCAATCCCAGTACCATCTTTGCGCTTAGTACCGCGGCTTCGTGTCTGCCAGCGGCTCGATTGTTCTCGTCGTCGCTGCCTTGCGGCATCGGTAGAGCTGCTGCGACGTCGTCGCGGTAGTCGTACGGCGCCGTCAAGAGCTGTCGCAGGCCCGTCGCACCACGGATCCCGGGAACCACGTCGTCCGGCGACGAGACAACCATACTACCATGTCGCACGGCAGAGGCGAGGAGCAGCAGCGAAAGCGCCGTCGCGAGGGGGAGGAGGCAGAAGATGGCCTCACGACGGGAAATCACAAGAAAAGGCGGCATGTCCTTGCTGCTGCTACTCGTACCGCTCCGACTCGGACTCATCGCCTTAGAATTCGGGCTTCCATCCTCCGACGAAGGAGCATTACTAGCACATCTTGGGGTGACTGAGCCACTGCTGCCGGTGCTACTACTGCTCAATGCTACGCTGCTGGTACTGACGACACCACAGCTTGTCGGGCTGTTGGATCGCGAGGTGGGCAGCGATCGCGTGGATGACGCTGGCAGCCATGGATCCGCCGTTGCGGAAGGTGCTTCCACGGAGATGGACAGATCTTTCCGTCGAGGGATGGTAGCGGCCATGATACTCGTACTGCTCCGACTCGGAAATTCTGGATAGTACGACTATTTTCCGCGGCTAATGGAGGTCCAGAGGTGCTAGAACCAGCGGGGCTGGATCGCGCCTTGAGTCGACCTACGATGTGATGCATGACGTTGATGACGAACGTGCACTTGCCCATTCTGACTTCTGGCATGCCTCTCAGATACGCCATGTCGGCATGGGACGCATTCACGCTGAGAAGGGACGTCACGGGGGATTCAGGTTACTATGTCTATCACCTCAGGTATTGCCATGGACGGAGAGATGGTCGCTTTCAGGTGATTCCTGCTGTGAAGGATCGTCGGGACTCGATGTCGATCATAATCGCCGCTCAGGAGAAGCTCTAAGAGTCAACGGGCTTGCACGGGGGCTATTGGCAGAGCACAAATGACTATTCGATACCGAATCTACCTCCCTTGGTCGGAAAGCTGCAAGACGCGAGAAGCAGGGATCCGAAGCAGCAGACAAATAGTGGCAAATCAGGGCGAAGTGACGGTAGCGATTGTGGAAGGAACGACAGCCAGTTTGTATTGGGAATCTTGGAAGCGGAGACTCTAGGGATGCCATTTTTTTGTTGGGCACCGCCTTGCTGAAATTTCTTGCAATGTCGGCGGGAGCGGGGGCGCCACAATTTGGCTGGAACGTCACGGCTCGATAATTCCTCAGGGGTGTTCCGATTTCGACCGTTTGGTCGGTTTGGAATGTTTACTGTGAAAGGAAAAGGAATTAAGAAAGCAATTGTCGTTACATTCATGCTGCTATTTACGTATTACCATGTGCCTTTCCCTTCCCCCTGTTTTTGAGCTCACACTAGGCATTTTGTCAGTGTCGTTACTCGATGGTGTTTGGTCTCAAAAACTGGAGGAAAAGGGCAACCGTACTCAGAAAATCGGAAGTGTTCTCCCGTCGTCGTTCTTCATTGGCTTCCCGAAAACGTCACTCGCATAACCATTCTCGCACACTCAGCGTTACCGTACCTGCATAGGCGTTGGTTGACTTATGGTTTCTAACAGCGATACAGCCAGTCCACCATGTAAGGAATTTTCCCGAATTCCTTATCGGGGTTGACTGCTACGCGTACAGCCCGATTTTCGGACTTTGCACGTTCGGCCGATTTCAACGCTGCCGAGGCTCCTCGCGTCGCCTTCGGCATTTCCCATCGCCAAACCTGCACCCCAACCTCACTCGTCCGAGGTTTCCTCCTAGCTAGGCTAGCCCCTACATTAGTCTGTGCCTTCATTGTATTCTCAGATCAGTTAATCACAGTCTCGTTATTCGTTTACCTGCGCACTCTCTTTTACAACTCATAACACCTGGTATCAGAGCTACTTTCCTAGTTCACCCCGCTTTTCCGAGGGTAGTTTGGTGGCATAGGGTGTGGCTGGTTTAGTGACTACACGACGGTTGGCCGCAGGGATTGTTAATTCAATCCTGCCCGACTCCGATAGTTCGTGTTTTCACGTGCCTGAAGGCCACGGATACCCGACTGCCCACCAGACGTAGCGCTAGGCACATGGATCAGGAGGCGGTTAACAGGATGATGGCGCAAGTGGCAGAAATGCAGGAGAGCATGAAGTCGTTAATGGCGGAAGTGACAACACTACGTGAAGAAAACGCCGAGCTGCTCCAGACGCGAGGTGAAGCGCGTCAGGTGTCGCCCGAGGACGAAGGCGAGGGCAACAGTCAAGCGGTGAGCAATCCCCTGGACGCGCTCACACGTGACTTCGAGGGGTGGTGACACTGGGGGTGAGGACGCAGGAGGTGCTGGTCCTGGGGGTGCTGAGACTGGGGGTGCTGAGACTGGGGGCGCTGAGACTGGGGGTGCTGGTTCTGGGGGTGCTGGGACTGGGGGTGCTGCGAGTCCTAGTGGTGGAGGGGCCGTGGGTGCTCCTGCTGCAGGTCCTGGTGTTGGACAGCAGCAGCCCCCTAGTCGACTCGAGACACTCTCACCGCATCAGCTTCATGAGTGGGTCGTTTGGCGAGGCCGCTCTGGAGCTGGAGCTTGGAGTTACCTAGACGCTGGAGGTGCTGGAGGTGCTGGAGGTACTGCATGTGCTGGAGCTGCTGGTGCTGGAGGTACTGCTGGAGGTGCTGCAGGTGCTGGAGCTACTGGTGCTGGAGGTGCTGGAGGTGCTGGTGCTGGAGGTGCTACTGGAGGTTCTGCTGGAGCTGGAGGTGCTGGAGGTGCTGGTGCCGGAGGCACGGGAGCTGGTGGTACTGGAGGTGCTGGAGCTGCTGGTCCTGGAGGTGCTCGTCCTAGAGGTGCTGGAGCTGCCGGAGCTGCCGGAGCTGGTGGTGCTGCTGGTGCTGGAGGTGCTGGAGCTGGTGGTACTGGAGGTGCTGGAGCTGCTCGTCCTAGAGGTGCTGGAGCTGCCGGAGCTGGTCGTGCTGCTTCTGCTGGAGGTGCTACTAGAGGTGCTGGAGCTGGAGATACTGGAGGTACTAGAGGTGCTGGAGCTGCCGGAGCTAGTAGTGCTGCTGGTGCTGGAGGTGCTGGAGCTGGTGGTACTGGAGGTGCTGGAGCTGCTCGTCCTAGAGGTGCTGGAGCTGCCGGAGCTGGTGGTGCTGCTGGTGCTGGAGGTGCTACTAGAGGTGCTGGAGCTGGAGGTACTGGAGGTACTAGAGGTGCTGGAGCTGCCGAAGCTGGTGGTGCTGCTGGTGCTGGAGGTGCTACTGGAGGTGCTAGAGCTGGAGGTACTGGAGGTGCTGGAGCTGCTGACGGTACGGGTACTGCGCCGAGCCGACCGTTTTTCTACCCGCAGCCGCATTCGTCCCTGCCGCCGCCTGACTCGGCCCTTTGCCAAGTTCTTAGTCTCCCGTCTTCCACTGGCCTCACTCCACCTCTTTTGTGTCCACTGCCAGACCAGTTTCAGCCACATCTACTGCCTGGCTCCCCGCTACAAGCTCCTGCTCCTCACACTGAGGTGACTGAGTCCCTGACTGAGCGTCGTGAGCCTGAGACTCGTGCTTCCACACCTGTTCGTGCTCGTCGTGTTGCCCGTCCTCGTCCTCCTGCTATCCCAGGCACTCACGGTATGACACTTCGTCCTTCCTCTGTTCCACAGCGTGTTGTTTTGCCCGAGCCTCCCGCGTCCTCTCTTCCACACGTTCTTGACCCTGAGTCTGACCTTGCTCGTGCTGCCAGTCCTACTGTCACTCGTCTCCTCGCTACTGTCGTCACTGACCCTGACTTTGAGTCTACTGCTGCGTTTTCCCTAGTCACTGAGCTAGTTGACTTTGCAGCTAGGAGTCGTCTCGACTACGTCGCGAGTCTTGTTACTGAGTCTGAGTCTGTCTGTCCTCCGTCCCTCGGGGGTGAGCCTGCCCTTAGCAGTGACGTCCTTGAGGACAGACAGTTTGAGCTTGAGTGTCTTGCGACCGCCTTACCTCGTTTCGCATCCATGCTGCTTTGCCCTGAGGGAGACCCGGATGCACTTGACATCCCTACCCCGCGCTCTTACGCTGAGGCGATCACGAGTGAGTACTCCTCTCAGTGGCAGACAGCCATGGACGCAGAGATGGCTTCCTGGAAGTCCACAGGCACCTACGTTGACGAGGTTCCTCCTCATGGGGCAAACATCGTCGATGGCATGTGGATTTTCAGGGTGAAGCGGCCGCCGGGTTCTCCGCCTGCCTTCAAGGCGCGTTACGTTGCTCGAGGCTTCAGTCAGCGACAGGGGGTCGACTTCTTCCAGACCTTCTCCCCCACCCCGAAGATGACTACTCTTCGGGTGCTGCTGCACGTTGCAGCACAGCGTGACTACGAGCTGCACTCCCTCGACTTCTCTACAGCTTTCTTGCAGGGCAGCCTTCACGAGGAGATCTGGCTGCGCCGCCCACCTGGCTTCAGTGGGTCGTTTCCTGCGGGTACCCAGTGGAGCCTCCGGCGGCCAGTCTACGGTCTCCGCCAGGCGCCTCGAGAGTGGCACGACACACTGAGGACTACACTTGCGGCTCTTGGGTTTGCTCCTTCCTCTGCTGACCCGTCGCTGTTTCTACGCACCGACACTACCCTGCCGCCGTTCTACGTTCTCGTATACGTCGCAACTTGGTTTTTGCTACTGCTGAGACTGAGGCGCTGGCCCTAGTGAAGGCGGAGCTGCAGGAGAGACACACCTGCAATGACCTGGGTGAGCTGCGTAGCTATCTTGGCTTGCAGATCACCCGGGACAGAGCACGGCACACCATCACCCTGACGCAGTCTCACATGGTGCACCAGGTTCTTCAGCGCTTCGACTTCACGTGGTCCTCGCCACAACCCACTCCTCTGCCTACTGGCCACTCGCTCTCAGCTCCACCTTCGGACGAGTCCGTAGAGCAGAGTGGTCCGTATCCGGAGCTTGTGGGTTGCTTTATGTACCTGATGACGTGCACACGACCTGACCTCGCGTACCCTCTCAGCCTTCTGGCTCGCTACGTGGCTCCCGGTAGACACCGAAAGGTGCACTGGGATGCTGCGAAGAGGATACTGCGTTACTTGTGTAGTACATCGGGCATGGGGCTCGTGCTTGGAGGACGGGGTTCAGTGGTACTCACAGGACACTCCGACGCTTCTTGGGCCGACGACCAGGCGACTCAGCGTTCGTCACAGGGGTACACCTTCAGTCTTGGCTCTGGTTCTGTCTCGTGGAGGTCCACTCATTCTTCTTCTGTGCTTGGTTCCAGCTGTGAGACTGAGATCTACGCTGGGGCTATGGCTACACAGGAGCTACGCTGGCTGACCTACCTGCTGGCCGACTTGGGTGAGCGGCCTCGTTCTCCTCCAGTTCTGTATCTCGACAACAATGCCATGATTGCCTTGTGTCAGGACCAGAGACTGGAGTACAACAAGTGCAAGGTCAAGAGACAAGCAGGTGAGGCAGAACGGGCAGAAGCCCAAGAGACTGGAGCTCCTGTGCAGCCATAGCCCCAGCGTAGATCTCTGCCTCACATATGGAACTAAGTACAGAAGATGAGCGGGTGGACCTCCAAGAGACAGAACCAGTACCGAGGCTGAAACTGTAACCCTGTGACGACCGGTAGGTCGTCTGGTCGTGAGCCCAAGAAGCGTCTGAGTGACCTGTAAGAACGACTGAACCCCGTCCTCCAAGCACAAGCCCCATGTCTGATGTACTGCACACGTAAAGCAGCACCCTCTTAGCAACCCGCCAGTGCTCAGGGCGGTGTCTCCCTGGCACCACGTAGCGGGCCAGAAGGCTAAGAGGGTACGTGAGGTCAGGTCGAGTGCACGTCAGCAGGTACATGAGGCAGCCCACAAGCTCTGGGTACTGACCACTCAGCTCTACGGACTCGTCCGAAGGTGGAGCTGAGAGCGAGTGGTTCGTAGCCAGAGGAGTGGATTTTGGTGAGGAGAACGTGAAGTCGAAGTGCTGAAGGACCTGCTGCACCATGTGTGACTGAGACAGAGTGATGGTGTGCCGTGCTCTGTCCCGGGTGATCTGCAAGCCAAGATAGCTTCGCAGTTCACCCAAGTCAGTGCAGATGTGTCTCTTCTGGAGCTCCGCCTTCACTAGGGCCAGTGCCTCAGTGTCAGCAGTAGCAAAGATCAGTCGTCTACATATACGAGGATGTAGAACGCAGGCAGAGAAGCGTCAGTGCGCAGAAACCGCGACGGTTCAGCAGTCGAGGGAGCGAAGCCAAGAGCAGCAAGTGTCGCCCTCAGTGTGTCGTGCCACTCACGGGGTGCCTGACGGAGACCGTAGACTGGCCGCCGGAGGCTCCACATGGTACCCTCAGGAAACGACCAAGTGAAGTCAGGTGGGCGGCGCAGCCAGATCGCGTCGTGAAGGCTGCCCTGCAAGGAGGCTGTCGAGAAATATAGGGAGTGCAGCTCGTAGTCACGCTGTGGTGCAACGTGCAGTAGCACCCAAAGAGTGGTCATCTTCGGGGTGGGGGAGAAGGTTTGAAAGAAATCGACCCCCTGACGCTGACTGAAGCCTCGTGCAACGTAGAGCGCCTTGAAGGCAGGCGGAGAACCCAGTGGCCGCTTTACCCTAAAAATCCACATGCCATCGACTATGTTCGCCCCAGGAGGGGGAACCTCGTCAACGTAGGTGCCTGTGGACTTCCAGGAAGCCATCTCTGCATCCATGGCTGTCTGCCACTGAGAGGAGTACTCACCCGAGATCGCCTCTGTGTAAGAGCGCGGGGTGGGGATGTCCAGTGCATCGGGTTTCCCTCAGGGCAAAGCAGCATGGCAGCGAGATGGAGGTGCAGCAGCCGCTGGGCACTCAAGCTCAAACTGCATGTCCTCCAAGAACGTCACAGCCAAGGGCAGTCTCACCCCCGACGGACGGAGGACAGTCAGAGTAAAAAACAAGACGCGCAGCGTAGTCAAGGCAGCACATGGCAGCAAAGTCAACGAGCTCAGCTACTAAGGCAGACGCAGCAAGAGACGAAAACGTAGGGTCAGTCACACAAGTGGCAAGAAAACGAGTGACAGTCGGACTGGCAGCACGAACAAGGTCAGACTCAGAGTCAGCGACGTCAGGAAGAGAAGACGCATGAGGGGACGGCAGGACAACACGATGTTGAACAGAGGAAGGACGAAGTGCCATACAGTGAGTGCCTGGCACAGCTGGAGCACAAGACGGGCAACACGACGAGCACAAACATGTGTGGAAGCACGAGACTCAGGCTCTCTAGTCTGTGTCTGGGAGTCTGTCATGTCAGTGTACGGAGCAGGAGCAGGTAGTGGGGAGTCAGGCAGTAACTGTGGCTGAGACTGGTCAGTCGGTGGGACCAGTAACGGAGGAGTAGTACCAGCAACAGGGAACTCAGTAGCAGCAGGTGGGAGACTGAGAAGGTAACTAAGCGCAGACGGCTGCGGCTGAGTAGTCGCACCCCTAGAACCTCCAGAAACGGGTCCGGGAGGACCACCAGCTCCAGTACAAGAACCTCCAGCTCCAGCAGTACCAACACGTCTAGCTCCGCCACCGGGGCTGCCCCATCGGACAGCCCACTCGCGAAGCCGCTCCGGCAAGAGAGTCTCTTGTCAACGTGCACCAGTACCTCCAGCACTAGCGCCTCCAGCACCAGTACCTCCAGCACCTCCAACTACAGTACCACCAGCACCAGCACCTCCAGCTCCAGTAGCTCCAGCTCCGCCATCGGGGCTGCCCCACCGGACAGCCCACTCGCGAAGCTGCTCTGGCCAGAGAGTCTCCTGCCGACGTGCACCAGTTCCTCCAGCACTAGCGCCTCCAGCACCAGTACCTCCAGCACCGCCAACTCCAGTAACACTAGCACTAGCACCTCCAGCTCCAGCACGTCCAGCTCCGCCACAGGGGCTGCCCCACCGGACAGCCCACTCGCGAAGCCGCTCCGGTGAGAGTCTCCTGCCGACGTGCACCAGTACCACCAGCACCAGCACCTTTAGCACCTCCAACCGCAGTACCTCCAGCAGCAGCACCTCCAGCAGCAGCACCTCCAGCACCTCCTGTACCCGTAGGACACTCAGCACCCCCAGAGCCAGCACCCCCAGAGTCCGCACCCCCAGTGTCACCACCTCCTTCAGCACCAGAGTCCACAGCGACAGGCTGCAGAGGCGGTGAAGACGGTCGAGGCGGAAACCCAGGAGGGGCCGCCAAGCGCGCTGAGCGGCGAGGGGCCACGGTGTCGGCAGCAGACGGGTCACCCCCCTCAGCTGGGCCAGAGGTGTCGGAGGAGACCTCCAACGGCTCAACCAAGGGGGACAGTCAACCTGGGACACACCTGAGGGAGCAGGACCCTGTGGGGGGGGTGGGGCTACCAAGGGGGGGTCGGGTACCAGAAAGAGAGACGGGAGGGGCACGGGGGAGATGCGGTGGGGGTGGAGACGGTAGTGGAAGACAGACTCGTCAAAGGTGACGTCATGAAAAGAGAGGACACGACGAGAACCCGGGTGGTAAAACTGCCAGGGCGGGGCGTCGGTAGGGAAGCCAAGGAAGACGCAGCGAAGAGTGCGAGGAGAGAGCTTGTCCGTGGGAGGATCGCGGACAAGAGCAAGGGAACCCCAGACCCGATACGCCGACGCATCACCAACCTCGCCCGTCCACCACAGAGTAGGGGAGGTCTCCGGGTGGGAGGCACGGGGCCAGAGGTTGAGCTTCAGCGGCGTATCGAACCGCAAACGACAACAGAATATGGGGAGCAGCCGCATGGACAAGGGAGGTGCGAGCAACCTCCATGACCAAGCCATTGCGACGCTCTGCAATCCCATTCTGTTGCGGAGAGACCGGAAGCGTGAACAACTGGGCGATGCCCTCAGCACCACAGAAGTCCTCGAGGAGGCGGGAGGAAAACTCACCACCTCGGTCAGAGTGCAGTCGCAGGACCGGGAGGTCCTGCCGGAACCGAGCGCTGAACTGGCGACTGACAGCACGGATTTAGCGGATCAACACACTGCGGACATCCGCCTTGCTCTGCAAGGGTAGACCATGGTGTAGCGCGTGTAATCGTCAACAACCAGCAAAAAGTAGCGCTCTCAGCCCTGTCCAGTGACGCGGGCTGGACCCCACACGTCCATGTGGAGGGTCTGCAAAGGAGCTGTAGTCGGAGAAAACGAGGAGGAGTGAGGAGTGGCGCGCTGCCGCCCCTCGACGCAGGGAAGGCTCGGCGGTGCAAGCGACCTCGGGAGCGGGGGCAGGGACCTGGGGAGGCCAGAAACAAGGAGACGGGAGTGCATGCTGCGCAGACGCGGCTGGGAGGGGTGACCAAGATGGTGGTGCCAAAGCAGAGCTGGGTGCGTGAGGAGCCGACACGAACAGGACACAGCTACCTCACCTGACGCAGCTACCGGACCTGACTCAGCTACCTGTGCAGACTCAGTGGTCAGTGTGTACAGGCGAGACCCAGGCCTCCGAGTGAACGTGGCGAGGTGATTGCCAGTGCGTGAGTCCGTACAGATCGCCACGAGCTCCCCTCTAGGCTGGGCCACAGTGTCCAACTGGTCCTGGAGGACAGCGGTAGCCACCAAGTTCTTAGCGAACGAGGGGAGGTGGAAACCTGAGAGGGAACCGGAGGGGGCTGCCGGACACGGGAGAACAGTGGAGTCACGTGCAACGACTGGGCCACCAGAGGGGTCGGCTAGAGTGACAGGGACCGGGACTGTGAGCCGTGTGACCGTGGTGCAGTCGCGGAAGAAGCAGCGAGACGCGCCTGAGTCTAGAGTGAAACAGTGCAAGGCCTCCTCTGGCTCTGCAATGGCGCTAGCTGATTCACAAGCACCTAGACTAGCAGCCTCTACACTAGCAACTCTAGGCACACACGAGTAATAGTCATCCTCAACACTAGCAGAAGCAGCATACATCGCATACATGCCAGCATGGATCACGTCCCAGTCACAAGAAAACACACCGAGATCCTTCTTAAGCAAGGCTTGCCAGTCAGGAGTCGTCATCTGCTCACCATGCTCCGCACGTTACAGACCGTCGAGGCGAAAGAAGCAGAGAGGCTCCGTGTGGTCGGTGCGAGTGCAAGTCGCTCCAGGCTGACCTGTGCGACGGACGTACACGCAGCGAGCTGGGCCACCTGAGCTGCCACGCCGGATCGCCCACTCACGAAGCTGCTGCGGCGAGAGCGGCACCTGCCGACTCCGCTGCTGCTGCTGTCCACCCCCAGAGCCGCCGCCACGACCCGCTGCACCACCAGACGTAGCAGTACAAGTAGCCGAACCTCCAGCTCCTCCCCTGCCAGCTCCACCTCGAGCGCCACTCCCGCCCCCTCCAACACCCCTACTGCCCCCACCACCCCCGCCACCTCGAGTGCCGCCGCCACCTCCTCCTCCCCCACCACCCCCACCCCCACCACCACCACCCCCTCCACCGCCACCGCCACCCCCGCCACCCCCACCACCCCCACCCTTGCCTCCCTTGCCTTTGCCGCTGCGGCGCCTCCCACTAGGAGCAGATGCAGCACCGACTTCCTCAGCATGAAGGAAGTCAACAGCAGCAGCAGAGGCAACAGAGGGCGTGAGCAGGGAGGGGGAGCACCCCTCAAAGACAGAGGGGAGGGCAGTGCCACGGGAGGCAGCTACAGCAAGGGCAGCGGACTCAGCCTCTAAGAGACGGGTCTCGAAAGTGGCTAGGGTGATTTTAGTGGAGTCGAGGGCAAGAAAGTGGTCTCGAACAGCACGAAGGGTGTCAGGGAGGCGGGTAGTGAGGAAGTAGAGAGTGAGATACATAACGGGCCTGGTTCTCAGCCAGAAAGTCTGGCTCGAGAGTGGCACGGTAGCGTGTGTCAAGGGAGCGCAGGTGAGTCATGAGGTCACCGACAGTGGTGAAGTCGGACAGCTCAGGAAAGAGGAACGGCAGCGCAAGTCGGCCTATGGCAGCAGAGGACGGGGAGGAGTAACGCTTGACTATAGCATCATAAAGCACTTTAGCCGTCTTAAAGCCAGCAGCTAAAATAGTGACCCCCCCCCCAAACTTGAAAACGTGCTGTGTGTGATGAGTTGGTTGAAGTGAAGTGAAACAGAAATCGGGCTGTTTCAAAGAATCCTTGCAGGCAGATTGAACTCACGCGATTGGCTCCCACCAAAACAAACATTCGCGCTTGTACAACGAGTCACTTTTCTACACCTGCACGACAGTTGCACGGCGACAGTTTTGATCGTTGGAGACTACCTCAGCTTCAAGTTGGGAGGGGGTTCACTACTAGCCATTTTCCACTCGTGACTCTAGTTTTTTTTACTAGCATAGAATAGTTGAGAACCTAGACGTTACCCGCCTAGCAGCGTGGGTAATACATTAGTGGCTTGGAGGGTTTAGGCATTAGTGGGTTGCATTGCTCTTTCGCATCTCGCACAATTGTCACGCTCCTCACTGTCGGCCCCTCGCTCTCCGTCGCGCTTCCTCTCTCCCGTCGCGCCATCCTCGCTCCGTCGCGCTTCCTCCCTCCGTCGCGCTTCCTCTCTACCGTCGCCCTTCCTCTCTCCCTTCGCCCTTCCCCTCTCCCGTCGCGCCTTCCTCTCTCCGTCGCGCTTCCTCCTTCCGTCGCACTTCCTCTCTCCCGTCGCCTTCCTCTCTGCCTTCGCCCTTCCCCTCTCCCGTCGCGCCTTCCTCTCTCCGTCGTGCTTCCTCTCTCTGTCGCGCCTTCCTCTCTCCGTCGCGCTTCCTCCCTCCGTCGCGCTTCCTCTCTCCCGTCGCCTTCCTCTCTCCCTTCGCCCTTTCTCTCTCCCGTCGCCCTTCCTCTCTCCCGTCGCCCTTCCTCTCTCCCGTCGCCTTCCTCTCTCCCGTCGCCTTCCTCTCTCCCGTCGCCTTCCTCTCTCCCGTCGCCTTCCTCTCTCCCGTCGCCTGCCTCTCTCCCGTCGCCTTTCCTCTCTCTCTTCGCCCTGCCTCTCCCGTCGCCCTTCCTCTCTCTGAGAAGAAACAAGGAATGAATGAACTATGAATGAATTGGGTACAAGTACTAACCCCAATTGGGTTGTACCCCTTATGGTCTACCCCACTATAGCCTACACAATATGCATGAGCTATAATGTTCTGACACACCCCCATAGGCAAAGTGGGGGAGAACAAGGGGTCACAAGACCAGTCAAGCAAAGCAAAGCAAAGCAAGCTCAGGGTGGATCACAAAGTCACCACACATTCCGAGCACAAGTTCAAGGCCACAAGGCCAGTTCACATGCAGGAGTACATATATATAAAAAAGGCTAGACAAGCAAGAGCAGGTATATATATGTAACAGTACAAGCAAGGTCAAGAGGTGAGCAAGTGAGGCAAGGTAGGCACAAGGCCCAGCTGAGTACAGAAGCGCTGATGGTCACAAGGCGCAAGCGCCTTGGTGAAGATATCAGCAGTGTTGGCCTCAGAGGCCACGTACGCAAGACGCAGCTGACCACGCTGCTGCAGCTCACGAGCAAGAAAGTAGCGGAGAGCAATGTGCTTCGTTCTGTGCTCCAGTCGCTGCTCCCGACACAAGGCCAGCATGGCCTTGTTGTCTACGTACAGCACTGGAGGAGAACGAGGCAACTCTCCGAGGTCAGTCAGCAGGTAGGTGAGCCAGCGAAGCTCCTGTGCAGCCATGGCTCCTGCGTAGATCTCAGCCTCACAACTGGAGCCGAGAACAGAAGACGAGCGAGTAGCCCGCCACGAAACAGAGCCGGAACCAAGGCTGAAGGTGTAACCCTGTGACGACCGCTGCGTAGCCTGGTCGTCAGCCCAAGAAGCGTCTGCGTGCCCAGTAAGGACCACTGGACTCTGCCCTCCAAGCACAAGCCCCATGCCCGACGTACTGCACAAGTAGCGCAACACCCTCTTCGCTGCAGCCATGTGCTCCGGTCTGTGTCTCCCAGGAGCAACATAGCGTGCAAGAATGCTAAGAGGGTATGCAAGGTCAGGTCGTGTGCAGGTCATCAGGTACATGAGGCAGCCAACAAGCTATGGGTACGGGCCACTCGACTCTACGGACTCATCCGAAGGCAGAGCTGAGAGCGAGTGGCGAGTAGGCAGAGGAGTGGCCTGAGGCGAGGAGTACGTGAAGCCGAAGCGCTGAAGGACCTGCTGCACCATGTGTGACTGAGTCAGGGTAATGGTGCGGCGTGCTCTGTCCCGAGTGATCTGCAAGCCAAGGTAGCTGCGCAGTTCACCCAGGTCAGTGCACGTGTGTCTCTTCTGCAGCTCGGACTTCACGTGGGCTAGTCCTGCAGTGTCAGCTGTGGCAAAGACCAAGTCGTCGACGTACACGAGGATGTAGAACGGCGGCAAAGAAGTGTCGGTGCGCAGAAACAGCGACGGGTCGGCAGTAGAGGGAGCAAACCCAAGAGCCGCAAGTGTAGTCCTCAGTGTGTCGTGCCACTCACGCGGTGCCTGGCGGAGACCGTAGACTGGCCGCCGTAGGCTCCACTGGGTGCCAGGAGGAAAAGACCCAGTGAAGCCAGGTGGGCGACGCAGCCAGATCTCCTCGTGCAGGCTGCCCTGCAAGAAAGCAGTGCTGAAGTCAAGAGAGTGTAGCTCGTAGTCACGGTGAGCAGCTACGTGCAGCAGTACCCGAAGAGTGGTCATCTTCGGGGTGGGAGAGAAGGTCTGAAAGTAGTCAACTCCCTGCCGCTGACTGAAGCCACGAGCCACGTAACGCGCCTTGAAGACAGGCGGAGAACCCGGCGGTCGCTTCACCCTGAAAATCCACATGCCACTGACGATGTTCGCCCCAGGAGGAGGAACAACGTCAACGTAGGTGCCTGTGGACTTCCAGGAAGCCATCTCTGCGTCCATAGCTGCCTGCCACTGAGAGGAGTAGGGACCCTCTATCGCCTCCGCGTAAGAGCGCGGAGTCGGGATGTCAAGTGCATCCGGGTCTCCCTCAGGGGTAAGCAGTACGGACACGAGATGAGGTGAAGCAGCGGCCAAGCACTGGAACTCCTCCTGCCTGTCCTCAAGGACGTCCGTGCCAAGGGCACACTCACCCCCGACGGACGGAGGACAGACAGACTCAGACTCAGCAACAAGACTGGCGACGTAGTCTAGGCGACAGCGAGCAGCAAAGTCGACGAGCTCAGCAACTAGGGCAGACGCAGCAGTGGACTCAAAGGAAGGGTCAGTGACAACAGTAGCAAGGAGACGCGTGACAGTAGGACTGGCAGTACGAAGAGAGTCCGACTCCGGGTCGGCAAGAGCAGGAAGAGAAGACTCAGGAGGAGAAGGCAAAGGGGCACGCAGAGGAGCAGTGGACGGACGCAGAGACATCCGGTGCGTGCCAGGGACAGGAGGAGGACGCTGACGCGAACCGCGACCACTAGTGCGAGCAGCACGGACAGGCGACGCAGGGCGAGACGCAGGCTCACGACGCTCAGCAAGACCTCCAGTAGGACCAGTGTAGGGAGACGGAGCAGGCAGTGGGGAGGCCGGCTGTAACTGTAACTGCGACGGGACAGGCTGTGGACACTCTAAGGGAGGAGGAGGACCAGTGGAAGGCGGGAGACCAAGAACCTGCTGAAGGAGCGGAACGAAGTACGGCCGAGGCCGCGCGGCGACTCCAGACACAGGAGGGACAGCACCAGCACCCGTGGCAGCTCCAGCTCCAGAACCCCCAGCAGCACCAGTAGTACCCCCAGCAGGACCGCCTCCAGGACCGACAGCAGTAGCCTCCGCGCCAACACCCGCAGCAACTCCAGCTCCAGAAGTACCCGCAGGTCCAGCAGCTCCAGTACTCCCAGTACGAGCACCTCCGGGACCCGTGGCACCAGCTCCCTCAGCAGCAACAGAACCTCCAGTACCCGCAGCACCTCCAGCTCCAGCAGCTCGCCTCCAGCGCCGGGCAAACCACTCACGCAGCTCCTGGGGAGAGAGTGGCTCCCGGCGAGAAGGAGCACCCGGAGAACCGCCAGGCACAGCACCACCAGGCGTAGCACCCCCAGGCTCAGCACCTCCAGGCGTAGTACCCCCAGGCTCAGCACCCCCAGACGCAGCACCCCCAGGCTCAGCACCTCCAGGCGTAGTACCCCCAGGCTCAGCACCCCCAGTCGTAGTACCCCCAGACTCAGCACCCCCAGACTCAGCACCCCCAGGCTCAGCACCCCCAGGCGTAGCACCCCCAGGCTCAGCACCCTCAGGAGCACTAGAGTCACCAGCGACCTCGACAGGCTCAACAGCGTCTACCTGGGACACACCTGAAGGGGCAGGACCCTGAGGGGGGAGGGGGTCTACCGGGGGGGGACCTGGTACAAGGAAGAGCGGTGGCGGGGGGAGGGACGGAGTGCGGTAGGGGAAGAGGCGGTAGTAGGGGACCGACTCGTCGAACGTGACGTCCTGGGAGGACAGAACACGGCGAGAGGTGGGGTGGTAGAACTGCCACCCTAGGGCGTCAGGGGGGAAACCCAGGAAGACGCAAGGAGCAGCACGAGGGGACAGCTTGTCTGCAGACAAGTCGCGGACAAACGCTCGAGATCCCCAGACACGGAACGCAGACGCATCGCGAACCTTCCCCGTCCACAGCAAAGCTGGGGAGGTCTCCGGCATGGAGACCCTACGCTGAAGGTTGATCTGATGCGCCGCGTACCGAACCGCAAACGGCCACAGAAAATGGGGGGCAGCCGCATGCATCATGGACGTACGGGCGACGTCCATGACCATGCCAATGCGGCGCTCAGCAATCCCATTTTGCTGTGGAGAGTCCGGAAGCGTGAAGGTCTGGCGGATGCCTCGTGCACGACAGTAGGCTCGCAGAAGGCCAGAGGAGAACTCTCCGCCTCTGTCAGAGTGCAGACGCAGAACAGGAAAGTCCGAGCCGAAGCTCCGCCTGAGCTGGAGACGAGCTGCGCGGATCCAGTCGATCAACACCTCAGTGACATCACCCTTGCTGCGCAAGGGGAAGACTGTGGTGTAACGCGAGTAGTCGTCAACCACCAGCAGGAAGTAGCGCTCGTGACCCTGTCCACGGACGCGGGCCGGGCCCCACACGTCCATGTGAAGCGTCTGCAGCGGGGCCTCTGTCGGAGGAAACTGGGAGGAGTGAGGGGTAGCCCGCTGCCGTCCCTCGACACAGGGGACGCAGGTAGGGCCAGGCCCCGGAGGAAGGGGAGGGAGGGACCGGGGAAGACCAGAGACAAGGACACGGGAGGCCATGCTCCGGAGACGAAGCAGGGAGGGGTGACCAAGGCGGTGGTGCCAGAGGAGAGTCTCGTGAGACAGGAGGCGACACGAGCAGGGGGCAGACTCAGGACCAGACCTGGACGCTGCAGCAAACACCTGACCCGACGCAGCTACCTGACCAGACGCAGGGACTGGAGGAGACGCAGTGGTCAGTGTGTACAGGCTCGACCCTGGCCGACGTGTAAACGTGGCCAGGTGTCGGCCTGTCCGAGCGTCCGTGCAGTGGGTCACCCGCTGACTCGCAGGAGTGAACTGGTGAACCCCCGCATCCTGTAGGTCAGCACCACTCACCAAGTTCGTAGAGAACGAGGGGAGGTAAAGACCAGACAGGGTGCCAGAGGGGGCCGCCGGACACGGGAGGACAGTGGAGAAGTGAGCAAGGACAGGACCCCCAGAGGGGTCTGCCAGAGAGACCGCAACTGGCCGGCCAAGCGGCGTGAGTGTGGTGCGGTCTCGAAAGAAGGAGCGAGAAGCCCCCGAGTCAAGGGTGAAGGTGTGGGAGGCCGAAGCCGACGCAGAACCTGAGAGAGCAGACTCACCAGCACCTGAGGGAGCAGACGCACCTAGAGCAGCAGCCTCGCTAGCACCTAGAGCAGCAGCCTCACCAGTACCTAGAGCAGCAGTCTCAATGCCCGGGTCGGGCGGAAAACACCGGTAACAGTCACCCTCAGCACTAATAGTCACAGTATACATGGCAGCAAGAATAGCATCAAAGTCAAGGTCAAAGACAGCTACACCCGCCCTAGACAGCTCACCCCAGCGGGGGATCTCAGTGGCCTCAGGGAACTGGTGACGCCAAGCGTCCGTCAGGCGGCCAAAGCAGCGCTGGGTGGAGTGCGCACCCCCGCACTGCTCACCCGCGCGGTCGCCGGTGCGCAGGACGTAGGTGCACGGACCAGTACCCCCACCCCTCTGGCGTGCAGTGTACCACTCACGGAGCTGCTGAGGGGAGGGGATGTCACGAGTGCGCTGCTGCTGCTGCTGCTGCTGCTGCTGCTGCTGCTGCTGCTGCTGCTGCTGCTGGCGCTGACCACCACCGGAGCCGACCCTCTGCGCAGCGCCACCCCGACCAGCTCCACCTCCTCCGCCGCCTCCTCCTCCACCGCCGCCACCTCCGCTCCCTCCGCCACCGCCGCTGCCGCCTCCGCCTCCACTGCCGCCGCCGACACCTCCACCCCCGCCACCACCCCCACCGCCACCCCCACCCCCTCCACCGCCCCCACCACCGCCTCCACCGCCCCCGCTAGCTCCTCCAGCGCCCCTGCCCCCCTTGCCCTTGCCAGGGCGGCGTCTCCCGCTAGGGGTAGACGCTGCCCCAACCGACTCCAAACCAGCGAGGTCGGCCGCAGCAGCAGAGGCAACAGAGGGCAAAAGAGGGGAGGGGGAACACCCCTCAAAGATGGGGGTGCGAGGGTCACCACGAGAGGCTCCTACAGCGACTATGCTCTTTTCTGCTGCTAGGAGGGCCTTCTCGAGGAGGTCAACAGTGAGAGTGGTGGGGCAGACCGAGAGGAAGTGGTCCCTGACTACGCGAAGGGAGTCAGGGAGACGGGTGACTATGTAGTAGAGGGTGATGTACATGGGGGGGGGTTCTTGGCGCAGAACTCAGCAGGAAGCGCAGCGCGGTAGCGAGTGTCACTAGTGCGGAGGTGCGTAATGAGGTCAGCGACTGTGGGAAAGGCAGCAAGGTCAGGGAAGAGGTACGGTAGCATGAGGCGGCTCAGTGCAGCAGTGGCAGGGGAGGAGTAGCGTGCAACTACAGCGTCGTACAAGGTCTGAGCACTCTTGTACTGGCTAAAGTGCGCACGCTCAGAGGTAGGCAGGTGGCGACGCACAGCAAGACGTGCAGCAGCATCGCGCGTGGCCCACTGTGAGCGAACAGTGGCGTCAGCATCAGCAGCGGGGGCAGGAGAGGCACCAGAAGTGAGGTCAAAGAGGGAGAGGCCGTCTGCCCTATCGCACTGTAAGAAAAGCTGCAGGTCATCTATCCAGACTTCAAAGTCAATGGCCCGACCCTCAGCGTCAAAAGCGAGGACACTAGGGGTAGCCATGACAGCAGTAGACTAGTAGCGCAAACAGTAGGGTGAGGGCAGTGCTGTGAGAGAGGCGCTGCTCTTACCGGACAGGGCGGCTCGGGCGGCTCGGCTGCAGGGCGGCTCGGCGACTCGGCGGCTGGGCGGCTCGGCTGCAGGGCGGCTCGGCGACTCGGCTGCTCGGCGGCTCGGCGGCTCGGCTGCTGGGCGGCTCGGCTGCTGGGCGGCTCGGCTGCTGGGCGGCTCGGCTGCTGGGCGGCTCGGGTGGCTCGGCGGCAGGGCGGCTCGGCGGCTCGGGTGGCTCGGCAGCAGGGCGGCTCGGCGGCCCGGCGGCTCGGCTGCTGGGCGGTTCGGCGGCCCGGCGGCTCGGTCGCTGGGCGGCTTGGCGGCTGCGGCTCCTGATCAGGGACGGCGGAGGGGCCGGTGGGAGGCGGCGTCGGAGCCGGGAAGGGCGGCGCCGGGGCCGTAGGAGTAGGCGCCGGGGTCGTAGGAGCAGGGGCCGGGGCCGTAGGAGTAGGCACCGAGGCCGCTGCAGGGGAGGGCGACGACGGGGCCGCAGGTAGGGCGGCGACGGGGCCGCAGGTAGGGCGGCGACGGGGCCGCAGGTAGGGCGGCGACGGGGCCGTAGGTAGGGCGGCGACGAGGCCGCAGGTAGGGCGGCGACGGGGCCGCCGAAAGGGGCGGCGACGAGGCCGCAGGTAGGGCGGCGACGGGGCCGCGAAAGGGGCGGCGCGACGGGGCCGCTAAAGGGCGGCGCGACGCGGCCGCGAAGGGCGGCGCGACGGGGCCGCGAAAGGGCGGCGCGACGCGGCCGCGAAGGGCAGTGCGACGGGCCCGCTAAGGGCGGCGCTAGGGGGCCGTGAGGGGCCTAGTGAGGGCGCGACGGTGATGAGAGCACACCGGGTGCGACTCGGGCCGGAGCGAAGCGCGCTCCGGGCAGGAAAAAAAAACTCGTAGTGGTGGGCCCTAGGAATCGTTCCCGTTAGGGAACCTGCTCGATACCATGAGAAGAAACAAGGAATGAATGAACTATGAATGAATTGGGTACAAGTACTAACCCTAATTGGGTTGTACCCCTTATGGTCTACCCCACTATAGCCTACACAATATGCATGAGCTATAATGTTCTGACACTCTCCCGTCGTTTTCCTCTCTCATGTTGCCCTTCGCCTCTCCCGTCGCCCTTCCTCTCTCGTTGCCCTTCCTCTCTCCCATTGCCCTTCCTCAATCCCGTCGCCCTTCTTCTTCCGCCTCCCGCCGCCCTCGCGTCCCATCGCAATTGCCTTCCCAACGCACTCCCGCCGCCCTCGCGAGCCATCGCAATCGCCTCCCGTCACCCTCCGTGTCGGCCTCCCGTTGCTCGTACCGTCGCTCGTCCCGTCGCCCGTCCAATCTCACGACCGTCGCTCGTCCCGTCGTTCGTTACGAACGCCCTCGCGAAATCCTCTGCCATCTCGTAGTAGTATCGACCTTTCTGCAGCCAACCAGTTCTGCTATATTTTCTTGATCTAATAATAGGAATTTTAATTTCGTAAATAATTACCTCCCCTCGCGTCATTCCTCTTCTCTTCCCTCCCCTCCCGTCGATCCCTCCTCAGGTCCTTGTTCCCGTTCCCTCGCTCTCTCTCCCTCCCTTCCCGTCGCCCTCGCTCTCTCCACTCCCTTCCCGTCGCCCTCGCTCTCTCCCCCCATTTTCCGTCGCCCTCGCTCTCTCCCCTCCTTTTCCGTCGCCCTTATTCTCTTCCCTCCCTTTCCGTCGCCCTTGCTCTCCCCTCCCTTTCCGTCGCCCTTGCTCTCTCCCCTCCCTTTTCGTTGCCCTCGCTCCAGCTCATCCCACCCTCCCCAATGCCCCTCCCATCTCCCTACCATTCCGCGGATTTTGCTCACGCAGATCTCCTCTCGTTTCTGTTGCACTATCTGTTCTTCTCTTGTCCTCTGATATCCTCTGTTTCTTGTTTTTCCCATGTTATTGATTTGCGTGAGTTGGACTTGCTTTGCATGAGTTGGACATGCTTCACGTTGTGAATTTGGCGCTGGATGTAAATGAGACTTGCACGTCGCAAACTTTTGAGCGACGCATTTGCACATGCTTGCGACGAATTTTGTTTGAGACGAAATGTGGAAACACGATCAGTATCATATGCGCCTGAAATAAAAAACAGGAGCACTTCAACTTTCAAGTGGACCCAACTAGAAGGAGGGGGTCACTATTTTAGCTGCTGGCTTTAAGCTGGCGAAAATGGGGGCGCTGGTCTAGCGGAAGGTGGCCACGGACAGCGAGGGCAGCAGTAGCATCGCGAGTAGTCCTTTGGGAAAGAAGGACACGGCCCGCTGAGTCAGAAGGGGCAGCGAGGGACCCCGAGGTATGCTCATACAGCGAGACATTTTCCCTAGCAACACTCTGCAGGTACCAGTGGAGGTCCTCTAGCCAGGACTCAAACTGTATCGGGTGGCCCTCGGCGTCAAAGGTGAGCACAGTGGGAGTCGCCATAGCAGCAGGAACGGCAGCAGCAGTGGCAGTGATAGCAGCAGCAGCAGCAAGACTAAAACAGCAGTAGGACAGAACAGCATGGGTGCGCGGCGCAGGGCAGCACTAGTGCATGGGGCGGCTCGGCTCGGCAAAGCGGCTCGGCAGGGCAGCTCGGCTCGGCAGGGCGGCACGGCAGGGCGGGCGCAGGCGGCAGCAGCAACTGTGCTGTAGCGCAGTAGCAGGGGCGTGAGCTGGCGGCACAGGCAGAGCAGCACAGGGCAGGGCAAGCGTGCGGGCAGGGCAAGCGCTCACGAGCAGGGCACGGTACAGGGCAGCGTGCAGGCGGCAGCTGCAGCAGCAACACTTGCGCGCGGGCAGGGCAGGGGCGCGGGCAGCGCTAGCAGGGCAGGGCAGAGGCACGTATGTGCTGGGCAGCCGGGTACGCACGGGCACGGGGCAGCGGGGCACGCGCTGCTGCTGGGCAGCAGGGCGCGCGCTTGCGCTGGGCAGCCGGGCACGCGCGGGCGCTGGGCAGCGGGGCACGTGCGGGCACTAGGCAGCAGAGCGCGCGCTGGCGCTGGGCAGCTGGGCACGCGCGGGCGCTGGGCAGCGGGGCACGCGCGGGCACGAGGAAGCAGGGCGCGCGCTGGCGCTGGGCAGCTGGGCACATCCTATATAAATGCATGTATCTCACTGCTATTGTCACTTCTGTCTAGATTCAAATTTCTCTACTGACAGGGTCTATACCAATCACAGAGCACTTCCGCCGCTACACACAGACGATCAATCATGCCATCCTATAAAAGAACCATCAGTTTGTAACAAATAGTTAAACCATTTTAAGTGTTCAACAACTCAAGAGATACGTGCTCCACACGGGGAAACCACGCAAGGTGCTCCATTAGAGAAGGCTTCAAGGCCGGGTTGAGAAACCAGGAACTCTGATTCAGCCGCGTAACAAATACACAAACATGGACACTGGCCAACATCTCAAGGTTGCGTGGCTGGCCGGGTTGTCCCAAACAATACCCTGATTTGCAGGGCAAGCTGGGTAAAACCCCCTGCAAAATAGAGCTATGTCTTGAACCTGCTGGAAAGGTTGCACACGCCATTTTACCTCGATAGTGCAATCCTCGTTCCAGGTTCATTTGCACACGTAACGTTGAGATAAACTATCCTGTCCTTCACTTCCACCTTCAGCAACAGCATCTTCATCCTGTCGGCATCCCAGTTCCTCCTAACGTGAAGGCCACTTACTTGGTTCGCCTGCCTGAGCATCAGCTTCAGTGCAACGATCGTTACTGAAGAGCCTGGTTACAGACACAGCGGTTAGGTTTGGCCCTTTTGAGGTCGTGGCATGGCGGGAAAGGCTGCGGCTCCTCAGGCGCTGCCCGATGGGATCGACAAAGACGAGGTGTGCGGTCTCCCTGTCGTGAACCTGTCCTCCTCAGTCCTTCCGTGCGTAGCTCGCAAGCATCTGGGTTTCTCGCGAGGCCTCCAGGCACATGAACCTTTACTGGGAGTTCATTCCGGGTTCGAACCCGAATAGATGCTTGCTTAGCGGTTTGTTGTTACTTAGTGAGGAACCAGATTCGTACGCTGCACGAGATTCGGTAGGTTGCACGCGACTCGTCAGTCAGTAGTCAATAGTCGCTTTAAACGCTGTGGTAGCAGGCAGCGGTTCGCCTGCGGAGTGATTAATCCCGGTGCTATGGAACTGAGTCGTGCTTTGCCATCGACATTCGCGATCCTCGTTTCAGTGTTTCTTCGTTATTGTTTTCCTGATCCACGCACAGATCTATGAGATGGCAGCTCAACAAATGGAGTACCGAGTGAGCCTATTCAATTCGTGAGTATTCACTCTCCGAATTCCGTCTGGAACCCCATCCTTCATGCCCCATACTCCCCTAGCCCTCTCCTCCCTTGCTTTTCCCTCGCCAACCCCTCTCCCTCTTTCCTCACTCTTTCCTCTCGTCTTTCCTTCCTCTTCCCCCCCTTCTCTCGTCGACTCTTTCCTTTCTCTTCCGTTCTATCTCCATCTACTTTGCTTCCCCGTACTTTCTCCCTCTCTCTACCAAGCCCTCCTTCACCCCTTTCGCCATATTCGTGATTGCATCAACGGGGCTGCATGAATGTGGCAGCTCAGCATGCTCTCTCTGTGCCTGTCCGTAGTTTGTAAACATCAACCTCTCACTTCCCCCTTCCAACTGGGTTTGCCTTTCTGCCCCTTTTTCTCCTTCCCCAATCCATTTCCTTATTCGATGCCAATGACAGCATGGTGGCAACGTGTTTTGACAAGTGCTACGAGAAGAAGTAAGTACTCAATTCGTCTTTCTGCCTTCCATCATTTACCGTCAAATGGCCTACTATAGCTCACGTTGTGATTTTTGTTGGTAAGGTAGCAAGCAACAAGCTTTGACTCACTGAGTAAGCTGCTCTTATCCTTCAACCAGTTGTCAGGATACATTTCTGTAGCACGAAGGTATGCATCGTTCTCTTCTTTTTAATCCTGTTGTTTGCACTGGTTCCTGTCATCTACCATGCCATCCATTCAGGTACAAGGAGTCGGAATTGAATCTTGGAGAGACTAGCTGTGTTGACCGATGCGTTTCCAAGTACTGGCAGGTGAGTTCAATTCAAGTTAAACCAACGATTTGTCCATGGATCATTTGGTTGGGAATATTTTGTTGCGTGTGTCAGGATAGTCCGTATGTCATTGCTGAAATGAGTTTGCTTGGCGAGTGGGGTGTGCTGCGAGATTCTAATGGTGGTACCGTATTGCTTTATGCCACCTGTGCATACAACAGGTGCGAGGGATCATTGGCCAATACCTTGGTGTTTCCGGCAGTGGGATGTAATGGCTGCAGGGAAAACATGTTCACCCATGTAATGCTGTTGTACCCTAGTTCCATAATTTGTAGCTGTCTTTGCTAGTTGAATTAGCCGAAGGGAATGCTTGCTGCGTTGAAGCGCGGTGTTTCCAATCGCGTTTCCTACGGGACCCGCAATCCTTCAGTTCCTTGCCCGTTTGGTGCTGCCGCATTCGAGGAAATGACGAACCGCCGTCATTTCTTGTTTTGAATTCCGATGGGCAGTGGTTTTGACCACCGTATCGCTTCGCAATCGCGCTGAATTCCCACGGGCAGTTTGTGGCCGTAACGCACATGGAAAGTTATTTTCTGGGGTAAACAAAATATAAACCCTCTCGGGAAAGACAAGTAAACATGGGAGGCATCAACCCTAAACACAATGTGGCAAGGTGTTTAGGGTTGATGCTCTTCTGGTTGCATGCCTTTTCCTAGAGGGTTTATTTTTGTTTGTCCCTGTGAAACTGTTTTGAGAAAAACAAACTGCCTGTGGGAATTGGGCGTGATCGCGGAGCGATGCGCAGTCAAAACCACTGCCCATTGGAATCGAAATTGTTAAAACACGGCGGTTCGTCATTTCCTCGCCGCATTCCCTAGGTTTCCCCCGCGGCGGGTTTTCTTCCAATCACCGCTGTTTCCCGTCTGACACAGATCCTTCCCACCGACCCGAAGGCCCGCCAAGCAGGATCGGGAATGCGATTGAAAACACCGCGTTGTTGCCTACCTATCCAACGGCTTCCTTCCATTTCCTGCAACTTCCTCCCTGCAGACCTGCAGCCGGCCTGATTGCCGCCTATCTAACCACTGACCACCATATCGAACCGCAAATAACACAGAGTCTTTCCTCTTTCTCATCATAGTGAGGGCCTTGCCAGCCACTGCAGGAATTCAGGCTTTCCTGCCAGAGCTGCAAGCGAGGTGGGATGGCTGTTTCCTCGTCGAAGCAAGTCGCCGTTCCGCTGTCCAATAGTAGTGCGTCCCTATAACACCCCCCCGCGGCCTGCGCCAGTACCGGAGATACTCAGAGGCGCAGCCGTGCCTGTTAACCCTTCGAATAATAGCCGCTAACGTACATTTGCAGAAAGAACTGCGAAAATAAAAAGGACAATTGTAGTGGAACGTACCATAGTTGCCACTACTCCTGCTTTTCCCAGTGCCCTTCATCCTCCGCGAAAATCTAGCACCTCTTTTATTCGGCAGCCAACGGGACCTTGTACGCCGCCTGACCCCAGCGTTCCTAATAGTACCATAGCAGTTGGAGTTCGCGCCATGGCTCAGCCAACTACTAGTACCCAGCAACAGCAGCAGCAGCAGCAGCAGGTATCGCAGGAGGAAAGCGACGCTGCGCGGCCGCTCGCCGCGCTCTCCGGGAGCCCTCCGCCGCTCGTGGAAGGTCCCAGCAGCGCACTCGTGCGCCTGCTCTTCGCGGACCTCTCTGGCCAGCGCCGCGTGCGGGTGAGTCGCTTCTCAAGAAGAGACGTTCGCCTGGATTCTCTTTACGTTTATGTTTCCAGCCGCTACCGCGCCTGCTCTTCGCGGACCTCTCCGCCGCTGGCAGCGCCGCGTGCGGGTGAGTGGCGTCGCAATCCGTGACGAGCCGCTCGACTGGATTCTCGTTAAGTGAATGCTCCCAAGCAGCCGCTACCGCGCGTGCTCTTCGCGGACCTGTCAGGGCCAGCGCCGCGCGCGAGTGAGTTGAACCTCATTCTGTAAAGTCCCGTTTGTCTGACTTCGCTCCAAGTGTAGTGTTTGAGCTGCGGCTGGCTCGCCTGCCTTTTCGCGAAGTGCGAAAAAGGCATTCGAAATGCAACTGCTATGGAGGGGCCTTTCTTTTCACATGCTGATTCTTCACAAAGTTGATACAAGCTTCCTTGGGAATTGCGATTACACAATGAGTGGCTGTTGGGACCACGAGGAGTCACGTCTTTCCCGCCCTTTTCCACCCTCCTGACTTCAATCTAACAAACCCCCCTTGCGATTTCCGCCAATCAGGTGGTTCCCTGGGACCGGTTCCGCACGCTGACGTGTCAGCAGGGGGTAGGCCTGGCGCGGTGCATCTACGCGTTCGCGTCGTTCGTGGATGGGCCCGCCCCCGGGTGTGGCCTGTCCGCCGTGGGGGAGGTGCGACTCATGCCTGACGTCAGCACGCTGAGGTCCCTCCCGTGGTGAGTAGAGCTGTAATAAGTGTCTCAGCATGCATCCGCACATGCATCAGCACTCTTGGCATCACCCTGCCTGCCCTGCCATGGCACACCGTGGAGGGTAACTCTTTCATATATCAACAGTCACACCATCTCGTTCTGTCACCCCTCCTTTACCAACCTCATCGTTTCCACTCCGTCATCGCCTCCTTTCCCTCGCCAGGTGTCCTAATCAGATGCTCGCGTTGGTGGATGCACACGTGGCGCCAGGTCAGCCGTTTGCCGTCTGTCCGCGCAGCACACTGAGGAGGGTGGCAGCATCGCTCAAGGACAGGTTCGGCCTGGTGAGTGGAGGGCAGGAATTAGAGGAGAATAAGTTGTTAGTCGACTCAAAACTTGTCCGCGCAGCACGTTGAGAGGAGCAGACGAATTTGGACTGGTGAGTGGAGGACATGATTTTGATGAGAATGAATGACTTTGAGGAGGTTTTGTGCGGTACATACATTCTAAACTTTTCCAAAGGGAAATTCTCGCATGTCAGGGTAATTGTACACTAGAGAGTACACTATCACACTCGTAGCTTGAATGTCTCGAATTTCGAGTGGTGAAATATCGGCGCATACCACCGCCACCACCTGTGAAAATGTCATATCGTCTCTCAAACAACTACACTGCATGCACTGTGTGCAAGCATGGTAGTGATGAGGGCATTCCATAACACTCTGTATTTGTGTGTGTGTGTGCGCGTGTGCATGTGTGTGTGTGCGTGTGCGTGTGCGTGTGCGTGTGCGTGTGCGTGTGCGTGTGTGCGTGCGTGTGCGGGTGTGCGTGCGTGTGCGCGTGCGTGTGCGTGTGTGCGTGCGCGTGCGTGTGCGTGTGTGCGTGCGTGTGCGTGTGTGCGTGCGTGTGCGTGTGTGCGTGCGTGTGTGCGTGCGTGTGCGTGTGCGTGTGTGCGTGCGTGTGCGTGTGTGCGTGTGTGGGTGCAGGTGCTGAGAGCCGGGTTTGAGAGCGAGTTCACTCTCCTCCACTCCATGACCCCATCGTACGTACCATTGCACCTCCCTCCCTCTCTCTCTACGTTATGGCGTATCATCGCACCTCCCTCCCTCTGTCTCTCCAAGCCACTCCTGCTCCACCCACACCCACCCCTACCTCGCTTCCTCCCCCTGACTTACCTCGCTGGAGCCCCCAGAGTAGCAGACCGCATGATTTAGCATGGTGCCTCATTTCTGGGACACTCTATACAAGGTGCCTCCTTTTGAGACGCCTCTTTACAAGCCGCTTCGTTATGAGGCGCCTCAAAAAGCGCTGGTGACATCCTCGTACCTGTCCCCTGCATGCTGTACGGTCCACTGCATGGCCCCCATCCCTCCCCCTCGCAACCCCAAGTACCTGTTCCGCTTTCTGACGTCTCGGAACGTTTTCCTGTCCTACACCCCTCGAGTTTTGAGACGTCTCAAAACAAGAACGTTCCCCTGTCCTACACCCCTCGTCCTAGCGTGGTCCGCGTGGACTGCACACTCCACTCCACTGCTCCTCCCCCATGCTATTCCCCGTTATGCCACCCATCCCCCCCCTTCCCCCCTCTTCCCCCTTAGCATGGTCCCCGTGGACTCCTCCCCCACTGCTCCTCCCCGCTCCTCCTCCATGCTCCGGCCGCTCTACACAGATATACTCCCCCCCCCCATCCTCTCCCCCCCTCCCTCCCTCCCAGCATGGTCCCCGTGGACCGCACGCTCTACTGCTCCGCCCTGGCGTTTGACGAGCAGGCGGAGCTGATGGGGGCCATGGTGGCTGCTCTGCACGGCATGGGCATACCCGTGGAGCAGGTGGGGGGGTGGGGGGGGCCATGTACGGGGCCATGTATGGGCCATGTATGGGGTCATGTATGGGGCCATGTATGGGGCCATGTATGGGACCATGTATGGGGCCATGTATGGGGCCATGTATGGGGCCATGTATGGGGCCATGTATGGGGCCATGTATGGGCCATGTATGGGGCCATGTATGGGGCCATGTATGGGGCCGTGTATGGGGCCGTGTATGGGGCCGTGTATGGGGCCGTGTATGGGGCCGTGTATGGGGCCGTGTATGGGACCGTGTATGGGGCCGTGTATGGGACCGTGTATGGGACCGTGTATGGGACCGTGTATGGGACCGTGTATGGGACCGTGTATGGGGCCGTGTATGGGGCCGTGTATGGGGCCGTGTATGGGGCCGTGTATGGGGCCGTGTATGGGGCCATGTATGGGGCCATGTATGGGCCATGTATGGGGCCATGTATGAGGCCATGTATGAGGCCATGTATGGGCCATGTATGGGCCATGTATGGGGCCGTGTATGGGGCCGTGTATGGGGCCGTGTATGGGGCCGTGTATGGGACCGTGTATGGGACCGTGTATGGGACCGTGTATGGGACCGTGTATGGGACCGTGTATGGGACCGTGTATGGGACCGTGTATGGGACCGTGTATGGGACCGTGTATGCGACCGTGTATGGGACCGTGTATGGGACCGTGTATGGGACCGTGTATGGGGCCGTGTATGGGGCCGTGTATGGGGCCGTGTATGGGGCCGTGTATGGGACCGTGTATGGGACCGTGTATGGGACCCTGTATGGGACCCTGTATGGGACCCTGTATGGGACCCTGTATGGGACCGTGTATGGGACCGTGTATGGGACCGTGTATGGGACCCTGTATGGGACCCTGTATGGGACCCTGTATGGGACCCTGTATGGGACCGTGTATGGGACCGTGTATGGGACCGTGTATGGGACCGTGTATGGGACCGTGTATGGGACCGTGTATGGGACCCTGTATGGGACCCTGTATGGGACCCTGTATGGGACCCTGTATGGGACCGTGTATGGGACCGTGTATGGGACCCTGTATGGGACCCTGTATGGGACCCTGTATGGGACCCTGTATGGGACCCTGTATGGGACCGTGTATGGGACCGTGTATGGGACCGTGTATGGGACCGTGTATGGGACCCTGTATGGGACCCTGTATGGGACCCTGTATGGGACCCTGTATGGGACCCTGTATGGGACCCTGTATGGGACCGTGTATGGGACCGTGTATGGGACCGTGTATGGGACCATGAAGGCATGATGTGCTGCAAAGAGGGCCGTGGCATGCATGGGGTGATGTTCATATGAGCTATGGCGTGTGTGGTGGAGTGGATCAGGTGGGTGAGTGCTGAAGCTCATATGGGCTACCATGGGGATACCATCGGTGTAGCCTAGCTTATATCGAGTTATAGATTGGCCTCTTTTTCCTGCACCCTTCCGCCCTCATTCCCTCATTCCCTCACTCCCTTTCTCCCTCCCACTCTCACCTCCTCCTTCTCCCTCTTGCAGCTCCACCCGGAATCGGGCGGCGGGCAGTTCGAGATAGCAGTGGGGCATGCAGCTGACGTGGCAGCAGCTGATAGGATCCTGCTGGTGCGGGAAGCAATCTCTGGGGTGGTGCGGAGAGCAGCAGCAGCAGGGGTAGCGAGTGGGGAGGTGGATGGCACGAGCAGCAAAAGGAGCAGCACACCCACGCATGTCACCTTCCTTCCACAGTCAGTTTTCGTACACTTCCTCGTGCAATCGTCTGCTCACGATCCCTCCTTTTATGACCACCCTCTCACAAACCCTCCTTGTACAATCCTCTCACATGGATGTTCTGGTTGGTGGTATACGGAACATTCACGCCTGTTCTCGTTGAGTCAGCCCGCCCCTCGACTCTCCATCCCGCCCCTCGACTCTCCATCCCGCCCCTCGACTCTCCATCCCGCCCCTCGACTCTCCAGCCCGCCCCTCGACTCTCCAGCCCGCCCCTCGACTCTCCATCCTGCCTGTTCGTTGCCATCCTCTCTCTCCATTCCCCAATTCGCCCTCTCCTGGCGTCTTCCGTTGGTGCAGGCGTTTTTTCAGAATTCTCTAACAACGCCCGCAGAGTCCCCATCCTACCTGTTCCTCGCTGACCCATCCTCTCTCCATGCCCCTTCCCGCCCTCTCTCAGAGTCTTCCCTCGCGACGCAGCCAATGGCAGCCACGTCCACGTCAGCATATGGCGGGAGGTCACCGAGGGGACTGACACATCATCATCATCATCAGCAGCAGTGGCAGCTGCAGCAGCAACAGAAACCTCCGCGGGTGCACCGATCATGATGTCAGAAGGAGGACGCACTTACATCAACGCTTTTGCTGCAACGGGGCAAGCGAGAGAAGGCGGGCAGGCAGAGCAGCAGGGAGGGCAGCAGCACGGCATGTCGGAGGAGGGGCAGCAGTTCATGGCCGGGGTGATGGCGCACCTGCCCTCCATCATGGCTCTCTCCTGCCCCCTGCCCAACAGGTACAGCCTCCTCCCTGTCACATCCCTGCTATCCCTCGTCGCTCCCAGTCATGGCCTTGTTCCTACGTCCCCACCTCCTCGCCTCCCTCTCCCTGTCTCCCGCCGTTTGATTGAATCATGTGCTGCATTTTTCTACAGTATATCCTTAGTCCCACAACAACTCCTCTCCCCCTCCGGCCCGCGCTGTCCGAATCTTGTGTTGCTCACAGCTACGAGCGCCTGGGCCCAAACAAGTGGACGGGGGCCTTCCAATGCTGGGGGCATGAGAACCGCGAGGCTGCTGTGAGAGTGGCTGCTCCCCCCACCGATACTGCCAACGGTGCAGCAGCAGCTCCTGCTAATAGCACAGCTGCTGGTGCTGCTGACGGCGCAGCTGCTGCTGCTGCTGCTGCTGATGAGGCAGCAGCGTTTCAAGTTACCAACTTCGAGGTGAAGGCGTGTGACGCGTGTGCGCAGCCGCACCTGGTGCTGGCAGCCATTATTGCTGCTGGCATGGATGGGCTGGAGAAGAAGCTGCAGCTGCCAGAACCTGTTGGTACGTGTCCTTGCTTGCGTGGCTATGTTTGTGAGTGTGTTTGTTATATCCCATGTGTATGTGAAGGCATGTGATCCGTGCATTCTGCCGCACCTGGTGCTAGCATTGCGGCCACCATTGCTGCCGGCGTGGATGGGCTCGAGAAGAAGTCTCCACTGCCAGAACCCATAGGTACGTGCCCAAGAGTGTCTGTGGGGTGTGGGAGGGGAAGGGGAAGGGAAGGTGGAGAGGGGGGTGGGACGGGGTGGGGATGTGATTTCATGGGTATGGGACGTGTGATACCGTACGTGTGCTCAGCTGCACTTGGTGTCAGCTGCACTTGGTGTCAGCTGCACTTGGTGTCAGCTGCACTTGGTGTCAGCTGCACTTGGTGTCAGCTGCACTTGGTGCCAGCTGCACTTGGTGTCAGCTGCACTTGGTGTCAGCTGCACTTGGTGTCAGCTGCACTTGGTGTCAGCTGCACTTGGTGTCAGCTGCACTTGGTGCCAGCTGCACTTGGTGTCAGCTGCACTTGGTGTCAGCTGCACTTGGTGTCAGCTGCACTTGGTGTCAGCTGCACTTGGTGTCAGCTGCACTTGGTGCCAGCTGCACTTGGTGTCAGCTGCACTTGGTGTCAGATGCACTTGGTGTCAGCTGCACTTGGTGTCAGATGCACTTGGTGTCAGCTGCACTTGGTGTCAGCTGCACTTGGTGTCAGCTGCACTTGGTGTCAGCTGCACTTGGTGCCAGCTGCACTTGGTGTCAGCTGCACTTGGTGTCAGATGCACTTGGTGTCAGCTGCACTTGGTGTCAGATGCACTTGGTGTCAGCTGCACTTGGTGTCAGCTGCACTTGGTGTCAGCTGCACTTGGTGTCAGCTGCACTTGGTGTCAGCTGCACTTGGTGCCAGCTGCACTTGGTGTCAGCTGCACTTGGTGTCAGCTGCACTTGGTGTCAGCTGCACTTGGTGTCAGCTGCACTTGGTGTCAGCTGCACTTGGTGTCAGCTGCACTTGGTGTCAGCTGCACTTGGTGTCAGTTGCAATCTTTGCTGTTGCCATGGATGGGTATGGGTTGGAACTTGGAGCGGGAGCTGTCACTGGTGGAAGGAACCTACTAGCGCATGCCTGCAAGGTGTATGCATGGTACAATGCTATAAACGCATGTGATGGATGTGATAAGATGTGACGTTTGTGAAAATATTTGAGACGTCTCAAAAAGCACATGCATGGTACAGTACAGCGATATAATGCATGTGATGGATGTGAAATGATGTGACGTGGGTGATACGTGAGATGCATGCGCATGCACGCTTGGTGCTGCTAGCTGCAATCGATCCCTCCTGGTTTTTCACCAAGGAGGGCTCGCTCCTAATCTCTCACCTTCCTCTTAACCTCCATGCCTGCCACCCTCTTGCAACCCCCCCGTGTCATCCTCAAGTGGACTGATTCATTCCCCCACCCACACCTCGTTCCACCCCCTACCACTCCCCTCCACCCCTCCAGACGTCAACCCTGCTGACCTTCCTGCCGAATCTGCTCCTCCCCGCCTGCCCTCGTGCCTGGAGGACTCACTAGCGGCCTTTGAGGCGGACACTGTCATGCGGGCAGCACTGGGGGAGGCCATGGTGCAAGCGATTGTGGCCGTGCGCAAGGTGAGACCTGGGGAGGGTGTTTCAGGGAAAAGTGGCCATGACCCCACTGTCACTGAGGGGTTTATCAGAGAAGGGTGACCACCAAAGGAGCACCTTGGTGTGTCAAGAGAGGAGGCACTGGGAGATGGGATGGTGCATGCAATGCAACCCTCCCCCACCCACAACCCCCTGCCCTTCCCCCCGCCGCCCTTCTCCCCCTCCTCGTTTCCCCCAATCCTTGTACGGTACTAACCCTGCCTTCAATGGCTTGCTGCTTTGACCTTGGCCTTGTCTTCCAATACCCACAACAGGCTGAGATCCAGCATTACACTGGAAGAGCATCCATGGCTAGCCAACTTGTACTGAAATATTAGTAATATGTTACTACCACTTTTCTTGTTTGTGTGTATGTTTACGTGGACATTCTGTGTAAAAGCATGTAATGTTGTACCGTAGATATGAATCACAATGTCTTTTGATTCACAATTAAGTGCAGGCTACTAGCAAACAGCACATCGTACCTCATGAACGCCGAGTGAGTAGGTGCCAGTGCCTAATATCCACAACGCTCAGAAGCAGGAGTCCCATGTTCAAAGCTGAGGTAGTAAATGTCACAACTGTCGTGCATTTACATGTATACAGGGAAAACCAGAATTTACGGTAGACTATTTACATGTGCTACGACCCTACTCGTCATCATTGATGAACTTTCCTGTACCGGGGTTGATAGCCGCGACGAAGAAGAACACGATACTCGCCAGCAGCAGCGGCTCCAACTCAAAAATCGGCAACCCAGTCTCAATATTCAGCTGCGCCAGCGCGCCTCTCCCAGTAATCACCTCGCCAACCAGACTCGCGGCAAACCCTAATTGAGCCATGCGCCCCACGAACAGCTCGTTCGCCTTGGTAAACCCGAACAGGGGCCCGTCCTCGCTCAGTCCGAGCGCGGCCTTGAAACTGCCGGGCTTCACCGGCGGACCCGCAGGCGCCTCGTCGTCGACGAATCGCCCGCGGTCGCCCAGCCCGCCGATCGCGCCGAGCACGGTGAAGGCGATGAAGAAGAGGAGGAGCGGCTCGGCTTCGGTAATAAGAATTCCGGTTTCCAGGTTCAGTTGCGAGAGGATTCCTTGCCCGGTTACCGCTTCGCCGAGCAGCGACGCGGCGAAACCGAGCATTGCCACGCGGCCGACGAAGAGCTCGTTCGCTTTCGTGAAGCCGAAGCCGCCGGATGTGCCGAAGATGCCGTCTTCGGTACGGAGTTGCTTCTTAACGGGAGTTGCCTTTGCGGGGACGGCGGATTTGTTGAAGTTGAGGAGGGCAGTTACACCTCGCCTGCAGGGAGCAATGGCGGAAGCACCTGCTAGGCGATGGGTTGAGATTGAGGCGCCTTTGACGGCTGTGCTGAAAGAGAGAGCAGAGGGCGATTGGAGAGCGACTAGGGAGGAAGCCATTGCGGAAGAGTAGTGGAGGAGGAGAGATGTTTCAAGAATTGGAGGTGGGAAGGGGGTCGCTGTGTTGCTGTGTCCCTTGGACGCGGCACCTCAAGCAATTTTGCACGATCGATCGCAGGATCGCTGATTCAACCGTACTGAAATCCTGCTGAAAGCATTTCAATCTTTTGAAACCATTTTAAAATCCTAAAACATTCGAACCTGCGCAGGATCGATCGCAGGATCGGTGCTAGAGGTGCCGCGTATGAAGGATGGATGATAATCGATTCGGTCTGGCATGGAGAATTTGTACTATTTTTGTCGAGCCGCGGATTGGAATTCCAGTGGTGCGAATCGAGCTCAATTCCTGAAATACACTGGACATTCATTGTGAGACGTGGCTGCCCAACTGGAACGCCACGGTGGATGGGCCGATTCAGCGTTTGCCAAAATTGAGACAGAGGTTCAGAGCGCGGTACACCCAAGGAAAGATCGCTGCATTTTGAGGATCACGTCGGCGATCCTTGCGGAACAGTGTCCCACCTACTACAGTACAGTGATCACTGTGTCAGGTGGTGTACCAACAGAGGTGGGATCGGGAACATGTGTAGTCAATGCTACACAATCTTTGTGATGTCCGTAGGATCATCGTGACTGCCAATCTCTTGGTGATCTTTGCAACTCTGTACCAAAGTCAGGGTGATCCTTGTTGACGAAAAGCTTTCCTTTCGCAATCAGGTCGTACATCTGAAACGAGGTCGCATCAAATCAAAACATTTCGAAAATGAAAATCTCACCAATGAGGTTGTTTCGTCTCAGTATATTACACGGCCAACATATGCACGCGAAGTATCAACGTTCGTGACTCGTTGCGATTCGCCTGGTCGCAGAGGATCACCAATGCAAAATTGGAATTGGTACATCAACGAGGATCGTAATGTGCCTACAAAATTTGTTGTTTTGCTACCAATGATCCTACGATTGGGGTGACGGTGATCTCAGCTAAGTGATCCTTAAAATACGCCAGGTGTACCGCGCTCTCAGACGCGTGGACTTTTGTTACCATCAAGTTCGTCAACACGCGGAAGAAGAGGACGAAAACGCCCCACGTCAGATCTCGGACTAGAGGGTGTGAGGTTTGGAGTGGCTTCTGGAACCTTTTTAGCCCATCCAGTGGCGTCTATAGTGCCGTTGACCGCCTGTGACCTGATTTGTTGGACGGAAGTCGGAAACCTAGGGCCCACCACCACCAACCTTGGTCTGTTGTTCGCGTCTTATTACAATGCGTGATTGTTTACAAGAAAACTCTCGTCTGAAATAATCCATGTCATATGCTGAGCGAAGTAGCAATCTATGCAGACACAGTATACGGAGCACCACCAGGAACGGGGTGCTAGGAGGAGGGGGTGACATTGGTGTTTGACATGGTTCATGCGCGCAACCATGCTAGAGAACATTTTATGTTATTTACAGCTTTAGAACACTGCGCATCATATTTAACTTCATGAAGCTTGGGGCAGTTTCGCGTTGGCGGCTTTTGAGCCTTCAATTTCTCGCTGCAACAGGCTGAGATCCAGCATTACACAGGAAGAGTATCCATGGCTAGCCAATTTGCACAGAAATATTAGGTTATCATGACTTCTTAGCTTCTGGTTTTCGTATAACCTGGTCAATCTGTGTATAAGCTTGTGATGTCTTAGATATGGTGCAGTACTGGTAGTTAGTAGTAGAACGCAAGCTAGCAAAGAACACATCATATTTCATGAATACTTTGTCAGCAGGCGCATACAGTCGTGTCTAAGCAGAATTCGGTATATTGTTCTGAAGCTGAGGCAGTGAATGTGTACAAGCAAAGCCAAAACCTACGGTATACTATTTACATGTGCTACGACCCTACTCGTCATCATTGATGAACTTTCCTGTACCAGGGTTGATAGCCGCGACGAAGAAGAACACGATACTCGCCAGCAGCAGCGGCTCCAACTCAAAAATCGGCAACCCAGTCTCGATATTCAGCTGCGCCAACGCACCTCTCCCAGTGACCACCTCGCCAACCAAGCTCGCGGCAAACCCTAATTGCGCCATGCGCCCCACGAAAAGCTCGTTCGCCTTGGTAAACCCGAACAGTGGCCCGTCCTCGCTCAGTCCAAGCGCGGCCTTGAAACTGCCGGGCTTCACCGACGGACCCGCAGGCGCCTCGTCGTCAACAAATCGCCCGCGGTCGCCCAGCCCGCCGATCGCGCCGAGCACGGTGAATGCGATGAAGAAGAGGAGGAGCGGCTCGGCTTCCGTGATAGGAATTCCGGTTTCCAGATTAAGTTGCGAGAGAATTCCTTGCCCGGTAACGGCTTCGCCAAGGAGCGACGCGGCAAATCCGAGCATCGCCACGCGTCCGACGAAGAGTTCGTTCGATTTCGTGAACCCGAAGCCGCCGGATGTGCCGAAGATGCCGTCTTCTGTGCGGAGTTGCTTCTTAGCGGGAGTGGTTTTAGCGGGGACGGCGGATTTGTTGAAGCCGAGGAGGGCGGTGACACCTGGTCTGCCGGGAGCAATGGCGGAAGCGGCTGCTAGGCGATGGGCAGAAAGCGAAGACCCTTTGACGGCTGTGCTGAAGGAGAGGGCAGAAAGCGATTGGATCGCGACGAGGGAGGAAGCCATTGCGATACGTTGCTGGAGTTTGAGCCGAAGAAGTAGCTAGCAAGTGCTGCGATGGATGAGGGAGAAGTCAAACTGGGAGGAGCTGATGAGTAATCTCGTTCGAGGGTGGGGAATTTATTATGCTTGCCGGGCCGCGAATTCGAATTCCAGCAGTGTGATAGCGAGCTCAAGGCAACAGACATTCATTGTGAGACGTGGCTGCCCAACTGGAACGCCACGGTGGATAGTCTGAATCACTGTCTTGCACTTTTGGGACGTACGTTCAGCCGCGTGGACCTTCTGTTACCATTGATGTCGTCAACGAACAGAGCAGAGGACGAAAGCGCCCCACGTCAGATCTCTGACTCCAATGGCTTCTGGCTTTTGGAACTTCCTGGGCTATCCGGAGCCGACAATAGCGCCGTTGACCGCCTGTGACCTGATTTGTTGGACGGACGGAACGGAAGTCGAAAACCTGGGGCCCACCAAGCTTGCTCCTCTGTTCGCGTTAATAACAGTGCGTGATTATTTACAAGGAAACATCATCTTTGATAATCCAAGTCATATTCTAAGCGCAGTAGCAACCCAGGGATATGCAGACACAACCATGAGGTGCCAGGAGGAGGAGGGGTTGACAATGGTGTTTGACGGTTCATGCATGCAACTGTGCTAGGGAACAATTTATGTTATTTACCGCTTTAAAACACTGCGCACCATATTCAACCTGATAAGGTCGTTTGTACCCCAACGAAAATGATGCTGTGCTTGGGCAGCCCCGCATGGCGATGTCCAGTTGGTCATTTCTAACTTCCCTTCTTCAAAGCCACATCATGTGCTTCCGTGGACCCCGATATGGCCACACTTCGTTGAGCTCCACATCACTCGTCCTAGAATTGCGTCAGTCAAGGACAGATTTTCAGAATTCTGGGGCGTTTCTTGATGTTGTCGTCCAGCTTGGCAGCCAACTTCAGCGAATCACGGCAAACGAGGAGATCCTAAATCTTCTCACACGTGTCTACCTCGGGTGTATTCAGGCACTGACACTTGAGCAAAGGAATAAATATCCGACTCAATCCATTGTCGGAACACTAAGTTTTGCGTGTAATATAACGTGAAAGATGGCGGTCATTTAGGAAACCAGACGTTTCAGACATTCACACAGACGCACTTCATCTTTCGTAAGTTCGCCCTGGAATAATCTGGCTTTCCTCAGGAAAAGACTGTGCTGGGAGATTCTGTTCTCCTCACTGGTCCATTTTCCAATGCATCTCTTCTGAATCTGGAATCACAAAGGAGGTTCGACTTTTCCCTCAGCTGAAGGGGTTCTTTCCTCTCCGGAGTAGCAGAAGCAACTTCAGTTTCCACGCCCTCCTCGGCTCCTCGACTTCGTTGTTCTTTGAGCTTTCGGTTAGCCATGGAGGCCTTTTGCCTTGCTCGACCAGCCCTTGTGGTGGCTCCCGGCACCATCCGCACACTCCCAGTGCGGTCAGCGCGGTCCAATGCGAGAGTGGTCTGCGCCATCAAGTTTCCGGGTTTCGGCTTCACTGCCAAGAATGAGAGCGAAGACAACGAATCTTACGCTGGAGCCGACTCCGCCACGACGTGAGCTTCGAGATTCTCGCCTGAGATGTCTATCAATGCTTGATGCCACCGCATTGTTTTACCCCAGTGCTCCTTTCCTTGACCGGCAATGCCACTATAGAGCCTTATTTTCCGTCCCCTAAGTTTCAGAGTTCCTGATGCTCATAGCTCGCCATCCTGAACCGTTTACCTTCTCCAGTGTGTTCCCCGCGGAGGCGTGCGACGAGCTGGGAGGCGAGTTCTGCAATGCCGAGGGCGTGTTCGCTGAGGTGAAGCTGGAGTCAAAACCTGAACCCGTCGTCAAGCAGGTCGAAGGGAAGGATGTCGGCGTGGTCGACTACGACGGCCCTAAGACGTACGTTCGGAGTTGCAATGTGATTTGTATTCAGTCTAAATCTACCATGTTCAATGAATGCGATTTACTGTCACATGAAGCCTGTCCTCTAAGAAGGTCCTACGACGTACGTCCGAAATCGCAGCCTGTTATTGCATTGGAGAATCCGTTTTGCATTGAATGTGTGGACCATACTCGCCACGTGAGAACTGTGTCACGAATCAGTTGCCCGCTTTTTTTACCCACGATTACATGGTTTGGGCACCTTCGTCTCAAAGCTCTCCAGAGCGAGTGGCGTTGGCTTTCTCGTGGCTCTCAAACGGGCTATTTTTCTCTCTCTTTTGCTTCTTTCGTGCAGCGTTTTCCCCGGCGAGGCATGCGACGAGCTAGGAGGAGAGTTCTGCGAGCCTGATTACCAGGAGGGCGTTGGTGCCGAGAAGAAGCTCTGAGCGTAAAATAAGCAGTTATACTGGTTAGTACGAGACGCATGATTGTATATCCTTCTCTTTATTGCGCAATATCTCGATTTAATTACCCGTCATATTGAGCAGTCACTTGCAAACAGGGCAACCAGGACCAACCGCGACCGTTTGTAGAGTCTGACCATGTCTTTAAAAACTGTTGGCGGACGGTTTTCTCGCGTCTCTCCCAACCTCATTCCTTTCTGCACACCCGCACCAATTATCCCTCGCCTCCCTGTTTCCCTGAACAAGCCTGTTTCCGCGACCTCTGCCTCCTCCATCTCCGGCTCAGCCTACTTGTCCTATTCTCTCGAAGCCCTGTCATCGCTTCCCCTCACGTTCCACCCCACTCCCCTATCGAACCTACCCTCATGCGTCGCCGTCGCCCTGCCCATCGATTCGCGCTTCCACATTGGTGAAAGTGAAATCCCAGCGCAACACTGTTCACACCCGCAGCCTGAGAAGCAAGGCAGCACGCTAGTACCTGTCACTAGTCTCCATATGGGTTCTGTTCCGACTCTCGAAATGCAAGTCCGGTAGTCAGGCTGCTACAGAGTTCTGGGTAAGTTAGGTCCTCAGTGGATGCAAGCTAAGGAGAAAGAAACTGGTGCTGCCTCAGCTTGGCGAAACACTGCTGCCTCAGCTTGGGGAAACATGTTGCATTTGTGGCTGGGGTCTATCTAAATCCCTAAAAGTAAACCAAAGAATCACACCCAGGCATTGTCAGTGAAGAGCAAATTAGAGAGAAAGTTGCAGGCATGCACATTCACAGGAGGTTCTGTATTGGTTTATAACTTCAGTAGTGGGATTTTCACAACATAATGGGGTATGCTTCATAAGAAGGTGCCGTACCATGTTTTGTCCCTCACCAAAGTTATGGCTGGTCGTTTCTTCTGAGGGACTGCCTTGCCTTCCATTGGCAGACCCTTTGTCTATACCGGTACTGGCTGTACCGTAATCTGTGACATTCTCTTGGGATGTAGTAGCGATTTTGTATCAAGGTACATCTTGCATTCGTCTTAAAATTATGAAGGCAATAAAACGGAAATCCGGAGCACAGCTATGAGAAAACAGTCTTGGATAAATAAGTAATCAGTTGATGACACTACAAATCATCTGAACACGGTAGTTCCTCCCTAATCGAGATTAACTACAGTGAATCACCCTGACATGGCACGACGCGGGAAACCTTGATTTCACATTCCTCAGAGATTTCACCCAACCTCGAAAATCGATTTTCACCCACAGACCTCCTCCCGAGTCTGGCCGACGACTAGTTTTCGTGGTTTTGCCTTCAAGCTGGAACCACTACGGCGGAGTTTCACCACCGTCACAATCGCATGGCTCTCATATAGCTGAAACGGAGGACTTACGAAGATCTAGCTGGATCAGGAACAATACTCAGTCGCCTCGTCTTCACTGAAGTGGACAGTGGCTGATTCCGACCACGAAAAAGTCGTTGCTGTTTCAAAGGTTTTGTCCATACCAGACTTGAACTCTAGGTCTTAGTCGCAGGAGCTTAAGCGAGGCGAGAATTGGCCAATATGTTGGTGAGAACGTACCAGCGGAAACGCAGAGGGGTACCGAGCGGTTCAGATGACTCGTTCGCGGAGTCAGCGTCGCAGGACTCGCAGTCGTTCTTCTCGTCGCAGTCGCAGGAGTTTCAACTGAACGGCCTTGCCTCGTCCCAAGTACGAGCCTGTGGTTCCAGCCCGCGGTCGGCTTTCATTCTATGCATATTTGGAGAAAGAACGAATCAGACTAGTAAACATGCGCGATTAACTGTTCATGACATGCTCCTTATGCTCCTTTTTTACGCATCTGTCTGCATTTGCGTGCACTTGTCAAGCCTGATTCCTGCTTGTCGTTGTGTTTCTGCTTCGCAGAACTCTGAATGGTCGCTAGTGGGCAGCGATGATCCCGAAGCCATGCTGGAGCGTCCACTTTCGTCCCACCGCAACGCCAACCCCCCTGGTGGACTTTTCTCACCGGAATCCGAACCTCTGCATCACTCCTATTCCAAACCTGACGCTTTTCGCGGGTTTCTGTCCCAGCCGACACGCTCCAGTCTCCCACCTCCTGGGCCCTCTCGCACTAAAATCGAACCCAACCGAGCAGAACCACGCCGGCGATCAGCAGCAAGCTGGCGAAGCCAGATGGACGGTGGAGATGATTCCAGCGGCTTTTTGAACCACGTGAAGATGAAGAAGGGCGGTAAAGGTATCCAGAGTCAGGGGAGAAAACAAGGCAGGTGTGGCAAGGCAGCGAGCGCATCTCAAGAGGCGGATGTAGAAAATATAGGGCAACCAAGGCCGGGCGATGGGACGGGGAAACAGGGTAGTGAGCGAGAGATTGATCCGGAGGAGGAAGAGCTTCGGGAGCTGGAAGCGCTTTTCAAGTCTCCAGTGCACCACAGCTCGTTCCTGACTCAGAAGCACAGCAGCTCCCTCATGCCTGCTGCAGTAACTGCTGCCGCGGCAGCAGTAGCAGCGGCAACAGCAGCATCAGCAGCGGGGATGGTGGCAGCGGCAGCAGCTGGCGCATCCCCCCAATGGGATCACAGGAGCCGTATTCACAAGACTCAGAATTTCCAGGGCCTAGAGGCGCCAGTCTAATGGAACCTGAGGAGTCAGATTTCCGGGGGCCTAGAGGGACGAGTCTGATGGAGGCGCAGGAGTCGGGTGAGATGATGGCGAGTCTGGATGAGGCCATGTTTGCACTCGATGGGCTCAAGCTGCGGCATCCAATCAGGGTGCAGAGATCAGCTGCCACGTCACTGGCGTCCATCTGCTCGGCTGTGGACCGCCGTCGCCTGCTGCGCTCGCAGGGGTGGGTTGGTTGGCTTGGCAGCAGGTCGTGTGTCTTAATCACTTTCGTGTTGCCTGGTTGGCTTGATGGTAGGCGGTGGGCTCTCAAGGCGTTCTTTGCCTAATTGCTCTTGAGAGTTAGGTCTCACATGTTGTCCCTGTTCCATGGCTCACACTTTAATAGTTTTGGGAATCCTCAAACCTAGGTACACCGTTGTCCATGTCTGTTCCGCTGCTCTCACAGGCTAATAAAGCAGATCATGGATGCTCTTCTGCTTCTACCAATAACGGATCATCCTCTAGCGTTGGCAGCAGCGGCTATTTTCTTCTTCGTCTCCTCAGATGTGAGTTCCCGTCTGCCTGCCAATGCGCCTGTCATTTCTCTGCCGGGACTTTGGTGTCTGCATGTGCTGATTAAGGGCTTCCGCCTCTCGTTGTGCTCTACGTCTCCTCCCATGAGCATGTTCATGCAAGTTTCTTTCGGGCCTGTTTCTATGCGTCTTCCCCTTTCTTCACTTGCTCCTTCGTGACGCCCCATTCACCGATTTCAGGACGTGGAGAGCGACTTTCGAGACCCCTCCCACGCGCTCAGCTTCCTCCTCGCCCTCCTCAAGCACCACATCGCTCCCTGCCCTCCACTGATTGTTGAGTCGACTAAATGTTTTCCCTTGACCCCCTCCCCATTCATTCACCCACTCAGGACGTGGAAAGTGACTTCCCAGATCCCTCCCACGCGCTCAGCTTCCTCCTCGCCCTCCTCAAACACCACAGCGCCGCCGCCCCTCCGCCTGCCGCCCCAAGCCCCCGTCCCGCACCTGCATCTGCTGCCACCCGTGACAAGTCTCTCCCTGCCCGGGCAGGTTCCCCCTGGCAAGAATGCCCCGTCAAGGGGGGGGAGAGGCGGGAGGCGGAAGCTGCTGCAGCAGCAGAGTGTAAGGTCAGGAAGCTGTTCCCGAGAGGGGGTGGGGGAGTGATGTGGGATGGGGAGGAGGAGGATGGGGAGGGGGAGGGGGTGCGGGAGGAGGAAGCGAAGAGAGGCCGTGTTGGTGGTACTGGTGGTGGTTCTGCTGCTGGTGGTCCTGGTGATGGTGGTGGTGGGTCGTCGGATGTGACTGTTGTGGCGCTGGTGTTGGCCACATTGAAGCGGATCTGCTCCTCTGTGATCGCCCTCCAAGGTCTTTCCCCGCCTTTGCCCTCGGGCACTCAATTCGCCAGGATGCAATCATTGCGTTGCACCTTGTGCTCTGGACGCGTCTGGGTTCCCCTTCAGGAGTCGCTACAAACAGCTCACTGTCAAGGAGGATGTCTCTTCTTCCTGTTGTTGGTTGTGTGTTGCTGGATGGATGGATGGATGGTGCTATGCCGAAGACTGCAACACCACCATGGCAACTTCCCAGATTAAGCGCGTTTTTCCCCTTTTCCCTCTTCTTTCCCTCATCTTTCCCACTTCCTTCCTTCTTCATTTTTTGTTCGTTCCCTCTTCCTTTGCTCTTATATCTTTGTTCTTTCCCTCTTCGTTTTCCCCCTCTTTCCCCGGCAGCAGCACCAGACAACACGCTGCCGCCCTTCTCCTCCGGTCAGCCCGGGCGGCATCAGCTCATGCGCGTGGGCCTCAAGGACGAAATGCGCCGCCTGGGAGGGCTGCACCTGGTGGCAGCCGTGGCTGCCAGGCACATGCTGCAATTTTCCTCTCTCTCCACGTCCACCCATGAGGTAAGGAATGCAAAGCAAAGGTGCTCTTTGCTGACTTGTAGTTTCGGAGGGCTGCACTTGGTGACGGCTGTGGCTGCCAGGCATCACCACTCCATTGCTACTCCCTCACCTCTGACTCTGGCGTTTGTTTTTCCAGCCACGTGCAGGCTGCCTTGGAGCGAAAGAAGCAGAGAGGGAGGCATGGGGAGACGCCAAAAGGCGGAGGCTGGGGAGCAAGGAGCATCCATTTGGATTAAAGAAGAAGCACCACTTGCAGCAGAAGCACAAGCGGATGGGTGATGCTGAAGCAGCAGCAGCAGCCAATGAGGGCTTGACACATGGCGGAAGAATTTCCACCGGTGTTGATGTGGCGACAAGCTGTTTGGGCGTGTTGGAGCATGTCACGTTCATGAGCCGCGATAACCAAGTGTGTGCTGTGCACCCCCTCTGCTCGTTCCAACCCTCTTTTACTTTGAAGTCAATTGAAGCCAGTAGGTTGTGTGAACTGTTTGAGGGTCTGCACACGATTTTCCTTGGTTGTTGTTGTTGTTGTCTTTTTTTTTTTTTTTTTCGCCCTTGTTTAGTGTTTTAATCACAACGTTGTTCAACATCTGTCTTTTCCCCTCCAGACTCTCTCCTTGCTCACTGACACTCTGCCTGGAGTTGCTAATAGTGTTGACTAAATAATGAGCCCATTTCCACTTACCTCCGTCCTTGTATCCCCTCGCCCACCAGGACTATCTCATCCGCCTCTCCTTGCCCACTGACACTCTGCCTGGAGCAAAGCGAAGAAAGTTGTCTGGCTGCCACACCGCCTCTCCCGCTGCCGTGCCCCTCAGGGAAACAGCAGCCTTGAGTGGGGCTAAAGGGAAAGGGAATGGAGTCAGCATGAGTGAGCGATCGTTTGTTGCTCTCCTGTTGGAGTGCCTGGAACATCTTGCAGGTGATCTCACTGCTGCTAGGCAATAACCGGCATTTTGCTGCCTTGGTTTTCTTAAGACTCGAGGTTTTTTTCTCTCTCTCCTCATTTGCTAGCTGGCTCTTTCTTTACTCTTCTTCTCCGCCTTCCCCCCAAACTCCGTTCCCCCCCTTCTTACCCTCCTTTCTCAACTTCCCAACCCCCTTTTCACCCTTCCCGTCCCCCCTTTTCCGAATCCACTTTTCCCCCCTCAACCCACGTCCCCTGTTTCAGGTGGTGGGGCCGTTCAAAGCTCAAGGGGCAAGGAGAGCGCTAGCACTTCAGGAACAGATTCCGAGGGGGATGAGGGAAGAGCAGTGGGAGGGGCAGTGGGGGCCAGTGGTGGGGGAAAGGTTATTCTGGGCGATTCTGTGCCTCTGGGCTTGGGGCGAGAGGAGGGGAGTGAGGAGGGCGAAGAGGGGAGTGGGGAGGACGAGAAGGGAAGTGGGCGAAATGGAGGGAAGAGAGTGTGTGGGGTGGCTGCAAAGGGGAAGTCTGGTGGGGGGAGGAGAGGGGTCCAGGCAAGTGGCAAGGAGAGGGCATCCGCAGACCCGTTTTCCTTTGACCCATGGGAGGAGGAGGGTGCAGGGAGGGTTGCAGGGAGGGTCGCAGCGAGGGTTGCAGTAAGGGCAGGTGCAGGGAAGAGCAGCAGCGTTGATAAGGGGAAACATGGAAAGGTGGCTTTCAATGCAGGTGCAGGGCGTAGTGCTGTGAATCAGGTTATGCAAAAGCAGGAGAAAATTGTAATGCTGGGCGAGGCAGTGGAGGGGGATTATGATGAGGAGGAGGAGGGATGGCGACATGGCAAGAATGGTGCTCTTCCCATGGAGGTCAGACATGGCATTGGTGCTGTTGCGCTGGGGGAAGATGTGTCGGCAGAGGAGGAAGAGGACGAGGAGAAAGAGGGAGAAGGGGAGGAAGATGGGGAAAGAGGGTTGGGATTTTTCATGGCTCACGCTGGTGCAGGCAGTAGGGGAGGAGCTATTGTCCTGGGTGAGGAGATTTTTGAGGCGCCTAAAAAACATTTCAGGCCTCGCACTGGTGCAGGCAGTAACGGAGGGGCAGTTATCCTAGGCGAGGCGGTAGGGGAGGAGCAGGAGGGCTCTGATGATGAGGGGTTGGAGGATTCGGATCTGAGTGGCAGGGAAAGGCACAGGCGAGCGAGTGCTGCGGTTGGGGGCGGTTCAGGGTTGAGAGAGAGGGGAGATGGAGGGTTCGGGAGGAGTGAGGGCGTGGGGAAGGATCCTTACGAGTTTCTGATGGACTCACAGGTGGAGGAGGAGCTATTAGTGGGGGAGGACATGTTGGTGGGGGGAGAATGGGGGGGAATGAGGGGAGGAGACGGGTGTGGACAGGGGCGGGGTGGCGTGTGTGGGTCGGGGATAAGGCTGGGAGAGGAGGTGGAGGGAGGGAGCAGTGGGAGTGATGGTGAGTGTGGTGGGCTGCGCAGGCAGGGGGTGCATGGGAGGAAGGTTCAGGGCAAGAAGGGGAGGCATGGAGAGGGTGAGGAGTACAGGCTGGGGCAGAAGAAATCTCGCAATGGTTTGTCTACCAGAGGTGATCCAAGCCAAGGTGCTTTCAGTGGGAAATCTGGTGGCAATCGGGATGGTGATGGTGGTGGCAGTTGCAAGGAGACGCTGACAGTGCGGTCACGGGCAGGACGGCGGTTCGTGCTGGCAGCATGCAAGGTGCTCATGAACGTCACCAACCACAGTGCAGAGGGGTGCAGAGCGGTGGCAGGGGCGCACGGGATCGCTGTGGTGGCGTCTCTGGCTGCAGCCTGCTGCTCTGACCGCTGCTGGCAGCATGCCCTGGCATCTGCTGGGGCCCCGTGTGGCGCTGCAGGAGAGCCAGCTCTGGCAGCAGCTTCGGCAGCAGCTTCGGCAGCAGCTTCGGCAGCAGCTTCGGCAGCAGCTTCGGCAGCAGCTTCAGCAGCAGCTTCGACAGTTCGCACGGGCTATGGGTCCGAGGGAACTGAGGCAGTGACAGCTGGAGCGTGTGGGTTGGAGGATGGAGTGCAGGGGAGGGGGAACGGGGCAAGTAATGGGGGAGGGGATGACAGGGGAGAGTGTGATAAAGCTGAAAGGACTTGTGGAGGACGGGAAAAGGAGGGTGCAGCGCGTGGGGAAGGTTGGCCCTGGGAGGGAGATGGTGACGTGCTGGTGGTGCTGCTGGGTCTGATCGTCAACCTGGTGGAAGCTGATAGTGACGCCAGGTACGGTTGTTGCTGACAGTGCTGGGTGGGTGCAATGGCAAAAACTTTTAGGGTTTAGGGTGTAATGCTGCCCCTTATGTGTGCGTGCACTTGTCCTGGTGGTGCTGCTGGTTCTGATTGTCAACCTGGTGGAAGCTGATAGTGATGCCAGGTATGGCCTAGGCTGGGAATGCTGGGTGGGTGGAATCCCAGAAACGGGTGTTGTGCCCCTATATGTGCATGCGCCCGTGCGGTGTGGGTGGTGCTGGTGGGTGTTGTGTTGGCCCTGTGGAGGCTGATAGTGACGCCTGGTATGGGTGCTTCATGTGGTGAGGTATGCTGACACTGACAAGTCACAACAACGGAAGCATGCATCTACCATGCACATACGTGTGCTTGCCCATGTGCATGTGCGTATGCATGAGCATGTACAGTGGTCCTTGTGTTTCCATGGACCATCTGATGGAAGCTCAGGGTGCCATGGCACCGGGTAGGGTTCTGCTGCTGATCGTCCTGTGTGTGCATATGGTACCTATGCATATTTTATATTTGTGTGCGTCATCCCACCCACAACAACTGTTCCGCAGATCCCTACTGGCAGCAGCCACTTGCACGAGGCGAAAGCAGGGCCAGCTGCACTCCAAGCAGCACAGAGCCAGAGAATACAGCAAATACAGCACCCAGCAGCACAAGGCCCGTGGACACAGCATGCAGCAGCACAGTGCCACCAGCAGTGGGAGCCGTGGCCAAGAGGAGGCAGGGAGGGCAGAGGAGAGTGTGTCGATGGTGTCCCTCCTGTGCGCCATCTTTGCATCTCGCCAAAAAAGCTCCGAGCAGCAAAAGAAGCTGCAGCTGCAGCCGCAGCAGCAGCAGCAAAAGGAGAGGCAGGATTTCGCTGCCAATTGTCAGATTTTGGAGCGCTCCAGCCATGAGGAAAGGAGCGCGGCGGTGGTGAGAGGGAGTGAGGGTGCAGAAGAGATGGGAATGGCGGAGCAGAGGCGACTGGCGGAGCGGGAAGTGGAGGAATTGCAGATGAGCGTGCTTGGGCAGGGCGAGATGGTGCTGCAGGGGGCGATGGTGGGAGGTATGGGGATGATGGAAGGGATGGGGACTGGAAAGGAGGAGATGGGGAAGGTGATGGAAGAGGCGGTGGGGTCGGGTGAGATGGTGATGTCGATGATGGTGCAGGGGGCCGTGGAGGCGGAGCAGCTGATCATGGAGTCACATGCTGCTCTGCTGCTGGGGCTGCTGGCGCAGCATAGGTGTGTGTGTGGTGGCATGGCATGCATGTGTGTGGCATGGTGGCTTGCTGGCGCAGCAGCACAGTTGGGTGTGTGGTGGCATGCATTATTGTGAGTCGATCGAAAAAGCAGAGCAGCTGATCATGGAGTCACATGCCGCCCTGCTGCTGGGCCTGCTGGCGCAGCACAGGTGTGTGTGCGTGGTGGCATGGTGGTGTGTGTATTCATCAAATGCGGGTGAGGGCACTGGTTCGGGAAGGGGTTTTAAGGCAGTGGAGGCGGAGCAGCTGATCATGGAGTTCCACGCTGCTCTGCTGCTGGGGCTGCTAGCACAACACAGGTGTGTGTCTGCTGATCGCTTGTGTGTGGTGGGCTGCTGGTGGGTGGCATGGTGGCTTGCTGGCACAGCAGCAGAGGTGTGTGTGGTGGCATGTATGCAGCCACCTTCCACACAGGCATATCCATCAAAGTCACTTTCCTTAGTGGAACAGGTTCCCTCTTTCCGTGCCAATCTAACCTTGTGTTACGATACACCCATTCCTTGAAACACACCCTCTTCATCCACTCCTCAAAACTGGACTCCTTCTTTCCCCGCCCCCCTTGGAGCGAGTCCATCTCTCACTCCAATCATCGTCTTTGAGACGTTTCAAACCCTAAAACTGGATGCATCCTTCCCTGCCTTTCCCCTTCACCCTGGCTCCCCCACCCGCAGCGAGCCAGTGTGTCAATCCGTCCGCCACCAGCTCTGCCAGGCTCCTCTCTGCAACCACTGGCGCCTGTTCGTAAGTCAATTACGAACTCGCTCGTCCTTTCCTTATCTTCCTCCCCCTCTTCCCCCACCTGCAGCGAGCCAGTGTGTCGGTCCATCTGCAACCAGCTGCCAGGCTCCTCTCTGCAGCCGCTGGCTCCAGTGCTGCAGCAATTCATGGTGAGCCTAAACCCGAACTAGTGGCAAGAAAAAGTTGATGGCGGTGTTGGGTTAGTGTTGATATGTTCAGTGGTGATTTGGAATCAGTCGTACAGTCACCTATCTAAACAAACCCGGATCAATATGTCATGCCATTGTTTCTCCTATCTATATCCCTCCCTCTCCACCACAATTTCTACAACTTTCAGGCATTCCATGACAGTGTGGGAGCAGTCACTGACGAGTCACGACAACTGCTGCGGCAAGTCATTGTCTTCTGTGCGTCTCACAAGCGGGACTGATCACATGAAGGAAGTTGTTGAATGTGCGAGTTGGCAATCTGGGCATGGCAGTGTGGGGCATGGCAGCGTGTGCATGGCAGCAGGATAGCACCTTTCCCAGTGAGGCACAGAAGACACTGGAAGGCAAGTATGATTGGCTTGCAGCCGCTGCATCAACGCATCACTGTCATCTCCGACTCTCATGGTGGGAGCAGAATCTTCTTTACAAGATCGGTGGAGCGATGGCAATTATGGTACCGGTATGATGCCTGCAGCAGCAGCACAGGGACGCAGCATTGTAGGGTATCAACAGCAGCAGCTAGCTAAGCTTGTCTCGCCAATTCTTTCATTATTTTGTTCTTGAATGTATTTTTTTTTGTAAAAACTCTGGTGGATACATTTTGCATTGCAAAGATTCTCCCTACACAACAGCCAAAGGGAGAGCACGCGGATTGAATTCAGCCGTATGCCTGAATTTCAATTCCATCCCTGTTGCTCACTCTACTTCCACAGTTAATGGAAAGGTTCACCTTTAAGCATTCCCAATAGCATCCCCCATTCTGTTCCCTCCTTTCATCCTTCTCCTTAGTCCTCCTGTCCCCGTCCCCCCTAGTTCAAAACCCCATGGCACAGCCATCTGCCCGTCCCTCCGACCCCCCCCACAGCACCCCACTCCCTCTCTCCCTCACAATCACCTGCCCCTTTCCAAACACCTCCCTCGCCTCCCCCCTCACCACCTCCACCCGATGCCCCCTCCTCCTCAACTCCTCCGCCACCTCCTCCCTCCCCAGCCCCTCCTCAATCGCCACGTGGCTCTCTCTCACTGGCCCAGGCCCGTGCCCGGGGGGGGAGAGGGAGGGGAGGCCGGAGAGGCAGAAGCGGGGGCGGTCGAGGGCGGCCTGGGGGTTGAGGGAGAGGAGGGCGAGGCTGGTTACCACCTGGAGGTGGCCCTGGGGTTGCATGAACCCGCCCATCACTCCGAACGTGCAGTGCAGGTCTCCTGCTGGCACCCCTGCGTCTGCTCTTGACTCTTCTGCTCCTGCTTCTCCTGCTGCAGCTGCTGCTCCTGCTGCTGCTTCTGCTGATGCTGCTGCTGCAGTAGAAGGGGTATCCCCCCAGGTGGCGAGGCCAGGAATAATGGTGTGGTAGGGGCGCTTACCAGGCGCCAGGCAGTTGGGATGGTCAGGGTCCAGGGAAAAGTTATGCCCGCGGTTCTGAATAGGAAAACCGCACCCCTTGGGGACAATCCCCGTGCCAAACCCCATGTAGTTTGAGTTGATCATGCTGCATGCGTTGCCCTCCCCGTCCACCGCACAGAAATACACCGTATCGGTCCCCACTCCTTCCCACGCCCCAATCCCTGGCTCAACGATCGCTGCCCGTGTTAAATCGATCTCCCCAGCTCGTTTGGCTGCATACTCTTTAGATAAAGCCTCCCCCAGAGGCACCTGCACGTGCTCTGGATCAGCCACACACGCCAGCGCATCTGCAAACCCCATTCGCATCGCTTCAATCATCACATGCGTGAAATCCGCCTCCCCCTTGACCCGCCCCTCCTCCCGAGCCTCGCCCGCAGCTTCGGGCCCCGCTCCCCGGGCCTCCCGGGCAGGCTCGGGAAGCCCGTGCGTGGAATAGTAAGCCTCGGTGATGTTGAGAGCGATGAGAGCGGCAAGGCCGTGGGTGGGGGGAGGGACCTCCCAGATGGTGAGGCCGTGGAAGGTGGTGCTGATGGGGGGGGCGAAGGAGGAGACGTGGGAGGCGAGGTCGTGCAGAGAGAGCACCCCTCCCTGGGATTGCACTGCTGCCACTATGGCTTCGGCCACCGGGCCTGTGTAGAATCCATCCTTGCCTTTATCTGTTGTGGGTGGCGGAGCGGGGAGGGAGGGAGAGCAGCGAAGCATCAAGTATGAGGTCGGGCAGAGAGACCACCCCGCCCTGAGCCTGCACTGCTGTGACCATGGCTTCCACCATGGGGCCTGTGTAGATGCCATCCCTGCCTTGCTCTGATGGGGGAAGAGGGGGAAAGGTGTGGGGGATGGGGGAAAGGGGGGGGATGACATGAATGGAGCCGTGAGATGCAAGTACCGCCCTGGGCCTGCACCGCTGCCACTATGGCATCGGCCATTGGACAAGTGTGGAAGCCATCCTTGACTTGCTCTGTTGTGCGTGGAGGGGAGAGGAAAGAAGAACCGTTCTAAATTGTGAGGAATGAACTTGGGCAAGGAAATTGAAAGTGACGCTGGCCCTGAGATGGACATAGCCGCTGACGCACCTCCCAGCAGCCTCAGTGTGTTGCCCATGCCCGGGTTCTTAAACACCTCGCCAGCCCTCGGCGCCCTCTCCCCGTCCACCAATAGCTCGCCGCCATGTGGCCCTCCCTGCTTCAACTGCCACGTGGATCAGAGGGTGCACCACGCACAGAGGGTGTCAATCTGATGCTCTACTGAACAGAAAGGGTCAACAGAGTAAACAGCACACACCGTTCTCCAAGCCTCACCTGCCCCAAGTCTCACCTGCCCCACACTCTCACCTGCCCCAAGTCTCACCTGCCCCACACTCTCACCTGCCCCACACTCTCACCTGCCTCACACTCTCACCTACCCCAAGTCTCACCTGCCCCACACTCTCACCTGCCCCACACTCTCACCTGCCCCACACTCTCACCTGCCCCAAGTCTCACCTGCCCCACACTCTCACCTGCCCCACACTCTCACCTGCCCCACACTCTCACCTGCCCCAAGTCTCACCTGCCCCACACTCTCACCTGCCCCACACTCTCACCTGCCCCAAGTCTCACCTGCCCCACACTCTCACCTGCCCCAAGTCTCACCTGCTCCACGCCTCGCTCCCACTGTCCAGCTGTCAGGGGCGGTACGGGCCAACCGCCTTCTGCCAGCTGTACGGCCGGCTCGAGCGCCTCTCGGAGCGACACGTGGCGCGATCCGAACCGTTGGATGGTGTCGGCCCAGCAGGCGGCGCCGCCGGGGACGGTGACGGTGAGAGGGTGGAAGGGGGGGAGGGGGCAAGCTTGGGAGAAGCCGAGAGTGGCGAGGTGGGGGAGCGAGAGCGCGGCGGGGCAGCGGCCGTTGCCCTGAATGCTGTGGACTGTGCGGGTAGATGCGCGGTAGAAGAGGAGGAAGGCGTCTCCGCCTGTGGGGCGTGGGGGGAGTGATGGAGAAAAGGGCGGGGAGGGAAGACATGGACGGGATGGATGCACCGCGGGGGTAAAGGCGCGGCAGAAATGAGGAGAGGCGTCACCGGCTGCGGTTTAGGGCCGGGTAAGGGATAGTGAACGGTGTGGACGGTGCAGATTGGATTGAGGCTGAAGATCAGAAAGGCGTCGCCGCCTGATCCGACGATCGTCGATGTGATTCTCACCTAGTCCGGTGCTGCACGGTTCGCACACCGCAAGAGCCGCCGCCATGGCGACCGCCGCGTCCGCCGCGTTGCCGCCGGCCCGCAGAATCCGGAGGCCGGCTTCGCTGGCGAGCGGCTGCGACGACGCGACCATCCCGCGCGTCGCGAGGACGGGCGAGCGGCGCGACGGCCACGCATAGGGATCTCCGGTGAACATGGCAACTGGGGATTAGAACGGCGCGAAACACGGAGAGTTTGCCTGATGTGGCAATGTGGCAAGGTCGGTGCAATGTAGCAAAAATGCTCATCGTATTGAAAGATCTGATAAGATCCTTTTGTGGGGCATACAAATGTATACAAAAAATCCACCACAGTTGGTGAGAATTAATCTTAGCGACATTTTATATTATATTTATTATGATTTTTTTTTCCGCAGTTAACATTTGCATGAAAAAAATCGGTACCACTATCACATCAGATTTGATAAAACAAACGCCTCCTGATATGGACCACAAAAACGGTAATTACAAGCCAACCAACAAGCATGTCCAAGCCAACCCCTTCCCCTCCTCCACAGCTCCAAACCACCCAACCTTCACCCTCCTCCCCAACCTCCACCTGACCTCCATCCCAACCCCCACCAACCCACAAACCCCCCACCTCCCCCCCCCCCCTCCTCCTCCCCCCCCACCCTCCCCATCTCACTACATGCAAGCCGCAGACACACTAGAGCCCAGCAGCGCGCCTGGCAGCCCTCGTCCTTTCTTCATTCCCGGCATGGCTATCCTCTCCGCCTCCATCGCAGTCCTCTCCTCTCAAGAGCAATGCTCGAGCTGAAGCCGCACACATTAAAGCCCAGCACGCCTCCCCACAGCTCCTCGTCCCTTCTTCACTCCCGGCATGACAATTCGCTCCACCTTAAGAGCCCAGCTGGCTCCACACAGCTCCTCGTCCCTTAATCAAGCTAAAGCACACACACACTGCTAGAGCCCAGCAGCACGCTTGGCCGCCCCCTTACCTTTCTTCATTCCCGGCATGACAATCCTCCCCGCCTCCCTGGCAGTCCTCTCCTCGTCCTTCCTCCTCCGTCTCATCTCCTCCTCCACCTCCCTCTTCCGCCTTGCCTCCGCCATTTCCCTCTCCAGCGCACTCGCCTCCTCCCTCAGCTTCTGCTTCTGCTGCAACCTGCTTGTGATATTTGTTTTTTCTCCTCCTCCACCTCCCTCTTCCGCCTCGCCTCCGCCATCTCCCTCTCCATCGCACTCGCCTCCTCCCTCAGCTTCTGCTTCTGTTGCAACCTGCTTGTGAGAAGTGGTTCCCTTTTATGTTTTTTTCTACACGTCTCAAGAGCAAAACTTGAGCTGAAGCCGCACACACTAGAGACCAGCACGCCTGCCCACCACCCCTCGCCCTTTCTTGACGCCCGGCATGATAATCAGCTCGGCCTCCTTTGCAGTCTGCTCCTCGTCCTTCCTCCGTCTCATCTCCTCCTCCACCTCCCTCTTCCGCCTCGCCTCCGCCATCTCCCTCTCCATCGCACTCGCCTCCTCCCTCAGCTTCTGCTTCTGCTGCAACCTGCTCTGATGGCTATCCTTCACACTGAAAAACATCGGCCCAGCTTCCGCCAACCATCTTGGCTCAACAGCCGTCACACACTGCATGTACTCCTTTGAAGTGAGCACCAGCTCATGGTAAACCACATATTCCGGGGTCGTTCCGAGCCCGTAAAGCGCGCTCGTGGGGTGCAGGTGGCACGGGGTGCCGGTACGGCAGCTCGCATACTCCCCCACGCCTTTCAGCTTTGCAGCGTGGTGGAAATACGCCGTGCAAATCGCCCGACGCACCACATCCCAGTCCTGACCGGCGCTAGAGAGAGGAATCTTCTGCTGCTTGAGGATATCGGCTAGCTGGGCCCGCACCTCCCGGGCTTTTCGCAGGCCTTTCACGTGAAGGTAGTGGTCGGAGCACCAGTCCCCCCGGTACCCATTGGACTTCCACTGCTGGAACACGTTGAGCAGGGTCAGGTGGTCGCTCTCGGGCACGAAAAACTTCTCCCGGGCAGCGTCGGACTCCTCTTCGCGGTCCTTGGGGCGGAAGAAAACGGACGGCACCGAGAGCATGGCCACCATGGTCAGCGTCTCGTTCACACACCCAAACTGGTCCCCGGATATCAACAGCTTCGCCAGAGCAGGGTCTAAAGGAAACTCCACCATCCGCCTCCCCGTCTTGGTCAGTGCCCCGGTGTTGTCCAGTGCTCCTAAAATCCAAAGCTGGTACATGGAATTCAGAATGTTTTCCTGAGGAGGCGGGTCGAGAAAGTCGAAGTCTAGAAGGTTGTCGATGTTGAGGGATTTGAGAAGAAGCACGACATTCCCGAGGTTGGTGCGCTGGATCTCCGGCACCGGATTCGCCAGCATCTCGTTCGCGTAGGCAGTTTCTGTGTACAGCCGGTAGCACGTTCCCGGACCTGTTCGTCCGGCTCGGCCGGACCTCTGGTCGGCCGCGGCTCGGCTGATGGGGAAGACTTGTAGCGCGTCCATACCCATGCGGGGGTTGTACACTTTGATCTTGCTGTATCCACCGTCGATCACGTACAAGATCCCATCAACGGTCAGCGACGTCTCGGCGATGTTCGTCGCAACGATGCATTTCCTGGTACCTTCCTCGGCCTTCTGGAAAATCTTCGCTTGGAGATCGGCCGGCAGCTGGGAGTAGATTGGGAGGATGGAGAGGGGCGGCGGGGGGCGGGCGGCGCCGGCCGCCATTTGCTCGAGGCGGTCGGCGAGAGAGAAGCAGGTGGCTTCGATGTCCTCTTGGCCGGTCATGAATACGAGGATGTCGCCAGGTGGCATGGTGACGTGGATGGCTAGTGCCTGCTTGACTGCCGCGTCTACTGGGTCCTCACAGGGCGACTTGCTCCACATGATGCTCACTGGGAAGGTGCGCCCCGGGATGAAGAACACGGGTACACTGCGGGGGGGAGGAAGAGGAGGAAAAACGAGGGGGGAGGAGGAAGGGGGAAGGATGAGCAGGGCGACTTGCTCCACATGATGCTCACTGGGAAGGTGCGCCCTGGGATGAAGAACACGGGTACGCTGGGAGGGGCGGAAGGAAGAGATGGGGGAGGAGTAAGGGAGTGGGGGGATGGGAGGGAGAGAAAGAGAGGGGAGGACGAGAGGGGGGAGGAGGAAGGGGGAAGAGGATGAGCAGGGCGACTTGCTCCACATGATGCTCACGGCGAAGGCGCGACCGGGGATACAGAACACCGGCACACTGGGAGGAGGAAGAGAGGGGGGAGGTTGGCGGGGCGGGAAGGAACAGGGGAAGGGGGGAAAACGGTGCGAGGTGGTGGAACACACAAGTCATGCTTGTGAATTCTGAAAAAGGGAGGCACGGGGGAAGAGAGTGGGAGAAAGAGGGAAGGAAGACACGTGTTTGCAAAAGCCATGATTGCTAGAATATAGCATAATGTATGTTTTTATTTGTGCAAGTGTTACACCCTAAAGTGGGTGTACACTTTGGGTCAAGGCGACCCAGCCAATTTTGGTTGGGCGCCCCCAAACCCAACTCGACCGCAATTGGCGGGGGGGGGGGGGCAGTAATGGTCCCCTCCAACAATTGTTGGTTACCCCAGCAATTGTTGGTCGACCCAATCTGATTGGTCCACCAACAAATGCTGAGGGTACCCCACTTAGTTTCCAACTTCTCATCTCCTATATGTACCCACACTCTTTCTAATCAAGACAACACTTGGGATTCTTTCAATGGTGACTGTTGTTACCGCCAGGGCCACCGCTTTATGTGGACGAGATCTAGGGGGCCACCGCCAAGCCCCCTCCCCTTCCCGCCAGGGCCACCGCTTTATGCTCATCCTCGTTGACGACCATAACCGCTACTCCTCTGTGTTTCTACTCCACACGAAAGCTGGAGCAGCCGCTGTCATCGTCGCCTGGGCCGAACAAGCACGCGTGCACTTCGGCCGACCCATCCGTCGCCTTCACTCTGACGGTGGCGGGGAGTTTCTCAACCATACCATTGCCTCCTACTGCAAAGCTCATGGCACTCAACAGACGTCCACTCTCCCTCATTCTCCGCAACAAAACGGTGTAGCTGAAAGTCGCATCCGTGAGATCACCAAAACTGCCCGCTGTCTCCTCACCCATGCATCTACCCCTCCTTCCCTTTGGGGCTATGCTCTCACTCATGCCGCCCTTCTCACCAACCTCTACCCTCACCCCCACCATCCCAACCTCACTCCCACTGAGCTTTGGTGCAACTCCAAACCTGATGCCTCCGTCCTTCGCGTCTGGGGCTGCAAATCCTTTGTTCTCATTCCTCCTGCACACCGTTCCCGCACAGCAGGAAAACTTGCCTCCAAAGCATTGGAGTGCGTCTACCTCGGCCACAATCGTGGCTCTCCTGGGTACCTCTTCCTTCATCTTCCCTCCGGCCGCCTCATTCACAGCCGCGATGTCATCTTCGACGAAACCACTCCCTACTACTCCTCTCCTCCTCCCTCCGACCCTCTCCCCCCACCCTCCCGCCCGCTCACCTGGGCAGATGCCCTTCTTCCTCCTCTCCTCCCAACTACTCCACTCCTCCCAACTACTCCACTCTCGCCTCCACCTTCCTCGGCTGATATCTATGATCCTGCTGCCTCACCTGCCCTTTCCACCGCTCCCCCTCCTCCCTCTCCCCCTCCTCCCTCCCCTCCCACCCACCTCCCTCCAGCTTCTCCTCCTCCATCCTCGCCCGCCGCACCTCCTGCACCCTCCCCACGTCCTCGCACTTCTCTCACCTCACGCTCTCCCTTCCTCCTCCCACGCATGCACACTCGCTCCCTTGACCCCATTCTTGGTCAACCACCTCTCATTCATGAAGACTCCCATGAGTTTTGTGCCATCCAAACTCACGTTCCTTCCCTTAACCCTGTGTACCTTGCCCTTTTGGGCGCGGTTGTACTTGGCACTCCCTCCTCACCTCTCATCTTCACGCCTACCACATTCCAGGAGGCAATCACGTGCCCTGACGCTGACAAGTGGTTGGAGGCCATTCGCAAGGAGTGCGACGCCTTCATTCGCAATGATTCCTTCGTCGATGTCAAGCCGCCTCCAGATGCCAACATTGTCGCTGGCAAGTGGGTCTTCCGGGTGAAGCAGCTCCCGGGGGAAGAGTTTGTCTACAAAGCCCGTTACTGCGCCAAGGGCTTCACACAGACCTATGCCAAGGACTTTTGGGAAACCTTCTCACCCACCGCAAAATTCGGGACCCTTCGCACGCTTCTCGACTTCGGCTCCCGCAACGGCATGGAGATCTCATCAATGGATGTCTCTAACGCTTTTCTTCAGGGAGACCTCTACGAACAAATCTTCCTCGACCGCCCAGATGGCTTCCATGAAGCCTTCCCACCAGACACTGTCTGGGAACTACGCCGTCCAGTCTACGGCCTGAAGCAGGCTCCTCGGGAATGGCATGTTAAAGGCCACATCCAGAATTACCGTGTCGGCCCCAAAACTGTCACCACTTTCACGTGATTGGTCGAAAGTTTTGAGTGCGTTTTTGACGCGATTGGTTCTCGATTTTCCCACCGAACCTCCTTCTGAGATTTTCCGAACCTACAATTTTTTCGTTGACTTCGTTGTGTAATTCGGGGTGTGGCCTTTAAGCTGGCATCCACACTCTGTGCTCTCGGATTTCAACCATCTCACTCTGACGCCAGTCTCTTCATTCGGACCTGTCCCAGCCGCTTCTTCGTCCTAGTCTATGTTGACGACATGGTGCTCCTCGCCGACACCTCCGCCGACATGACCGACGTCAAGCAAGAACTACAAGCTCGTCTGCAGTGCAAGGACCTTGGCGAGTTACGCCACTACTTGGGCATGGAGATCACACGCGATCGAGTCGCCTGCACCATCACCTTATCTCAATCTCACTATCTTCAGCAGGTGTTGGAGCGGTTCGACATGGCTCTCGCCAACCCAGTGGCCACTCCCCTTCCATTCGGCCATCAGCTTGCTCCACCCACCTCCCCCTCCGCCTCCACTTAGCCCTATGCGGAACTGGTTGGCTCCATCATGTATGCCATGATGGGGACCCGTCCCGACCTCGCCTGCCCCATCAGCGTCCTGGCGCGTTTCGTCGGTACCGGTCGTCACACCTCCGCGCATTGGAGAGCCGCCAAACGAGTCCTACGCTACCTCCGTGGCACTCAGGACCATGTCCTCGCCCTTGGTGGTACCTCTCCCCCGCTCCTCACCGGCTTCAGTGACTCGTCTTGGGCAGACTCTCAGCCGGATCGCCGCTCTTCCCAAGGATATGGCTTCACGCTCGATAGCGGCTTGGTCAGCTGGCGCTCCACCCGCTCCTCCGCCATCGCCCTCTCATCTTGTGAAGTCGAACTTTATGCTGGTACCATGGCTGCGCAGGAAGGACGCTGGCTTTCCTTCTTGCTAGTCGAGCTTGGGGCCCCTCAGCCATGCCCCACGCTCTGGTGCGACAACGCCAGCACGATCCACCTCACCAAGAATCCGGTCTTCCACGGGCGCTCAAAACACATCGAATTACGCTACTTCTACATTCGCGATCTTGTCCAGCAAGGCCATGTCGCTGTCTGCAAAATTGCCGCCGAAGCCAGCTTCGCCGACATCTTCACCAAAGCTCTTCCGAAGCTAGCCCACCGGGCCTTCCTTCGCCTTCTTGGCCTCTCCCCGGCTTCATGATTCCGGGGTTGTGCACAATTATAAACCTCTTATGCTACGGGGTTGTGTTAGAATATAGCATAATGTTTGTTTATATTTGTGCAAGTGTTACACCCTAAAGTGGGTGTACACTTTGGGTCAAGGCGACCCAACCAATTTTGGTTGGGCGCCCCCAAACCCAACTCGACCGCAATTGACGGGGGGGGGGGCAATAATGGTCCCCTCCAACAATTGTTGGTTACCCCAGCAATTGTTGGTCGACCCAATCTGATTGGTCCACCAATAAATGCTGAGGGTACCCCACTTAGTTTCCAACTTCTCATCTCCTATATGTACCCACACTCTTTCTAATCAAGACAACACTTGAGATTCTTTCAATGGTGACTGTTGTTATACTGTGCTCCCACAGTCGCCTATCAATTGCCACTCACTAAAGGAAGCCAACCCACAAGCAGCGCGCCAGAAGAGTGCTGTTAAGACACCACCACCCATGTCCCACCTCCCCCAAGCCCCACCTGCCCCAAGCCCCACCTCCCCCAAGCCCCACCTAAGTCCCACCTGCCACAGCACGCGCCAACTGCCCAAGCACCCCTCACCTGCCGAAGAAGTGGGAGAACTTCTCAGAGTTGAGTGTGGCAGAGGTGACGATGAGCTTGAAGTCCCTCCGCCTCGCCGCCACGTGCTTGAGCACCCCAAACAGCACGTCCGTATTCAGCGACCGCTCGTGCGCCTCGTCCATTATTATGGCGCTGGTGGCGGGGGGAGGGTAAATGGGGGGGGGGGGGAGGGGGGTGGGGGGGGTATGGGGAGAGGAGCAGCACATGCCACATGCCACATGCCACGTGCTTGAGCACGCCAAACAGCACGTCCGTGTTCAGCGACGGCTCGTGCGCCTCGTCCATGATGATGGCGCTGGGCGATGGGGGCAGGGGAGAGGGGGGGGGCAGTAGGGGGGGGGGGGGGAGAAACATCACCGAGAGAGAGAGGGGAGGGGGGAGGGGGGGGGGGTTGAGGTTGCAGCAGGCATGGATGAAAAGCAGTTTCGCAAGGTTCGTGGTGAGAAAAGGCTCAGAGGCCCTGATTGATCGGACACGACGGCACACAGAGAGACAAAACGCGCCACCCACCCAGTATAACCGCAAAGGTGTATCGAGAGAGCACACCACCCACCCACACAACTCTATGATCCATCGCTCTAATCTGCTTCCAAGGCGGCTCAGACAGAGCCACAACAGGGTAGAGGGAGGCTGGCACCCTTTGGAGATTCTCAAAAGTGAAACAAGGAGGCTTGCTAGCTAGCACACACCTGTACTGGTCTAGGTCCGGCTCTCTGAGTGACTCTCTCAGCAGCACTCCCTCCGTCATGTACTGGTGGGGTTGGGAGGAAAAGAGGGGGGTGAGATGAGAAGAAGGTGAAAGGGGACAAGCAGCTGCTACTAACTACACGGGATCGCTCAGCACCGGACAGCACCACACAATACCTCCCAGAAGCACACACACAGCGCCTCAGACACGCACAAATTTCTCATCTCATTGGCTTCGCAGCACCACACAGCACCTCGGAGTGAGAGTGCATGTGTGTTTAGTCCGTGCTGGCGCCTCGTCATCGAGAAATATGATGGTCATCACTGGCAGAAGAACCACACACACTCATGGTAACACACACTTTTGAGATGCCTCTAAAGTTATCACCGGCAGAAGAACCAGGGATTCAAGCTCGTGGTGAAAAGGACGTGTGTGACAATCAAGCATGTGGCACGGACGGACGAGGCGAGGAGGAACACGAAGAGAAGAGAGAGCAGCAGATCACACAATGTAGACGTCTCCTTTCCTCGCATATTGCTATGATTACCCCCATGGTGCCTGACAGTATCTTAGAACCAGCGTTACTTTTGTAAACAAAAGAATGTGCATCGAAGCACTCAACTTGCTTCCCCGCCCTCAATCGCACCCCATCTCACTCCCGAAAAGCCCTTTCCCCCCTGTTGCACTGCTCCTTCCATCTCATCCCATCCCACCTTGACGAGAGTGTTTCTGGTGGTGACATCCTCGAAGCGAATCGCATACCCCACAGATGGCTCACACTCCATTTCGCAACCTCCCTCTCCCCTTCTCCAACCCCACTGCCTTTTACATTACCGCTCCCCCTTCCCCCTTCATCCCACCTTCACGAGAGTGTTGCAGCTGGTGACATCCTCGAACCGGACGACATAGCCCACAGTGGACCCCACCTCGCGCTCCATCTCGTCCGCCACTCACTCTCCCCTTGCCCGCCCACACCACGCTGCCCCTTCCACTCCACGCCCACCCCTCTCACCTTCGAAGCAAATGGCATACCCCCCCAGCTCGCACTCCGTCCCACTCCCTCCCTCTCCCTTTCCCCGTTCCCCACTGCCCATACTATCTCACCTTGACAAGAGTGTTGCTGCTGGTGACGTCTTCAAACCGAATGGCATAGCCCACAGTGGACCCCAGCTCGCACTCCATCTCATCTGCCACTAACTCTCCCTTGCCCACCTGCACTGCACTGCTCCTTCCACTCCATGTGCACACCACTCACCTTGACGAGCGTGTTGCTGCTGGTGACATCCTCGAACCGGATGGCATAGCCCACAGTGGACCCCAGCTCGCACTCCATCTCATCTGCCACGCGCTTGGCCACGCTCATCGCTGCCACTCGACGGGGTTGAGTGCACCCCACCATGCCGTATGTGGTGTAGCCGTCCTCGTGCAGGTACTGGTGGGGGTGTGTGCGGGGGAGGTTTGAGTTATGGTTTAGGGTTTGAGCATGGATTGACGGGGTTGAGTGCACCCCACCATGCCGTACGTGGTGTAGCCGTCCTCGTGTAGGTACTGGGGAGTGGGGGAAGGGTGGGGGGTGGAGGAGTTACAAAGACATGACGCAACGAAGTGAGTTGATGGGAGGAAATGCGTGCACCCCACCCCACCATGCTGTATGTGCTGTGCTGTACTGCGAACAGAAGAACTAAACAGCTACTACCGAGGAGAAACAACAAACACAGTGTTTAAATTAAAGCGAGGGTGCACATTCCTCTCGGTTGGCAGAGCAGAGGTTTATCACTTGCCCAACCAGTCTGCCAATGCGAAGGTGTTGGCGCACGACATCTTATTAATCCACGCAGGCGATTTTGTTTTCGTCAACCCCGATCAGTTATCTGTCAGCATAGGTCGAGTTGAATGTTTACGCTAAATTTGAAGGGGTGCCTGGGTAATGTTCTAGTGAAACATAAATCTGCCATGAGGTGCGACTTTGAAGGGGTGCCTGGGTAATGTTCCATTGAATGTTCTAGTAAGACATCAATCTGCCATAAGAAAATCACACGTCAAGGGTGACTGACAGCAGCACCCAATCATGTCTTCGCCTGAGTCACTCAGAGCGACACCGAGTCCGTCAGTCCAAGTTTCTCACCTGTGTCATCTGTGTTGTCTTTCCAGAGCCCGTCTCGCCCACCACCACCACAATCTGGTGACTTTTGAGGCAACTCATTTAGTCATCTTGTGCCACGTCCCCAACACTCACTCACCTGTGTCATCTGTGTTGTTTTGCCAGAGCCCGTCTCGCCCACCACCACCACAATCTGGTTCTCGCGAATCACCTGTGGAGGCAACACATGATGACAATGCGAAGCATGGTGGCACGAGGGGCACAGAGATGAGTGAGAGGCGAGGAGATGAGTGAGAGGCGAGGAGATGAGTGAGAGGCGAGGAGATGAGTGAGAGGCGAGGAGATGAGTGAGAGGCGAGGAGATGAGTGAGAGGCGAGGAGATGAGTGAGAGGCGAGGAGATGAGTGAGAGGCGAGGAGATGAGTGAGAGGCGAGGAGATGAGTGAGAGGCGAGGAGATGAGTGAGAGGCGAGGAGATGAGTGAGAGGCGAGGAGATGAGTGAGAGGCGAGGAGATGAGTGAGAGGCGAGGAGATGAGTGAGAGGCGAGGAGATGAGTGAGAGGCGAGGAGATGAGTGAGAGGCGAGGAGATGAGTGAGAGGCGAGGAGATGAGTGAGAGGCGAGGAGATGAGTGAGAGGCGAGGAGATGAGTGAGAGGCGAGGAGATGAGTGAGAGGCGAGGAGATGAGTGAGAGGCGAGGAGATGAGTGAGAGGCGAGGAGGAGATGAGTGAGAGGCGAGGAGAGAGTGAGAGGCGAGGAGATGAGTGAGAGGCGAGGAGATGAGTGAGAGGCGAGGAGATGAGTGAGAGGCGAGGAGATGAGTGAGAGGCGAGGAGATGAGTGAGAGGCGAGGAGATGAGTGAGAGGCGAGGAGATGAGTGAGAGGCGAGGAGATGAGTGAGAGGCGAGGAGATGAGTGAGAGGCGAGGAGATGAGTGAGAGGCGAGGAGATGAGTGAGAGGCGAGGAGATGAGTGAGAGGCGAGGAGATGAGTGAGAGGCGAGGAGATGAGTGAGAGGCGAGGAGATGAGTGAGAGGCGAGGAGATGAGTGAGAGGCGAGGAGATGAGTGAGAGGCGAGGAGATGAGTGAGAGGCGAGGAGATGAGTGAGAGGCGAGGAGATGAGTGAGAGGCGAGGAGATGAGTGAGAGGCGAGGAGATGAGTGAGAGGCGAGGAGATGAGTGAGAGGCGAGGAGATGAGTGAGAGGCGAGGAGATGAGTGAGAGGCGAGGAGATGAGTGAGAGGCGAGGAGATGAGTGAGAGGCGAGGAGATGAGTGAGAGGCGAGGAGATGAGTGAGAGGCGAGGAGATGAGTGAGAGGCGAGGAGATGAGTGAGAGGCGAGGAGATGAGTGAGAGGCGAGGAGATGAGTGAGAGGCGAGGGAGATGAGTGAGAGGCGAGGAGATGAGTGAGAGGCGAGGAGATGAGTGAGAGGCGAGGAGATGAGTGAGAGGCGAGGAGATGAGTGAGAGGCGAGGAGATGAGTGAGAGGCGAGGAGATGAGTGAGAGGCGAGGAGATGAGTGAGAGGCGAGGAGATGAGTGAGAGGCGAGGAGATGAGTGAGAGGCGAGGAGATGAGTGAGAGGCGAGGAGATGAGTGAGAGGCGAGGAGATGAGTGAGAGGCGAGGAGATGAGTGAGAGGCGAGGAGATGAGTGAGAGGCGAGGAGATGAGTGAGAGGCGAGGAGATGAGTGAGAGGCGAGGAGATGAGTGAGAGGCGAGGAGATGAGTGAGAGGCGAGGAGATGAGTGAGAGGCGAGGAGATGAGTGAGAGGCGAGGAGATGAGTGAGAGGCGAGGAGATGAGTGAGAGGCGAGGAGATGAGTGAGAGGCGAGGAGATGAGTGAGAGGCGAGGAGATGGAGTGAGAGGCGAGGAGATGAGTGAGAGGCGAGGAGATGAGTGAGAGTCGAGGAGATGAGTGAGAGGCGAGGAGATGAGTGAGAGGCGAGGAGATGAGTGAGAGGCGAGGAGATGAGTGAGAGGCGAGGAGATGAGTGAGAGGCGAGGAGATGAGTGAGAGGCGAGGAGATGAGTGAGAGGCGAGGAGATGAGTGAGAGGCGAGGAGATGAGTGAGAGGCGAGGAGATGAGTGAGAGGCGAGGAGATGAGTGAGAGGCGAGGAGATGAATTGAGAGGCGAGGAGATGAGTGAGAGGCGAGGGGAGATGAGTGAGAGGCGAGGAGATGAGTGAGAGGCGTGAGGAGCATAAGTGAGAGGCGAGGAGATGAGTGAGAGGCGAGGAGATGAGTGCGAGGCGAGGAGATGAGTGAGAGGCGAGGAGATGAGTGAGAGGCGAGGAGATGAGTGAGAGGCGAGGATGAGTGAGAGGCGAGGAGATGAGTGAGAGGCGAGGAGATGAGTGAGAGGCGAGGAGATGAGTGAGAGGCGAGGAGATGAGTGAGAGGCGAGGAGATGAGTGAGAGGCGAGGAGATGAGTGAGAGGCGAGGAGATGAGTGAGAGGCGAGGAGATGAGTGAGAGGCGAGGAGATGAGTGAGAGGCGAGGAGATGAGTGAGAGGCGAGGAGATGAGTGAGAGGCGAGGAGATGAGTGAGAGGCGAGGAGATGAGTGAGAGGCGAGGAGATGAGTGAGAGGCGAGGAGATGAGTGAGAGGCGAGGAGATGAGTGAGAGGCGAGGAGATGAGTGAGAGGCGAGGAGATGAGTGAGAGGCGAGGAGATGAGTGAGAGGCGAGGAGATGAGTGAGAGGGATGAGATGAGTGAGAGGCGAGGAGATGAGTGAGAGGCGAGGAGATGAGTGAGAGGCGAGGAGATGAGTGAGAGGCGAGGAGATGAGTGAGAGGCGAGGAGATGAGTGAGAGGCGAGGAGATGAGTGAGAGGCGAGGAGATGAGTGAGAGGCGAGGAGATGAGTGAGAGGCGAGGAGATGAGTGAGAGGCGAGGAGATGAGTGAGAGGCGAGGAGATGAGTGAGAGGCGAGGAGATGAGTGAGAGGCGAGGAGATGAGTGAGAGGCGAGGAGATGAGTGAGAGGCGAGGAGATGAGTGAGAGGCGAGGAGATGAGTGAGAGGCGAGGAGATGAGTGAGAGGCGAGGAGATGAGTGAGAGGCGAGGAGATGAGTGAGAGGCGAGGAGATGAGTGAGAGGCGAGGAGATGAGTGAGAGGCGAGGAGATGAGTGAGAGGCGAGGAGATGAGTGAGAGGCGAGGAGATGAGTGAGAGGCGAGGAGATGAGTGAGAGGCGAGGAGATGAGTGAGAGGCGAGGAGATGAGTGAGAGGCGAGGAGATGAGTGAGAGGCGAGGAGATGAGTGAGAGGCGAGGAGATGAGTGAGAGGCGAGGAGATGAGTGAGAGGCGAGGAGATGAGTGAGAGGCGAGGAGATGAGTGAGAGGCGAGGAGATGAGTGAGAGGCGAGGAGATGAGTGAGAGGCGAGGAGATGAGTGAGAGGCGAGGAGATGAGTGAGAGGCGAGGAGATGAGTGAGAGGCGAGGAGATGAGTGAGAGGCGAGGAGATGAGTGAGAGGCGAGGAGATGAGTGAGAGGCGAGGAGATGAGTGAGAGGCGAGGAGATGAGTGAGAGGCGAGGAGATGAGTGAGAGGCGAGGAGATGAGTGAGAGGCGAGGAGATGAGTGAGAGGCGAGGAGATGAGTGAGAGGCGAGGAGATGAGTGAGAGGCGAGGAGATGAGTGAGAGGCGAGGAGATGAGTGAGAGGCGAGGAGATGAGTGAGAGGCGAGGAGATGAGTGAGAGGCGAGGAGATGAGTGAGAGGCGAGGAGATGAGTGAGAGGCGAGGAGATGAGTGAGAGGCGAGGAGATGAGTGAGAGGCGAGGAGATGAGTGAGAGGCGAGGAGATGAGTGAGAGGCGAGGAGATGAGTGAGAGGCGAGGAGATGAGTGAGAGGCGAGGAGATGAGTGAGAGGCGAGGAGATGAGTGAGAGGCGAGGAGATGAGTGAGAGGCGAGGAGATGAGTGAGAGGCGAGGAGATGAGTGAGAGGCGAGGAGATGAGTGAGAGGCGAGGAGATGAGTGAGAGGCGAGGAGATGAGTGAGAGGCGAGGAGATGAGTGAGAGGCGAGGAGATGAGTGAGAGGCGAGGAGATGAGTGAGAGGCGAGGAGATGAGTGAGAGGCGAGGAGATGAGTGAGAGGCGAGGAGATGAGTGAGAGGCGAGGAGATGAGTGAGAGGCGAGGAGATGAGTGAGAGGCGAGGAGATGAGTGAGAGGCGAGGAGATGAGTGAGAGGCGAGGAGATGAGTGAGAGGCGAGGAGATGAGTGAGAGGCGAGGAGATGAGTGAGAGGCGAGGAGATGAGTGAGAGGCGAGGAGATGAGTGAGAGGCGAGGAGATGAGTGAGAGGCGAGGAGATGAGTGAGAGGCGAGGAGATGAGTGAGAGGCGAGGAGATGAGTGAGAGGCGAGGAGATGAGTGAGAGGCGAGGAGATGAGTGAGAGGCGAGGAGATGAGTGAGAGGCGAGGAGATGAGTGAGAGGCGAGGAGATGAGTGAGAGGCGAGGAGATGAGTGAGAGGCGAGGAGATGAGTGAGAGGCGAGGAGATGAGTGAGAGGCGAGGAGATGAGTGAGAGGCGAGGAGATGAGTGAGAGGCGAGGAGATGAGTGAGAGGCGAGGAGATGAGTGAGAGGCGAGGAGATGAGTGAGAGGCGAGGAGATGAGTGAGAGGCGAGGAGATGAGTGAGAGGCGAGGAGATGAGTGAGAGGCGAGGAGATGAGTGAGAGGCGAGGAGATGAGTGAGAGGCGAGGAGATGAGTGAGAGGCGAGGAGATGAGTGAGAGGCGAGGAGATGAGTGAGAGGCGAGGAGATGAGTGAGAGGCGAGGAGATGAGTGAGAGGCGAGGAGATGAGTGAGAGGCGAGGAGATGAGTGAGAGGCGAGGAGATGAGTGAGAGGCGAGGAGATGAGTGAGAGGGAGGAGATGATGAGAGGCGAGAGATGAGTGAGAGGCGAGGAGATGAGTGAGAGGCGAGGAGATGAGTGAGAGGCGAGGAGATGAGTGAGAGGCGAGGAGATGAGTGAGAGGCGAGGAGATGAGTGAGAGGCGAGGAGATGAGTGAGAGGCGAGGAGATGAGTGAGAGGCGAGGAGATGAATGAGAGGCGAGGAGATGAGTGAGAGGCGAGGAGATGAGTGAGAGGCGAGGAGATGAGTGAGAGGCGAGGAGATGAGTGAGAGGCGAGGAGATGAGTGAGAGGCGAGGAGATGAGTGAGAGGCGAGGAGATGAGTGAGAGGCGAGGAGATGAGTGAGAGGCGAGGAGATGAGTGAGAGGCGAGGGAGATGAAAGGAGAGGCGAGGAGATGAGAGGCGAGGAGATGAGTGAGAGGCGAGGAGATGAGTGAGAGGCGAGGAGATGAGTGAGAGGCGAGGAGATGAGTGAGAGGCGAGGAGATGAGTGAGAGGCGAGGAGATGAGTGAGAGGCGAGGAGATGAGTGAGAGGCGAGGAGATGAGTGAGAGGCGAGGAGATGAGTGAGAGGCGAGGAGATGAATGAGAGGCGAGGAGATGAGTGAGAGGCGAGGAGATGAGTGAGAGGCGAGGAGATGAGTGAGAGGCGAGGAGATGAGTGAGAGGCGAGGAGATGAGTGAGACGGCGAGGAGATGAGTGAGAGGCGAGGAGATGAGTGAGAGGCGAGGAGATGAGTGAGAGCGAGGAGATGAGTGAGAGGCGAGGAGATGAGTGAGAGGCGAGGAGATGAGTGAGAGGCGAGGAGATGAGTGAGAGGCGAGGAGATGAGTGAGAGGCGAGGAGATGAGTGAGAGGCGAGAGATGAATGAGAGGCGAGGAGATGAGTGAGAGGCGAGGAGATGAGTGAGAGGCGAGGAGATGAGTGAGAGGCGAGGAGATGAGTGAGAGGCGAGGAGATGAGTGAGAGGCGAGGAGATGAGTGAGAGGCGAGGAGATGAGTGAGAGGCGAGGAGATGAGTGAGAGGCGAGGAGATGAGTGAGAGGCGAGGAGATGAGTGAGAGGCGAGGAGATGAGTGAGAGGCGAGGAGATGAGTGAGAGGCGAGGAGATGAGTGAGAGGCGAGGAGATGAGTGAGAGGCGAGGAGATGAGTGAGAGGCGAGGAGATGAGTGAGAGGCGAGGAGATGAGTGAGAGGCGAGGAGATGAGTGAGAGGCGAGGAGATGAGTGAGAGGCGAGGAGATGAGTGAGAGGCGAGGAGATGAGTGAGAGGCGAGGAGATGAGTGAGAGGCGAGGAGATGAGTGAGAGGCGAGGAGATGAGTGAGAGGCGAGGAGATGAGTGAGAGGCGAGGAGATGAGTGAGAGGCGAGGAGATGAGTGAGAGGCGAGGAGATGAGTGAGAGGCGAGGAGATGAGTGAGAGGCGAGGAGATGAGTGAGAGGCGAGGAGATGAGTGAGAGGCGAGGAGATGAGTGAGAGGCGAGGAGATGAGTGAGAGGCGAGGAGATGAGTGAGAGGCGAGGAGATGAGTGAGAGGCGAGGAGATGAGTGAGAGGCGAGGAGATGAGTGAGAGGCGAGGAGATGAGTGAGAGGCGAGGAGATGAGTGAGAGGCGAGGAGATGAGTGAGAGGCGAGGAGATGAGTGAGAGGCGAGGAGATGAGTGAGAGGCGAGGAGATGAGTGAGAGGCGAGGAGATGAGTGAGAGGCGAGGAGATGAGTGAGAGGCGAGGAGATGAGTGAGAGGCGAGGAGATGAGTGAGAGGCGAGGAGATGAGTGAGAGGCGAGGAGATGAGTGAGAGGCGAGGAGATGAGTGAGAGGCGAGGAGATGAGTGAGAGGCGAGGAGATGAGTGAGAGGCGAGGAGATGAGTGAGAGGCGAGGAGATGAGTGAGAGGCGAGGAGATGAGTGAGAGGCGAGGAGATGAGTGAGAGGCGAGGAGATGAGTGAGAGGCGAGGAGATGAGTGAGAGGCGAGGAGATGAGTGAGAGGCGAGGAGATGAGTGAGAGGCGAGGAGATGAGTGAGAGGCGAGGAGATGAGTGAGAGGCGAGGAGATGAGTGAGAGGCGAGGAGATGAGTGAGAGGCGAGGAGATGAGTGAGAGGCGAGGAGATGAGTGAGAGGCGAGGAGATGAGTGAGAGGCGAGGAGATGAGTGAGAGGCGAGGAGATGAGTGAGAGGCGAGGAGATGAGTGAGAGGCGAGGAGATGAGTGAGAGGCGAGGAGATGAGTGAGAGGCGAGGAGATGAGTGAGAGGCGAGGAGATGAGTGAGAGGCGAGGAGATGAGTGAGAGGCGAGGAGATGAGTGAGAGGCGAGGAGATGAGTGAGAGGCGAGGAGATGAGTGAGAGGCGAGGAGATGAGTGAGAGGCGAGGAGATGAGTGAGAGGCGAGGAGATGAGTGAGAGGCGAGGAGATGAGTGAGAGGCGAGGAGATGAGTGAGAGGCGAGGAGATGAGGAGATGAGTGAGAGGCGAGGAGATGAGTGAGAGGCGAGGAGATGAGTGAGAGGCGAGGAGATGAGTGAGAGGCGAGGAGATGAGTGAGAGGCGAGGAGATGAGTGAGAGGCGAGGAGATGAGTGAGAGGCGAGGAGATGAGTGAGAGGCGAGGAGATGAGTGAGAGGCGAGGAGATGAGTGAGAGGCGAGGAGATGAGTGAGAGGCGAGGAGATGAGTGAGAGGCGAGGAGATGAGTGAGAGGCGAGGAGATGAGTGAGAGGCGAGGAGATGAGTGAGAGGCGAGGAGATGAGTGAGAGGCGAGGAGATGAGTGAGAGGCGAGGAGATGAGTGAGAGGCGAGGAGATGAGTGAGAGGCGAGGAGATGAGTGAGAGGCGAGGAGATGAGTGAGAGGCGAGGAGATGAGTGAGAGGCGAGGAGATGAGTGAGAGGCGAGGAGATGAGTGAGAGGCGAGGAGATGAGTGAGAGGCGAGGAGATGAGTGAGAGGCGAGGAGATGAGTGAGAGGCGAGGAGATGAGTGAGAGGCGAGGAGATGAGTGAGAGGCGAGGAGATGAGTGAGAGGCGAGGAGATGAGTGAGAGGCGAGGAGATGAGTGAGAGGCGAGGAGATGAGTGAGAGGCGAGGAGATGAGTGAGAGGCGAGGAGATGAGTGAGAGGCGAGGAGATGAGTGAGAGGCGAGGAGATGAGTGAGAGGCGAGGAGATGAGTGAGAGGCGAGGAGATGAGTGAGAGGCGAGGAGATGAGTGAGAGGCGAGGAGATGAGTGAGAGGCGAGGAGATGAGTGAGAGGCGAGGGAGGGAGATGAGTGAGAGGCGAGGAGATGAGTGAGAGGCGAGGAGATGAGTGAGAGGCGAGGAGATGAGTGAGAGGCGAGGAGATGAGTGAGAGGCGAGGAGATGAGTGAGAGGCGAGGAGATGAGTGAGAGGCGAGGAGATGAGTGAGAGGCGAGGAGATGAGTGAGAGGCGAGGAGATGAGTGAGAGGCGAGGAGATGAGTGAGAGGCGAGGAGATGAGTGAGAGGCGAGGAGATGAGAGTGAGAGGCGAGGAGATGAGTGAGAGGCGAGGAGATGAGTGAGAGGCGAGGAGATGAGTGAGAGGCGAGGAGATGAGTGAGAGGCGAGGAGATGAGTGAGAGGCGAGGAGATGAGTGAGAGGCGAGGAGATGAGTGAGAGGCGAGGAGATGAGTGAGAGGCGAGGAGATGAGTGAGAGGCGAGGAGATGAGTGAGAGGCGAGGAGATGAGTGAGAGGCGAGGAGATGAGTGAGAGGCGAGGAGATGAGTGAGAGGCGAGGAGATGAGTGAGAGGCGAGGAGATGAGTGAGAGGCGAGGAGATGAGTGAGAGGCGAGGAGATGAGTGAGAGGCGAGGAGATGAGTGAGAGGCGAGGAGATGAGTGAGAGGCGAGGAGATGAGTGAGAGGCGAGGAGATGAGTGAGAGGCGAGGAGATGAGTGAGAGGCGAGGAGATGAGTGAGAGGCGAGGAGATGAGTGAGAGGCGAGGAGATGAGTGAGAGGCGAGGAGATGAGTGAGAGGCGAGGAGATGAGTGAGAGGCGAGGAGATGAGTGAGAGGCGAGGAGATGAGTGAGAGGCGAGGAGATGAGTGAGAGGCGAGGAGATGAGTGAGAGGCGAGGAGATGAGTGAGAGGCGAGGAGATGAGTGAGAGGCGAGGAGATGAGTGAGAGGCGAGGAGATGAGTGAGAGGCGAGGAGATGAGTGAGAGGCGAGGAGATGAGTGAGAGGCGAGGAGATGAGTGAGAGGCGAGGAGATGAGTGAGAGGCGAGGAGATGAGTGAGAGGCGAGGAGATGAGTGAGAGGCGAGGAGATGAGTGAGAGGCGAGGAGATGAGTGAGAGGCGAGGAGATGAGTGAGAGGCGAGGAGATGAGTGAGAGGCGAGGAGATGAGTGAGAGGCGAGGAGATGAGTGAGAGGCGAGGAGATGAGTGAGAGGCGAGGAGATGAGTGAGAGGCGAGGAGATGAGTGAGAGGCGAGGAGATGAGTGAGAGGCGAGGAGATGAGTGAGAGGCGAGGAGATGAGTGAGAGGCGAGGAGATGAGTGAGAGGCGAGGAGATGAGTGAGAGGCGAGGAGATGAGTGAGAGGCGAGGAGATGAGTGAGAGGCGAGGAGATGAGTGAGAGGCGAGGAGATGAGTGAGAGGCGAGGAGATGAGTGAGAGGCGAGGAGATGAGTGAGAGGCGAGGAGATGAGTGAGAGGCGAGGAGATGAGTGAGAGGCGAGGAGATGAGTGAGAGGCGAGGAGATGAGTGAGAGGCGAGGAGATGAGTGAGAGGCGAGGAGATGAGTGAGAGGCGAGGAGATGAGTGAGAGGCGAGGAGATGAGTGAGAGGCGAGGAGATGAAGTGAGAGGCGAGGAGATGAGTGAGAGGCGAGGAGATGAGTGAGAGGCGAGGAGATGAGTGAGAGGCGAGGGAGATGAGTGAGAGGCGAGGAGATGAGTGAGAGGCGAGGAGATGAGTGAGAGGCGAGGAGATGAGTGAGAGGCGAGGAGATGAGTGAGAGGCGAGGAGATGAGTGAGAGGCGAGGAGATGAGTGAGAGGCGAGGAGATGAGTGAGAGGCGAGGAGATGAGTGAGAGGCGAGGAGATGAGTGAGAGGCGAGGAGATGAGTGAGAGGCGAGGAGATGAGTGAGAGGCGAGGAGATGAGTGAGAGGCGAGGAGATGAGTGAGAGGCGAGGAGATGAGTGAGAGGCGAGGAGATGAGTGAGAGGCGAGGAGATGAGGAGACGAGGTGCATGCGGCGCTCGGCAATGGACTGGGAGAGGTACAAGCACAGTGACATCCCTCAAGCCTTGTGGTCATTCACTCACCTGCAGGAGCTCATCCCGCACAGAGTAGATGAGGAGGTACATGCGCTGCTCCGCGATGGAATTGAAGAGGTGCGTGCATGTGCTGTGAGGTAAGTCAACACCACGAGACACACCTGCAGGGGCTTTCTCACCTGTAAACGCTCGTCCCGGACGGAGTAGACGGGCAGGTACATGCGCTGCTCCGCTATCGACTTGACGAGGTGCACGCGCTGTGAGTGAGACGTCTCAAAACTCAGTGGTGACTCTCACCTGCAGCAGCTCGTCGCGCACGGAGTAGATGGGCAGGTACATGCGCTGCTCGGCAATGGACTTGTTCTTGGCAAAGTCACTGGCAGCACCGCCCGTGCCCTTCATGTGGTCGGCAAACTTCACATTGTCCTTGTAATCTACCTCGCCCTCCGCGTCCACCTTGGCCGTATCCGCGTCCACCTGGTGGGATCATAGTGCGTGTTTGGGTTACAATGGAAGGTGGGTTGAGGGTGCAGAGAGGCAGCGCAGCGCCGCCCGTGCCCTTCATGTGGTCGGCGAACTTCACATTGTCCTTATAGTCCACCTCACCTTCCGCGTCCACCTTCGCCGTGTCTGCATCCACCTGGTGTGAGAGCAGCATGAGGGTTTGGATGTTTTGGAAGGTTGAAGGTTCAGGGCCTGAAGGCTCAGTTTGCCAAATCCACATTGTCGTTACGGTCCACCTCACCCTCCGCATCCACCTTGGCTGTATCCGCATCCACCTGGTGGGGAGGGCAGCATGAGGGTTTGGGGTTTTTAAGGGTTGAAGGTTCAGGGGATTAGGGCTGCGATTGTGCACTTCACATTGTCCTTATAGTCCACCTCGCCCTCCGCGTCCACCTTTGCCGTGTCTGCATCCACCTGGCAGAATCAATGTGGGTGTGGGGTTGAACTTGAAAAGAGAAGGTTGAGGGCTTGGGGGCAGCTTCACCGGTGCACTTCATATGGTCCCTATAGTCCACCTCGCCCTCCTCGTCCACGTCTGCATCCTGTGAAGGGCAGCATGAAAGGGTTTGAGTTCGTTTCATAGAAACATTCGTCAAAATGAAGCACCCGGCATGTGGCGTGTGTGTGTGTGTGTGTGCGTGCGTGTGGCATGTTGCAAGTTGCATGTGTCATTTGGTGTCTGGAATGTGGCATGATATGATATGGCATACCGCATGTAGCATGCGACACGTGACGCGTCGCAGGTGGCATGTGCATGCCACACGCGTGCCACGTGCTTGCAGCACCTACATACTTCACGTCACTGATGTCCACCCATCCACTCGCATTCCCACATTCCCATGCATGCTTGAATGCCTATGATACTCACATCAGCTGCAGATTTCTTGGCGCCGAGAATGTTCCCCAGCTTGCTTCCAGCGAGCTCCCAGAACTTCTGCCTGCTCTTGTTCGACTGCTGCTTCTCCCGGATCTGCACGGGCAAAAGAGAGCAGGCAGGACAGGAGCGCAGGAAAATGGAAAGTGAGAAGTTTTGAGTCGACTCAAAAAAACTTCTGCCTGCTCTTGTTCTGCTGCTGCTTCTCCCGGATCTGTGCGCGAACAGGAGGGCGGGCAGGACAGGAACACAGGACATTGGATGGTGAGAAACAGGCACATTTGAAGACAACTCCTTGCACTGAGGGTTACCCAGCAAATTCCACGGACATCCATAGCAGGTGAAACTCCATGGATATCCATTGCAGGTGAAACTCCACGCACATCCATTCAGTTGCACTGAGTTCGGGTAAAAATGGCACAAGTGAACACACCACCCTCAGGCCCCTCTCCGACTTCATCACCCGCGCACCCCTCTGACGATGATGGCCATGTCAGACGTGGGGTCCTTTTGAGTCGACTCAAAAGTCAAGTCGACTCATGAGTCGACTCAAAAGTGAACACACAACCCTCAGGCCCCTCTCCTCTCCGACATCACCACTCGCACACCCCTCTGACGATGATGGCCATGTTGGACGTGGGGTCCTTGAGCGACATCACCGGCTGCTTCCTGGCAATAAATAACCAGCACAGCACACCCCTGACCATCACCCTCACTGCTAATCCTCTACAGTTCCCACCCATGCGCGTACCTCTCTGACGAGCGCTGAGCCCTTGCGAGCAATGTTGGCCATGTCGGAGGTGGGGTCCTTGAGCGGCATCACACCGGCTCCTTACCTTCACCAGCACAGCACAAACCTGACTGACCGTTACCCTCACTGCTGATACCCCACCATTACCACCCACGCACACACCTCTCTGACGAGCGCTGAGCCCTTGCGAGCAATGTTGGCCATGTCGGACGTGGGGTCCTTGAGCGGCATCACAACGGCTCCTTACCTTCACCAGCACAGCACAAATCTGACTGACGGTTAACCTCACTGTTAATACCCCACCTGTCACCACCCATGCACCTCTCTAACGAGAGCTGAGCTGAGCCCTTGCGAGCAATGTTGGCCATGTCGGATGTGGGGTCCTTGAGCGGCATCACCGGCTCGGCTCCTTTCTAGCAGTAAATGACCAGCGCAGCACACCCCTGACCAATACCCTCACTGCTAACACCCTACCAGTACCACGCATGCACGCACCTCTCTGACGAGAACAGAGCCCTTGCGGGCGATGATGGCCATGTCAGAAGTGGGGTCCTTGAGCGGCATCACCGGCTCCTGCTGCTTCGTGAACACTATGCGCCCATCCAAGAAGGGCGGCTTCGTGTCTGCACGAGCACATATAGGGGGGAGGGAGGGAAAAAGGGGCATAGGCGGGCATCACCGGCTCCTGCTGCTTCGTGAACACTATTCGCCCATCCAGGAACGGTGGCTTCGTGTCTGCACGAGCACATATGGGGAAAGGGCGGGGACACTTTATTAGAGCAGGTCACACACAAGTTCTCGCACTCTTCTTAGCCCCTTCAGCCCAGCGCAAGTAGTCATGCTGAAGAACCTATGGGATGAAATGACGAGTAAATAGATGGAAGAAGAGAGGAGAGACTCGCTAAGCACAAAGCGGGATGTACAAATCCGCCTCTTATACTCTCACGAGTCGCAGGATACTCGATCGCATCGTGCACGACTAATTTTCTACATTTCTCAATAATCGCTCGCGAGAAAACACGACCTCACCGTGCGTGCACAAGCAGAGCAGCAGCACGCAGTTCTCATCCTCGTCATTGGTACCCGTGGAGTAAAGAGCGCCATGGCATTGCTGCTTTCGAGTGAATTAATAGACACCGTACTAAGCCACTCCAGACACTCACCATGCACGAGCAGCAGCACGCGGTTCTCATCCTCATCATCAATATCCGTGGAGAGCTCCACAGAGCTCCGCACCACTCCCGACCGCATCAACTGCCTGTCCTCCCACGACGCCTGGTCCGCCGACAGCTGGGTGAGGCGTTTGCTGGCCGCCAGCGACATGGTTGACCCGTCTCCCCGCACCATGCGCTGCTGCCGCGCGGCCGCCTCCTTCTTGCGCTCCTCCTTCTTCTCAAAGGCCTGCTCGTCGCCGAATCCTCCAAACGGGTTGCTTCCCTCTCCTGAATCGAACACGCTGCCTGCTTCCTCTGAGTCGTACCTGGGAGATAGAGGAGGGGAGGGGGGACGGGGGAGGGAGGGCGGAAGGAATCGAGGGAAAGAGGGCGGAATGGAGGGAGGGGGAGATGGAGGACAGCTGGGTGAGGCGCTTGCTGGCCGCCAGAGACATGGTTGACCCATCACCCCGCACCATGCGCTGCTGCCGCGCGGCCGCCTCCTTCTTGCGCTCCTCCTTCTCAAAGGCCTGCTCGTCGCCGAACCCTCCAAACGGGTTGGCGCCCTCGCCCGAGTCAAACACACTGCCCGCCTCCTCTAAGTCGTACCTGGGAGCGCGAGGGAACGGGGAAGGGGGGATTTGTGAGTGTTTCAAGTGGGGAAAGAGGCTGGGCAGGGAAAGGGCGTCAAACACACTGCCTGCCTCCTCGAAATCATATCTGGGGGCTTTGGTGAGATGTTTAGGGAGGCGAGGAGGTGTGTATATGTCAAACACACTCACGAGAGCCGATCAGTCTGCCTTTCCCCCTCCTCCATCTGCCTGCGCCAAGCCCTCATCCTCCTCCTCCTCCCCTGTCATGCACGTCTCCATTTCGACCTCGTCCCCCCTCGTCCCCTCTTCTTCCCATTCAACACCCCCACCCCGGACAACACCAGACACTCTACTCACCAGGAGCGGTCGGCCTGCCTCTCTGCCTCCTCTATCTCCCGCCGCAAGCCCTCATCCTCCTCCCGCCTGCTACCATGCACATCCCGTTTCGACGTTGGCCACTCTGATTTCCTTTTGAAACCTTCAACCACAAACCCAAACACCTGACTCACCAGGACCGGTCGGCCTGCCTCTCCGCCTCCTCCATCTCCCGGCGCAAGCCCTCATCCTCCTCCGCCCCTGCCCCCCCTTCCTCCCCCGGCCCCCTCCCAGCACGGTAGTCTGTGTCCCACTCGCTCTCCTGCTGCTGCGATGCCGCCTGGGGTGGGGGAAGGAGTGTATCCAAAGGTTGAGGGGCGAAATGGAGGAGAGGGAGGGTGGGGGGAGAGACACACAACGAGCAGGACTGAAATAAGCAGAGATTCAAGAGGTGCAGTGCAGCAAGCGGAGATACACTATCTACCCTCCCCCTGCCCCCCTCACAATCAATCAGCAGCAGGCCAACGTGTGGAAGCAGCATCAGAAGAAAGAACCAGTAGACACAAGGGAAACAGCGAAAGGACAACAGTCAGTCATTCACCTAGAGTCACCTCACAATCAGCCCCCTCATCCCTCATCCCATTCCATTCCCCTTCACTTCACTATCCCACCTTGTTGCCTCCCACTGTGCTTCAGCAACACCATCTGATCTTGAACATTCGCCTCGAAATTAAACTGATGCTTTCATCCTTTCCCCCCAAATGTCGCACTAGGCCGGCCTCCCCCCACCACCCCCAGCATCTTAGCTCCCTGAATGACCCACCTAGCCTCCGCCCTCCCACAGTGTTTTGATAATGGTCTCCAAAGCACAACCTGAATTGGAAACCCCTCCAAAACTCCCCCTCACGTATTCTTAAATGCCCCACCTGGCCTCCCGCTGTGCTTCGGCTTGTGCTCGCACCGCCCTCCGAAGCTGACGAGTCGGCTCGGAACCGAAGCTTGTGCGACCGCCGAGCCCTGCCCCCCTCTGCTTGTACGCTTCCCTCCCTCTCCTCCCCGTCCCGACCCTGCGAGACAGGCGTGGCCGAGCCTGCCCTTACAGGTACGGGAGATGGGGATGGGAGATCCCACACTGACCCTGGCGGAAGGGGAAGTGGGAAAGTGGAGAAGTGGAGAAGTGGAATACGAAGTTAAGGGTCAGAAAACAAGGTTGGGGGTTGATAGAAGAGGTGCTGGACCACCATGGCTGACATAATACAAAGGACCGTTTGGGTGAGGAACAAGGAAGGAGAGGGAGAAGGAAGGTAAAGGATGGTGGGCGAAGAGGGTGAGAATGAGGGGAGACGAGAGGGCGGTGGAGTGAGGGGTGAGTAGAAGCTTGGGGAAGAGAATTCATGCAACACACATGGAATTCCATGTGTGGAATGAGGAATTCATGTACTCAAGCAGCAAAGGCTCTCAGAAGGAGGTGACGTTTGAGTCGACTCAAAAGTCACCTCGAAAGGCAACACACATGGAATTCATGTGCTCAAGCAGCAAAGGCAAGGTACCACCCAGAAGGAGTTTGCGAAGGGCAGAGAGGGCAGAGTGGGTAAGGGGGGTGGAAAGAGGGCAGATGTGATCGTCCAGATCACAATACAGACGGAGCGACATAAAGAGGGACAGAGGGAGGGAGGGAAATGCAATGAGTGAGACCAATAGTCTCTTTATAAACCAACACCGACCAAAAACCCACACACAAAGACAGACCCTAGCAGTAGCACACTCACCCCCGAGAGAGGGCGTGCTGCCCCCTCCGCCATCCCAAGGCGACAGCAGGCGCGAGTCAGAGGGCGAGGGCGGCACAGCAGAGCTGGAGCGGGAGGCACACACACGCATACGCACAAACATACACGCACATGCACACATATCCACAGATACATGGACCCACACCACACGGACTTACCACCAACAGAGGGCGTGCTACCACCTCCCCCCCCATCCCAGGGCGACAGCAGGCGCGAGTCAGACGGCGAGGGCGGCACAAAGGAGAAGAAGCGAGAGGCACGAACACTCACTCATACAAAGACCCAAGCGCACTCACCCCCAACAGAGGGCGTGCTGCCCCCTCCGCCATCCCAGGGCGACAGCAGGCGCGAGTCAGAGGGCGAGGGCGGCACAAAGGAGAAGAAGCGAGAGGCACGAACACTCACTCATACAAAGACCCAAGCGCACTCACCCCCAACAGAGGGCGTGCTGCCCCCTCCGCCATCCCAGGGCGACAGCAGGCGCGAGTCAGAGGGCGAGGGCGGCACAAAGGAGAAGAAGCGAGAGGCACGAACACTCACTCATACAAAGACCCAAGCGCACTCACCCCCAACAGAGGGCGTGCTGCCCCCTCCGCCATCCCAGGGCGACAGCAGGCGCGAGTCAGAGGGCGAGGGCGGCACAAAGGAGAAGAAGCGAGAGGCACGAACACTCACTCATACAAAGACCCAAGCGCACTCACCCCCAACAGAGGGCGTGCTGCCCCCTCCGCCATCCCAGGGCGACAGCAGGCGCGAGTCAGAGGACGACGGCGGCACAAAGGAGAAGAAGCGAGAGGCACGAACACTCACTCATACAAAGACCCAAGCGCACTCACCCCCAACAGAGGGCTGCCCCCTCCGCCATCCCAGGGCGACAGCAGGCGCGAGTCAGAGGGCGACGGCGGCACAAAGGAGAAGAAGCGAGAGGCACGAACACTCACTCATACAAAGACCCAAGCGCACTCACCCCCAACAGAGGGCGTGCTGCCCCCTCCGCCATCCCAGGGCGACAGCAGGCGCGAGTCAGAGGGCGAGGGCGGCACAAAGGAGAAGAAGCGAGAGGCACGAACACTCACTCATACAAAGACCCAAGCGCACTCACCCCCAACAGAGGGCGTGCTGCCCCCTCCGCCATCCCAGGGCGACAGCAGGCGCGAGTCAGAGGGCGACGGCGGCACAAAGGACGGCTCGCGGCGGTACGGCGCGGGGGAGGGGGCGGGGGAGGGGGTCCAGCGGGGGGAGGGCGAGGGCGACGGCATGTCCCACTTAGAGCCCCTGTTGCGTGGCGTGCTGCCCCTCTCTCTGTCTCCGTCTCTGCCTCTGTCCCTGTCTCTGTCTCTGTCCCTGCCCTCCCTGCCAGGTGTGCTGTCATTGTCTCTCCGCGGGGTGCTGTCGTCCCAGCGTGATCTGGAGGAGCCTGATGGGACGAGAGGGAAGAACGGAGAAAAAATGAGTTCTTCAAGCAGCGGGGGGGGGGTTGTTCAATTAGGAGACTATGGCTGCAGTGGACAAAGCAGCATATGACGATCTATCAGTTCGAGACAGTGTTGGGAACTCCTAACCCAAATACAAAGGTTAGGTGGAACGCTGTCCAATACAGAACGTTGCTTCCTTCTCCCCTTTCACCCCAAACCCCCGCACACTCACCGTGGCGATATGAGCCCCTGTCATAGTCCCTGTCCTGGCCACGATTGTTGCCCCGCTCACCTCCCCTTCTCTCTCTGTCTCTCTCACTGTCCCTCTCCCTATCCCCCTCCCTACCCCTGTCTCTCCTGTTGCTGTCTCTCGAGTCCCACCTGCTCCCCCTTCTCCCTTCCCCTCTCTCCCCATCCCCTCTCTTCCCATCCGCGTCTCCTCTGCTCCCCACATCTGTAGCTTAGAATCAACAAGTAGGAAGTGCAGAGAGCAACAGGGGTGGAAAGAAAGAGGAAGAAATAAAGAAAACGGAACAATAAAACTGGAGCACAGCAGAAAACATTAAATCCTTGAAAACTGACTGGCAGGCTTGCGCAGTATTGATGCCTTCCATCTTACTGCGCAAAATTTTCAGGCCCTTCACAAGTCAGGTTCACTTCACAACAAGGTTTTCAGGCTACACCGAATCTAGATCACCAATCTGAGCAACCTCCTTTCCTGACTGACACCCACCTCCTCCATTGGTCACCAAACTAGCAGAAACCGCCTTGTCAGCACCACCATTTGCCACGTCAGCAGGCTCCACTCGCGTTCTTTTAGCGCCTCGGCTTGCCTCGTCAGCCTGCATTGGGAGAAGGATGTGGTGGGGTGGGGAGGGAGGGGGAGACGGAAGGAGGAAGAGAGGGGAATGAGGGAGAGAGTGAAGGAGGAAGAGATGGAGAGGAAGAAAGGCAGTTTAGATCATACTCTGAAGTAACAGAACTTGTATATTCGGTCACAATCTTTCACAAAACCGTGACTTGACGGCCGTGTCTAAACTGGGTGTGTCTGGACTGGACGTGCCTCCGTTGCCCCATCCCCAGAAGCAGTGCCCCCTCGTGTGACTCTGTCCGCATGTAAGGCAGCACCACACACTCACCAGGTGCATGCACCATGCTCAAGAGAGATGCATGCATGATGCATGTGCACCACACCATACGAGACAGACATACGTCGCGTATCCCTGTCTGCATGTGGGCGGCACTATAATCACCATGTGCGCCACAGCATACGGAACAAGCATACCTCGCGTGCACCAGCAGCTGTGTCCGCTTGTGAATCTCTGTCCGCATGTGAGGAGGTGCCACGCGGGGAATCCTGCACCCGGGGGGAGGCGCCTGAGAGGTCTGGTGGGGGGGGAAACATATGGTTGGGTTGGGTGGGCGGAGGGCATGGGTTTAAACAGAGAACTGCTCAGGTGCTATGCGGATGGTAAATCGGGTAAATATTAGAATAGGCCAGGTGGCATGACAATCGGCCAGGTGGCATGGAAATCGGCCAGGTGGCATGGAAATCGGCCAGGTGGCAGGTAGCATGACGGGACACGGTGACTCACCTGTAACCGTTGACACGTGTGTGGGCGTATCAACATTTCGCGCCATACGATACCGCCGCCTCTCCTTGCTCCCCCCTCCACCGCTCTTGTCTCCCACACTCCCTCCTCCCACTCCCTCTCCATCCCCTCTACCCCCTCCCCCATCGTCTCCGTCGGCTACAAACTTCCCGCCTCCCCCTTCCTTCCCCTCGCCCCCCGCCTTCTCCCCTTCATCTTCCCCCTCTTCCGCGAATCTAGCCGCTGCTACAGTGACCGGCGGTTTCTCCGGGATTCCCGCGGCTGCTCGCTTGGCTCGGGCGAGCGCGTCCAAACCTGGGGATTGCCGACGGAGGTAGGTGGGGGAAGAGGGGTGGGCGGGGGAGGTGGGTGTTAGAAAGCAGAAGGCAGAAGAGGAGCTAAGAACAAATAACGGCGCCACATTCTGCTAAATACAATCCTACCACTGTACACTGACTAGCCGAAATAAATAAACGAGACCATGCCACTGTACACAATTGTAACAAGAAGCACCAGACCTACCACGGGCCTTACCAAGACAACTCATGCAAAGCAACCCTGGGACCCATTGCAGACCTATGAATCCGCGACACAGCTTAGACTAAAAAGTGTCATAAACGGCGCGCCGCCTCACCCAAAACAGATTTTCGCTCGGCCGGGGCTTTAAAGAGCAATCGCTCTCCTCCCAGCCCGGCTGCCGGCTGCAACCCTCCTCTCTGCAGCCCCCCTTTCTGTAGGCCTCCCCCCCCACCGTCATCTCCTTCACCGAGATTCGATCCTTTGAGCGTCTCTTCTGACCCTTCCAGTCGAGAAACCTGCCCGGAAAATCCGGAGAGCATGGTGGAATCCGCAGGATTGTAAGAAGCTTTCGGTAGGGCTAACTTGATCGGGATGTCAGACAAAACTATTCGCGTCCAATTAGGTGTCAATGAAGCGAACGTCTGTATGGTGTTAAAATTGAAGTGATGAAACGCGTCAAAGCAAGAAAGCTGACTAGGAAACGGAAAGAGAATAGCGAGAACCTACAGACAGTCGGATCGGAGGAACTCGAATTATCGCTCGGTCGTGCGGACATCCCAAAAAAAGGGCACAGTCTAAGAGTCGAACTGATACATTTGTAGCAAGATTTCAGATTCTGGAAGTTAGTACACCACAAGCCACCACAAAAGTGCTGGTAAACATAGTTCATAAATCAGGAATGCTCCGTTTTGTGAGATGCCCCAATTCTTATATTACTGCCTTTCAGTCTTTTTTCTATCGATTTGTTTATGATAACTAAGGTTACAAATCTATAGTATCAGTAGGAACTCTCATTCGTATACAAAACACTTATGTATATTGATCGTTGTGTTTGAGAATTTGCTGTCGCTTACCATGGTCAACCCTCCCTGACTGTAAGGGAGGAGATTAGTCCTGTCACTCTGCGCCTCGTCAGAACCCTTCGCAAGGTACTAAAATATCGTCAAGGTATGAGAGTAGAATTCTCCGAGTGACGCGTCATTGCATCGTCAATCTTGCCTCGTGCAGCCCGTCCCCCATGGAAGACGACGGATTGCACGACGAATGCTCACCCCTCATCCGCTCTCCCGTATCCTCTCGGCAATCCCCAGACCATGTCCGTCGCTCTTCGCGAGACTGTTGCGACCTTGCACGTACCCCGATCGTCGAAGCGTTACTCGAACCTTGGGATCGACGATCAGAGCCCACCGCCGTCAGTAACGACTGTACCACGGGATCGACGATTGCCTGCCACGTGGCACAGCCGTTCACAGAACGCAACGCCTGTCCTGGTCACGTAACGGCAGTCGTTCTCGACGACGTGGACTCTCAGGAAGCTTCCACGAAGGGGGAGCAGTCGTGGGGATGGTCATGGTCATGGTTACCAGTGGATGTGGGTCATGGTCATGGGGATTCCGTCACAGCCATAGGACGAACTACGGCGTCAAGTACAGGGGGTACTACTGGGACTGATACAGGGACTACTACAGGGACTACCACTACCGAGTATACGATAACTACTACGACAGGGAGCATTGCAGGGTCTGGAGGGCTGTGCGCGTGGGACGAGTGGCGGTGGGTGTATTCGCGGGACGGGCTCAAAGCCCTGGCCCTCGGCCAGCTCATGTCGCTGCTGCTCACCGTCACTGCCACGTGTTCCGCCCTGCTGGCCGCTCGAGGTGCGCTGGCATGATGACACATGGACGTTTGCGATTTGTGCATGCAGTTGATGCGTCAGCTTGTCCTGGCTCATGGCGTTTTAGGTCCTGATTGGTGGCTTGGATGGTTGCCACGTGGCAGGAGTGAGCATCCCAACAACCCAATCGCTGCTCAACTACGTGCTGCTTGCTGCCGTGTATGGCGCCGTGCTGCTGCACCGCAAGGCACCCCTCACTGTAAGGCCTTTCTCAATCATTCAAACGGCAACCCGCGCTGTAAGGCTTTCGTTTAATAATTCAAACGACAACTCGCTGTGTTTAAAGGTCTTGCTATACGCACTCTCGACTCACTACTACCGCTCTTCTCTTTAGATGTCCTCCTCACTATAGACTCACTCGACACTCCTGGGCTACCTTCGTGATTGACTTCTAAGGCGCCTCGGGAAACCCTTTTCTGAGTACAACCTTTTTTATAATCCTCCTGATTGCCTCTCAACTGTTTTCACAAAATACATTCTGACCGTCTAGTCTACCAACAAGTCAACTGCTCTCTCAAAGCGCCTCCAGGCACCATGAATCTGTGTGCCCTCCTCCCCGCACTCACTCACCATCCATCCATGCACCCATTCAGGTTCCGTGGCGTGTGATCCTGCTCGCATCCTTTCTTGACGTTGAAGGGAACTACTTTGGTCAGTGCGTGCCTTGTGCTGATCCCATTGGCCTCTCGATCCCTCTCATCTCATCTCCCTCTCATCCTTCCTTCCTTCTCATTGCACTTGCGACGTCTCGGCTTTTCCTTTCCTTTCGCTCCAGTCCTGCTCGCCTTCCGTTTCACTTCATTGACCCGCGCCACTCTCCTGGACTGCTGGGCCATCTCTCTCTCATCGACCCTTGCTGCCATTCGTCTCATCTCTTTCCTTGCATCCCCACTCTATCCCTGCCCCATCCAGTCGTGCTCGCCTTCCGCTTCACCTCATTGACGCGAGTCACTCTGCTCGACTGCTGGGCCATCCCAGCAGCCATGCTGCTGGCGGCGCTCTGCCTCTCCACGCGCTACCACGCCTCCCATGTCACCGGCGCGCTGCTGTGCACTGCTGGCCTTGCCATGCTGCTTCTCTCCGATGCAGGTGAGAGCTAAAATGTTTTTCTTCCTATCCTAGAACCCCGTCTGCTTCTCCACGCGCTACCACCCCCCCCAAGTCATCGGCGCTCGGCTCTGCACTGCTGGACTCGCCATGCAGCTGCTCTCTGATGCAGGTGAGAAACTGAGGGGGTTATTCCGGCAGCAGAAGGTGAGGGGGTGTGCACCTACCCTAGCATCCTTCTGCCTCTCCACTTCACATGCTACCATGCCTGCCGTGCCATCCGCGCTCTGCCACCATTGCTGGCATCGGCCTCGCCATGCTGTTGCTCTCTGATGCATGTGAGAACTGAGAGGTTCTGTTGGCAGTGGGTGCTGAACAGCTGTTTTTTAGGTTTCTCAAACAGCGGGTTCTCAACAACTCTCTTCAGCGCAGGTGAGGGCTGACTGGGAGTAGGGAAAGGGGGGGGGGAGAGAGTAGTGAAGGGGGGGGCAGGGGAAGTGGGGAGGGGGGGGGTGTTCACAACAGCAACCCGTTGCACCTTTGCACCCATGCTCCCAGCACCCATCCCTCCTGTAGCAACGCTCCCACCAGCAAAGTTCCCAGGCAGCTATCCTCCCTCCGTCATTCTCCCACGTTCTCCTCCCCTCTTCTCCCGTCTGCCCTTCCTCACCCTCAGGTCCCTCCAAGCACGGAGGCAGCACAGCCACTGGCAGCAGCAGCAACGCGACTCTGGGCAATGTGCTTGTGCTTCTCGGTGCTACTCTATATGCTGCTTCCAATGTGACTGTGGTGAGTCCTGAGGCGTCTCAGAAGTCATTGCATGCTCCGTTTCAATGTGCCTTAGACTCTATGGTGACTTTTGAGGTGCCTCTAGAGCCGCTTTACACTCCGTTTCCAATGCATGCAATGAGTGCGTGGTAAGTGTGAGGTGAGTGTGAGGTGAGTGTGTGGTGAGTGTGTGGTGAGTGTGCAGTGAGTGTGTGGTGAGTGTGTGGTGAGTGTGCGGTGAGTGTGTGGTGAGTGTGTGGTGAGTGTGTGGTGAGTGTGTGGTGAGTGTATGGAGAGTGTGTGGTAATTGTGTGGTGAAAACCTCTCTATCTCCTTTCTCTTATCCCTCACCTCTCTCAGGAGTACCTGGCTCATCGAGTCGAGACAACAGAGCTGCTGGCCTTCATTGGTTGCGCTGGATCCCTCATTAGCTTCACACAGCTGTAAGCGCCCGTCCTCATCCCTCATTGTCATCAAAGTGCACCCTTCCCATGCCTCATTAGCTTCACTTCACACAGCTGTAAGCGCACTGTTTCCGTACGTCACTGGTATCACACGCCTCAGAGAGCATCGTCGCTATCCAGCCCTTGTATCGCACATGGATACATCAGTCTGTGTGTGCATTGCGTGCACACACATGTGCCTCACATTCCATGGCACGTCTGTCCAATGCATTTCATTGCATTGTGTGCACACACACAGTTGTCAGTTCCCTTACATGAGTGTACTCTAGATTGGTTCTGAGACGCCTCAAGGCTGCCAGATCTTTTCTTGGGTGTCTCAAAACTGATATATGCGCTCTCCACCTGCCCATCGTGCTCCAGTCTCCCCCTCACACCCATCTCCCTCTCACACCCATCTCCCCTCACGCCCATCTCCCCCTCACACCCCTCTGCCCAATGCAGTCTTTTCCTAGAAGGAGCAGACCTGCACTCCCTGCGCTTCGATGCCCACACTGTATGCCATTTACCATTTACTTGGATACCACTTCCTCTCACCATTTACTTTCTGTCACTACTTTCCCTCACTACCTACCCTCGATGACTACATGTTCTAGAACTGCATACTCTTTGTATCCCTCTTCTCATCTGATATCAAGGCTACCCTATTTCCTAGCTCCCCAGCCTGCTGCTAGTGTCCCACGTAAAATATGAGGGCAAATTTCTGCTTGGCTGTTACGGATAGCTTCTGGTTGTTTTACATCCACATGTGCGCATTGATTCTCTGTGTACAGATGTCGCATATCTATGTTTCCTCCTAAGCCACCCTTCGCTCTCTCCTCTGTACATCCCTCCGCCCCTCACTCAAACCACAGGTCCTCCCCATGGTGCTCTTCTCGATCGCCCTCTTCGCCTTCTACTCCCTCACTCCCCTCATGCTCCGTGTAAGCTCCCCACACACAACTGCTCGATGTGCATTTGAATGTTGTTTTTCTTTCTTTCTTTCTTTCTTTCTTTTTTTGACAGAGACGCAATTGTCCACCACCCAGCTTACCATGTGTGTGCTTAAGCTGAACACCACTTCACATCACCGTGCACTATCTTCTCATGCTTGACTCATTCCCTGCTTTCACTTCACCCCTCGTCCTGCCCCTTGCCCCTCCCCCTTCCCCATCTAACCAGCTGGGTGGTGCCGCTCTCTTCAACCTCTCCCTCCTCACATCAGACCTCTGGGCGGCGGGAGTGGCGGCTCTTGTCTTTAACCAGCCTGTGAGTCCGCGCTTTCGAGTCTTAAAGACTTCAACTCCGAGTTTTAACTCTGTCAGAGGCCTTTGAGTAACAAGTCTGTCTACAAGCGAGTTTGTTTCTGTTGACAAGCGCTCAATTGAATGCTGTGCAAGCACACTGACCATGCAGATAAATTCTGTTGTTTTGCAGGTTGAGAGCATTTATTTCACTTCTCTTGCGGTGGTTTCTGTGGGCCTAGTAATTTTCAGCTTGAGGTGATGTACACATGAGTAAGCTGTATGTTTTTAGTACATTCAATTGAAGTTCGAGTTATATTGTCCATGTTCCTTATCAGCATGGGTTCCTGGTACTAACGCGATTGGCGGGAAACGCTTACTGTGTCGGTTGGCCGGGCATTCTGGGCAGACAGTAATCTACGATTATGTTTTGAGGTAGCTTGGACGCTTCGGTCCCCTTTGGAGAATGCTCCAAGGACTGAGGGGTACTTGTGGATTGTAACCTGTCTGTAACGCCGTTAAGCTGTTATCGCTTAGTGTGGAACTTGATCTTGAGCTTTCATATGTGTCTTGGTGACAACTCACAGCTAGACCTTTAGAATAGTGCACGGGAATCAGAAAACGAATGGCGGAGAGCTGAGGGGGAGAGCGAAGGGTGACGTGGTTATGCCACCTTCATAATACGTGGTTACGGATCGGATATCCTCTTTTGTTCAGCCCATTTCAGGGAATACGCCCAGCACAAGCTGATTCCAGTCTCCTGTCTCGATTTCTGACAGGCGGCTCCAGACACCACACCTGCGCTTCGATGTCAGCGAGGCAATTTCGTACTTTAGGTTTCGTTTTGGCACTCCGACGACAGTGATGCTTTACCACCCTTCCCTCCTCGTTCTGTCCTTCCCACTCTGTGAGTGGGGAAGGCGACATCAGAACAGGAAGCTACTAGACGCACTGTACATTCCACAACACTCCAGCCCACGCTTACCGAGTGAGCAGGCTTATCATTCCGCAGCCGCCTTCTCAGCTCGAAGACGCAGAAACTCCGAGTGTACATAGCTTGTGAAGCGAACTTCGCAGATTGACATCGAACGTCTCGGGAGCAGTTCTGTTTAGTGGTTGATACGATTCGCAAGAAGCATTCTAAACAAGGCCCTGCCTCCCATCGTCAGCAACTGCATACGAGTTAATAGTCGCCTTGCGTTCGATCTCAAATCGGGAAACACTCTGGGAGTCACTTTTGAGAACCCTCAGATCGGCAACACTGTGTCGGCCGGTCAGAAGATCCATGGCGAGCAACGCGGGCCTGATTGTTCGCTCCCTCGCCCTTAACATTCTTCTCGCATGCATTGCCCTCTCAGGTGCGGTCCCCACAACTGACTTCAGGTGACCCCAGAGGCTACCCAGGGGTAACCACTTGTTGCATGGGTAATTATCCTCCAGAGAGTTTAGGGCCTCGGAGGTGGTTCAAGAGCCATTGAACTGCCCTCCTTTCCCGCATGCGGCCGTGTTTTGAGTCGACTCAAAACACGACCCATTGAACTGCCCTCCTTTCCCGCATACGGTCCTGGGGTGCGTCAGAAAGTACAATCGGCGCGCAGCAGTGTTCAGTGCCTCATATCTCCGTTTCGAGCATCCAGGGCCTTATGTGTCGACTCAAAGGGGAGCATTCAACTGTCTCGGTTCCTTTTTCCATCGTGCAAGCACCCCGAGAGTGGCCGCATGGCCGGCGTTCAATCGGCGCGCAGCGTTCCACATCTCGTCGAATTCCTAACAGCCAAATCCCTCATTTCCTTGTCCCATCGGCGCGCAGCCACCCTGGGAGTGACGGCGCAGCCCTCGCTCCGGTGGCGCAAGGCGCTGAACGTGTCGACCGTGTTCAACGCCGCCAAGTTCGGAGCGGGCACGCAGAGCACGCGCAGCGGCTTCATCGGCCTGCCTTACAGTATGCTCCGCACCCTTTTCGACCCTCTCCCCCCTCTCGGCCCTGTCGTTCCCTCTCGCCCCTGCAGGCCCCTCTAGCTCCCCTCGCCCCCTGTCACCCCTGTCGACTCTGCCGTCCTGGTCGCCGCTGTCGCAGTCCTGGTTGCAAGCACGTGAGGCCTCCCATTTTGCATATTCCCGCATCCATTCTTCTACGCTCCGCCCTGCCCGCCACCGGTAGCCGTGTCACGATTTACAGCGACTGTTTCACGCCACCAACCATCCCCGTCGCTTGCGCCGAAGGCGGGCTGAGGTGAAGGCGGGTTAACGCGTCGACTTGACTCCCTTTTCCCCTTCCCCGGCTTTTCTTCCTTCCAGGGGAGGTATTCGCGAAGCTCACAGGCAAGGCCGTTCCGGCCTCCAAAGGGGACAAGGGAGCACACGGATGGCTCGATATCAACATCTACAAGTGAGTGCGCTTGTACAGGGTACGAAAGATAACCTGCATGTTTGGGTGGGGCAACGGTTGTCGCTTGTGGTGCATGCATCCTGGAACCTTCCTGGTTTCTCATACCATCCATGCCAGCTCTGATGTTCCTTACCCCTCTCTCCCTCCCTCTCCCCACGCTACAATGCCAGCTCTGATGTTCCTTACGTCGGTCTCCAGCCTATCCTTGCTCTAGCCTTTTTCATGGCCTTATGCATATCCCATTTATGTTCTCTACATTATTTATCTGATCGGTCTGCTACTCGTTTCCGTTTTCCTGCTCACTTGGAATTCCCACCAGATGGAACCATGAATACAACGTTCGCTTCTTCACGTCCACCTTGGGACTGTCGCGCAACGAGGTACCGCTATCAGTCAGCATCCACCGCGGAAACCCTAAACGCGACAGCACTGGCGACACCAACATGGTTCTCTCTTTTGACTCGCTACAAGCAACCTCGAGTGCAAATACAGGGTACACCACTACAGCACCGTCGACCCTTTCATTTCCGTGGTTGGCTGTTGACCCGACGCCCATGCAGCGGTTACGCGGTTACAAGGGGTACGGGTTTATGCAAGAGGGTACAGTGCGGAAGGCGCGGGGTGTACAAGTAGACTCGACAGGCAAGTCGCTGCGCAGGTTACTGGATGAGCTTATAAAGAGGCCAGGGAGGTTCTATGTGGTGGTGAAAACGCCATTGTTTCCCGATGGGGCTGCGCTCGGGCGCATGCAAGGCTCGCTGGTTACAAAGTTACTGCACTGAGTGTGTAGGTGTGACTGACTGGTTACTACTTGTTGGTTGGGGGGGAGTCTTGGCGCTGGACCTGCCCCTGTTGTCAGCTGGGCACATTACATATCTGTCATGGTACCGGTATGTCAGCAGCAAGACACTGCCACTTGTCAACAGCTTTCAATTACCAGTAATAAGAACATTATCCTGTACAGGTATGTCACATATGTACCATCAATGACAGGTCCCAAGACTACAGACAACAATTTGAAGTGGTAGGTACATCTTTTGTGGCTAATCAGCTTTGTTCAAGCAATCTCTCTGCACCCGATCTAACCAATTTTTGGCCTTCCAAAAATGACACTTCAATGTATTGCAGAGTTACCATCATGCAAGAATGCCTCTCAAGTTCTCAACACACCGGCCATAAAAAAGTAGTGGTAATACAAGTGATTGTTGTACCCCTTATAGCTAACACAATGCCACAAAGCATACTTACGATATTGAACAAGCGATGGCAAGCATCAGCAAATTACACTAAATGCCATAGTGCTGGCTTGTTTTCATGACCCTTGTAGACTGTAGTCCCCATCAGAGTCATGCTCCACCAAGTTCTCCAGTACATATTTGAACTACCCAATCAGATATGTATCAAAACACACTTGGCCTTTCACACTATTTACCAGTGCCATTTCTGATGTGGCAAACCAACTCGTATCATGGTGGTTGCGGGGGCGCCTCAAATGCTCATGCGCGGTGGTTAGGGCGTGTAACTTTGCTCCGACCAAACGAAATGGTCAACCATATGGGCGGTTCTGACGATTGCGAAGTATGTAGGGTTACGCAAACAGTTTGTAGTCACCCTGACTTGACAGAAATCGGATGGTATTCTTTCATATAAACTTGCCCACCAAGCTAGTTGGGACCTCTACTTAGCAGGAGATCAATGCCCGACATTCGGTTTTCACCCCCGAATGTGTTTTCGTACCACCGTTATTTTGCTGAACAATCTAATCTACCCGCGCCTACTATTTTCCACACCAAGTTCGATGCAGGAACTGGGATCAAACCTTTTCCGACCAATTTCGAGGGTGGTTTAGGGTGGTTGTTCTGCGTTCTGGCGAACAGAATGGTCGTTGTGCTCGAAATGTTTGGCGGGGCTCGCCGAATCGTTACACGTTTCGCTTTCGCCAGATCCGGCCATTTGGTCGGATTTTGGACTTGGTCGAAGCAAAGTTACACGCCCTTATGGCGCAGAAAGCGCAGCGCAGCAAAGGCAGGAAGAGCAGGCAAGGCAGGTGGTTTTGAGGCAAATTAAAGCTCATGCACGGTGGTTGTGGCGGAGGTAGCGCAGCGCAGCAAAGGCAGTAACTCGGCAGAAGATGCAGAAGCAGAGGAGGAAGAGCCAGTCCCAGTGCACAGCACTGCGCGCCGACTTGGTGGCGACGAGGAAGTCCCAGAGGTACTGGGGGCCGCTGATGGGGTTGAGGTACCACTCGCACGGGCAGCTGTCGCAGGCCGCACTGGTGCCGGGGCAGCCCGGAATAGTGCACTCCGGTGCAGAGGTGTCGCAGTAGTAGGCTGTTGCTGTGAGGCCGTTCAGGGCGTACTGTGTGGGGGAAGGGGGATGGGAGGGGTGGCGGCAGAACGGAGGAAAAGGGATTGGGGCAGAGGGGAGGAGAGGGATGGGGGCCGAGGGAGAGAGGGGGATGGAGAAAGGGAGGTGAGTTGGAGAGGCACTGCGCGCCGACTTGGTGGCAAGAAGGAAGTTCCAGAGATACTCCGGGCCGCTGATGGGGTTGAGGTACCACTTGCACGGGCAGCTGTCGCACGCCGCACTGGTGAAGGATGGGTGATGGGAGGAGTGCAGTGAAGAAGAAGAGAGAGAAGGGGGGATAAGAAGTGCAGTCTGTGAACCAACATAGTAGTGCAACGAACCTGACTGAATGGCAGTCTGTGAACCAATAAGTAGTGCAACGAACCTGAATGGCAGTCTGTGAACCAACAAGTAGTGCAACGAACCTGAATGGCAGTCTGTGAACCAACAAAGTAGTGCAACGAACCTGAATGGCAGTCTGTGAACCAACAAGTAGTGCAACGAACCTGAATGGCAGTCTGTGAACCAACAAGTAGTGCAACGAACCTGAATGGCAGTCTGTGAACCAACAAGTAGTGCAACGAACCTGAATGGCAGTCTGTGAACCAACAAGTAGTGCAACGAACCTGAATGGCAGTCTGTGAACCAACAAGTAGTGCAACGAACCTGAATGGCAGTCTGTGAACCAACAAGTAGTGCAACGAACCTGAATGGCAGTCTGTGAACCAACAAGTAGTGCAACGAACCTGAATGGCAGTCTGTGAACCAACAAGTAGTGCAACGAACCTGAATGGCAGTCTGTGAACCAACAAGTAGTGCAACGAACCTGAATGGCAGTCTGTGAACCAATAAGTAGTGCAACGAACATGAATGGCAGTCTGTGAACCAATAAGTAGTGCAACGAACCTGAATGGCAGTCTGTGAACCAATAAGTAGTGCAACGAACCTGAATGGCAGTCTGTGAACCAACAAGTAGTGCAACGAACCTGAATGGCAGTCTGTGAACCAACAAGTAGTGCAACGAACCTGAATGGCAGTCTGTGAACCAACAAAGTAGTGCAACGAACCTGAATGGCAGTCTGTGAACCAACAAGTAGTGCAACGAACCTGAATGGCAGTCTGTGAACCAACAAGTAGTGCAACGAACCTGAATGGCAGTCTGTGAACCAACAAGTAGTGCAACGAACCTGAATGGCAGTCTGTGAACCAACAAGTAGTGCAACGAACCTGAATGGCAGTCTGTGAACCAACAAGTAGTGCAACGAACCTGAATGGCAGTCTGTGAACCAACAAGTAGTGCAACGAACCTGAATGGCAGTCTGTGAACCAACAAGTAGTGCAACGAACCTGAATGGCAGTCTGTGAACCAACAAGTAGTGCAACGAACCTGAATGGCAGTCTGTGAACCAATAAGTAGTGCAACGAACCTGAATGGCAGTCTGTGAACCAATAAGTAGTGCAACGAACCTGAATGGCAGTCTGTGAACCAACAAGTAGTGCAACGAACCTGAATGGCAGTCTGTGAACCAATAAGTAGTGCAACGAACCTGAATGGCAGTCTGTGAACCAACAAGTAGTGCAACGAACCTGAATGGCAGTCTGTGAACCAACAAAGTAGTGCAACGAACCTGAATGGCAGTCTGTGAACCAACAAGTAGTGCAACGAACCTGAATGGCAGTCTGTGAACCAACAAGTAGTGCAACGAACCTGAATGGCAGTCTGTGAACCAACAAGTAGTGCAGCGAACCTGAATGGCAGTCTGTGAACCAACAAGTAGTGCAACGAACCTGAATGGAAGTCTGTGAACCAACAAGTAGTGCAACGAACCTGAATGGCAGTCTGTGAACCAACAAGTAGTGCAACGAACCTGAATGGCAGTCTGTGAACCAACAAGTAGTGCAACGAACCTGGACGGGGTTGGTCCAGTAGACGGCGAGGAAGAAGTTTTTGGTGAAGGCGTAGGGCAGGAAGAATCCGCACGTCGCCACCCATGCGGTGATGAAGAAGGAAATCACCACTGCCGCATACTGTGGTCAGGGGAGTGGGGAGGGGGGGAGCACGAAAGGATCGGGAAAAAGGTTGGGGTTGGGGATGAGGGGTGTGTGGGTTAAAGAATCCGCACGTCGCCACCCACTCCGTGATGAAGAAGGAAATCACCACTGCCGCGTACTGTGGTAAGGGGAGTGGGGAGGAGGGAAAGGGAGGGCCGGGGTTGGGGTGGATAAGGGGTGTATGGCTTGTGATGAGTTAGGAGACCACCATCGAGTTTTGAGACAACTCAAAACTGGCTTGTGAAGAGGTTGAAGACCACTGCCGAGTTTTTTTATATCTCAAAAATGGCTTGTGATGTGAGGTAGGAGTCCACAGCCGCGTACTGTGGGTGTGGGGAGAAAGGTGAGGGAAAATAGGGGAGAGATGGGGATGAGGGTTTTTGTCAGTGCGCGGGGCAGGAAGAATCTGCGACTGGCCACCAATGCGGTGGTGAGGAAGGGAAATCATCACTGCTGCGTACTGTGGGTGTGGGGAATGGATGGAGAGCAAAAGGGTGTAACAAAAGAAGCACCTTTGGCTTGAAGAAGTAAAGAAAATGGCACATCTTGGGTTGTGGCAGGACCACGGAGAGCATGAAGCCAAAGTAGGTGACGGAGAGGGCAGCCAGGAACTGCGTGCTTCCAAAGGCAAAGAACGCCCCCTGTGCTGCCCACCGCCAGGCCACTAGTAGGGCAGCAGGTTAGGGTAAGAGAAAGCAGCACTTCTTGGGTTGGGGCACACCTTGGGTTGGAGGCGCACCTTGGGTTGGAGGCGCACCTTGGGTTGGAGGCGCACCTTGGGTTGGAGGCGCACCTTGGGTTGGAGGCGCACCTTGGGTTGGAGGCGCACCTTGGGTTGGAGGCGCACCTTGGGTTGTGGCAGGACCACGGAGAGCATGAAGCCAAAGTAGGTGACGGAGAGGGCAGCCAGGAACTGCGTTAGACCGAAGGAGAAAAACGCCGCTGCACTGCCCACCGCCAGCCCTGCCAGTGGCGCTGCCACTGACACGAGCGCGAGGGAGGTGAGGAGCAGATAGGGGATCTGCGAGGGGGAAGGGAAAGGGGAGAGGGCAGCCAGGAACTGAGTTAGACCGAAGGAGAAGAACAGCGCCGCGTTGCTCACTGCCAGGCCTGCCAGTGGCGCCGCCACTGACACGAGCGCGAGGGAGGTGAGGAGCAGATAGGGGATCTGCGAGGCGCTCCTGCAAGAACAGTACTCTGCCTCGAACAACCAACGGCAACCACTCTCACCTCAACCACGGTGTAGCCCAGCGTGTAGAGGAAAGCGAAGTGCTGGTTGTATACTCGCTCCTGCGCAAAAACCTTCTTGGTCTGATTCACCAGCCCCACCGCTGTTCCTCCGTGCAGTGTCGTGCCAAACGCCAGCACTGCAAAGGGGAACGCCTGCGCTGTGGTGGCCTGGAGGGGGGTTGTTGTACCGGGGTGAAGGGGATGGAGTGGTGCAAGAGTGAGCAGATGGGCAAGAACAGCCCCACCCACCGCGGTGCCTCCGTGCAGCGTCGTGCCAAACGCCAGCACTGCAAAGGGGAACGCCTGCGCTGTGGTGGCCTGCAGAAGGGAGGGAGGGGAGGGAGCGTGGAAGACGGGGGGGAAGTGGGGCACGAGTGAGCAAACGAGCATGATCAGCCGCACTGGAATCACTCTTGAAAACGCCCGCACTGCAAAGGGGAACGCGTGGGCAGTGGTAGCCTGCAGGGGGGTGTGCCGGGTGGAAGGGGAGGGAGAGGCAGAAGAGCGAGCAGATGATCCTCGACTGGGTGCTCGTGCTCATTCCAGACTGTCCTGATCTTGCCCATACAGTTGCCATGCTCGTGCTCATTCCTGATGTTTTTGCTGTATGAGCAGGAGCACCCCGACTGGAATGCCTCGCGAGGAGAATCAAGGGTGAGCATTAGCACAGCTCGAATGATCCACGAGGGGCACGCTAATGCGGGCAGTGGAAAGGACCCTCGAGGGGCTCAACGGGCAGGCAGTGCAAAGGGGAACACCAGATTCGTGGCTGTTGCAGGAGGGAGGTTGCGTGCGGATGGATGGGGTGTAGGGCATGAGCTGATGAGCTGCGTTGAAGTAGCTTTTTTATGAAGCCTCACGACACGAGAAAGCTCCAAAGATGGCAGACAGTGCAAAACACAGGAGCCGTGCTGAGAGAGTCGGCTCATAACAGCGCAACACCAAGAGTCTGCACGTCTGCATTAAGCATAGCAGCAGGAGAACCATGAGGCCGTGCAAATTCAAAGCTCACCTGCAGCAGGTTGTGCACGGGGTAGTGGTAGAAGAGCGAGCCGATGAGGAGCCCAAGGTTGTGCACTCAAGTTAGAAATAAACGAGGGGGCTCACTCACGGACGCACCTGCAGCAGGTTGTGCACGGGGTACTGGTAGAAGAGAGAGCCAATGAGGAGGCCGAGGATGGATGACTGCACGATGCGGTTGAGGGAGTGCGAGGTGTTGCGCCAGTAGAAGAGGTGGATGCTGTACTGAACCGCCATCAGCTTGCGCCACGGGCTCGGGAACTTCACTGCCACGGGCGGCAGCGCGGGCACGAGGAGCAGCGGCTCCGCTGGTGTGGCCTCCTCGTTGGGGGTGCTGGTGGGGTTGTTGGAGGAGCTTTCTGCTTCTGCCGCTGCTGCTGCGGCTGCTGCTGCTGCTTCTGCTTCTGCTGCTTCTGCTGCTGCTGCGGCTGCTGTGGCTGCTGCGTGTGATTCTGCTGCGTTTGATACTATCGCTGCTGCTGCTGCAGCGGATGCTGCTCGGCGTCGTATCATGCCCTTGGCTTTCAACCACCCTCCTTCGCCCTGCCCTCCATCTCCCTCTCCTTCTGCAGACCCACTTCCAGTCAGACCAACAGCAGCAGCAACAGCAGCAGCAGAAGCAGCCCCAGTGTCAAGCCCGCTCACAGCCCCTGTCAGGGCGTCTGGCCCCTTGGCTGCGATCGCCTCTTCATGCTCCAGCGCAGCGAGGGACCACGCTGAGTCAGACGCCACCATCGCCATGCTGGCAGTCTCGTGCTCCATACCCCCCCCTCCTGCTTCCACTCCCCCTAGTCCCCTCCCACCAGCACCACTCCCAGCACCAGAATTACCAGCACCACGAAAACTACGAGCACGGCCAGCAGCGGCTGCACCAGCAGCAGCAGCATCCCTGCCCATAGATTTCGCAGCCTCGATATTTGCAGCAGCGGCGCGGGCAGCAAAGGCAGCAGCAGTAGCAGCGCCGCCGCGTCTGAGAGCGGAGAGGCGGTGGGCGTTGAGCATGGCGAGGTCTGAGACGCGGTACTCGACGGCATAGTCACATGCGGTGGAGCGCTGGTGCGTGGCCGTGTCGTCCCCTAGAAGGTTCTCGATGAATATGATGGGGTTCGTGTGGGCTGGCACGTGGGGCGTGCCTGGGATGGCCGAGAAATACTCCTGCAGGGGGCAGGGGAGGGGAGGCGATGCATGGAGTTGAGATGAAATGGGGGTGCACATGGAAATAAAAGAGTCTGTAGTACAGCTTGGATCAGAGATCAGAGTGGCTTGGCTCTCCATGCAGTTGACTTGACCCACCCAGTCTGAGTCCTGACTGATCCAGGAGAAAGCGAGCAGCATCGCACCGCGTGCAGCACCTCACTCACCACTAGCGCGTCTACATCCTCCCCCTGCTGCTTCTGGGGGTTGTTACTTTTGAGCCGACTCACGCGCTGCTTCTTCTCACTCACCACGAGACCATGCCTCATACGCTGCTTCTTAGTCGACTCAAAAGTCACCTCATAAGCTGCCTCATCTCACTCACTCACCACAAGAGCATTTCCGTTCCTCCCCGCCGGACCAAAGTAGACCATGTCTCCCCCGCTGCCGAGCATGAGCAGCGAGTGGAAGGCGTTGAGATGGAATGCGGTAACCGCGTTCGACACCACCACCATCGCCCTCCCCCACGCCGCTGCTACGTGCTGTTGGGAGGGAGAGAGGGAGGCGAGAGCACGGGATGGGATGGGGGGAAACAAGTGGACATGGTGTGATGGGTTGACATAACGAAACAAGCTCAGATCTTCCCTTCCACAGATTGAACACACTAACTCGTGCATTGCACCTGCAGCATGCCTGGAAACTTGCCACCTCAGTGGCATCCAAGCGAAGGAGCGGCGCGTCAGAGAACACCACACTCGGCCGGTCTGCTCCGCACGGAGTTAACTTGCGCATGCTACCTTGACCTAGACCCTGTCTGGGAATCTCTCAACTCACCTGCAGCATGAATGAAAATCTCGTCATCTCAGTCGTATCCATGCGCAGGAACGGCGCATCAAAGAACACGACACCCGGTCTGCATTGAGTTCACTGCGCAAGTTAACATGACCTAGGAGGTCCTAGACAGGCAGCCACAGGGTACCTGCCAGGAGTCGCACCTGCAGCATGCCTCAGAATTTCGCCACCTCGGTGGTATCTATCCACGCACAGGAACGGTGCATCAAAGAACACCACACTCGGGTTCAGGGTTTAAAGCCCATGGCAAACACAATCCGCTTCTCCACATACGCCTCAACAATCGTTGGTTGCCCCAACCCAACCCAAGCATCTCATCTCACCTGCAGCATGCCGGAGAATTTCGCCACCTCAGTGGTATCCATGCGCAGGAACGGCGCATCAAAGAACACCACACTCGGGTTCCCCGCCATCTCCATTGCAAACACAATCCGCTTCTCCACATATGCCGACCCCACGCCGTCCGCCAGAATATCCTGCACCAGGCAGTCCGCCATGCCGCCCTTGAACTCCATAAGAGACAAAATCTGCGCCACAAACGCGCGGCGTTGCTCGTCTTGTACTTGGTCGGGGAGAGTAAGTGTTGTCCGGTACTGCAGGCTCTCTCTGAGTGTGAGCAGTGGGTAGTAGAGATCTGCGCCTTGGATGTAAGCAGTGGTGCGCAGGAACGACGGCAGGTCCCTTGGCTTGCCGTTCACCAGCAGTCGCCCGGCCACCTGGCCTGGTATCTTGCGACCTGCGGGTGAGGAAGGGAGGAGAAAGAGGGGCCTGATTAGCTAGGTCTGAGCCTTGGGTGTATGCTGTGGTGCGCAGGAGCGATGATGGGATGGGAGGTCCTCTGGCTGGCCATTCACGAGCAAGCGCCCGACCACCTGGCCTGGTGTCTTGCGTCCTGCAGGAGCAGGAAGCAGGGAAAGAGAGGGGATGGTAGGAGTTGGATTGGCTGGGTTGAGGCAGCCTTTAGCTAGGGCAGTATGGGAGGAAGAGGGGGATGGATATCCAGGTCTGAGAATGTCTATGCCAGAGGCGCCTCAAATCAAATCAAACAATCCTGCCCCCACCTGCAAGGCAGTTGAGCAGAGTGGTCTTGCCCGTGCCCCTGCCGCCCGCGACAGCTGTCACCTCCCCCGGTTTCACCCACCCCGTCACCCCCCGCACCAGGCACCGGCTGGCCTCGCTCCTCCTCCTCTCCTCCCTACTAGCGCCAGCCGAAGACCTCCCACCCCAGGCGATCTCAGGCGGGCCGGGCAGCGGCACGGAGCAGGAGAGGTTCTCGAAGGTGATAAGGTAGGGGGTGAAGGGGATGTTGCAGTCTATCACCGCTGCCTCTGCTGCCCCTGCTGCCTCCGCTGCTGCTGCTGCCGCCTCCTCTGCTGTTTCAGCATACCGTGAGCTCCCATCGCTGTCCCTCACACTGACAGGACCCCATTCCACGTCTCGGTAGCTCAGTTGCCTCCCCAGCCCTCCCTGCTCTCCCTGCCCTCCCTGCTCCCCTGCTCCTGCAGACTCCTTTTGGGAACCGCCCTCTCCTTCACCCGCTGCTGCTCTCTCCTTCCCACTGCCCCTCTCCTGACCTGAGCCCCCAAGGGCCGCCTTAACTGCCTCCAGAGCCCTCGTTGCTGATCCCCCACCCGCTCCCCCATTTCCCTTCCCATTCCCCTCATCCCTCGCACCAGCCCGTTTTTCCCCGCGCTTGGCCTCGGATAGAACCCTCACCGGCGCAGCAAAGGTGCTGTAGTGCCGCGGCCGCATGCTCAGATACGTCCCCACGGTCCAAATGGCAATCCAGGCGAGGATCACAAACGGCCCTGCAATCATAAACCCCCATTGGTAGTTCCAGCTGTATTCCTCCATGTAAGCTCGGCCGATCGGCCACCCCTCGCGCCCCACACAGTACGGCATGTTTGTTGGGACGAGCGCAGGAGCCGGGCAGAACTGCACTGGAGCGAACATCCGCTGCTCGTTGATCGCCAGAACCGTCGACGCCCACTGCATGGGGTTGATCCAGTATAGCCAGATCCAGAAACTCGGTATAAGCGCCTTGGCGACGAGGATGTGGCCGAAGAGGAACATGCCCGGGCCCATGAAGATTGCTGCGGCGAACGCGGCGGAGCGGAGGGTGCGGGAGGTGAAGGCGATGAAGCGGATCATGGCGGCCCCGTGGATGGCCACGAGGGAGAGCACTGCGAGGAAGATGAAGAAGTGCGCTCCGTAGTCCGAGAGAGTGAGGCCCGAGAGGAAATACACCAGCACCGACCAGATGGTCGCCTGTAGGTGGGACGGGGAGAAGGAAGGGGAGGGATGGGTTAGTTATGCATGGGAGTTTCAAGGAGAGGAGGAGGGAAGAGGGAGGAGGGAGGAGGGAGGAGGGAGACGGGAGGAGGGGAATGGGCAGGAAGGAAGGGAGGGGGAGCGGAGGGTGCGGGAGGAAGATGAAGAAGTGTGCGCCGTAGTCGGAGAGAGTCAGACCTGATAGGAAATACACCAGCACCGACCAGATAAGCGCCTGTGGGGGGAGGGAGGGGATGGTGGAGGAGGGGGAAGCGCAAGGGATGTGGGGATAGGGGGAGGGGTGGCCCGAGCGGAAATACACCAGCACCAACCAGATAAGCGCCTGTGGGGGGAGGGAGGGGATGGTGGAGGAGGGGATGGTGGAGGAGGGGGAAGCGCAAGGGATGTGGGGATAGGGGGAGGGGAGGCCCGAGCGGAAATACACCAGCACCAACCAGATGGTCGCCCCCCGACCGAACGAGCACGGCCCAACACGCTCCCTTCCTGCCTCACGGCACACTGTTTGTTCATCTGCCTGCCCAACCGCCCAGCCACCCAGCCGCCCAGGCTCTCACCCACCCAGCCGCCCACTCATGCACCCACCCACCCACAAACCTGCCCACGCACGCACCTCAAGTTTCAACAATGGAGAGCGGCAAACTAGCAATGAGCTGGGAGAGCGCGTAGGAGCGCGTGCGGAAGAAGCGGGCGCTGCGGTGCTTGAAGTACACCTGGCAGGCTGGCAACTCCATTTCATCTCAGGATCCACGTTTCACCCCACCCCACCCCACCACACCACACCACACCACACAATCATTCTCAGCTGCCTCAGAATGAGCCCCACGCACACTCCTTTTCAAATCCGCCCCACGCACCTCAACAATGGAGAGCGGCAAACTAGCAATCAACTGGGAGAGCGCGTAGGAGCGCGTGCGGAAGAAGCGGGCGCTGCGGTGTTTGAAGTAGACCTGGCGCTCGAGCATGTAGCCGGGCAGCAGGCTCACGTTGTTCACCGTCATGGTGATCAGCGATATCTGCATCACCCCCCGCCGCAGGTTCAGGTGCGCGAAGGAGGGTGGGTCCGCTGGCAGCTGGAAGAAATCGAATCCCACAAAGAGGCCCAGCAGGGTCACCTGGGGAAGGGAGGGAAAGGAGAAGGGAGAAGGGAAAGGGAGAGTGAGAGGGCGGTTCTGTGAAACATGTCTCTGTTTTCAAGCGGCAGCAGGCTGACGCTGTTGACTGTCATGGTGATGAGCGAGATCTGCATCACCCCCCGCCCCCGCCGCAGGTTGAACTTGAGGTGCGCCAAGGAGGGGCGGTTCTGCTGGCAGCTGGAAATTTTCGAATCCGATGAGACCCAGCAGAATGACCTGCGGAGGGAGGGAGGGAGGAAGGAAAGGGGCGGAGGGTGAGGAGTGGACGTTAGCAAATGACATTTGATGGCACCTCAGAAGCTGGAAAGAATCGAAGCCTACAAAGAGACCCAGCAGGGTGACCTGCGGAGAGAGGGAGGGCGGGCGGGAGGAAAGAAGCAGGGAGAAGGGACAAGGGAGACGGGAGAACCCTTCTCTCTCACCAGCAGCAGGCGAGCAGCAATGAAGCTCGAGCTCCTGAGGTTCACTTGCATCTGCCTCTTAAGCAGCAGCTTGAACTCAGGCCACAGGTCCAGAATCAGCTCCTTGCGCAGCAGCTCCCTGTTCTCTCCCCCCCCAACAGCACGTGACCCCACCGCAAGCAAGCCACCCCACTCCCAGAGCAACCTTGCACCCAAACACCTCGCTTGCACAAAATCCCTCCCACTTACCAGCAGCAGGCGGGCAGCAATGAAGCTCCGGTTCCTGAGATTCACTTGCATCTGCCTCTTAAGCAGCAGCTTAAACTCGGGCCACGGGTCCAGAATCAACTCCTTGCGCAGCAGCTCCCTGTTCTCCCCGCCCCACAGCCCTGCCATCACCGCCGCTCTTGACGCCTTCGCTGCCGCCGACAGGTTTATGGCTTTAAGAGCCTGAGCGGCGCCCTTGCCCTGCAGCTGGATAAACTCCCCGCTCTTCCTCCTGCTGCCCTGGAGGCCTTTCAGTGCCGACGAGCCGATGGTTTTGAAGGCTTTAGTGATGGCGCGGGGGATGGCCTTTGGGAGCGACTGGATGCCCCCCGCGATGCTGCGCTTCTTTCTCCCTGCTGCTGCTTCTGCTGCTGCCGTTCCATGCTCTCCCTCGTCGTCCGCACCTGCCCCGTTCGGACCTGCCGAGCCCGGTCCGGCACTGTCGCACCTGGCAATGTGGCTGACCAGAGCACGTGTGTCGTCCACGTCAGCATGGCTGTCATGGATGTCAACACGGCTTTCGTTGACATTCACAGAGGCGGCCGCCACGCCCGCACCACCACCACCTGCAGCAGCAACATCAGCAGCACCAGCAGTAGCAGCATCCCCACCAGCACTCGCAGCACCACAGCCCGTCTGTGCCTCCATATCGCTGGGTGCCTTGGTGCTGCTGCTGCCTATCAGCTGCTCGCTTTCCTCCGCCTTGTCATCGCTGCTGCTGCCGCCTTGGGCGGCTGCTTCCTGGCTGGATTCTTCCTGGGTCGCTGCAGTGTTCTGGAGGTGGGACGGGAGAAGGCAGGAGAGGGAGACACTTAAACCCCAAAACCCTTCAACCCTAAAACCCTTCAACCCTAAAACCCCGGACAGAGAGTGCCCAGTGGAAGGGTGGCCGGCGAAATCAAGCGGCGCAGGCGAGCTATGCAGGGATGCATGAGCACAAGCCTTGCCAAAACCAAACCCCATGCAACAACTCCCACACCCCCGGGCCCCCCGGCGTGCACTCACCCCTGTTGTGTGACTATATAGAGGGGTCGCTGCAGCTCCAGATGCAGCCACGTGGAGCTATCTCTAACCTCTTCCAACATCTCCATTATCTCCTCCCCCGGTACATTCCTCCCCCCGCCCAGCACACACACAGGCACTCACCTGTTGTGTGACTATAAGGAGGGGTCGCTGCAGCTCAAGATGCAGCCACGTGGAGCTGTCCCTCACCTCCTCCAACATCTCCATTATCTCCTCTACCGGCACATCCCCCCCCGCATACCGTGCATACTCCATCTCGCCTCGATCGCCCACTGTCACCGCAACCACCACATCCCCCACACACACCGGTCCCGTTGCCTCTAACCCCTCTTCCAGATGCCCTCCCTCTCCCCCTCTCCCCCCCGGCTCATCGAAGTAAACACGCGCCTCTGTCACCACCACTGCTTGGTACGGCGAGTGATTAGCTTCTTCTCTGCCCTCTCCTGCTCTGCTGCTTGCTGCTGCACCGCTCTGCTGCTGCTGCTGCTGCTGCTGCTGCTGCTGTGGCTGGTCTCCCTTCCTCTCGCCGTTTGGCGCTGACGTGGCGGCGTCTGGAGCGCTGGCGTCTGCTGCTGACGGGGTGTCAGGTGCCACGTCAGCGATCGCGCAGCGGATCCGGGAAAGGACGCGGCATGCCGGCCCGGAGATCCAGAGGAGGAGGAGAGGCGTGGGGTGGCTTGTGACACGGAGGATGTTCTTGTAATGAGGGGACTTCTTGTATGCACGCACTGTTGGCAGGCACGCAGGAGAGATGGGTGTATGAAAAGAAAATAAGGATGTCGAGATGTGAGAGAAGGATGAAGAAGGTGAAGAGAATGATGAAGAGAATGATGAAGAGGATGATGAAGAGGATGATGAAGAGGATGATGAAGAGAATGATGAAGAGGATGATGAAGAGGATGATGAAGAGGATGATGAAGAGGATGATGAAGAGGATGATGAAGAGGATGATGAAGAGAATGATGAAGAGAATGATGAAGAGGATGATGAAGAGGATGATGAAGAGGATGATGAAGAGGATGATGAAGAGGATGATGAAGAGGATGATGAAGAGGATGATGAAGAGGATGATGAAGAGAATGATGAAGAGAATGATGAAGAGGATGATGAAGAGGATGATGAAGAGGATGATGAAGAGGATGATGAAGAGGATGAGGAAGAGGATGACGAAGAGGATGAGGAAGAGGATGACGAAGAGGATGACGAAGAGGATGACGAAGAGGATGACGAAGAGGATGACGAAGAGGATGACGAAGAGGATGACGAAGAGGATGACGAAGAGGATGATGAAGAGGATGATGAAGAGGATGATGAAGAGGATGATGAAGAGGATGATGAAGAGGATGATGAAGAGGATGATGAAGAGGATGATGAAGAGATGATGAAGAGGATGATGAAGAGGATGATGAAGAGGATGATGAAGAGGATGATGAAGAGGATGATGAAGAGGATGATGAAGAGGATGATGAAGAGGATGATGAAGAGGATGATGAAGAGGATGATGAAGAGGATGATGAAGAGGATGATGAAGAGGATGATGAAGAGGATGATGAAGAGGATGATGAAGAGGATGATGAAGAGGATGATGAAGAGGATGATGAAGAGGATGATGAAGAGGATGATGAAGAGGATGATGAAGAGGATGATGAAGAGGATGATGAAGAGGATGATGAAGAGGATGATGAAGAGGATGATGAAGAGGATGATGAAGAGGATGATGAAGAGGATGATGAAGAGGATGATGAAGAGGATGATGAAGAGGATGATGAAGAGGATGATGAAGAGGATGATGAAGAGGATGATGAAGAGGATGATGAAGAGGATGATGAAGAGGATGATGAAGAGGATGATGAAGAGGATGATGAAGAGGATGATGAAGAGGATGATGAAGAGGATGATGAAGAGGATGATGAAGAGGATGATGAAGAGGATGATGAAGAGGATGATGAAGAGGATGACGAAGAGGATGACGAAGAGGATGACGAAGAGGATGACGAAGAGGATGACGAAGAGGATGACGAAGAGGATGACGAAGAGGATGACGAAGAGGATGACGAAGAGGATGACGAAGAGGATGACGAAGAGGATGACGAAGAGGATGACGAAGAGGATGACGAAGAGGATGACGAAGAGGATGACGAAGAGGATGACGAAGAGGATGACGAAGAGGATGACGAAGAGGATGACGAAGAGGATGATGAAGAGGATGATGAAGAGGATGATGAAGAGGATGATGAAGAGGATGACGAAGAGGATGACGAAGAGGATGACGAAGAGGATGACGAAGAGGATGACGAAGAGGATGACGAAGAGGATGACGAAGAGGATGACGAAGAGGATGACGAAGAGGATGACGAAGAGGATGACGAAGAGGATGACGAAGAGGATGACTGAAGAGGATGATGAAGAGGATGATGAAGAGGATGATGAAGAGGATGATGAAGAGGATGATGAAGAGGATGATGAAGAGGATGATGAAGAGGATGATGAAGAGGATGATGAAGAGGATGATGAAGAGGATGATGAAGAGGATGATGAAGAGGATGATGAAGAGGATGATGAAGAGGATGATGAAGAGGATGATGAAGAGGATGATGAAGAGGATGATGAAGAGGATGATGAAGAGGATGATGAAGAGGATGATGAAGAGGATGATGAAGAGGATGATGAAGAGGATGATGAAGAGGATGATGAAGAGGATGATGAAGAGGATGATGAAGAGGATGATGAAGAGGATGATGAAGAGGATGATGAAGAGGATGATGAAGAGGATGATGAAGAGGATGATGAAGAGGATGATGAAGAGGATGATGAAGAGGATGATGAAGAGGATGATGAAGAGGATGACGAAGAGGATGACGAAGAGGATGACGAAGAGGATGACGAAGAGGATGACGAAGAGGATGACGAAGAGGATGACGAAGAGGATGACGAAGAGGATGACGAAGAGGATGACGAAGAGGATGACGAAGAGGATGACGAAGAGGATGACGAAGAGGATGACGAAGAGGATGACGAAGAGGATGACGAAGAGGATGATGAAGAGGATGACGAAGAGGATGACGAAGAGGATGACGAAGAGGATGACGAAGAGGATGATGAAGAGGATGATGAAGAGGATGACGAAGAGGATGACGAAGAGGATGACGAAGAGGATGACGAAGAGGATGATGAAGAGGATGATGAAGAGGATGATGAAGAGGATGATGAAGAGGATGATGAAGAGGATGATGAAGAGGATGACGAAGAGGATGACGAAGAGGATGACGAAGAGGATGACGAAGAGGATGACGAAGAGGATGACGAAGAGGATGACGAAGAGGATGACGAAGAGGATGACGAAGAGGATGACGAAGAGGATGACGAAGAGGATGACTGAAGAGGATGATGAAGAGGATGATGAAGAGGATGATGAAGAGGATGATGAAGAGGATGATGAAGAGGATGATGAAGAGGATGATGAAGAGGATGATGAAGAGGATGATGAAGAGGATGATGAAGAGGATGATGAAGAGGATGATGAAGAGGATGATGAAGAGGATGATGAAGAGGATGATGAAGAGGATGATGAAGAGGATGATGAAGAGGATGATGAAGAGGATGATGAAGAGGATGATGAAGAGGATGATGAAGAGGATGATGAAGAGGATGATGAAGAGGATGATGAAGAGGATGATGAAGAGGATGATGAAGAGGATGATGAAGAGGATGATGAAGAGGATGATGAAGAGGATGATGAAGAGGATGATGAAGAGGATGATGAAGAGGATGATGAAGAGGATGATGAAGAGGATGATGAAGAGGATGATGAAGAGGATGATGAAGAGGATGATGAAGAGGATGATGAAGAGGATGATGAAGAGGATGATGAAGAGAATGATGAAGAGGATGATGAAGAGGATGATGAAGAGGATGATGAAGAGGATGATGAAGAGGATGATGAAGAGGATGATGAAGAGGATGATGAAGAGGATGATGAAGAGGATGACGAAGAGGATGACGAAGAGGATGACGAAGAGGATGACGAAGAGGATGACGAAGAGGATGACGAAGAGGATGACGAAGAGGATGACGAAGAGGATGACGAAGAGGATGACGAAGAGGATGACGAAGAGGATGACGAAGAGGATGACGAAGAGGATGACGAAGAGGATGACGAAGAGGATGACGAAGAGGATGACGAAGAGGATGACGAAGAGGATGACGAAGAGAATGACGAAGAGGATGATGAAGAGGATGATGAAGAGGATGATGAAGAGGATGATGAAGAGGATGACGAAGAGGATGACGAAGAGGATGACGAAGAGGATGATGAAGAGGATGATGAAGAGGATGATGAAGAGGATGATGAAGAGGATGATGAAGAGGATGATGAAGAGGATGACGAAGAGGATGACGAAGAGGATGACGAAGAGGATGACGAAGAGGATGACGAAGAGGATGACGAAGAGCATGACGAAGAGGATGATGAAGAGGATGATGAAGAGGATGACGAAGAGGATGACGAAGAGGATGACGAAGAGGATGACGAAGAGGATGACGAAGAGGATGACGAAGAGGATGACGAAGAGAATGACGAAGAGGATGATGAAGAGGATGATGAAGAGGATGATGAAGAGGATGATGAAGAGGATGACGAAGAGGATGACGAAGAGGATGACGAAGAGGATGACGAAGAGGATGACGAAGAGGATGACGAAGAGGATGACGAAGAGGATGACGAAGAGGATGACGAAGAGGATGACGAAGAGGATGACGAAGAGGATGACGAAGAGGATGACGAAGAGGATGATGAAGAGGATGATGAAGAGGATGATGAAGAGGATGATGAAGAGGATGATGAAGAGGATGATGAAGAGGATGATGAAGAGGATGATGAAGAGGATGATGAAGAGGATGATGAAGAGGATGATGAAGAGGATGATGAAGAGGATGACGAAGAGGATGACGAAGAGGATGACGAAGAGGATGACGAAGAGGATGACGAAGAGGATGACGAAGAGAATGACGAAGAGGATGATGAAGAGGATGATGAAGAGGATGATGAAGAGGATGATGAAGAGGATGACGAAGAGGATGACGAAGAGGATGACGAAGAGGATGACGAAGAGGATGACGAAGAGGATGACGAAGAGGATGACGAAGAGGATGACGAAGAGGATGACGAAGAGGATGACGAGGAGGATGACGAAGAGGATGACGAAGAGGATGACGAAGAGGATGACTGAAGAGGATGATGAAGAGGATGATGAAGAGGATGATGAAGAGGATGATGAAGAGGATGATGAAGAGGATGATGAAGAGGATGATGAAGAGGATGATGAAGAGGATGATGAAGAGGATGATGAAGAGGATGATGAAGAGGATGACTGAAGAGGATGACGAAGAGGATGACGAAGAGGATGACGAAGAGGATGACGAAGAGGATGACGAAGAGGATGACGAAGAGGATGACGAAGAGGATGACGAAGAGGATGACGAAGAGGATGACGAAGAGGATGACGAAGAGGATGACGAAGAGGATGACGAAGAGGATGATGAAGAGGATGATGAAGAGGATGATGAAGAGGATGATGAAGAGGATGATGAAGAGGATGATGAAGAGGATGATGAAGAGGATGATGAAGAGGATGATGAAGAGGATGATGAAGAGGATGATGAAGAGGATGATGAAGAGGATGATGAAGAGGATGATGAAGAGGATGATGAAGAGGATGATGAAGAGGATGATGAAGAGGATGATGAAGAGGATGATGAAGAGGATGATGAAGAGGATGATGAAGAGGATGATGAAGAGGATGATGAAGAGGATGATGAAGAGGATGATGAAGAGGATGATGAAGAGGATGATGAAGAGGATGATGAAGAGGATGATGAAGAGGATGATGAAGAGGATGATGAAGAGGATGATGAAGAGGATGATGAAGAGGATGATGAAGAGGATGATGAAGAGGATGATGAAGAGGATGATGAAGAGGATGATGAAGAGGATGACGAAGAGGATGACGAAGAGGATGACGAAGAGGATGACGAAGAGGATGACGAAGAGGATGACGAAGAGGATGACGAAGAGGATGACGAAGAGGATGACGAAGAGGATGACGAAGAGGATGACGAAGAGGATGACGAAGAGGATGATGAAGAGGATGACGAAGAGGATGACGAAGAGGATGACGAAGAGGATGACGAAGAGGATGACGAAGAGGATGACGAAGAGGATGACGAAGAGGATGATGAAGAGGATGATGAAGAGGATGACGAAGAGGATGACGAAGAGGATGACGAAGAGGATGACGAAGAGGATGATGAAGAGGATGATGAAGAGGATGATGAAGAGGATGATGAAGAGGATGATGAAGAGGATGACGAAGAGGATGACGAAGAGGATGACGAAGAGGATGACGAAGAGGATGACGAAGAGGATGACGAAGAGGATGACGAAGAGGATGACGAAGAGGATGACGAAGAGGATGACGAAGAGGATGATGAAGAGGATGATGAAGAGGATGATGAAGAGGATGATGAAGAGGATGATGAAGAGGATGATGAAGAGGATGATGAAGAGGATGATGAAGAGGATGATGAAGAGGATGATGAAGAGGATGATGAAGAGGATGATGAAGAGGATGATGAAGAGGATGATGAAGAGGATGATGAAGAGGATGATGAAGAGGATGATGAAGAGGATGATGAAGAGGATGATGAAGAGGATGATGAAGAGGATGATGAAGAGGATGATGAAGAGGATGATGAAGAGGATGATGAAGAGGATGATGAAGAGGATGATGAAGAGGATGATGAAGAGGATGATGAAGAGGATGATGAAGAGGATGATGAAGAGGATGATGAAGAGGATGATGAAGAGGATGATGAAGAGGATGATGAAGAGGATGATGAAGAGGATGATGAAGAGGATGATGAAGAGGATGATGAAGAGGATGATGAAGAGGATGATGAAGAGGATGATGAAGAGGATGATGAAGAGGATGATGAAGAGGATGATGAAGAGGATGACGAAGAGGATGACGAAGAGGATGACGAAGAGGATGACGAAGAGGATGACGAAGAGGATGACGAAGAGGATGACGAAGAGGATGACGAAGAGGATGACGAAGAGGATGACGAAGAGGATGATGAAGAGGATGATGAAGAGGATGATGAAGAGGATGATGAAGAGGATGATGAAGAGGATGATGAAGAGGATGATGAAGAGGATGATGAAGAGGATGATGAAGAGGATGATGAAGAGGATGATGAAGAGGATGATGAAGAGGATGATGAAGAGGATGATGAAGAGGATGATGAAGAGGATGATGAAGAGGATGATGAAGAGGATGATGAAGAGGATGATGAAGAGGATGATGAAGAGGATGATGAAGAGGATGATGAAGAGGATGATGAAGAGGATGATGAAGAGGATGATGAAGAGGAACGATGATGAAGAGGATGATGAAGAGGATGATGAAGAGGATGATGAAGAGGATGATGAAGAGGATGATGAAGAGGATGATGAAGAGGATGATGAAGAGGATGATGAAGAGGATGATGAAGAGGATGATGAAGAGGATGATGAAGAGGATGATGAAGAGGATGATGAAGAGGATGATGAAGAGGATGATGAAGAGGATGATGAAGAGGATGATGAAGAGGATGATGAAGAGGATGATGAAGAGGATGATGAAGAGGATGATGAAGAGGATGATGAAGAGGATGATGAAGAGGATGATGAAGAGGATGATGAAGAGGATGATGAAGAGGATGATGAAGAGGATGATGAAGAGGATGATGAAGAGGATGATGAAGAGGATGATGAAGAGGATGATGAAGAGGATGATGAAGAGGATGATGAAGAGGATGATGAAGAGGATGATGAAGAGGATGATGAAGAGGATGATGAAGAGGATGATGAAGAGGATGATGAAGAGGATGATGAAGAGGATGATGAAGAGGATGATGAAGAGGATGATGAAGAGGATGATGAAGAGGATGATGAAGAGGATGATGAAGAGGATGATGAAGAGGATGATGAAGAGGATGATGAAGAGGATGATGAAGAGGATGATGAAGAGGATGATGAAGAGGATGATGAAGAGGATGACGAAGAGGATGACGAAGAGGATGACGAAGAGGATGACGAAGAGGATGACGAAGAGGATGACGAAGAGGATGACGAAGAGGATGACGAAGAGGATGATGAAGAGGATGATGAAGAGGATGACGAAGAGGATGACGAAGAGGATGATGAAGAGAATGATGAAGAGGATGATGAAGAGGATGACGAAGAGGATGATGAAGAGGATGACGAAGAGGATGATGAAGAGGATGACGAAGAGGATGACGAAGAGGATGACGAAGAGGATGATGAAGAGGATGATGAAGAGGATGATGAAGAGGATGATGAAGAGGATGATGAAGAGGATGACGAAGAGGATGACGAAGAGGATGACGAAGAGGATGACGAAGAGGATGACGAAGAGGATGACGAAGAGGATGACGAAGAGGATGACGAAGAGGATGACGAAGAGGATGATGAAGAGAATGATGAAGAGATGATGAAGAGGATGAAGAGGATGATGAAGAGGATGATGAAGAGGATGATGAAGAGGATGATGAAGAGGATGATGAAGAGGATGATGAAGAGGATGATGAAGAGGATGATGAAGAGGATGATGAAGAGGATGATGAAGAGGATGATGAAGAGGATGATGAAGAGGATGATGAAGAGGATGATGAAGAGGATGATGAAGAGGATGATGAAGAGGATGATGAAGAGGATGATGAAGAGGATGATGAAGAGGATGATGAAGAGGATGATGAAGAGTATGATGAAGAGGATGATGAAGAGGATGATGAAGAGGATGATGAAGAGGATGATGAAGAGGATGATGAAGAGGATGATGAAGAGGATGATGAAGAGGATGATGAAGAGGATGATGAAGAGGATGATGAAGAGGATGATGAAGAGGATGATGAAGAGGATGATGAAGAGGATGATGAAGAGGATGATGAAGAGGATGATGAAGAGAATGATGAAGAGGATGATGAAGAGGATGATGAAGAGGATGATGAAGAGGATGATGAAGAGGATGATGAAGAGGATGATGAAGAGGATGATGAAGAGGATGATGAAGAGGATGATGAAGAGGATGATGAAGGGAATGATGGTAGGTAACACGTGGGTGTCTGGAGGGAACGGTAGCACCCTTTACTCACCGAAGCCCTCGAGCAGCAGCTTCCTCTTGCCGGACCTGAGGGCTCCACCCCCCCTCCTCCATGGTGACGTGCTGCAGGTACCCATCTCACTCGCCCAGCCCCATCATCCTTCCGAACCGAACCCCTCCGCACCACACTCACCAAACCCCCTCAGCAGCACCCTTTACTCACCGAAGCCCTCGAGCAGCAGCTTTCTCTTGCCGGACCTGAGGGCTCCCCCGCCCTCCGTGGTGACGTGCTGCAGGTACTCGGGCACTGACATGTGTAGCGGCTTCAGGTAGCTGAGGGGGAGGGGGAAGGGGTGGAAGGAAGGGGTGGGAGACGAGGGGAGAGGAATGGGGGAAATGAGGGAAAGGAAAGTTGTTAGGGGCACTGGCATGTGCGAGGGGCCTCAAATGCAATCATCTGCTCTGCGGAGTAAGACACGGTTTTGAGACGTCTCAAAACTAGTAAGACATGACATGTATTGATCCAGGTTTCAGGAGGTCCGGGTGTGTTATGAGACGAGTTTTGAGGCGCCTCAAAACGCATATGGATCCAGGTTTTAGGAGGTCCAGGCCAGGTGTGTTGAAAGTCGGCGGAGGGAGGGAGGAAGGGGAGGGCGGGAAGAAGGGGTGGGAATAAGAGGGGGTTGGACGAGGGGGAGTGAAGAGTGGGAGAAAAGCAGGGGATGGAAAGGGTACGGGAATGAGTGTAAGATGTGCTTGGTAAGGCCCTTAGACGGTAGAGCCCTGACATGCACACACACATGCGCACACACATGCGCACACATGCACGCACACATGCACGCACACATGCGCACACACATGCGCACACACATGCGCACACACATGCGCACACATGCACGCACACATGCGCACACACATGCACGCACACATGCGCACACACATGCACACACACATGCGCACACACATGCACACACACATGCGCACACACATGCACACACACATGCACACACACATGCACACACACATGCACGCACACATGCACACACACATGCACACACACATGCACACACACATGCACACACACATGCACGCACACATGCACACACACATGCACAAACATGCACACACACACACACACACACAGAACACACACACACACAAACACACATACATACACATACACACACACACACACATACACACACACACACATACACACACACATACACACACACACACACACATGCATCGCTCACCCCAGCTGCTGGAAGTGTCGGAGAGCGGTGTGGCAGGGCCCTGGTAGACGATGTTGCCCTGGTCGAGTGCAGCACCGTGAGCAGCAGCACAGCACACACACACACACACACACACACACACACACACACACACACACACACACACACACACCCATGCACACATATGCGTGCTTTCCGCTCACCCCAGCTGCTGAAAGTGCCTTAGCGCGGTGTGGCAGGGCCCCTGGTAGACAATGTTGCCCTGGTTGAGCACTATCACACGGTCGAAGAGGGAGAAGACGGCCTGGGTGGGCCACTGCAGGGAACACAGCACCGCGTGCTGCCGCACCTGGTGTGTGCGTGCGTGGGTGCGTGCGTGTTGAGGGGTAAGTGGGGAGAAGGGAGGGGCAGAGTGTGGTGATGTGCCTCAGATCTGGTTGAGCACTATCACGCGGTCGAAGAGGGAGAAGACCGCCTGTGTGGGCCACTGCAGGGAGCACAGCACCGCGTGCTGCCGCACCTGGTGAATGTGGGTGGATGGAGGTGTGTGGGTGCAGGTGTGGGTGTTAGTGAGGGGGTGGACACAAGGACACGGTCGAAGAGAGAGAAGACCGCCTGTGTGGGCCACTGCTGCAGGGAGGGAGCACAGCACCGCGTGTTGCCGCACCTGTGTTTGCATGTGGGTATGGGTGTGTGGGGGTTATGGGGGAGGGGGAGAGGGTGTATTGGAAGAGGGGTGTGAGGGAGAGGCGGGCATACAGAAGGGGTCTCCCTACAATAGATCGAAAAAAACAAACAAACAGCACATAAACAGAACTTCATGCAGCTTAAGAACGCACAGAGACAAGACTGCGGCTGTGCAAAGGATGAGAGTCATGTGCTTGGGTGAGGAAAGGGGAAGGGGGGAAGGGGGGAAGGGAGGAAGGGGGGAAGGGGGAAGGGGGGAAGGGGGAAAGGGGGAAGGGGGGAATGGGGAAGGGGGAAAGGGGGAAGGAGGGGAGGGCTGACCTGAGCGTGGGTGCGCAGCATGGTGAGCGTCTTGTGCGTGGACGGCCCATCATACACTTGGCTGATGCGATCGAACAGCAGCACCTGCCAAGGGTGGTGGGGAGGGAGGAGGGAGAAGCAGCACACGCGCGTAGGGTGAGCATCTTGTGCGTGGAGGGCCCATCATACACTTGGCTGATGCGATCGAACAGCAGCACCTGGGGGGGGGGGGGGGGAGGAGGAGGGGAAGGGGCAGATGGGGAGAGAAGAGAAGCAGCGCATGCGAGTAGGGTGAGTGTCTTGTGCGTGGACGGCCCATCATACACTTGGCTGATGCGATCGAACAGCAGCACCTGCCAAGGGTGGTGGGGAGGGAGGAGGGAAAAAGGGGCAGATGGGGAGAGAAGCAGCACACGCGATGATTTTTTAGGCGCCTGAAAAACCGTCACATGCAGTGAGGGCATATGTGGCATGAGAGGGCGTGCGTGACCATGTGAGGCATGAGCATCCATGTGCAAAGCCCCCCACACACCCCACCCGCTCATCCTTCTAAAGGCGCCTCAAAACTCACCGGGTAGGCGCCAACCATGAGCTCTGCAGCAGTCAGTCTCTGCACGTCATCATCCCTCGTCAGCCCCATGACCCGACCTGCACTGCACCCCCTCTAGCCTTCTAAATCAACGCAACACTCACCGGGTAGGCGCCAACCATGAGCTCTGCAGCAGTCAGTCTCTGCACGTCATCATCCCTCGTCAGCCCCATGACCCGACCTGCACTGCACCCCCTCTAGCCTTCTAAATCAACGCAACACTCACCGGGTAGGCGCCAACCATGAGCTCTGTGGCAGTCAGGCGGTGCACCTCGTCCCGACTCAACGCTCCCGACCCCACCCGCTCCCCAGCGTGCCTCCTCAGCCCAAACATGGCCGCTCTGGACGCCACTAGCGGATCCTCGCCCCTCTCTATGCTCGCTTTAGTCAGCCTGAAAACTCACCGGGTAAGCGCCGACCATGAGCTCAGCAGCAGTCAGCCGGTGCACCTCGTCCCGAGTCAACGCCCCTGACCCAACCCGCTCCCCGGCATGTCTTCTCAGCCCAAACATGGCCTCTCGGGACGCCACCAGGGGATCCTCGCCCCTCTCTATGCTCGCCCGCAGCGCCTTGCCCAGCATGGGGTGCTGCAGCAGCTGCTTGGCTGACAGCGGGTACGAGCAGTGGCGGGCGAAGGCGAGGGTTTCGTGCACGGAGAGCGCGGGGAGATGGCAGTCGGCGTCGAAACCGACCCCTACGAGGCGGTGCGCGCGGGAGGGCGTGATGGGGAAGGCGTTGAAAGCCACGGTGCCGTTGGTTGGGGGTTGGCGGCCGGCCAGCAGGCGGATGAGCGTTGACTTGCCGCTGCCTGGTGGATGACGGGGCGGAGAGAGGGGGGTGTGGGACAGACGAGGGAATGAAGGGTTGGGGGGGTGAGGGACTGCAGCGCAGGTGCAGGTGAAGGTGAGGGTTACGACTCTGGTGAACGGAGAGGGCGGGGAGATGGCAGTCGGCGTCGAGGCCCACCCCCACGAGGCGGTGCGGGAGGGCGTGATGGGGTGCGCGTTGAAGGACACGGTGCGGGTGGCGGCGGGCTGGCAGCCGGCTAGCAGGCGGATGAGCGTTGACTTGCCGCTACCTGTGGGGACCACAGCGGGGGGAAGGGGGGTTGGGTTGGGGGGGTGGATGAATAGGGTGGGGAGGGCATGATGGGCAGCGCGTTGAAGGCCACCGTGACAGTGGTGAGCAGGCGGATGAGCATTGACTTACCACTGCCTGTGGGGGTACAGAGGAGGGGTGGGGTGGGGGTGGGTGAAGGGTTGAAGCGGGGGGATGTGGGGGGGAACGATGAATCGGGCAGGGAAGGTGTGACGGGGAGGGCGTTGATATGAGACGGTGTTGGTTGGTGGTGGGGGGATGCCGCTGGCCAAGAGGCGGTTTAGGGTTGACTTGACAGTGCCTGTACCACAACGTGAGGACGCGCGAACGAGAAGGGAATAACGGGGTGGTGGTGGGTTGGCGGCATGCAATGTCCACTAGCTACCTGGCAGTCTCAAGACGGGCTCACCTGGGAGGGACCCACCTGGGACCCACCTGAAGCCCACCTGAGGCCCACCTGAGTCTCTCACCTGAGGCCCACCTGAATATCACCTGATGGCAGGTGGGTGGAGGAAGACAAGATAAGATCGGCTCACCTGAGGTTCCCAGGAGGAGTGTGAGAGTCCCTGGCATGAGGAAGCTGCAAGGAAAGTGTGGGAATGGAAAGGGAGAGCGGAAGGCGGTGAGTGGCACTTGTCTCCTCACGAGCAAAAGGGGTGAGTGGGGGCGTGGGGGAAGGGAAGCAAGGCACGCATGGATTGATTTGGATATAGGTGTTTGGCACGTGGGAGACACACTCAATGCACGTGCTCAACACACGAAGGAAGGCGGGATACAGTGTGCAGGGCAGGACAGGACAGGTGCGCAGTATGCAGTTAGGCGTACAGCAGAGAGCACGAGACGCGCCCTGAGACATTTCGATGCGTGATACAGTGTACAGCGGGACAGGATAGGAGGGAAAGGAAGCAGGGGGCAGGAGAGGCACGCACCCTGAGACATCATCAAGCACGTGAATGGTCTCCTTCCTCTGCCATCCCGCGACAGACTTGAGCTTGAAATACGGCTGCTCCGATACGCGGGGTGGGAGAGAGAGGAACAGAGAGGGGAAGATAGGCAGTGAGCAATGGTGTCAAGGAGGGTACGAAAACAGCACATTAGGTAGCTTGTGTTGCATAGCACACCCCCTCTTCTCCCTTGCACACCCGCTGGTGTCCGCACAGCCTGCAGTGTAATGATGGCCTGGTGGCATTACAATGGTGCAGTCTTGTCGTACAGGCTACAGCAGCCAGTGACCTTTGGGGTTGATTCAAACGTCACCCGCTGGGACGCTCCGTTGGTGGCCGCACGGCCAGTGATGGCCTGGCCTTGAGGCATTGCAATGGGCGGCCTTGTCGTGCGACAGCCAAAGACCTTTGGGGTCAATTAAAAGCCACCCGCTGGGCCGCTGGTGTCCGTCTGCACCGTCTGCATTGATATGATGGCCTGGCCTTGAGGCATGGTGCTGCTGCTGCCTTGTCGTACAGCCAGTGATCTCCCTGCAATCCCCCATGCATGCCACCCTTCTCACCGCATCCCCCCAGTCTTAGGCTATGGCTCACCGCCCCTTCCCACGGGCCACTCTCACCGCATTGTGGTGACCACACCACCCTTCTGAGGATTCTCATAAGTCCCACCCACCGTCCCACCCCCCCACTCTCACCGCGTTGAAGCAGTTTTTGATCTGATCCGGGATGACCACCACCTTCTTTGTCACTGACACGTGGCTGAACGTCACCACCTGATTGGGTGGGTTGCACAAGTGGATTCCTGGATTGCTGAGTTGAGGGTGACCATGCAGGTCTGCATGCACACACTTGCACGAACGTGCGCGCGCGCACACACAAACACATGTACGCACGCACACAAACGCGCACGCGCGCGCGCGCACGCGCGCGCACACACACACACACACACACGCTTGTGCTCCCTAGTTCTCACCTGTGGCTGCGCGCACAGCAGGTTTGGCTGCATGGCAATCAGATACTTCTGCAGGCCCTCCCTCACCATCACCTCGCTCCTCGCCCCCTCCCCCTCCTCCTCGTTCTCCATCCGCCCCGGCCCCCACCCACCTCCCACTCCTCCTTCTCCCCCTCTCCCGTCCCCCTCCTCTCCATCCTCCCCCTCCCCATCCACCTCATCCTCTTCCGCCGCGCCCCGCCTGCGCGAAGCCATGCTCTTGATGCTCACGAGTCGCGCGGCGGCGGACGCGGCGATCTCCTGCGCCTCCTCCGCCAGCCCGTGCGCGGTGAGCGCGTCGTGGTACCGTCGGATCAGGTTGATCAACGGCGCCTCGCCGATCCCGAACAGCTCGTTATAAAATGCCGAGGACGACGGGCCGCTAGAAGGCTCTTCCGCGTCGGAATCGCCGGGGAACGCGGAGGAAGTGGAGGAAATGGCGGAAGCGGCGGAAGCGAAGATGCCGGCGGCGGCGGAGTGCCACGTGTCAGCACCGGCGAGACCGGCGACCCCGCTGTGCCCCTCGCCGTAGGGTGCATTCATTCCACTGTCATCATCTGCCGCATCCTCGTTATTAACCTCCTCCATTGTGCCGTCAACGCCGAGTTTCCACGTGCCAGCAGCAAAGCTCACTCGCCCGAGCTTCCCCCGCCTGACTCTCTCCGCGCTGCCCGCTTCATCCCCCCCTTCTCTGGCTCCCCCCGGCGCAGTCCCCCCGCGGCCATCTTCCCCGTCAGTTTCCCCCGTTCCTCCCCCCCACCCATCCGCTCCGCCTCCCCCGGCGGTACTACCTTCCCCGCGCTCTGGCTCCTCCCCCTCCGCTTCTTCGTCCTCCGACTCCGCGACTTCTTGGATCGACCCGACTTGGTAACGCATCGGCGCACCACCGGACGTGCTACTAGCGAAACTCGGGATCGCACTAACGAAGCTTGAGGTTTTTTCTGACGAGCTTCTTCCAGAAAGGTTGGAAATGGTCCTGCTGCTGCTAGCAGGAGGGTTATTCAGCGAAGGGTCTAAGGACGGCTGAGCCATGAAAGATCGCGAGCTCGTGAAGGATTGCTGCTGACGCGACGACTGCTGACGTGTCGATTGCTGACGTGTCGACTGCCGGCCCATCGACTGCTGACGCATCGTCAACCGACGCCGGAGCACGGCATAATCATTAGGCGCGGCGTCGCGACGGAAATCGTTGGTGGTCGAATCCGGAGTGACGCCATCGTACCAGTCGTCTAGCGTATCGGGTACTACTGACGTGGCATCGTCAGAATCCAAGATGGATGGAGCCATGACGACGATTATGAACAGACGGTGGAGAGCTGAACGAGCGGGTTAGTGTAGACGCGTGTTGGAATAAATAATCGTTTAATCAGACTACCGCCGCGACTAGCGCAGTACTAAGATATATCGCATAGTCGCATTATCCGCAATAAGGTTGATGCTTCCCCGACTTGTCTTCTATAACACGTCATGTGGCTTGCCATGAAATCCCTGTTCGCGTGCTGCACAGTCGCCGTGACGAGAACGAACGACTTTTATATGACGATTACAGAAAACATTTCCGTAAGTCAAGGCTGCAAGAGGCTCTAGGTTTGCCAACCAACAGCTCGTGCTCGCCAAAGAGAGCGGCTCACAAGACTTTACAAACGCTGTAGTCTACTTTTCCTGCTGCTACGGCTAGCAACTGTTGTGGGTCAGAACGATGTTGTGGGCGGTACTCGCCGTAGGTAAGCTACACCTACATGGATTTCATGGCTCACATTACATCTTCACCCCGCCTTTCCTTCCATCGACTTCTCGTGTTTCGCCTCGACATTCACTATCCTATCTACCTTACCTTCAGCTATAATCGTTGTCTGCGTCTCCATGAACAAACTGTAACTTCCCTCCTCTGTGCGCTCCGCCCGACTCCCTCCCAGACACCTAGTAGAAATAAGGGACGATTGTCGCTGAAATTTTAAAGTTGCATAGAAACAAAATCTGGGTACGGTACCCATACATACTTGGTGGCTCGTTGGTAGCAAAACATTTTCAGACTTCCTGTCTGTCTGGGTACGGTGTTTGCTCCCGGAAAAATGACTTCTCTCCTGCACAACTTAGAAGAGAACCAACCAATCGTCACATTAATTTTCCCATACAGCTTGATTATCTAATCCGGTCAGGGCGTTTATCCAGATTGCCGACTATAACCTTTGGCTCTTCGCTTTGGTCCGATTTGAACGTTGCTGCACTGGGATGGTTCGGGATAGGTTGGTATGGGATGCATTTTCTCGTCTCTTGCTCGAACGTCGCTGTACTGGGGTGGTTCGGGATAGGTTGTTTTGGTCTGGGTGCCCACGTCTTTTCAGGGGTCTTTAGGGCGCGCTGAGTTTAAATTGCTCGATGAATTGCCCACTTCGTAGCGTGGCGATACGTCTCTCAACTGTATTTTACCGTTAAAAAAACTCTCTAGAAGTTCGAACTTTGGCAAAAGTCGACCGCGGTTCATACGTTTTAGAGCGTGGAACATGCTGTACTGTACAGTTTAGCGGTAGCGGTTCGAGCAGGGCCAGTTCGGATTTGGAACTTTGGTTTGGATTTGGGTTGGACCCAAATCACAAGGCCCATCCCAGGCCTCACAAGGCTGAACAATCCCGCTGCCGAAGTTGCGACCATGCAGTTTTGCGGCCGTCTCCTTTTCGAGTGTTATGTGACGGGATAGAGGTGTATCAGAAAGAAGATGGGAGTTTTACATGCCTTACATTGGTCCATTTGGATAAAATGGTCTTACTAAGCATGAAAGAAAGAGGGCCTGTAGTTTGCCCATGCGTATGTCTCATGCTTAGCCGCCATTTTCTTCTTCGTTCAACCAAGTTACACTAATGCTATATCGCTGTGCCTTCTTGTTTCTCGTGCTGGTTTCCCGGATGTGTATGTGCTGTGCCATGAAAGGGAGCATCCATTGATTGAATCTTGCTGCAGTGCTTGATTTTGCACATCATGCAAAATGGTGGTACAGTTTACTCTATCGCTTCAGCAGGTTGCTACCCAATGCCAATGCATAGGGCAGAACTGCTTGCTCACTCACTCCCTGGAGGTTGTACTTTGTGCTCAAGGTAAGTCGGTCTGAAGCCACAATCATTATTACCGTAGCTGTGCAGTTTTGGACAAAATATCTGGCACTTCGCTTGAACTGACATGCCTTATTGTAAACCAGCACCACTGGACTATACACAGAGCGGCGTGGTTCCAGATTGCACAAGGACCCCAGATGGGCTTGGTGTTCCAGCAGCAGTGGCGCTTTCAGGAAGACAGCCAGCAGATAGTCTTCTAGGCGGGGTACCTGAAACCCTTCTTGGTAGCTCTTGATGTTTGAGCTGTTGAGAAGGCGAAGCTGACGTGGACTGCTCGAAATGGTCAATGGGTATGATGGGAAGGAGGTCGCAGTTGCAGACCTCAATCATGTAGTTGTCAGGGTCGAAAAAGAAGATCTGATCGACCACTATCCCGTCTTCCACCACCTGCTGCTTCACGAACGAGATCGCCAAAGCGCTTAGCTTCCTCTCGACTTCGAGAAGATTGTCCGACTGCAAAAGAGAAACAAATGTGTTAAGAAACATGTCGTGGTGAACTCGTTTAACAAAAGGCCAGAGTCTTGCCGGTTGAGCGTTCCGACGAAGCGAGCCTGTAACTTGCCTGAAACGCGATGTGATTATCTCGAGGGGTGAGGGTTCGTGGCATCGGAGGGCAAACGCTGTCGCCTAGAAGGTGAAGCCCGATTCCATAATTGTATAACCTGCCAAAGACGGCTGACAATTAACAAATTCGCCAAGAAAACGAACGACAACTGTACGCAGCGGTCTAACCTTCGCCCTCAATCCTTACCATGCTCCGTCGAAGGTAAGAGACTTTTCGGGACGCTTTACAGGTTGAAAGCCTAAAACGCGTGAATAAAACTCGAGAGATATCTGCACTGAGGCGCATTTGATGGAAACGTGGTTGATGCATCGTATCGGCAGCGGTCCTGAACCAGATTGCCTGCTTATCTCCATCCGCACTTCTAACAAGCGTCTCAAGCTTGCTATAGATTTCGGATTCTCGAGGTGTGATTATCCGACGCATTTATCCCAGATACCCGAATCCCAGGATAGTTCTCCCTCTTTGAACTCGTCCAGGCGACGGACCGCACCATCGTTCCAGATGATGAAACTGGATGCTGAAATTAGGTCACCAGCAGGCCGAAGCGCTCGCCGCCAGCGTTTCGCCATTTCCCAGCTTCCCGTACGGTGCGCGACTGCTCGCAAGTCATCCTTCGCTGGATGGTGCCAACTGGGTCTTGCTGTTGACATGGAATGACGCCGCTCGGCTGACAAAACCAGAGAATGCAAGGCGGGAAAAGATTTTTGCTCGATAAATGCAGACTCACAACTAGTCTGAAGGCCTCTGGTACAACGAACGAGTTACGGGTGTCGCAAGCCGTGGATGTAGAGAGGATATGGATAATACATACGAACAGTAAGAAAATGACGTCATCCGCGCATGATTACCCGGGCGAGCGGGCGGGAAAAGTGACGTCAGACGGCCACGCGGGCCACCCGCTCCGAAGTCCCTCCTGGTCCGAAGGTGGCCCTTGGGAGCTCCGAAGTTCCTTCGGGCCGACAACAGCCTAGGTTTCATCCGGGTTACAATTCGCCCCATTGGACCACGTGTTGCGGGGAATCCCGCGGAGAGCTTCGTTTCCGCGTTCGCGCACCACGTGTCGAGCTCGGAAACGTCGTTAGGAGCCCAAGTGTCAAAATTACAGAGGTCGACGTTCCGACGGATATTCGTTCAGTCGCTCAGTGATGCGAAAACATCTCGCAACCCGATTCTCAGCTGATCGCATGGCTCTCGTTTTGCGCGAATCATGTGCGACATAAGAATCTAACGCTACACGACCATCGACGATAGCAAAGGTAACTATTTCGTCGTGTGCCACGAAAGCCAGTTGACAATCACGCGGATTGCTCCCGTGAAATACGTTCGCGCCCTGAAACATCATTCCGCGTGCCCCACGAAAACAATTCGAAGCCCAGGCCGTGGGGCTGGTCTCATTCCTCACGAAAAGGTTTTGTTTACTGGCTGTACAAACTTTCGCAAGGAAGCATTAGCGTGCAGACACGAAACACGAAATACACTAGTCCCAATTAAACACCATCGAGATTCTTCCATGACCGCGAAATTATCTGGCTATTTGCAGGACACCACCGACATCCGCGGCTCATTCATGCGCCAGCATAGATCGTGCGGTACAGCACACACAAAAGTTTTCGCGCCACCAAGCAGCAATACTTCTCGAGCCACCCAGTGAAGTTTCGCGCGCGAAAACATCAACAGTTGCTGGGATAAAACAAACTACAACAGCAAATATCTGAAATCCGCGAAAGCTTCTAGTGATATCCACTGGGGAAGCAAATACGACAATGGTGTACGGTTTCTTGTTTATTTCCCACGGTCACATACGGTACAAACACAACTCGCAGCGGTGAAAGGTCTTTACCGTTCTTAACCGTATCTGGCACAGCATTTCGCGCGCCCCACGAAACTTGGGAAAGATGGGTAACGGACGGGCGTGGGGAATTTCCTCGCGCGCATGAAGATTCCTGATAACATTTATCGCTACAAATAAAGAGTTCACCCGCGTAAATGCGTCTACGTGAATGACAACATCCGCGAAACCGTCTAAGGAACGCCTCCCCGACTTGCAACCAAGCTCCCGCGAGCGAAAGAGAAAACTAGAATAAGGAGAAACAAACCGTGGTTTCATTCACGCAACATATTCATCGGACGGAATCACCTGTGTGCAGCTGACACGAAAAAAACAAAACCGAAAAAGGCGTGTACGTGTACGTTCGTGACCGCGATTAATCATGACCGCGAAACAATCGGGCCACTGTACACTGTATTTGCAGGGGCACCACCGACATCTGCGGCACATTCATGCGCCGATTGTTTTCGCACCCCTCGAAAGTTTCGCGCTCAGATATTCACGCTGTTGCTGAGAAAACTTAAGATAAGTGGTTAAGCGAAAGTTATATATCCGCGAGGACACGGACGATATTCACCACCAAAACGAATCGCTTCATGCGTGCCACGAATTCTGGGGCAAAGACAAGTGCATGAAGAAGTTTTCGCGGTTGCGTTTCTGTCAAAGTTTTCACCACCGACATCCGCGGCTCATTTGCGCCAGCACAATTCGTACATTTCAAGTTGCGAATGCAAAAGTATTGCGCGCGAAAACATCCGCAGTTGTTGGGAGAAAACAAACTATAAAAAATATAAATTGAGCAGCGAAAACCTGAAATCCGTGAACTTGCCTGGTGATATTCACAAGCGAACCAAAGAACTTTCCGCGTCTGCATTTTCCGTTCGTTTCCCGCGGTCAAATACGATACAAAAAGGTTCACAACGGTTGTGATATTATACCGTTTAAAACCGTAAGATTATGCGGTTTACCGTACTGAATCCACAAGAGCGAACAAAGAATTTGAAAGTGTCCCGTAAGTTTTCGCGTCACTTAATGAAAGGTCTTTCGCGCGGAATTCCCCGCTGAAAATCCGCAAACATACAGGCGATTTGACTAGCGAAGTCAATCTATATCCACGTGTACGAATTTGGGGGCAACATGAGTGCGCCAAAAGCAAATATATAAACGGACAACGCCCGCCCCACCCGCCGACTACATGCTCTGCACCAACTTCAAGCACATACCAATTTACCGAGTGGGAAAAGTCCAGAAACTCACCGCGAAAATTCCACACGAGTGTGAGCACAGTGGTAGCGCAAAAATTCGTTTAGCTGAAGCGAAATGTTTCGCGCCACCGAGTGAAAGCCCGCTGTGCAGGGACAATGCAGGGTAAATTCATGTCTCGTGCCCCAAAAGTTAGAAGTCCGCGAACTCACAGGCCAGATCAGCAGGCAAACCCCGCGAACACTCGGGCTATTTACACCCGCAATAAAGTACGTTTCCACGAATTCCGGGTGGATGGGTGTATGTTTGTTACAAATCGAGACAAGTGGGGCTAAGGAAAAACAAATCGCGCGAGTGAATGCAAGCCTGGTAGATTTTCGTGGGGAGAAGGCATGGCACCGTGGTTGACAAGCGGGGCGGAATGTATTTTCGCGCTTTACACCCTGTGAAATCAGTGCGGAGTGGAATTCTGAGAGCGGAAGGCGATTTCTATGAGATGCTGCCTCACTTTTCGTTATTATATTAGAATATTCATTTTCATCGGCTGGGTTCGGACCCCGGGCTTCGGAAGGAGGGGCCCAACTTCGGCCCGATTAGAGTGTCGAGACTGTTCCACGCATGCAAGTGATTATGTGACGTTGCGTCGCACCAAGTCAGCACCGCAAATCGATGTTGGCTAGTGAACAGGTTTCGCCAAAGCTGACAAGGCTTATCGTGGCCATGGTAACCTGCCTCGCCAAATTTTCCGTCATTGGGCTTCCGCACTTTCTGGCCTTGCTGGATTGTCGAGCAACAGTTGAGGCGAACATGGTGCTGCCCTGGCTTTGAGGAAATGTAAAGGTAAAACACGAAACACGAACAAATGTAGGATGTGAATGTTGCGGTATAATTAGGGAGTGTTTTCGCCCACTTCCACGGAACCACAATCTGGAAGCAGTCTGAACCTCTCTCAAACTGTTCTATGTAATCTTGGGGAATCAGACGCAATAGACTGCCCGAATGCCATAGAAGTCGTCATTTTCTTCCCTTACCAATGTTGTTCCACAGATTCATGCCAAGAGCTGAATGCCAGACTTCCAGCTCCATTCGTACAAAAATGTGCGTGAATAGTTTACAATTGCATGTCTGTTCTTGCAATGTGAGCACTGCAAATGTTCGTCATTCGTCGTGAATAAAGTCCCAGCTCCATCGGTTTCCGACTTGTAGGATTAGTCCTTTCGCAAGATTTACGTTTTTTTTTTTTTATGACGAAGACAGGTTCACGCTTCGTGGGATTATCGCACTCCCACGACTCCAGTGTCGGGAAAATGGCAAATAAAGGTCTCCTCAAGCTCTCGAGACAGACTGCTGCAGCTGATTTCGCTTTCATTATGCACCATTTTCTACCTCGACATTCCGTTCTCGCGCTAATCTCTCTCAACCCCTCATCCGCTCTCACAAATCTACCTCTACAAGCTCCTGCAATATTCACTTTCTTTTCCTTGTACCGTTCTTCCCGCATGTGCAGAGGTCCGTCACATGCCACCGTCGGCGGAGCGTCGGCGCGTTATGGGAAGGCACGAGGGCCACGATCACCGCAAGGCGCGCCACGCGCACGACACGCTCTGGAAGCAGCCCGGCGAACGCGGAAGCTACACCGCGGCGACCCTGGTGGTGGCGGGAATCGTGGCCGTGCTGCTCGCTGCTTCTTTTTTCGGCGCACGGCATTTAATGATGCAGGAATAAACTGCGGAGAGGAGATTAAACAAACGGCGGACAGGTCAAGGGACACGAGACTCCGTTCACATTCACTACGTTTACATTCAACCTTTTACGCAAGACGATGGGGTGGGCGGGGCGGGGGACCTGTGGGAACATGGTCGGCCGGGGCAAGAAGCGAGTAATGTTATGTTAGTTAGGAATAACGAGCGCTACATAGGTTGGGTATTTGCCTGTCGGAAAGTGTACAAAGTGAGTTGGTGAAGCGGGAGTTGGGAAAAGTGAGGGCGTGAGGGGGGAAAATGGGACGGGGGAGGTGGGGCCTGGGGATGGGGGAAGGAGGGAGGAAGAGGGGAAATGGGGAGAAACGGGGGAAGGATGGAAGGGAAGGGGGGGTGGGTGGGAAAGAAAAACTGTGGGTGTGGTAGGGGATTTACTGAAATATGGAGACGGGCTGCCTGAAGGTTTTTGTCCATGATGTAGCTTGAGTACCTGCATGAGTCATGGGGGCACACTGACAGTGCAAGAGGGCAAATGCTTCAGCATCTCCTAGACCTGTACCATGTTATGCATTGCATTGTATATATATAAATGCATGGGGAGATGCACTGGGTTGTGAAAAATGCTTACTCAAATTGATGCATAACCTTCCCTCATGGTTTGTGAAGAATACCGGTACCTGCTATCATCCTCTGACATGCTTCTGTGAGTGCGCTTCTTGAAAGGCTGATTTATACACCATATATCAGCCAACTCGACCCACAACTTCGGAGCGTAAGCATAAACTAAGCCTTTCTGGCCTTCTTCACTTTCCGTACTTCCCCTTCTTGTGTGGGCTTCGAATGCACTGCTTTTGTTGTCTTGGTCCCTCCAGCAGCAGCAGCAGCACCACCAGCACCACCACCGGCAGCAGCACCACCAGCACCACCACCGGCAGCGGCACCACCACTCTTCCCTGCAGCACCAGCCTTAGCACCTGACCCAGCTCTCGCCTTCGCTGTCCCCGCCTTCCTTGCTGTCGACGCTTTACCTGCCCCTGCTTTCTTCCCAGCCCCTGTAGTCGCCCCAGCACCAGTTGCAGGGGCAGCAGCAGAAGCAGCACCACCAGCCGCACTAGCAGCAGCACCAGGAGCAGCACCAGCAGCAGCGGTACCCGCCCCTCCTGTCTTGTCCTCTGCCGTTGCTGCTTCACCTGCTGCTACTGGCTGTGGCAGCGCCGGCAAGGCGATATCTGGGGGAGGTGGAGCTGGGGTGAGCTTCCTAACAACGTTCATAATCACGTGGTCCAGTCGTGCCATCTCCCTCACGTCTGCTGCGGTTGGCTTTGCCTCTGATGCTGCTGGCGTGTCGGGGGCTTCAACTGACGCCCCTTCCGACTCTGACCGCTCTGCTGGGGCGAGATGGGTTGTTCAGACGGGGAAAGGCAGGAAACACGAGTGTGGAACGATTCTGATTATGTCTCGAAAAGCTTGACTGGGTGTGAAATGACGAGCCTGATATATGGGGGAGGTAGAGCTGGGGTGAGCTTCCGGACAACGGTCATGATGACATGGTCCAGTTGTGCCCTCCCTCACGTCTGCTGCGGTTGGCTTTGCCTCTGATGCTGCTGGCGTGTCAGGGGCTTCAACTGACGCCCCTTCCGACCCTGACCGCTCTGCTGGGGTGACATGAGAAGTGAGGAAGGTGGGAAGAGGATGGAACAACCCTGTTGTTCCTTGTAGTAGCTATGATCTCTGCAGAAACCCATCGTTCCCACCATGCCCCATACCTTCTTTTGACCGGGCAGCTTCGGGATTGTCGAGAGCCGCCCGGGTCATAGAAAAGGCTGCCCGGAGATGATGCAGGGCACGGCACTGGGGGAGGGGAGGAGGGACGAGGGGGGAGGGGGCAGAGGGAGGAATGGGGACAGGGCATGAGATTGAGGATTGGGATTGGATTGAAATTGAAAGCGTTGGGGATGAAAAGAGAAGAGGAGCGGAGGGGCGAAACGAGAGAATTGATAGACAGGTGAGGAGGAAGAAGGAAACGAGAGAATTGGAGGAAGGTAACAGCACAGGTGGGAAGCGAGGGCATGCTTAGCAGCATCATTGTGAAATGAGAGGCAGTGAGAGCATGGCTAGCAGCGTCATAGCGAAATGAGAGGCAGTGAGAGCATGGCCAGCAGCGTCATAGCGAAATGAGAGGCAGTGAGAGCATGGCCAGCAGCGTCATAGCGAAATGAGAGGCAGTGAGAGCATGGCCAGCAGCGTCATAGCGAAATGAGAGGCAGTGAGAGCATGGCCAGCAGCGTCATAGCGAAATGAGAGGCAGTGAGAGCATGGCCAGCAGTGTCATTGCCAAATGACAGTGGAGCACACATAGGGCCATTGCAGCACGCCGCGGCTGAGCCTGGTAAAAGCAAACCTCTAGTCATGATAACAGTCAACTGAGCTTTCGATTCCACAGAAAGTCAGCATAAGGGAAAACATTGCATGTTCTGAGAGAATGAGCGTTGAGACGATGAGGGCATGCAGCAATGTCGCATTTTGAGATTCTCAGAAATGGCCTGCAACAATCGGATCCCAGAGTAGTGCCATAGGGTAGGCTACCAGTGGCACTGCATGGTCTAGAGTAGACACGCCTCACCACACAGAAGCACAGGCATGGCCTGACACGGCCTGACAGACAGACAGACAGACAGACTGACTGACAGACTGACTGACTGACTGACTGACTGACTGACTGACTGACTGACTGACTGACTGACTGACTGACTGACTGACTGACTGACAGTCTGACTGACTGACTGACTGACTGACTGACTGACTGACTGACTGACTGACTGACTGACTGACTGACTGACTGACTGACTGACTGACCTGACTGACTGACTGACTGACTGACTGACTGACTGACTGACAGACTGACAGACAGACAGACTGACTGACTGAATGCCCGACTGACTGACTGAATGCCCGACTGACTGTTAGACTGACGGAGTGACTCACGATCCGAGAACCAATAACGGCATGCAGTGAAGGGGCCTGGTAGATGGACCCATCCAGGATGTAGTATGCAGCCACGGGCGTGGTGCGATCTGAACCGTCCCTTTTCTGCTTCCGCAGCACGAACAAATGAGGCTCCTGTGCCATGTGCAGCGAATATTCCCACCCCACCATCTCCCTGGACGAGGGGAGAGGGAAGAAACGGGTTCATGTGAGACTTTTTCAAACAAGGAGGATTGGAAGCGGCTCCTACGCCAGCCATTTGCAGCAAACACTCCCACTTCACCTCCCTAGTTGAGGGGAAAGGGAAGAAACGGTTTGTTGTGAGACGTTTTTAAACAAGGATTATTCGAAGGGGCCTTTGTGCCAGCCATGTGCAGCGAGTACTTGCACCCATCCCAACCCACCATATGCCTAGACGAGGGGACAGGGAAGAAACAAGTGGTGAGACGTCTCAACACGTGGAGGATTCAAAGTGCTTCTGCGGCCATGTGAAGCGAGAACTTCCACCCCAGCATCTCCCTGGACGAGAGAACAAGGAGGAAACGATTTGTAAGACGTCTCAAATCTGCTCCATGTGCAGCAAACAATCACACCCTCTTCCAGGATGCTGGAAAAGAGAAGGAAAGAGAAGGGTGAGAGGGGTGGGGTGGGGGTGTGGGGGGGGGGGGGGGGGGGGGAGGGGGGAAGGAGATAAAGCTCCACCATAGGGGTAAGAGGATGGTCGGGGTAAACACCAGCGTAGGAGTAAGAGACAGCATAGGAATATGGGCCAGCATAGGAGTAAGAACCAGCATAGGAGTATGCGCATGCGTAGGAGTATGCGCCTGCGTAGGAGTAAGCGCCATAACATGAGACACCTCAGAACATGAAGCCCCATAGGAGGAAGACTTGTGTGCAGTTCCCATGTTTGAGTTGCTGTGGACGTAGTTTATATCTAGAGTTGCCTAGAAAGCGGACTCTCCTTTCAAAGGCAAGATGGCTGGAGAGCCAGAACCAAATGAGCTCTCCACAACGGAAACGCAGATGCACCAGAGGCAAGGATTTTGACACACGAACATGACCTAGCACAAATGCTTAACTGAGATAACACCTACCTGAGGCGCGCTGTGTCAAGAGGATGAATGCCCTGCATCCTCAGCTGCTCGTTGTTGCACGTGCGATCGTAGAACGGCGAGTTAGCGAAATAGTCAAACACGTTACCCGGCACGAGGCATCCGCCAACGAAATTTAGAAATATTTGGTCGCGAAAACATAGGCCCGTGAGATCTAATGACGGCACGGCCGGTTGCGGAGGCCCCGGCGGATTTTGCGGTGGAAATGCCGCCATTATGGATTGACTGCTCGTTTCTCCCTCTTCTGCGCAAGGACGGCAGAAACAGTCGGCTGTGGTTTAATCACAAGGTTTCAGCTATTTAGCCTTTTCAAGAAAAAGTGACCATAGACGGAGGGAGCGGGGGAATAGGGGAGGCAAAACGGACCATGCGCCTTGAGCACCTGATAAGCTTGTTTGGCTTGGCACACGAGAACGTAGAATGCGTCAGGGATTGTAAATACCAACTTGGTTTCCAAACCAGAAAGCACCGTATTGTATTGCTTCATAAGGAACCGATGCTATTCTGATCTGACCCGACGTGAGGGATGGAACACGATCTGTACTGCCTCGTTTCGTTTGGGCAGTATGGAACACGAAATGCTGCTTGTTCTTCGTTCGGGCGAACTAGGTCATTTGAGATTTGTCAGTTTGAGCTCGTCGCAAATACAGCACATTCGTCGCAAATGCAGTTCGAGCCTCCCCACGCGGGTTACTGGGTGTGTTTGAGAAGCGTGTTCGTTCCCATTCCTCTCTGAACACGCCCGGAGTGAGCTGGGCTCAACGAATGAAAGTGGATTCTCCGAGAACACAGAATCCGCTTTCGTTCGTTGAACTAGAGTCAGGTTATGTCAGCCGGCATTCTCCAATTCATCAGTGGCTAAGCTAGTTCTGGTTCTGTTATAACGGCTAAGGTCGAATGAGCTATCCACCAGCTATCCGCCATAATTCTGTGAGCTTCAAACCACGCGCAATGTCTAGTTTTCTAAGCTGAACATCACAGACAGATTTCTGCAAGTTTTTTTCACTGGCAGAACAAGAAGAAACCATGGATGAGAAAGGCGTCGTTCCCCATGTTGAAACCCCTCAACCACCTCGTCGGCTGAGTGAGGAGGTGGACAACTGGTATGAGGGATCACATACAGTCTCGATGCGTCGCCAATCCTCAGGGATCTCACACTCTGTTCGTCGGCAAAGTTCAGGACTGTCAGAAGCCATTCGGCGTCTTAGTTCCCAAATATCAGAAACAGATGACTTGCGTTTGATTGAGGCTCTAAATGGCGTTGGCGAAGCAGCTTTGATCCATCTTATCAAGGCTTATCACGATGTTCTCAAGAGCCATGGCCTGTCTAAGGAGGCAGCAAACCTTGTCAGTTCAACCGTAAAGGATTTTTCAGCATTGACGGGCGACGAGGAGATTGAGGAGCTTGAAATGCCTCGTGGAACAAGTTTGCTGTTGAAGACTGGACTGAGAAACTATCTACTCTCGATCAAACCATACTTGCCTCGTAATCCATCTCAGGTACAATATGGTCCAGGACCTCGTGTGTGCATCTTCACAAGGTTTTCTACTGATTAAGTGTGGTTCCGTAGGTAGTCAAGGTTCAAGGACTTCAGTATGTCGGCAAATCGAAGCCACTACCTACCACGACAAGAAATTGCTGGAATGCAGTAAGTTGTTTGGGCCTCATTCATAAAGTCAGATCAGAGCTTCATGTCCCCGGAAAATGAAATCACGCAATCTGAAACACTGCAGGGGTACCTAAGCTTGAAGAACGTCTTGACACCCGAGGAGCCTGTCTCAGTGTTAAAAGACATAACCGGGTACTCATTTCGAGGTTTCTCATCTAGTCTTACACTGAATGTCTACCTTTTCTCAATACTTCACCACCGTTGATTCGCAGGTACTTCATGCCAGGCACATTGACCCTTGTTATTGGACCAGCTGGTGTGTTGAAATTCTGCAATGAACTTGTGAAGTGACGCATGATGTTTTCCTAATTAATCTCGGTATTACACCCAGGAAGTGGAAAATCAATGCTTGTGAAGCTCATTGGAGGCCAGCTTGCAGCTTCTGAAGGTATTATTCGATTCAATAACACGCCAAGCACAAGCGTCCAGGTTCACCGCACCGTTGGCATGGTTCCAGAGCAGGATCATCATCTTCCTCTTCTAACTGTTCGTGAAACACTGGAGTATGCTCGGAGATTCACCCGTGCTGTGACCCTCCGACAGCTGAAGCACGATAAGATTATGCATGCTGTCCTGCATGAAGCGTTTGATGCTGGAGAGGATCCGCTTGTGGAGTCTAGGCTCCTGATGTTTGGTCTGACAAATCAGGCCAAGTCACATGTGGGATCACCAGGCTTGACAAAAGATGAAAGGCATCGGCTGACAGCAGCAGAAACCGTTGTTGGGGCTTACCCAGTAAGTTCCATTGCGCTCTCTCTCTCTCTCTCTCTCTCTCTCTCTCTCTCTCTCTCTCTCTCTCTCTCTCTCTCTCTCTCTCTCTCTCTCTCTCCGTTTCTGCCAGTGAATTATCTTAATCATAGAGGCTGGTTTCTTTTCAGGTTTTGGTGTTTGATCACATCAGTGAGCTATATGATGGCCCGTCTACTTTCAGAACCCTTTCCATGCTGAAAGAGTATGCTCAGGTCCGACAGACAGTGGTGGTATGCAGTTTACAATGGCCCACTCAGGACGTCTTTAACCTGTTTGATCGCGTCATCGTGCTCAACTCTGGCCGAGTTGTCTATCAAGGCCCAACTGCTTGTTCAACAAGCTACTTTGTGGACTTGGGGTATGGGTCTTACATTTCAGAAGGTGCTGTCGTGTACGTGCTCTGAGCTGAAAACCGATTTTTGTAACTATTTCTCAGGTACAAGAAGCCTAAGTACATATCGGAGCCAGAGTTTCTTCAAGTTGTCTCCACAGAGGCTGGAGCACAGCTTCTTGAGCCAGGCTATGAGAAGCTGGACCTCAATGGCTTTGGTACGGACCGTGCTGTTTTGTTTTGCTCACCTTTTTCCGTTCTTCACTTATTATGAGGTGCTTACATGGTCTTGTTATGGTGGACAGTGCGTGCATATGAACGATCTCCGCTTCATCGTGATGTTATGCGCATTGTCAACAACAAAGGCATCAGCTGTACCATCTGGATATCTGGACCAGCCAAGCTTGTTCTCACGCGCATCACTCTCAGTCTTGCCTCCGATGCGAACTCCTCTGCCAAAACCTCAAGAATAGTCGTGCTGAAGTCAGACTGCAAGGAGGATAGCAAGGATGGTGAGCTGGTCCTGACTGGGCCTATTGAAGAAGGTGATGAGCTTGTTGGGTTTGCACTTATGGGAAGGCAGTTTGAGTATGCGAGAAATGTTGGTGGTGACCTGGACCCACAAGACCTTGGCAAGTTTCTCGAAAACCTAAAAGACAGTAGCAACATGGTTCAGCTTCAGTTTGAACGACCAGAGCCAACGTCTACAGAAGAAAAGGTGATGGAAGATGGCAACTGTGATGTGTTTCCTTTCCTTGTTGAGCAACCATTTGTTGACATTCTGTGATCAGGTCAAGGAAGCACAAGATGAGGTGAAGCAGTTGAATACTCGGTTCATATTGGACCCTTGGCCAGAATTCTTGCTGTTGCTGCATCGTCAGCTATTATCAATATGCAGGAATCGATTTGCATTGATGGCAAGATTCATTCAGGTTTGCATTGTCATGAATCTGTCTACACTCATGCTTTTCAAATCTCTTGTTGACGTTTTCATGACTTTTGGTCTTGGTGATGCAGATTCTGGTCATGTCCCTTTTCCATGGCTTCAACTTCTTTCAGATGCCCTCTGACCCTCCAACTGTTGGCAACCTGAACCTTCGTCGAGGAATAACCTTTCTCTCGCTTGTCGCGATGACCTTGTTCAACCTCAGTCAGCTACCTATATTCATGGAGGAGCGTCTGGTCTACTACAAGCATTCATCTGCCCAAAGCTTTCGCACATACACCTACCTGTTGGCCCATGTGTTGGCTGGAGCTCCCTTTTCAATCATAGAGGTATGTCCAGTTTCAGTAACTTGGGGTTTTGAAGTTTTCTTAAGAATGTGTAGCTTACTTTCCTCGTGTTTCTTCAGGCAACTGTGTGGTCCATCGTCGTGTATTTTTTGGCTGGATTTTCACTCAGTGATGGTGGTGTCCACTTCTGGATTTTCTATGCCATTATGATTCTCACCGTCCTGCATGGGTCAGCCATGGTCCGTTTCATTGCCTTCTCCACCCGGAATCCTGCTGCTGCTGCCTTCTTTTCTGCACTTCTTGTGGGCCCTTCCGTTTTCCTCTTCATTCATCTCCTCATTCCCCAATCCCTCATCCGGGGTTACTGGATATGGGTGTACCGGATTGATGCTCTACAGTGGGCTGCAACCATGATGCAAGTCAATGAATTCCGCAGCAGCAAGTTCAATACTCCTTGCACAGAAGTCCTTCCGCCTACATATCTCATGCCCAGCTCATCTGTTTCCAACTCCTCAGCTGCCTTCCCTCTCTTGCCATTGAGTCCTTATCCATTCTGTCAAGCCTACCCAACTGAAGCAGTGGGGATGGCATACCTGAAGGCCAGCGGTTGGAATTATGACTGGATCGTGTTTCTTATTGGTCCACTTGTGCTTGTCGCCTGGACCATTCTCTGGACCCTGGCTAGCTATATCTGCCTCCTTCCAGGGTATTACCATCAGCACTTTCCGCATCCTAAAATACTGCCACCAAGCTGCCTGGCAGCCAAAAGTGAGTCCAAGGAGTCAGCTTGTGCCAATGGCATCAGACCTGCTACTGGTATAGATGTGTTGCCATCAGAGCCTCGCAATGGCCATGATGTTGCGGTTGAGTTTGGGGAGATAGAAGCCACGAATGGCGAGTCGGAGGGATGGCAGGCTGTATGTCCACCGTTTCAGCCAGTGGTGATGGCATGGCAGAATCTTTCCTACAAGATCACATCCGTCCATTCTGATAGAGACATGGAAGTTCTGAAAAGCATCTCAGGCTGGGTCAAGCCTGGTGAGATTACAGGGATTGTGGGAGGAAGGGGTGCAGGCAAGACAAGCCTTCTCAATTGTCTTGCTGGTAAGCATTCCTGTATCTTGCTGTTACTTATTTTTTCTGCTGTCTTTGAAGCCTCTCAATTCTCAGTATTTTCTTGTGACAGGGCGGAAGATTCGTGGGCGAATCACAGGCCAGTTGTCGGTCAATGGTCTGACTCGTGACCTTGAATCATTCATCCAATGCATGGCATACATTGAAGGAGGCCATCAGCACTACCCCTATCTTACAGTTCGAGAGAGTCTTATGTATCGAGCCGACCTTCTGCTGCCACAATCAGTGTCGCGCAAATCACGTAACTCGTTTGTGGACAAGGTGAGACCTTTCAGTTTTTTTTTTTGCTATGGATGTGTACAGATGCCTATCTCGTCCTCATTATCTCCTCTTCTCATGTTTCAGATTCTGAAGGTCACTCGAGTACATGACCTTGCAGATTATTTGGTAAATGACCTCCTTACTTCAGGTGGCAGCGGTCTGGTATTTACAGAAAAGCGAATCGTGCTGGCCATGGAGCTTTCAGGAAACCCCTCGGCTCTTTTTCTTGACACCCCCTTCATTGGCATGGACATGCAGCAGATTGTGCAGTTTGCAGAGATTTTAGACGTGAGTAATGACATGTCAGAGTAATAACATGGCATCCTCCTATGATGTAAATTTGTCCCGTTTCCTGATGCATTTGAACCTCCTCTGTATTTGTGCACTTCAGAGCGTGGCAACAGGTTGGGGCAAGGCCATGGTAGTGTCAACCAACGTGCCAACAGTGGTTCAGCTCAACAGCTTCGCTTCTGTGCTCATGCTACGCAGTGGAGGTGAAATGGTATACTTTGGACCTGCTGGTCGATTTGGCTCTGCCATTGTGGTGAGTGAATTGCTGGAATGCTAGAGTTGGACCTTCTTGGATGGGATTTATAGCTTGTTTTCCCAGTTTTTTTTTTTTTTTTTTTTTTTTTTCCTCTACTGATGTTTCCCCTGTTTATGATATGCAGGAATACTTCCAGTCCATACCTGGCACTCCCATGCTCCCTGACAACATGAATCCCATCAGCTTCTTACAGTATGCAATGGGAGAAGGCGTTTCAGAGTCTGTAGCTGCACGTGACTATGCGTTTGAGTATCGAATCAGCACCCTGGCCATGAGCAACGCCCAGCACCTGCGGAAGCTTCGTCGCAATCCCAACTCCTTCTATGCTTCAGAAGCATCAGACTCAACTGCTGCTATGCCAGCACTTCCTGGATCTGGCCAGGTGGCTGCGCGTTCAAACCAAGGCAGAACAGATGCCAGCACTGTACTTGCCAGTGAGGAACCTTCTTTGCAGCCCAGGAAGCCTGGAAACGCTCTGAGCCCCACCTCAACGCCTACTTATGAGCCAGAAACTTCAATGAAAGACACACTACAAAGAAGTCGCTGGTGCCTGCCGCAGTCTCTTTACATGTCGCGTCTGGCAAAGGTTTATTGGTCCATCAACGTCCTCTACTGGCGGAACACCTCTTATACCCTGTCCCGTGCAGTTGTCGCTTGTGTCCTGGGCCTCGTTATTGGCTCCCTCTTTTTCGACCTACCCTGCTCTACTCTCCTCCAGATCTCAGCGCGTGCTGGATTTGTGTTCACACTGCTCATCTTTGGGCCCACCTCTAATGGAGGAACTGTGGTGGGAATGCTGACACGCATCCGCCATGTGTTCAACAGAGAAAGGCTCAATAAACAGTACTTTGCTTCAACATACATCATCTCCTTCACACTGGTTGAGGTACGCAACACAGTTTTGTGTTTTGAGCTCTGGAGTTGTATCATGGACCAGATGGTCTTACCTTTTTTTTGCTGTTTGCAGATTCCGTATCTTATTGTAACGACTCTGATATTTATTGTCATATCAACGGGCCTAGCTCAAGTTGCAGTTTCCAGCTTGTCACAGTTCTTCGCATTTTGGTTCTCCCACTTCCTTTTCTCCCTCGGTATCACCTACCTTGGGTTTCTTCTTTCAGTGGCTCTTCCAAACCCAAGAGTGAGTTACTACTTGTCCAAGCCCCCAGGCTCTCTGAAAACTGATGGTCTGTCCTGCATTTCATTTCCAATATCTCCTGACCTGCCATATTCTCTGCAGCTTGCATTCATGCTCGTGCCTATGGTGTCTGGAGTATGGATAAGCACTGCAGGATACGTGGTCCCATACAGTTTAATGCACTTCTTCTTCAGGCCATTTTATTGGACCAACCCTTTACAGGTATGAAGCTAGTATTGTTTTTCTGGTCTTACATGTCGTTCACTGTGCCATCTTCTTGCAGTATGCATTGAATGCTATGACTGCCATAGCTTTCTACTGCGACACCAAAAGCCCCAGTTGTGTGAGTCCTGGTTGTGCTACACTTGTTTCATCATGCCACGATTGCTCGTGTCCGCGCATCGAGGGAAGCAGCAGCTTTCAATGGACATATGTATCCACGGCCCGTTCTCTCCGTTCTGAATACAGCTACGACTGGCTCTTCCTCATCCTATTCTGTATTGCATGTCGGATTGGCACATACCTGGCCCTCCGATTTATGCAACACAACAAGAAGGCTGCATCTTAGTATATTGGCTGCTTCTATTGATTTTTGAGCATGGGTAGGACCGGAGGTAGTGCAATGTTTCAGAGAGTGCGCAGCAACCACATTATTGGATATTGGTCACATACTAAATGCGCAATGGCCATGGATGTACCGGTAAGCATTGCATTACGTATGCAATATGTCATCAGAGTAGTCTGAGTAAATGATTTCACCTTTCAACAACGAGGAGTAGGGTGAGAAAAACAAGGAAACGGGTTCTTGTTAGGCATAAGCCAGGGAATGGAAGGAAACAAAAGCTTTATGCTTTATGTGGTTCTGGGACACCTTTTATCGAGTTCCCGCCTCCTACACTCCCGTCACTCCCCCAAAGCAGCCGCTCTGACTTCTCTGCCAGCGGAGAAACTTCACGGCGGCTCGCGCACTGCGCCTACCAATTGCCCCGCCAAGCTGTGTCTGCGCTTCGTCTCGCTCACCTTGAGATTCGTGGAGCCACTGTCGTCTGTCATGTCATCCCGTTCACCGTTCATGTCGTCTCGTCTCTTCATTGACGGCGATGCTTTTACACGCTTGAATCAGAAGGTCGTTCGTCCTCGTCCAGACGTCCACTTTCGCTGGTCGATTATAGATCTAGCAACCATTGACCCAGACTTCATCATATCTCTTCGTGAGTTGCTTTCGTGCAAACGATCTTATCATCGCTACCTCCGACTAATCAGCCTCCCATACCACCGGCCACCTGACCGATTTTCGCACTTGCATCAGCCTTTGGAAACATCGACGGTTTCCGTTTCTCGCCACACGGTTTCCATCTCTCGCAACATCACCTGTTTCCGACTTCCGAAACGCCGCCTGGTTTCGCCTGCTTTCATCCATCTCAACTCCATTTACGACCCATCTCCGACCATCAACATGGTCGTGAACTCGCTCGTGGAACCTGAGCACCTCGGCTGCTTCAACATCTCAGCCGCCTTTGAGCGCGGTTCACAGCGCATCGGACGGCCAAAAGGCCACGTCGCAGTGATCCGCATTCCGTCGAGCCGGATACCCCCCTGCGGAGGCTTGATAAACCTATCAAGCTTTAAGCCGGGCCTCGCTGATGAGGAGAACGGCGGAAAAGGTCCTGATAACGAAAGTTCAGCGCTGGCTTTGCACTTCATCGCACGGCCTGGATGTAACCCGGCTGATTCCTATGCTGGGGTTACGATCGCCGTTCAACACATCGGAAAGCTCGAGCTCCAGTCATCATCATCTTTTGAAAAAGGTACGTGAAATGGCAAGGTCTTTTGTTTGCCCCTCTCCGCCTCTCGTATCCTTGCCTCGTTTTTATTTTATTTTAGCAACATTCCGATCCCATCTCTTTGTTTGCCTTTTTCGTGATTTAGCTCTCAGGCATCTCACATCTCATTAGCTCTTCGCGTGATCCAGTTTCGAAACGTCTTGAAGCTCCTTCGGTTCTCCCGTGATTTAGGCAACCGAAGGGCCTAACGCTCTGTGACGCTCTCCGACGTCTATCTATTCACTTCTCATCTCGTGAACACCTGGTGCGAAGCAGGAAAGTTGACGACGCGACTTTTCATGGACGTGGAAGGAGGAGAAGGTCGCAAGGAAAACATTCGGGTGGCGTGCACCGTAAGCCCCCAGCAGCATCAACACCTGGAGGTTGTGCGCTTGAAGGACTTCATTTCAGATGTCAAGGCCGGGAAGATGCCTTGCTTCCCTGGCAAGTGCGCTGCTTGCTGGCTGAAGGGCCAGAATCACTTGTTGACGAAGAAACGACAGGAAAAGGTAAAGTGTGCCATGAATGGTTATGTCATATGTGCGTTCGTGTAAGAGCTTTGTGTGATTCGATCATTTCCAGGTTGTGTGATGCGTTCTAAGTGTTTTGGGCTGCCACGTGGCGTCTTTGCAGGTACTGCAAGAGAGGGCGGCAAGGCAGCGACGAATGGAGCGGAGGGAGCCGAAACAGCAGCAAATGGACGAGCGGGCAACGAAGCACAAGGAGACGGGGGAGGGCGTGTCGAGTCAGCAGCAGGACAACGCGGCAGAGGAGCGTCTGTGGAAAAGGAAGGAGGTGGAACGAGAGGATGGGGAGAGTGTGAGGAAAGAGGATGAGAAGGACGACAAGGTTGAGAAGTCAGCTGCTTCTGCTTCTGCTGCTGGTGCCTCTGCTGATGCTTCTGCAGCTAATGATGCAACGAGGGAAAAGGGGAAGAGGAGGGAGGAGGAGGAGCGGCAGGCCGAGGGGAGTGCTGAGCGAGATGCGCAATGGAAGAAGAGGGAAGAGGAGATCAGGAGGAGATTCGAGGAAGAGTTTAGGGCGAGAATAGAGGAGTTGGAGCGGCAGTACCAGCAGCGGCCACAGCAGCAGCAGCACCAGCAGCAGCACCAGCAGCAGCAGCAGCACCAGCAGCGGGCACAGCAGCAGCAGCAGCGGCAAAAGAATGATGTTTTTGTGAGTACCGTTGCCACTTGTGCTTGTTGTCCAGTCTCCACGATTCCCCTCCCCTTCCCTCCCCTCCCTTCTCCTCTCATCCTCTGTCTCTGGCTTCTCTCTCGCAGCCCTGTTCTAAGAAGCCTTGTTCTGCGCGTCTGATCCCTCCTAAGGTCCAAGAACCACGCTTGGCAGTGTTGTTCTCACCTCCCCTCTCCTTTCCCCTCCATTTCTTTCTTCCCCTCCCCTCCCTTTTTGTCCCCCGTCCTCTTCCCCCCAACCCGCCTCTTGACTCTTCCCTTCACTGTTATTCCCTTACCCCTTCCGGCCCTCACCCAAATCCGCACATTAGGGTCCCCCGCCCCCGCCTCCTCCAAATGGCGCTTCAGCAAGCGAACTTGCTTCGTTCAACGCCCGGCTGCGGGAGTGGGAGGCTCGTGTGAAAGCTGCTCTTGCTGCGGCACAGAAGAGGATCTTGCGTACTGAGGGAGAGGTGACAAAGAAGAGGAAGGCGGAGGAGTGTCAGAGAAAGGCTGAGGAGGTGAAGAGAAGCAAGGCGGAGGGTGCGCGGAGGAAGCGGGAGGAGGCGAAGCAGGCTGCTGAGATGAAAAGGGCGAAGGAGGAGGAGAGGACGAGGGTTCAGGCGGAAAAGAAGAGGGTGAAGGAGGAGGAGAGGAAGAGGAAGGAGGAGGCGAAGATTAAGGAGGATCTGAGGAAGAAGGAGGAAGAGACGAGACAGAAGGAGGAGAAGAAGAGGAAGGAGGAGCTGAGGAGGAAGGAGAAGGAGGAGAGGGAGATGGAAGAGGAGAGGAGGAAGGAGGAGGAAAGGCGGGCGCAGGAGGAAGCGAAGAGGGAGCAGGAGAAGAGGCGGGCGCAGGAAAAGGAGACGGAGAGGGCAAGGAAGGAGGGGGCGGCATTCGATGAGAAGTTGGAGCAGCTGGAGGAGGAGTGTCAACGGCGGCAAGCAGGTGAGAGCGAGTGAAGCGCTGTATGGCTGCTTGTAGTGAGACTTTTGAGTTGACTCGAAATGACTTTTGAGTCAACTCAAAAGGCATTGGATGAGAAGATGAAGCAGCTGGAGGAGGAGTGTCAACGGCGGCAAGCAGGTGAGAACGAGTGAAGCGCTGTATGGCTGCCCACTAGAGTTTGATTTTTTCTCTTTGGTTTTGCGTCATGGAATGCTTGTATTTCATGTGTGTGTATCTGATTTATGGATTCATTCGGATGATAGGGTGCTTGGTTGTGGGAGGGGAGATGGGGGTGGAGTGAGCTGGCATGCACATGTGCTGTACGTATTCGTATGTACTCATATGTTCTCTTGTGTGCCCACATACGTGCGTGCATGCATGTCCCTTCAGGTGCGCCAATGACCTACGAGAAATACTCAAGCAAGATGACTCAGCTCCGGAAGCAAGCAGTCAGCGTTGGTGCCGCCAGCAGCCGCACCCCTGGCACCAACCCACTCCACTTTTGGGACATCCCCTGGCCGCCAGCAGGCAACTGCCTGTTCCTCGCCCCTGGGGATTCACTTGAGCTGAAGAGGAGGAAGGCGATGGATGCGCTACTGTTCTGGCATGCGGATAAGTTCGTGGAGTGCTGTGGGAGACGGCTGGTGGCAGGGCATAGGGAAGCGGTGCTGAGGAAGGCGGTTGGGGTGAGTTGAGAGGTGGTGGTGGCGAAGCAGCAGCTGTAGGGCGCGGGTCGCAGCAATGCGGGTGGTGGCGGCTAAGGTGCAACTCAGGGGTGGTGAGGGTTGGAGTGATGCAGCTGTGTGTGTAGGCAGGCGGTGCTGTTCTGGCATGCGGATAAGTTCATGGCGTGCTGTGGGAGAGAAGGGGAGGGGTGCGGTGCAGCTGGTGGCAGGGCATAGGGAAGCGGTGCTGAGGAAGGTGCTGGAATGAGTTTAGAGGTGGTGAAGGAAGAGAAGCAGCTGGGGCGGCGAAGGTTGGTTGGAGTGATGCATGGAGGTGACTACGCTAGAGTGCCAGGATGGGCTGAGTCAAGAGGTGGCAGCATAGTGCAGGCTGAGAAGCTGTTCAGCGGAGAGGGTTGCAGCAACCGTTTCCCCTGAGCTGCTTCTTTTCCAGTTGATGTCTGAGTAGGGGTGTTGTGCTGGGCTGTGGGCAGTGTGAGGGTTTTTCCTTGGTTGTGTGTTCTATGCATTGCTTTACTTCTTGTGAGGTGGGGCATGGTGCAAGGGTTGGTTATAACTAGGCGGATTTTGGAGTGTATATTGTAGGCGTTGGATGATTATGGTAATAAGCGTAGTGGCAGCAATGCCACTAGCATATTTATTTGAGCGGCTAGCAAGAAGCAAGTGCGTGCAAACCATAACCTTGTACATTCACTGCTCCATTTATACATTCATTCACTACCTACCTAATTCTCAATCAATATGGTGAAGGATGAAGGACCGTATATGGCGTTTCAGGAACCGGGTAAGCCATACATGCCAATCCATATGCGCACTTCTCGTCCAATATCAGCCAGCACAGGCCCAATGCTCTCGGGATCCACATGCGTGCGCGCATGGTCCCGCACACAGCGCAAGCACGGCTTTAACTTCCAGCAGTCCGACGGACTCAGCTTGGCCCACTTCCCCTCAAAGCACCCATCATCGAACGACGCGAATTCGCGCTTCTCATTGGTCCACTGGTGGTAATTAATGTTAAAGAGAGGCGCGATGGTGAGGTAGGGGAAGTAGCGGTACTTGTAGGGAATGAGCTCCAGGGCTGACGCCCCTGAGGGCAGGAAGATGAGGTTCGCCAGGGCAGAGCCGTGCATGCCCATGGCAAAGGCCGTGTGCCGCATCGTGTGAACCACCTGGTCGAACCTGTGATGGTAAGGAGAGGGGAGGTTAAGTGAGGTTGAGGTTGAGGGTGAGGGTGAGGGTGAGGGTGAGGGTGAGGGTGAGGGTGAGGGTGAGGGTGAGGGTGAGGGTGAGGGTGAGGGTGAGGGTGGGAATTGAGAAACACTAGGGTCTGAGGGCGGACGAAAGATGAGGGAAGAAAGAAGAGAGTAACACAGGTTTGATGATACCACTAGGAATGGCAGCAGAACGGCATGAGGGAGTGAAGGTGGGGTCGTACGCGTGCCGATTGTTGCCTATTATAATTCCAGAGAGGTCAATAATGTGAACGTATGAAGCGCCTGAAAACTTTACATGGTGAGCAATTTCAACGGCTTACGGTGTGGATTCTGAGAGCTCGATGATGTGGATGGGCATGCGGAAGTGTGCTGTGAGCAGCTGCAACATGGCATGAAGCAGTGGGGGGGAAGAGAGATGCAGCCGCAGAGATGCAAGCAGCAGGTGTGGCACCGGCAAGGCGTGAGGCAGGGAGGAAGGGGACTTACGGTGTGGATTCTGAGAGTTCGATGATGTGGATGGGCATGCGGAAGTGTGCTGTGAGCAGCTGCAGTACGTCCCCCACGTTCGTGATCGTGCGGCGATTCGACCGGTACAGCCATGTCACCTGCAGTGGACACAGCATATGGGACGGGTTTTAGATCGGGAGGAGGAAAGCAGCATAAAGAAAGCGGATTAGGAGGTTCAGGGGAGAGGAGAGAGGAGGTTGCTGGATAACAGAGGGAAGCCATGGTCCGGTTCATTTGACATGGCATGGCATGGTGTGATATGGCATGGAATGGCATGAATGAACTCACTTGCAAAGGGGAAGGCAGCTTCAACAGCTGCTCTTCTCTCCGCTTCTCCTCTGCTTCCCTCCGCCGCTGCAGCCGCTGCTCTGCCTCCTCTTCCTCCTCTGACTCTTCCTCCTCCCCACCAGCATCAGCACCAGTGGCAGCACCAGCAGCGGCAAAAGTGCCATCAACATCACCAGGATCTTCAGCACTGGCGCCAGTGACGGCAGCAGTGAGTCGGGCGTCCGCCCAGGCATAAGCTTTCCTCCTCACATACTCTGTGGCGTTCCTGTGAGAGGGAAGGGAAGAGAGGGAGCACGTCAGAACCAGCATCAGTGGCAGCACCAACAACGGCAGCGGCACCATCCGCACCAGCAGCATCAGCAGTATCATCAGCACTGGTGCCAGTGACGGCAGCAGTGAGTCGGGCGTCCGCCCAGGCATAAGCTTTCCTCCTCACATACTCTGTGGCGTTCCTGTGAGAGGGAAGGGAAGAGAGGGAGCACGTCAGAACCAGCATCAGTGGCAGCACCAACAACGGCAGCAGCACCATCCGCACCAGCAGCATCAGCAGTATCATCAGCACTGGTGCCAGTGACGGCAGCAGTGAGTCGGGCGTCCGCCCAGGCATAAGCTTTCCTCCTCACATACTCTGTGGCGTTCCTGTGAGAGGGAAGGGAAGAGAAGGAGCATGTCAGAACCAGCATCAGTGGCAGCACCAACAACGGCAGCAGCACCATCCGCACCAGCAGCATCAGTAGTATCATCAGCACTGGTGCCAGTGACGGCAGCAGTGAGTCGGGCGTCCGCCCAGGCATAAGCTTTCCTCCTCACATACTCTGTGGCGTTCCTGTGAGAGGGAAGGGAAGAGAGGGAGCACGTCAGAACCAGCATCAGTGGCAGCAACAACAACGGCAGCAGCACCATCCGCACCAGCAGCATCAGCAGTATCATCAGCACTGGTGCCAGTGACGGCAGCAGTGAGTCGGGCGTCCGCCCAGGCATAAGCTTTCCGCCCAGAGCATGCAACATGTGTGCAGCATGCAACATGTGTGCAGCATGAAACATGTGTGCAGCAAGCAGCATGTGTGCAGCATGCAACATGTGTGCAGCATGAAACATGTGTGCAGCATGCAACATGTGTGCAGCATGCAACATGTGTGCAGCATGCAACATGTGTGCAGCATGAAACATGTGTGCAGCATGAAACATGTGTGCAGCATGCAACATTTGTGCAGCATGCAACATGTGTGCAGCATGCAACATGTGTGCAGCATGCAACATGTGTGCAGCATGAAACATGTGTGCAGCATGAAACATGTGTGCAGCATGAAACATGTGTGCAGCATGAAACATGTGTGCAGCATGAAACATGTGTGCAGCATGAAACATGTGTGCAGCATGAAACATGTGTGCAGCATGAAACATGTGTGCAGCATGAAACATGTGTGCAGCATGAAACATGTGTGCAGCAAGCAGCATGTGTGCAGCAAGCAGCATGTGTGCAGCAAGCAGCATGTGTGCAGCAAGCAGCATGTGTGCAGCAAGCAGCATGTGTGCAGCAAGCAGCATGTGTGCAGCAAGCAGCATGTGTGCAGCAAGCAGCATGTGTGCAGCAAGCAGCATGTGTGCAGCAAGCAGCATGTGTGCAGCAAGCAGCATGTGTGCAGCAAGCAGCATGTGTGCAGCAAGCAGCATGTGTGCAGCAAGCAGCATGTGTGCAGCAAGCAGCATGTGTGCAGCAAGCAGCATGTGTGCAGCAAGCAGCATGTGTGCAGCAAGCAGCATGTGTGCAGCAAGCAGCATGTGTGCAGCAAGCAGCATGTGTGCAGCAAGCAGCATGTGTGCAGCAAGCAGCATGTGTGCAGCAAGCAGCATGTGTGCAGCAAGCAGCATGTGTGCAGCAAGCAGCATGTGTGCAGCAAGCAGCATGTGTGCAGCAAGCAGCATGTGTGCAGCAAGCAGCATGTGTGCAGCAAGCAGCATGTGTGCAGCAAGCAGCATGTGTGCAGCAAGCAGCATGTGTGCAGCAAGCAGCATGTGTGCAGCAAGCAGCATGTGTGCAGCAAGCAGCATGTGTGCAGCAAGCAGCATGTGTGCAGCAAGCAGCATGTGTGCAGCAAGCAGCATGTGTGCAGCAAGCAGCATGTGTGCAGCAAGCAGCATGTGTGCAGCAAGCAGCATGTGTGCAGCAAGCAGCATGTGTGCAGCAAGCAGCATGTGTGCAGCAAGCAGCATGTGTGCAGCAAGCAGCATGTGTGCAGCAAGCAGCATGTGTGCAGCAAGCAGCATGTGTGCAGCAAGCAGCATGTGTGCAGCAAGCAGCATGTGTGCAGCAAGCAGCATGTGTGCAGCAAGCAGCATGTGTGCAGCAAGCAGCATGTGTGCAGCAAGCAGCATGTGTGCAGCAAGCAGCATGTGTGCAGCAAGCAGCATGTGTGCAGCAAGCAGCATGTGTGCAGCAAGCAGCATGTGTGCAGCAAGCAGCATGTGTGCAGCAAGCAGCATGTGTGCAGCAAGCAGCATGTGTGCAGCAAGCAGCATGTGTGCAGCAAGCAGCATGTGTGCAGCAAGCAGCATGTGTGCAGCAAGCAGCATGTGTGCAGCAAGCAGCATGTGTGCAGCAAGCAGCATGTGTGCAGCAAGCAGCATGTGTGCAGCAAGCAGCATGTGTGCAGCAAGCAGCATGTGTGCAGCAAGCAGCATGTGTGCAGCAAGCAGCATGTGTGCAGCAAGCAGCATGTGTGCAGCAAGCAGCATGTGTGCAGCAAGCAGCATGTGTGCAGCAAGCAGCATGTGTGCAGCAAGCAGCATGTGTGCAGCAAGCAGCATGTGTGCAGCAAGCAGCATGTGTGCAGCAAGCAGCATGTGTGCAGCAAGCAGCATGTGTGCAGCAAGCAGCATGTGTGCAGCAAGCAGCATGTGTGCAGCAAGCAGCATGTGTGCAGCAAGCAGCATGTGTGCAGCAAGCAGCATGTGTGCAGCAAGCAGCATGTGTGCAGCAAGCAGCATGTGTGCAGCAAGCAGCATGTGTGCAGCAAGCAGCATGTGTGCAGCAAGCAGCATGTGTGCAGCAAGCAGCATGTGTGCAGCAAGCAGCATGTGTGCAGCAAGCAGCATGTGTGCAGCAAGCAGCATGTGTGCAGCAAGCAGCATGTGTGCAGCAAGCAGCATGTGTGCAGCAAGCAGCATGTGTGCAGCAAGCAGCATGTGTGCAGCAAGCAGCATGTGTGCAGCAAGCAGCATGTGTGCAGCAAGCAGCATGTGTGCAGCAAGCAGCATGTGTGCAGCAAGCAGCATGTGTGCAGCAAGCAGCATGTGTGCAGCAAGCAGCATGTGTGCAGCAAGCAGCATGTGTGCAGCAAGCAGCATGTGTGCAGCAAGCAGCATGTGTGCAGCAAGCAGCATGTGTGCAGCAAGCAGCATGTGTGCAGCAAGCAGCATGTGTGCAGCAAGCAGCATGTGTGCAGCAAGCAGCATGTGTGCAGCAAGCAGCATGTGTGCAGCAAGCAGCATGTGTGCAGCAAGCAGCATGTGTGCAGCAAGCAGCATGTGTGCAGCAAGCAGCATGTGTGCAGCAAGCAGCATGTGTGCAGCAAGCAGCATGTGTGCAGCAAGCAGCATGTGTGCAGCAAGCAGCATGTGTGCAGCAAGCAGCATGTGTGCAGCAAGCAGCATGTGTGCAGCAAGCAGCATGTGTGCAGCAAGCAGCATGTGTGCAGCAAGCAGCATGTGTGCAGCAAGCAGCATGTGTGCAGCAAGCAGCATGTGTGCAGCAAGCAGCATGTGTGCAGCAAGCAGCATGTGTGCAGCAAGCAGCATGTGTGCAGCAAGCAGCATGTGTGCAGCAAGCAGCATGTGTGCAGCAAGCAGCATGTGTGCAGCAAGCAGCATGTGTGCAGCAAGCAGCATGTGTGCAGCAAGCAGCATGTGTGCAGCAAGCAGCATGTGTGCAGCAAGCAGCATGTGTGCAGCAAGCAGCATGTGTGCAGCAAGCAGCATGTGTGCAGCAAGCAGCATGTGTGCAGCAAGCAGCATGTGTGCAGCAAGCAGCATGTGTGCAGCAAGCAGCATGTGTGCAGCAAGCAGCATGTGTGCAGCAAGCAGCATGTGTGCAGCAAGCAGCATGTGTGCAGCAAGCAGCATGTGTGCAGCAAGCAGCATGTGTGCAGCAAGCAGCATGTGTGCAGCAAGCAGCATGTGTGCAGCAAGCAGCATGTGTGCAGCAAGCAGCATGTGTGCAGCAAGCAGCATGTGTGCCAGGCAAGCAGCATGTGTGCAGCAAGCAGCATGTGTGCAGCAAGCAGCATGTGTGCAGCAAGCAGCATGTGTGCAGCAAGCAGCATGTGTGCAGCAAGCAGCATGTGTGCAGCAAGCAGCATGTGTGCAGCAAGCAGCATGTGTGCAGCAAGCAGCATGTGTGCAGCAAGCAGCATGTGTGCAGCAAGCAGCATGTGTGCAGCAAGCAGCATGTGTGCAGCAAGCAGCATGTGTGCAGCAAGCAGCATGTGTGCAGCAAGCAGCATGTGTGCAGCAAGCAGCATGTGTGCAGCAAGCAGCATGTGTGCAGCAAGCAGCATGTGTGCAGCAAGCAGCATGTGTGCAGCAAGCAGCATGTGTGCAGCAAGCAGCATGTGTGCAGCAAGCAGCATGTGTGCAGCAAGCAGCATGTGTGCAGCAAGCAGCATGTGTGCAGCAAGCAGCATGTGTGCAGCAAGCAGCATGTGTGCAGCAAGCAGCATGTGTGCAGCAAGCAGCATGTGTGCAGCAAGCAGCATGTGTGCAGCAAGCAGCATGTGTGCAGCAAGCAGCATGTGTGCAGCAAGCAGCATGTGTGCAGCAAGCAGCATGTGTGCAGCAAGCAGCATGTGTGCAGCAAGCAGCATGTGTGCAGCAAGCAGCATGTGTGCAGCAAGCAGCATGTGTGCAGCAAGCAGCATGTGTGCAGCAAGCAGCATGTGTGCAGCAAGCAGCATGTGTGCAGCAAGCAGCATGTGTGCAGCAAGCAGCATGTGTGCAGCAAGCAGCATGTGTGCAGCAAGCAGCATGTGTGCAGCAAGCAGCATGTGTGCAGCAAGCAGCATGTGTGCAGCAAGCAGCATGTGTGCAGCAAGCAGCATGTGTGCAGCAAGCAGCATGTGTGCAGCAAGCAGCATGTGTGCAGCAAGCAGCATGTGTGCAGCAAGCAGCATGTGTGCAGCAAGCAGCATGTGTGCAGCAAGCAGCATGTGTGCAGCAAGCAGCATGTGTGCAGCAAGCAGCATGTGTGCAGCAAGCAGCATGTGTGCAGCAAGCAGCATGTGTGCAGCAAGCAGCATGTGTGCAGCAAGCAGCATGTGTGCAGCAAGCAGCATGTGTGCAGCAAGCAGCATGTGTGCAGCAAGCAGCATGTGTGCAGCAAGCAGCATGTGTGCAGCAAGCAGCATGTGTGCAGCAAGCAGCATGTGTGCAGCAAGCAGCATGTGTGCAGCAAGCAGCATGTGTGCAGCAAGCAGCATGTGTGCAGCAAGCAGCATGTGTGCAGCAAGCAGCATGTGTGCAGCAAGCAGCATGTGTGCAGCAAGCAGCATGTGTGCAGCAAGCAGCATGTGTGCAGCAAGCAGCATGTGTGCAGCAAGCAGCATGTGTGCAGCAAGCAGCATGTGTGCAGCAAGCAGCATGTGTGCAGCAAGCAGCATGTGTGCAGCAAGCAGCATGTGTGCAGCAAGCAGCATGTGTGCAGCAAGCAGCATGTGTGCAGCAAGCAGCATGTGTGCAGCAAGCAGCATGTGTGCAGCAAGCAGCATGTGTGCAGCAAGCAGCATGTGTGCAGCAAGCAGCATGTGTGCAGCAAGCAGCATGTGTGCAGCAAGCAGCATGTGTGCAGCAAGCAGCATGTGTGCAGCAAGCAGCATGTGTGCAGCAAGCAGCATGTGTGCAGCAAGCAGCATGTGTGCAGCAAGCAGCATGTGTGCAGCAAGCAGCATGTGTGCAGCAAGCAGCATGTGTGCAGCAAGCAGCATGTGTGCAGCAAGCAGCATGTGTGCAGCAAGCAGCATGTGTGCAGCAAGCAGCATGTGTGCAGCAAGCAGCATGTGTGCAGCAAGCAGCATGTGTGCAGCAAGCAGCATGTGTGCAGCAAGCAGCATGTGTGCAGCAAGCAGCATGTGTGCAGCAAGCAGCATGTGTGCAGCAAGCAGCATGTGTGCAGCAAGCAGCATGTGTGCAGCAAGCAGCATGTGTGCAGCAAGCAGCATGTGTGCAGCAAGCAGCATGTGTGCAGCAAGCAGCATGTGTGCAGCAAGCAGCATGTGTGCAGCAAGCAGCATGTGTGCAGCAAGCAGCATGTGTGCAGCAAGCAGCATGTGTGCAGCAAGCAGCATGTGTGCAGCAAGCAGCATGTGTGCAGCAAGCAGCATGTGTGCAGCAAGCAGCATGTGTGCAGCAAGCAGCATGTGTGCAGCAAGCAGCATGTGTGCAGCAAGCAGCATGTGTGCAGCAAGCAGCATGTGTGCAGCAAGCAGCATGTGTGCAGCAAGCAGCATGTGTGCAGCAAGCAGCATGTGTGCAGCAAGCAGCATGTGTGCAGCAAGCAGCATGTGTGCAGCAAGCAGCATGTGTGCAGCAAGCAGCATGTGTGCAGCAAGCAGCATGTGTGCAGCAAGCAGCATGTGTGCAGCAAGCAGCATGTGTGCAGCAAGCAGCATGTGTGCAGCAAGCAGCATGTGTGCAGCAAGCAGCATGTGTGCAGCAAGCAGCATGTGTGCAGCAAGCAGCATGTGTGCAGCAAGCAGCATGTGTGCAGCAAGCAGCATGTGTGCAGCAAGCAGCATGTGTGCAGCAAGCAGCATGTGTGCAGCAAGCAGCATGTGTGCAGCAAGCAGCATGTGTGCAGCAAGCAGCATGTGTGCAGCAAGCAGCATGTGTGCAGCAAGCAGCATGTGTGCAGCAAGCAGCATGTGTGCAGCAAGCAGCATGTGTGCAGCAAGCAGCATGTGTGCAGCAAGCAGCATGTGTGCAGCAAGCAGCATGTGTGCAGCAAGCAGCATGTGTGCAGCAAGCAGCATGTGTGCAGCAAGCAGCATGTGTGCAGCAAGCAGCATGTGTGCAGCAAGCAGCATGTGTGCAGCAAGCAGCATGTGTGCAGCAAGCAGCATGTGTGCAGCAAGCAGCATGTGTGCAGCAAGCAGCATGTGTGCAGCAAGCAGCATGTGTGCAGCAAGCAGCATGTGTGCAGCAAGCAGCATGTGTGCAGCAAGCAGCATGTGTGCAGCAAGCAGCATGTGTGCAGCAAGCAGCATGTGTGCAGCAAGCAGCATGTGTGCAGCAAGCAGCATGTGTGCAGCAAGCAGCATGTGTGCAGCAAGCAGCATGTGTGCAGCAAGCAGCATGTGTGCAGCAAGCAGCATGTGTGCAGCAAGCAGCATGTGTGCAGCAAGCAGCATGTGTGCAGCAAGCAGCATGTGTGCAGCAAGCAGCATGTGTGCAGCAAGCAGCATGTGTGCAGCAAGCAGCATGTGTGCAGCAAGCAGCATGTGTGCAGCAAGCAGCATGTGTGCAGCAAGCAGCATGTGTGCAGCAAGCAGCATGTGTGCAGCAAGCAGCATGTGTGCAGCAAGCAGCATGTGTGCAGCAAGCAGCATGTGTGCAGCAAGCAGCATGTGTGCAGCAAGCAGCATGTGTGCAGCAAGCAGCATGTGTGCAGCAAGCAGCATGTGTGCAGCAAGCAGCATGTGTGCAGCAAGCAGCATGTGTGCAGCAAGCAGCATGTGTGCAGCAAGCAGCATGTGTGCAGCAAGCAGCATGTGTGCAGCAAGCAGCATGTGTGCAGCAAGCAGCATGTGTGCAGCAAGCAGCATGTGTGCAGCAAGCAGCATGTGTGCAGCAAGCAGCATGTGTGCAGCAAGCAGCATGTGTGCAGCAAGCAGCATGTGTGCAGCAAGCAGCATGTGTGCAGCAAGCAGCATGTGTGCAGCAAGCAGCATGTGTGCAGCAAGCAGCATGTGTGCAGCAAGCAGCATGTGTGCAGCAAGCAGCATGTGTGCAGCAAGCAGCATGTGTGCAGCAAGCAGCATGTGTGCAGCAAGCAGCATGTGTGCAGCAAGCAGCATGTGTGCAGCAAGCAGCATGTGTGCAGCAAGCAGCATGTGTGCAGCAAGCAGCATGTGTGCAGCAAGCAGCATGTGTGCAGCAAGCAGCATGTGTGCAGCAAGCAGCATGTGTGCAGCAAGCAGCATGTGTGCAGCAAGCAGCATGTGTGCAGCAAGCAGCATGTGTGCAGCAAGCAGCATGTGTGCAGCAAGCAGCATGTGTGCAGCAAGCAGCATGTGTGCAGCAAGCAGCATGTGTGCAGCAAGCAGCATGTGTGCAGCAAGCAGCATGTGTGCAGCAAGCAGCATGTGTGCAGCAAGCAGCATGTGTGCAGCAAGCAGCATGTGTGCAGCAAGCAGCATGTGTGCAGCAAGCAGCATGTGTGCAGCAAGCAGCATGTGTGCAGCAAGCAGCATGTGTGCAGCAAGCAGCATGTGTGCAGCAAGCAGCATGTGTGCAGCAAGCAGCATGTGTGCAGCAAGCAGCATGTGTGCAGCAAGCAGCATGTGTGCAGCAAGCAGCATGTGTGCAGCAAGCAGCATGTGTGCAGCAAGCAGCATGTGTGCAGCAAGCAGCATGTGTGCAGCAAGCAGCATGTGTGCAGCAAGCAGCATGTGTGCAGCAAGCAGCATGTGTGCAGCAAGCAGCATGTGTGCAGCAAGCAGCATGTGTGCAGCAAGCAGCATGTGTGCAGCAAGCAGCATGTGTGCAGCAAGCAGCATGTGTGCAGCAAGCAGCATGTGTGCAGCAAGCAGCATGTGTGCAGCAAGCAGCATGTGTGCAGCAAGCAGCATGTGTGCAGCAAGCAGCATGTGTGCAGCAAGCAGCATGTGTGCAGCAAGCAGCATGTGTGCAGCAAGCAGCATGTGTGCAGCAAGCAGCATGTGTGCAGCAAGCAGCATGTGTGCAGCAAGCAGCATGTGTGCAGCAAGCAGCATGTGTGCAGCAAGCAGCATGTGTGCAGCAAGCAGCATGTGTGCAGCAAGCAGCATGTGGTGCAGCAAGCAGCATGTGTGCAGCAAGCAGCATGTGTGCAGCAAGCAGCATGTGTGCAGCAAGCAGCATGTGTGCAGCAAGCAGCATGTGTGCAGCAAGCAGCATGTGTGCAGCAAGCAGCATGTGTGCAGCAAGCAGCATGTGTGCAGCAAGCAGCATGTGTGCAGCAAGCAGCATGTGTGCAGCAAGCAGCATGTGTGCAGCAAGCAGCATGTGTGCAGCAAGCAGCATGTGTGCAGCAAGCAGCATGTGTGCAGCAAGCAGCATGTGTGCAGCAAGCAGCATGTGTGCAGCAAGCAGCATGTGTGCAGCAAGCAGCATGTGTGCAGCAAGCAGCATGTGTGCAGCAAGCAGCATGTGTGCAGCAAGCAGCATGTGTGCAGCAAGCAGCATGTGTGCAGCAAGCAGCATGTGTGCAGCAAGCAGCATGTGTGCAGCAAGCAGCATGTGTGCAGCAAGCAGCATGTGTGCAGCAAGCAGCATGTGTGCAGCAAGCAGCATGTGTGCAGCAAGCAGCATGTGTGCAGCAAGCAGCATGTGTGCAGCAAGCAGCATGTGTGCAGCAAGCAGCATGTGTGCAGCAAGCAGCATGTGTGCAGCAAGGCAGCATGTGTGCAGCAAGCAGCATTGTGTGCAGCAAGCAGCATGTGTGCAGCAAGCAGCATGTGTGCAGCAAGCAGCATGTGTGCAGCAAGCAGCATGTGTGCAGCAAGCAGCATGTGTGCAGCAAGCAGCATGTGTGCAGCAAGCAGCATGTGTGCAGCAAGCAGCATGTGTGCAGCAAGCAGCATGTGTGCAGCAAGCAGCATGTGTGCAGCAAGCAGCATGTGTGCAGCAAGCAGCATGTGTGCAGCAAGCAGCATGTGTGCAGCAAGCAGCATGTGTGCAGCAAGCAGCATGTGTGCAGCAAGCAGCATGTGTGCAGCAAGCAGCATGTGTGCAGCAAGCAGCATGTGTGCAGCAAGCTCTCATGGAATAGGCGGTGTGAAGTGGGAAGTTGACCTCTCCGAAGCACAGGTGGGGCTCGTCCCCCCGGTGCAGGCAGGCCCGGAGCTATAGATAGATGGAGTTCGCGGTGCAGCAGAACAGGAGGTCTACTCAGGATGACAGGCTTACACAGAGTATACCTCCTGTTCTGCTGCATGTGTTACAAGTGCAGTGTTGTCTTTTGTGTGGCTCACATGGAATAGGCGGTGTGCAGAGGGAATACGACCTCTCCAAAGCACAGGTGGGGCTCGTCCCCCCAGTGCAGGCGGCGGCCGGGAATCAGAGGCGTGGCGGCGCCAAAGAGAATGCGGCTTAAATTGCCGGCGAACGTGCCGACTTCACTTTACACGCGGAGAGGACGGTGGGGGATGGGAGGGGCGGGGGGGCATGGGGAGGAAAACAGAGAAAATTAGTTTTGGTGATGAAAGGACAAAGGACGAGTAGCGAGGTCAAAGAGAGAAGCTTGGATCGCATGTGAACGTGCCGAATTCAGTTTGAGGAGAAGAGGATGGTGGGTGGGACACAGGGAGGGGCGAGAGGGGGGGTGCAATCGAAAAGGAGGACAGAGAGAGAATAGGTATGGATGTATTTGTCTGGCCCATGCAGTAACATTTGTAAATGCGAGGGCTGCAGGCCATATGGTCCCATGCCATGCAATCTCATGCCACGTCACCCCATGCCACGTCACCCCATGCCACGACACCCCATGCCACCAAGAAGGCCCTATGCCGTACCATCAATGTCGGTGCCAAACATCACTGCAGTGTGCGTGAGGGGCGAGGGAGTCAGCACCACTGGCGTGAACGCACCACCATCTGCACCAGCATCAGCACCAGCATCAGCACCAGCATCAGCAGCACCAGCAGCAGCAGCATCCGTAGCACCATCAGCATCAGCAGCAGTTGAAGAAGCAGTGATGGACACAGCAACACCATCCCTCTCCTCTGCACCTTCCCCCACTCCCCCCTCCTCCTCTCCCTCCCCTCCTCTTGCAGCCCCACTCTCCCCACCACCACCACCACCACCCCCACTACTCTCTTCCCCATCCACCCCCTCCCCTCCCTCCTCCCCCACCCCACCCCCTAGACCATCACCAGTCAAGCGAGAAGCATGAGGGGGAGGCGGGGAATTGGGGGAGGGCGGAGGGGAGGGCGGGGGGAGGGAGAGGGAGGAGTGGAGGGCGAGCAGCAGCTCCGCCAGCACGCCCACGCGCTCCCAGAAGTGGCCCAGGAACGAGTCGTGTGGCGACATCACTGCCCGGCGGTACCTGGGTAGTTGCCTCCCGGGGGAGGTCACATCTACCCACTCCGGTGGCTGGGGGGATGGGGAGGGAGGGAGGGAGGGAGGGATAGTGCGTGAGTGGGAGGGGGCCAGATGATGCCGGATGTGAAAGCACCAGGAAGGGGTCGATGGTACCTGCCTGGGAAGCTGCCACCCGGGGAAGGTCACATCTGCCCACTCTGGTGAATGGGGAAATGGAGAAGGTGGGAGAAAGAGGAATGGCAAAATGGGGGACGGAGGGCCATCACCTTGTCTCCCAGCCTGGGCTGTTTCGACAGCATACATATATATATATATATACATATATATACGCACACACAAATACATATACATTATATATATATATTTCCTTATTTGAGGTAAAAGCATCACCTTGTGTCCCAGCTTGCACTGCTGCTGCAGTATTTGATCTCGCTGCTCTGTTGAAAGGAATATGCCCATCTTCTCCTGGACCCTGCCGTCATGCCATGCCATGCCATGCCATGCCACGCTATGCTATCCCATGCCATGCCATGTGATGCGATGCAATATGAGAAACAGATTAGCTTATGCACATGCAGCGGGTTTGCATAGTAACTGCAAACGACCAGATGCAAAGGAAGTTGTGGTACGTGTGCAAGTGCAAGGAGACGAATTTTGAGACGTCTCAAAGTGATTGATGTATAGCCCTAGAGCATATTCGACCTTTCCTCCGCCGCCCACCTGCCGCCCACTTGCCGCCCACCTACCGCCCACTTGCCGCCCACCTGCTGCCCACCTGTGCAGCTTTTGATAAGCATTTTGGGATCATCACAGCAGCAAACTGCCAGACTTGGCTAAAACACACGTACTTGTCTGTGGTGCCGAATCTCTTGGGCGAAAAGGGCCTGGGCAGTTGTCTGGTGCCATGGCCGCACACGTCCTCACTGGAGCGCAGAAGAGACAAATCCCTGCCGTCCATGCTGTACCAGTACCCACTGTAGTGCCCGTGGGTCGTCGTGGTGACTCTGCCCCCACTGTCACTTCCGGCACCACCATCAGCAGCATCAGTGCCAGCAGCAGTAGCAGTGGAGGAAGAAGAGGGGTTGGGGAGGCCGATGGGCGACCAGAAGTGGCAGGCGCGGCGGACCACGAGAGCACAGGCGAGGGAGTTTGAGTCGGCGATGAGGTGAGTTGCTGGCACGCCATGGTGGGTAGGTAGGGGGCAGGGGTGAGCATGTTAAAATGAGACCAAAGATGGGAAGATTAGGGATTGCACAGCTAGGGATCTGACCACGAGGGCACAGGCGAGGGAGTTTGAACCCGCAACGAGATGAGTTGCTGGCACGCCCTGGTAGGTAGGTGGGTAGGGGGCAGGAGCAAGCCAGTCGCACCAGCTAATTCTTAGACGCCTCAAGAAAAATACCAGAGGTCGGGGGAATACGGATTGGACGACCAGGGATTGGACAACTAGGGATTGGACGACGAGGGATTGGATGATCAGGAATTGGAGGGCCAGAGAGTGGACGTTGAGAAGACTCAGAATGTAACACAAATGAGCACATGAGGGGAGTGTGGGTATGAGTCTGAGTCGTGATCGTGGGTTCTCTTGCTAGCCCATCGATTTAACACACCCGTCAACCCAGGTGATTGTTCAGCAGAGGTGAGCAGAGGTGAGCAGAGGTGAGCAGAGGTGAGCAGGTGAGCAGAGGTGAGCAGAGGTGAGCAGAGGTGAGCAGAGGTGAGCAGAGGTGAGCAGAGGTGAGCAGAGGTGAGCAGAGGTGAGCAGATTGGAGGTCCAAAAGCGCTTCCAACATCGAGCAAGCAGCACCCACCTGGAAGCCACTGACGATTCGCCACGACGGCTTCTTCCGTAACTCGGTAACCCACTTGTCGCGATCGCCCCGAACCGCCCTCCGCCTCCTCCTCCGCTTGCCCCTGTTCTTCCTCCGCCTGCCCTCATTCCTGCGCGTCCCCTCTTCCCCATCTTGCGCCGCTTCCGCTTGTTGCTCCCCTTCTGTCCCGCCTCCCCCTTCCGCTCCGCCCTCTCCTTCCGCTGGGCTATCACCTTCCCCTTCCGCTGCGAGGACCTCCCCGTTTCCCTCCTCCGCCATCTGCGCATCCCCGCGGGCAATAGCTCCGGAATCGACGTCGAGCGCGAGGTCCGCGGAAGGGTTGGCGGAGGATGGGCGGAGCTGACTCAGCAGGGCTTGGCGGAAAGACCCTGAGAGCGCAAACGCGGCAAAACCAAGGAGCGTGATTACAACGGTGCCGGCTAAAAGAACGACGCGCGCGCCGCGGGGGATCTTGTGGAGGGAGGGGTGGTGCGCCTTGCGCTCGGCGTCGTCCGCGCGGAAGCTCCCGCGATGCTCCGCGGACAGGGCCGCGGGGAAGGCGCCGGCTTGCCCTCCCCGCGACGAGGACCTTCTCGCCATCATGGCGCCCCCGTCAGTCCAGCGCGCTTGTTTTTGAATCGACTCAAAAACAGATTCTCGCCATCATGACGCCCCGGCCAGTCCAGCGCGTTCATGCATCCATGCAGTCATGCATTCATGGATACGTTATTCGTAGATGTATGGATTTAGTAACGTTGGGACGTGGCTCGTGCATTCATGCTAAGACTCGGGCCATGGCGGTGCTCAAAGTCGCACATTCATACTACGGCTCGCATTCGGCCATCGCATTTCGCGCTAATCAGCGGATTAATCGCAGTTGACTGGGATAACGGGTCTGCCCTCTGGTAAGTTTCTGGGCCAAAACTCGGTGCGCTCGCGATTGACAAGATTTGGGTTTGCTTCTAAGCGAAACTGTACCGCTCTCACTCATGGTTGCTTGTGGGTGGTTGTTGAGGGGTGAAGGAACGAAGCGTTGGAGGTTGGAGAGCCACAGGAGTAACAATTCATGCGACAAAATATGGGCCTCACGAATTGGGGACTGGGTCGTTTGGGTCTCGCCTCCCCAAGCACGTTGCGGGACGAAGAGTTACCGCAAATGAATCGGCCTCTTTCTGGCTTGACGAAATGCTTCTGGCTCACAGTCCGAAATTGCGAGAGTCCAAATCAGGCACCAAGTAGTGACTTAGAATTTGACGAATGGGCGATTGATACAATGCGGGTAACCCTATTCAAGCCCCATTCAAAAGTACCTCAATGCCTGAAATTTGAAATAGATCCATCGTCCGTTCAAGGTGACCATTTTTCAAGCAACGAGATTTTCGCCGACGTGATGGCGAACAGCACGAAACGTGACGGTTCGCTAACCGGAGATGTGCTTATAGAGGAGGTCTTCGGTCGCGGTCCGAAAGCGTCGCGTACAGCTGTTTGGGTCGAGGAGACCAACACCAGCGGCAGCGGCGGCGGCGGCGGCGGGGATGGCAGCAGTACCAGCAGGGTGCCTGCGGCGCTCGCTGGTCTCATGGACGCGCCATCGTCCATTCGCGTTCTCAAGTACGCCTCGACCCCCCCGTTCGCGTAGAATCGCCTTATTATGGCGTATCGCTGCTCGTTTCGCGTGAGTGTATGTTCGTAGCGCGTCTCGCGGCTCCTTTACGTCGGATGCGATCAGACTGCTTGTCGACTGAGGTGGCTTTTGAGTCGACTCGAAGTCAACTCAGTGTACGTTCGTAGCGCGTCTCGCTGCTCTCTCACGTCGGGTGCGATCAGACTGCTTGTCGAATGTGGCTTTCGCCGACGCCAAGCGGTCTAGACTGCCCTGTCTGTGGTCTCACTTGCTCCTTTTCGGCCCTGCCGTTCCCCCTCACCTTAGATTCGGAACTCTGAGTTAACTCAAAGGTCACTTGCGCCTGTTCCGCCTAACCTCCGTGCTCCGCCATTCCCCGCGCCTAACTTCCGCGCTCCGCCGTTTCCCCAGGTCCGCGCGTGGTAGTGGCTCGCTCGGCTCGCTCACGCGCACACTGCGCGGCGCGTTCCTGTCAGAGGTGCGCGGAGAGGGGAGGAGAAGGGAAGGGGGTCGATGCTGCCAGGAAGGAAAAAGAGGTGCAGGAAAAGCGATTTCTTTTCCAGGGAAGAGCCTCTACCCACACAGCCTTGTTCTTTTGTCTCACCAGTCGTTCTAAGCCAGATGCACGCCATGTAGCTACACGTATCAGGTCACGTGTCAGTCAGGCCATCTCTCAGGCCACATGTGCGTGGTCAGACGCACACAGTGCGTGGTCAGACGCACACATGACGCCCGTGGTGGGGCAAAGGTTCTTCTTTAGTGCGCTGAACCGAAGGTGCCCGTGTGCATTTCTACTTTCTCCTTCCTTTTCCTGTTTTGTTCGCTGTTGCAGGGTTACCCTGAGAGTGTTACAGACGACTATCTGGCGTTTCAAACGTGGGATACCCTCCAGGTGATTGTAACACGCCTCAAGAATTGTGAGACGTCATGACCCACGTGGTCGCCATGACCCACGTGGTCGCCATGGCCCACATGGTCGCCTCTTCCCATTCCGTCCTCATCCATTATCCTTGCTCATGGAATCTCTTTTCTTTAGTGCATGCCATCAGTGATCATTGCACACCTACCACCATCACACCATCACCCTGTCTTCTCTCATCATTCCATCTCCTCTCTTCCGCATCTCCCCTTCTCCGCCCCGCCCCGCCCCCTCCTCCCCCTTCCATTGCAGGGACTGTCGACGTACATCCGCAGCATGCTATCCACGCAGGTACATCCAGCATATATCCGCCTCCCTGCCTCCCTGCCTCTCCGCCTCTCCGCCTCTCCGCCTCTCCGCCTCTCCGCCTCTCCGCCTCTCTGCCTCTCCGCCTCTCTGCCTCTCCGCCTCTCCGCCTCTCCGCCTCTCCGCCTCTCCGCCTCTCCGCCTCTCCGCCTCTCCGCCTCTCTGCCTCTCCACCTCTCCGCCTCTCCGCCTCTCCGCCTCTCTGCCTCTCTGCCTCTCTGCCTCTCTGCCTCTCCGCCTCTCCGCCTCTCCGCCTCTCCGCCTCTCCGCCTCTCCGCCTCTCTGCCTCTCCGCCTCTCTGCCTCTCCGCCTCTCCGCCTCTCCGCCTCTCCGCCTCTCCGCCTCTCCGCCTCTCCGCCTCTCCGCCTCTCTGCCTCTCCGCCTCTCCGCCTCTCCGCCTCTCCGCCTCTCTGCCTCTCTGCCTCTCCGCCTCTCCGCCTCTCCGCCTCTCCGCCTCTCCGCCTCTCCGCCTCTCCGCCTCTCCGCCTCTCCGCCTCTCCGCCTCTCCGCCTCTCCGCCTCTCCGCCTCTCCGCCTCTCCGCCTCTCCGCCTCTCCGCCTCTCCGCCTCTCCGCCTCTCCGCCTCTCCGCCTCTCCGCCTCTCCGCCTCTCCGCCTCTCCGCCTCTCCGCCTCTCCGCCTCTCCGCCTCTCTGCCTCTCCGCCTCTCGACCTCTCTGCATCTCTTCCCCAGTCTCACACACCCCCCTTATCCTGCCCTGCGTCCCTCCCAGGTGCTGCTGGCAGGGCTGGGAGTGGGCAGCGCATCTGCATCAGCCATCAGTGCCACGTTCCAGGTCAGGCTTTCAGCGCTCCTTGCACCGCCTCAACCGCTCCTTGCACCCTGCAGTTTCAGTCAAATCACGAATAGCTGTTCGATCGGCCCTCCCTCCAGTACTTCTCCTATCAATCTGATTTCACGTCTCTGTCTCGCACCTCCTGCCCCGTCCTTCTCTGCAGTGGTTCGTGCGTGACTTCACAGGCATGCTTGGAGGGATTCTTTTCGCCATGTACAAGGTACAGTAATAGCACAGTAAATATACTATTACTATTGTTATTATCATTATCATTACTCTTACCACTTTCTTCACTGTATACACTCTTCAGCATGTACAGAATGCTCATTCTGTGCAGCTTTTCTCTGTACCTCCCGGCTATTTCCAATTGCGAATTGCAACTACATTTCTTTCCAGTAGCGACGCTTGTGCATTTGCCCTTTATCTAATAAACTAGTTCCTTCCTGACCCTTCTTGTGACTCCCTTATTGTAAATCTTTAACCCCAAACCCCCCAGAAACCCGACTTGGCAAACCTGTAACCGCTGAAACCCTAATCCGAACCTTCTCTGTCGCTGCCTGCAGGGATCGAATCTCGACAGCAATGCCAAGCAGTGGAGGCTGGCTGCTGACGTCATCAATGATGTCGGTGCGCTGCTGCTTCTCTGCTCCGTGTCTTTGCCTTGCGTTCTTCCTTCTACCCCGGTTTCTCTCTCCTCCACTCTCCAACCTGTCAGACCTCCACATCTCAGCATTTCACTTCCTCCTTTCTCCAGCTTTCTACCCCCACGTTTCCCCCCCCCCCCCCCCCCCCCTCTTCCCTCTCCCCACCTTTCTCCCCTTTCTACCACCCTTCCTCATTCTATTCGTTGTCCCCATCGTCCTCCACGGGTGTGCAGGGATGCTTCTGGATCTGCTCTCGCCCCTTGTGCCCTCCGCCTTCCTGCCGCTGCTCTGGCATCTCCCGAGCCATAAGTACGTCTATCAATAAAAATTCATAATTGCCTGAAAACAACAGCATCTCCCGAGCCTAGTGCACCTCTTTATTGAGGCTTAAGGTGCCTCAAGATGCCAGCATTTTACCCCGTCCCCCCCCCTCTTCCAACTGGCCCTTCCTTTCTGCTCAACCTGCAAGAAAGCGTTCTCCTTTTCTTATCATTTATATGCCATCCGTTTTCCGCTTCGTCCATCTAGTGTGATTGACTAGGTCTCACTTAGAGGTAATTTCATGACCCCCTCTCGCCTACTCTCCCACTCCCACTTCCTCATTTTTCAAACCTCAGTTACTCTCCCTTTTCTTTTTATCTCCCTTGATTCCTTCAGCCGGCACTGCCAGTGGGGCCACCAGAGCGGCACTTACACAGCACTTTGCTAAAAGGCAAAACGCGGCAGACATCTCCGCTAAGGTACCTTGTGGGCACTCCTTGTAGGAAAGTGCTAATGCAGCTGATTCGTTTCGCTCTCATGTCACGTGCCCTGAGCAAAGTCGTTTCTTTAACTGTGCGGCAAAAGGAGGAGAGGAGGGAGGAGGGAATAGTTATACCATATGTATCCTGCCCTCTCATCATGTATCCTGCATCCATTCTGGACCCATTCACACTGGCAGGAGGGCAGTCAGGAGACGGCAGCAACGATGGCGGGCATGCTGGCGGGGATGGTGGTGCTGTGAGTCATCTTCACAGCACACGTGCAAACCTATCATTCCCCCCCTCCCTTACTGCTTCTGCTTGCACACGTTGGCTGGCAGGAGGGCAGTCAGGAGACGGCAGCAACGATGGCGGGCATGCTGGCGGGGATGGTGGTGCTGTGAGTCATCTTCACAGCACACGTGCAAACCTATCACTCCCCCCCTCCCTTACTGCTTCTGCTTGCACACGTTGGCTGGCAGGAGGGCAGTCAGGAGACGGCAGCAACGATGGTGGGCATGCTGGCGGGGATGGTGGTGCTGTGAGTCATCTTCACAGCACACGTGCAAACCTATCATTCCCCCCCTCCCTTACTGCTTCTGCTTGCACACGTTGGCTGGCAGGAGGGCAGTCAGGAGACGGCAGCAACGATGGCGGGCATGCTGGCGGGGATGGTGGTGCTGTGAGTCATCTTCACAGCACACATGCAAACCTATCATTCCCCCCCTCCCTTACTGCTTCTGCTTGCACACGTTGGCTGGCAGGAGGGCAGTCAGGAGACGGCAGCAACGATGGCGGGCATGCTGGCGGGGATGGTGGTGCTGTGAGTCATCTTCACAGCACACGTGCAAACCTATCATTCCCCCCCTCCCTTACTGCTTCTGCTTGCACACGTTGGCTGGCAGGAGGGCAGTCAGGAGACGGCAGCAACGATGGCGGGCATGCTGGCGGGGATGGTGGTGCTGTGAGTCATCTTCACAGCACACGTGCAAACCTATCATTCCCCCCCTCCCTTATTGCTTCTGCTTGCACACGTTGGCTGGCAGGAGGGCAGTCAGGAGACGGCAGCAACGATGGCGGGCATGCTGGCGGGGATGGTGGTGCTGTGAGTCATCTTCACAGCACACGTGCAAACCTATCATTCCCCCCCTCCCTTACTGCTTCTGCTTGCACACGTTGGCTGGCAGGAGGGCAGTCAGGAGACGGCAGCAAAGATGGCGGGCATGCTGGCGGGGATGGTGGTGCTGTGAGTCATCTTCACAGCACACGTGCAAACCTATCATTCCCCCCCTCCCTTACTGCTTCTGCTTGCACACGTTGGCTGGCAGGAGGGCAGTCAGGAGACGGCAGCAACGATGGCGGGCATGCTGGCGGGGATGGTGGTGCTGTGAGTCATCTTCACAGCACACGTGCAAACCTATCATTCCCCCCCTCCCTTACTGCTTCTGCTTGCACACGTTGGCTGGCAGGAGGGCAGTCAGGAGACGGCAGCAACGATGGCGGGCATGCTGGCGGGGATGGTGGTGCTGTGAGTCATCTTCACAGCACACGTGCAAACCTATCATTCCCCCCCTCCCTTACTGCTTCTGCTTGCACACGTTGGCTGGCAGGAGGGCAGTCAGGAGACGGCAGCAACGATGGCGGGCATGCTGGCGGGGATGGTGGTGCTGTGAGTCATCTTCACAGCACACGTGCAAACCTATCATTCCCCCCCTCCCTTACTGCTTCTGCTTGCACACGTTGGCTGGCAGGAGGGCAGTCAGGAGACGGCAGCAACGATGGCGGGCATGCTGGCGGGGATGGTGGTGCTGTGAGTCATCTTCACAGCACACGTGCAAACCTATCATTCCCCCCCTCCCTTACTGCTTCTGCTTGCACACGTTGGCTGGCAGGAGGGCAGTCAGGAGACGGCAGCAACGATGGCGGGCATGCTGGCGGGGATGGTGGTGGGGCAGCTGGTGGCAGGCAATGTGGTGCTTCTGTGGACCGTCTTCCTCGCCCTCACCGCCTTCCACGTCTATGGTACAGTGTGGGAGTGCCTTGCTGTGTGCGTGCTGGTGGGCGTGCTGTGTGCGTGCTGCCTGCCATGCTGGCGGGGATGGTGGTGGGGCAACTGGTGGCTGGCAGCGTGGTGCTGCTGTGGGCTGTCTTCCTCTCCCTCACTGCCTTCCATGTCTACGGTACAGTGCGGTTCGGCATGCTGTGTGCATGCTGTCTGCTGGATTGGGGTCGAAACTATACTTTTCTGGTTGTGCATGTAGCTCACTGCTCATTGCACCTCCTGTGTGTGTCGTCGTTGACTATTATTCTCCCACATTCTCTCACATCCCTCACGGCTCGGATTCTCAGGCAAGTTTTAGGGCGCCTCAAAACTCGCTTACTATTCGTTCCCCACATTCTCCCTCATACCTCACGGCTCTCATTCTCATTCGCCCCACCCAGGCGTAGTCTCGTTTCGCCTTCCCTTGTGCCACAGCCAGTCGTTGCCTCTCGAGGACCGACAATACCCCCAGCGAGTTATCCCCCCCCCCTCCCCCCCCTCCCCCCCTCTCCCAAAGTGACTTTTGAGTCGACTCAAAAGTCACCGCCTTCCCTTGTGCCACAGCCAGTCGTTGCCTCTCAAGGACCGACAATACCCCCAGCGAGTTATCCCCCCCCGCCTCTTCCCCACCCTCCTCCCCTCCCTCCGCGCCTCTGCCCTTTGCTGCAAACAGATCAGCCAACTTGTTCTATGCCTGTGCCGTGGATGAGGAGCATTATTGCATACAGCAACAGTGCTGTGAAGTGAATCAGTTACTGTATGCAACAAAGCCTCCAACGTGAATCAGTGTTGCACAACAATGCTGGAGTAGCTTTTTAGAATTCTCAAACATGACTCCAACGTTGATGAGGAGCCTGTGAATCTACAACGTTGATGAGGAGCCTGTGAATCATTTATGTAACAATACTCTCCGCTTCTCCTCCCCCTTCCACAACCCCCCCACAACAACCCCCCCTCCTCCCTTTTCCAACACTGCAGCCAACAACCCTACTGAGAAGAGCATGTGCCTTGCTCACACTGGAAAATGCTGCCCGCTTTTACGCATTCCCCTTCCCCCTTACATACCCCTCAAAATCTCTCACTAGGCCCCCCACTTTGAAGAGAGCAGCCAACTACCGCGCTGTGAAGAGCCTGTGCCTCACAACACACACAACAATGCTGCCCGCATTTCCCCCCTCCACCACAACCCCTTCACAAACTCCAAAAAACCTCCCCGCAACCTCCACACCCCCCCGCTTTGAACAAAGCAGCCAAATATCGCGCTGTGAAGAGCCTGTGCCTCACACACACAGACAATACTGTCCTGCCTTCTCCCCACTTCCCCCTCTCAAATACACTCCCACTTCCCCCCTTTTCCAACAGAGCAGCCAAGTACCGCACGGTGAAGAGCCTGCACCTGACACACACAACAACACCACTCGCTTCTCCCCTCTGTGCCTCAACCCCGCCACACTCCTCCCGGCCCCCACCCCTTTCCAACAGAGCAGCCAATTACCGCGCTGTGAAGAGCCTGTGCCTCACGAGCCTCAATCGAGAGAGGGCTGCGCTGCTGCTGCTGGCGTACCGAGGCGATCAGAAGCGAGGTGGGGGGTACAGAGTGGTGCAGGGGCGCGCAGAGGCAAGGTGTGAGATGTAGAGGGGTGGAGGAGCGATCCGAGACAATTTTGGGGTTATAGAGTTGTGCCAGAGGCGATCAGAGACAAGGTGGGGGGTACAGAGGGGTGCAGAGGCAAGCAAATGCAAGGTGGGGGATATAGAGGGGTGCAGAGGCTAGCATATGCAAGGTGGGGGGTATAGAGGGGGGTGCATGGGTTGGGGATAAGGAAGCTGTGGAGTGTAGAGTTTTTCATGGTTGAGGGGTGAGCGATGGTGTAGGCAGTGCTGGGTATCTATCTATGGGGGTTCTTATTGCATTGTGCTCTAGTCTTGAACACTGTGTCTGGAAAGTCCCACTCCCCCCCACTCCCCCCCTTCTTCCCACTCCCCTCCATTCCCCCCCACTCCCCCCCACTCCCCCCACTCCCCCCCACCCCTCTGCAGTCCTCTCACCAACTGCTGTCTCTCTACAGGAGCGTCTCATTCCCTCCCTGCCTCAGGACAGCCACGGCAGGGCGCACATGCTCATGGGGCATGTGCACTTGGGAGCTCGGTTGAGTGACTTGCACGGCAAGAAACTGTACGTGGACACGTGATATATACATACATATTTATATACGCGCGCGCGCGCACACACACACATACACACACAAACACACACACACACAAACACACACACAAACACACAAACACACACACACAAACACACACACACACACACACACACACACAAACTTACACATACATATTTTGTTTCTTCTTTTGACCTTCCCGTCGTCCTTATTGTTGGCTGCTCACCTGCCTTCCCGCCTCATTTCTCCTCACTTTGTCATGCCAGTTGCGTTGTGCCACGTCGTCTCGAATGCTTCACGCTGGCTCATCCTTCATCCTCTATCTTCCCTCTCGTCCTCACTACGGTCCTCGTTCTCCGCTCCTCTCCCCATTCCCTCCACCCGCTGTCTGCTTTACTTCCTGCCCTGTCGGCCCTCCCCGTCTGCTCGTCGCCCCCCCACTAGAGACCTTGCGGTGCGGCAAGCCATCAGACGCTATGCCAAAGGTGAGCATGCAAGTCGCACACTCTGAGCATGCAAGTCGCACACTCTGAGCATGCAAGTCGCACACTCTGAGCATGCAAGTCGCACACTCTGAGCATGCAAGTCGCACACTCTGAGCCTGCAAGTCGCACACTCTGAGCATGCAAGTCACACACTCTGAGCATGCAAGTCGCACACTCTGAGCATGCAAGTCGCACACTCTGAGCATGCAAGTCGCACACTCTGAGCCTGCAAGTCGCACACTCTGAGCCTGCAAGTCGCACACTTTGAGCATGCAAGTCGCACACTCTGAGCATGCAAGTCGCACACTCTGAGCATGCTAGTCGCACACTCTGAGCATGCAAGTCGCACACTCTGAGCATGCAAGTCGCACACTCTGAGCCTGCAAGTCACACACTCTGAGCCTGCAATGTTTGTGAACGCCCTGAAACTCATGCACACGGCCTCTCATTCCACTCTGCCTCTTATCGCACCCTGCTTTGTTGTGCCCATCTCCATGCTGCCTCGTTCTGAATCGTTGCAACAGTGGTGTCTATTCTGTCCCTCCTCTCAACGCGCATTCCGCCTATGCCTTCTTGCTTTCTTGTCCGCATCACCTTCGATCCCAGCCGTCTCTGATGGCCTGTGCAATTCTGAAGTTGTCTCACCCCTTCATTTCTCAACGCAACACTCTGCCCTGAGCAAAAACGTACTCATATTCCTCCAAGTATATACAGCAATTCCTACGCTCCTCTCCCACTCTCTCCAATCTCTTGATCTCCATCCGCCTCAGGTCGTTACCTTCTGGTGTTCACACCCACAAGATCACCACCATTACAATCACAATCTCCACCATCGCCATCGCCATCATTGCCACATGTCCACGCCATCATTCATCGAGATGCATCGAATGCGGACGTGCTTCGGGCGTACATCCACGCTCTCACAGCCCTCCAAGAGGTCTGGCAAGAGGTTCGGAATGGAGCAGGCTCGGATACAGGCTTGGGAGGGAGTGGAGCTTCGTCGAGGCTGTCAGTAGTGGAGGCGGCGGAGGCTCGGGCAGCTGCCTGGATGGCGTCAGAGTATTCGCAGTTTATAGACAAGGTGAGCTTGAGTGTGGAGCATGCATGCAACTTCAATTTTCGGTTTACTAGTGTCCCCACCTTTTGCTCACCAATTTTGTAAGTTCTGGTGTTCATGATCTCTCTGTGCTTGTGCTCGAAGCTCTCCGCCGCCCATTGGGCAATCAATGTCGTGCAACTGTCACCAGGGGAATGGAGGGCAGACTGGCCGCAATCTTCTTTAGATTAGGCAGTCGGGTTTCGATTTATCAACAACCACTGCGTATGATTCTTAAGAAAATGATTATATTACTATTCTGTCTGTTTCCCCTCATTTAGTATTTTTTTAAGTGTTATTTGAAAGAGCTGGACTGCTGCGGTAATAAGAAACTTTCTGGTTACCAGGAAGGGGGTTTATTCGCACAAATCTTGGATGGCAGAAGTGTTGCTGATGCGAGCGACAAGTGCGGGGTTTCGTGGCCACGGTGTTCAAATGCGCCAGCTACTACCGTCCAAAATCTGGGCGCCAGCACTTCCCCCCCACGACACACCCTCCGCAAAACCCGCACGAACAAGCATCCAGCCACAGCCAAATCTATCACCCTTCCTTGTCCGAGCCGCACCTGGACGCGCCGCATGCCGCAATTTGAATACCACCCTCCTCCAGCCAATTCGGTCGTGCACGATTTCATCAGCATTCCAGTGGCAACAAGGGTTCCGCCTCTTCAAATTCGTCACAACCGTTAGGCGGTAGTGCTTAGTTGCTAACCACAAGAACAACCATTGATCAGTACGGGATTTGTTTTCAGGTTACGCTAGTTTCTCTCCACATATCAGGCCATCGACTTTAGTGTTTCTTCTGAACTAGAATTTAGTGTTTCTTCGCGAAGGAGTGAAAATGGCATCAAGAACAACGCTGCTATTCGTTCTGGTCCTACTCCTGCCTGTTTCATGTACGTTTACTGGAAGCGCCGATTTTATCTCGCAGATATCCTGTCCGAGTGGAGGGAACCACATACTTTTGTTGTTTTAATCATTCTCCCTTCTGCTCTCTCTCCCGCCTTTGCCTCTTCCTCTCACTGTGTCTGACGCTAAACATTATTTTCTATGCGATGCCTCCGTTATAACGCAGGCTCATTTGCGCAAACGCGGAGCGGCCGCGCGATCAACTGGGCGGCAGTCTTCAACACCACGCGATTGACGGCAGGGGTTCTTAGAGTACCCTACAGTAAGTCTGAAAGCTCGTGTTGAACTTACTTCAACAGATTATTCAGTCTACCACGACATGCAATGGTTTTAAAAACAAAAGTTCCAGGCGTCCGTTTCGTCCATGGCCCGAAACGGGGTGGACGGGGTGTTCTGTCGAGATGTTAAATCCACAAGAATCAACATGTTTCTCTAAACCTCCACACTCTCCCCCCACCTTTTTGGTTACAGAGGAGCTACACGCGAGCATGAACGGCAGCGAAATCGTCGCCACCACGGGCGATCAGCAGGCCACCGGCTGGGCCAACCTCGTCGTGTACAAGTGAGTGTGCTTCAAGCGCGTTAGCTCTTGCTACAATCGCTGGAGACAGAAATTCCGTGAGGCCGGTTTACGAAAGCTTCTTGCTCACGTCCGTTAGTCCTACCGCCCCTTTGGCCGCGTTTTCTGATAACTCTCGAAACAACCCCTTCGGCCCCTTCTTTTCCCCGTTGAATTCCTGGTCTCCCATATGCGTTTTTGCGCCCCTGATCCTCTCCCCTCAGCTAGCGCGGCGACTTCAGCCTCAGTTACATGGTAACCGTCTCACATGTCACCATCACCGAGGTGCCGGCCTCTCTCGCTCTCTCCTTACCCGCCGTCCTCGCATCCTCTCTCTCTTCCCGCTACTTTCTCCCTACAGGTGGCGCGGCGACTTCAGCCTTAACTATATGGTGACCGTGTCGCAGCTCACCAATACCGAGGGGCCTGCTCCTCTCACTCTCTTCTTACCCGCCGTCCTCTCATCCTCTCTCTCACTCTCCGCCCTACAGGTGGCGCGGCGACTTTAGTCTTAACTACATGGTGACCGTCTCGCAGGTCACCAACACCGAGGTTCCCGTTTCCGCCGCTATCCACGTGGCTCGGGCCCGCGCCAACGGCCCCGAGATTTTTCGCTTCGAAAAGGCCAACTGGCGCCGCTTCAACCCCAATGCAAAGCGCCTTGTAACGCGGACGACGCAGGGGAACAACTACATGCTTAGTGGAACGTACAGCGCGACGAGCGAGGATAAGATTGTATCGGGCGAGACTGTAAAGCAGCTGATTCTCGCGATCCTGAAGGACCCAAAGCAGTTCTACATCATCGTAAAAACGCCCGCGTACCCACTTGGCGCCGTTCGCGGGCAGCTTACAGTTAGCAGCGACTAGATTACCCTCAACGTGCCAACATAAGAGAGGGATCAGTTAGCGACCGAAGCATGAGCAGAGCATGAGCCAAGGCAGAAGACATCAGCAGCCGCCGCAGGAGGAGCGCAGCAGCAGGCTGTATCTGGGGAGCTGTGATATATTCCAGCAGATGCGGCCCCTTTCCGCCCTAGATTTCGGCGCAATCAAACACCATCAAGCGGGGTGCGGTGACTGGGAGCGAGTAACCCAAAACTAGGATATTGGCTGGGCGCGAAGGAGCTCCTCGTGAACGCGCCCTCCATGTTATACACAGATAGTTTCTTCGATACCTACGCCTTTAGTTGGCGATATCCGTTAGGCATACATAACGGAATGAGCGTTCTCTTTGTTATCTGCATTTAAGTAATCACACCACAAGTATTTCCTTGAGTGTACAACATACATCAGGCCCCTGTGTTTATTAGGAAGCAATATGCTTGCACGAATGCCACTGGGTGGCGGTGACGGCATGGGGGCATTCCTTCCCTTTCCCACCCCACCCCCCATCCATGGCCCTATTGCAGGGGCGTTGCACATGCTGTACACCCTGCCAATTCCCTCCCCACCCACGCCAGGGTTATGACATGATTGGGGGGATGCTGCCCATCTGTAACTGTGGCAGTTGCCATCCGCGCATGCGTAATCACACCAGACCAGAGGTTCCATGGGCATATGCTTTTCTGCCTCACCCGAACAGCCACCCATCCATAATTTGTCAGACGCCATAGAAGCTCCAATGCTGGATTGTTGCTTGCCCAGCCTTTCCTCTTCCTGGAGTAATCCTTAAGTGATTCCGGAAAGTGGGTTTTATGTGTTCTGTCCTAGCTCAATCCTCTGGACGTCCAGTGACCCCTCTGCACAGCAAGGTGTGTGTGAGGAGCGTACGGTACCTGGCATGCACCTCCGATCTTTTACTGTAAGTGGGTTTTTGTGAGTTGGCGGCTGGAACTAAGGCAACACAATAAATAGAATGAAATAAAGAAAACATACACGAATTTCTTCCAAGTCCCAGCACCCCCACCCCACGCCCCCCTCCCCAACCCACTTCCCCCTCCCAGCCACCACCCACATTCCCCTCCCAGCCGCCACCCCACAAGAATCAGCCATTAACACCTAAAAGCCCTTAAGACCCCTCCATCATCCCTCACGTCGCCAATGAAAATCACCACTACCGCCCTTTACTTGCCTTTAAAAATGCCTCTCTGATATTTGACGAGTACAGAGGCTCTTAAAGCGGCGCCTCGAGCACCCCGAGTAGGCGGCGTCTACTTAGCCTCAGCCATGAGCTTCTTAAAGTTGGTCTTGGACGAGTACACAGTCTGGGGCTTCCAGTTAGCGGGAATGGCATTTTCGAGGGTGATCTTCTCGAGCGTGTGTCCCGCAGTGAGGCGAACGCTCATCGCCTTCTTCGCGCCCACAACCTCCTTCGCCTCCGCGCCTGCGATCCCCCACACGGCCCTGCTGCCGTCGCGCGTCAGCTTCGCCCACTTCTTGCCGTCCGCGCTAAGCTCCACCTCGGTAAGCGTACCGGGGCCGGCCAGCCCCACCATCTGAATGTTGAACTTCTCCGCGGTAGAGTTGCTGCGCACGCGGACGCCCGATCCGACGGTCGAAAGGCAGTTGGTGCGCTTGTACTTGACGCCGACGGGGGCGGTGTCGGATCCCTGCACGATCTTGGACCATGAGACGGCGGAGAGCGTGAGCTGCTTCTCTGTGGTCGTCTCGCCAACGACGCGGACGGTCACGATCGCCTTGCCGCTGCGGCAGCGTTTTGTGTCGTTTGTGCACTCCACCTTGTAGCACGCGCCGCACCGCTTGCCAAAGAGCGCGGGAGGAAGCTTCGCCGTGAGCCCCTTGGCGAAGTAGGGGTTCGCGTTGTAGTTGCCGTAGTAGGCGCATGTGGAGTTCTTTCCTTCGCCCGAGCCCTTGCTCTGCCTCGCCGTCGCCATTCCGACGGCGCTGTTACTGATTTTAGTAGCATTTCCAGACTTAGTGGCGTTAGCAGGCGCTACCGAATTAGCAGAAGCAGTCGCGTTAGCAGGCGCTGTCGCGTTGGCGGAACCCGCAGCGGCAGAGGCGCGGGCAAGGGCAGAAAGGAGCATCGCGGAAGCGATGACGAGGACAATAAAAGTGGACTTAGCGGGTGAGTGGCCGAAGAAAGTCATTTTTGCTTCTAGGTGTAGACGGTCAAGCTGGTGCTATAAGCAGCTCCTTCTAGGTAGGATGGTAAAGATGTCAGGATTTCGTGAAGAGATGAGCGATGGTGACTGCTCTTTCTACTCTACTTCGAATTGCTTCGAGGAATGGCACCGTGAGTCGCGCACATGACTCTCACGGCTTTGGAAAAAATGGGTTGTTGGTGTGACCAACATTGTTTGCGAATAATTGTGGTGAGGTCGTGAACTATGAGTGATTCCGTTCACGAAGTAACGAAATCAGGTTCTAAAACCTCGTTCAACTCTTCGCGAAGAATAGTCTTGTGACACTGTATCACATGCACAACTTGTTTCGGTCTCTCGCGCATGCGACGGCGCGATAAGCGCGAATCTCAGGGAGGATGTGATTATTGACTGCACTTGCTGTTGAATATTCCCTAGAGCTGCTACATGAGCACCTACTATGATGTTACATGGTACAACTAATCAATGTACCTACATTTTCTCATAATGCTTGCATCCACACTCCAAATTATAAACGATTATTGGTTTCCTAGTATAAATCAGCGTAATAGTAGCGTCTACCTTTAGCACATAGTTTTGCCCAATGTTCCTGACTCTAATAATTGCCATAATATGACTCTCCTAGACGTGTAATGAAATGGCACGACCTCTGATATTCGAGATGCTATCGATGAGGTTTATTCAGGAGTGTAATGCTACTACACGTCAGCCGAGTTGAATGCGGTGCGTCAGAGGGAGAGGAGGAGGATCCAATCCAATGTGCCACGACTACCGAACCGCGTTTAGCCCAGCACGTAAAATGGCTGCTTCCGTGCCATCCCTGCAATTCTCACAAAAAAAAACCGCAAGTGCTCTACATTGGATTCCACTCGAGGTCGGATCTAATTTGCCGGGGGCGCAATCAGAAAAATGTCTCACATTTACAACAGAAGTGCCTCAAGCATCGAACTGCACGACGAACCACAAGGAGCAAGAGACCCACGGGCCACGGCTCGAGACAGGACAGGCACAGACGCGTGCCCTTTCGCTCGTTCCTTTTCTGAATTCGCGTTTTCCATTCGAGTCACCTCCCTTGACTCGCGACGTAGACCATAGCAATTGACCGCAGCCGTGAATGGAGCTCGCACGCAACTCCACTCATAACGTCGTTTAGGCTTCGCGGTCTCATCTGGTTCGAGAGGGATCTTATTGTTCCGCCAGCGCCGGAGGGAGATTTGAATATCAAAGGAAATAATTGTCAGGAGCCATATTTTTCTTGGACTACTACCGACGACGTGACAACATTAACAGCACAGGCGTAAAATCGCGCCGAAACTGATAAGCAGCATGCGCGATACGACGTTTCCGGCCAACTCCGCACCTAATCGACGCCGGCGAGGCGCCTCGCCAACTCTTAGATTGGCCGCAACGCTACTAGGGACTCTTATTCTACCATCATTCCGTGAGTCCTCTTCCCTTGCAACTAAACCACAGCGAATGTTGAGATTTTCCTGGCAAAGGCAGAAGTCCCACGAACAAAAACGCGTGAAAATCTCCCTCTGACGTGAGAGAAAACAGTGTATGTCAATGAAATGTCAGTTCTCGCTAGCCCTATTCAGAGCCGACAAGATAAATAGCGTGTAGCGAGCCGATTTTTTTAATCAACTATAAATTCTGACATAACAACAAGCAGCATATGCCAATGGACTGTTAGTTCCTGTTGGCTTATTCCACTGCACACGTGGTGTTTTTTTGTTTTTTCTCTCTGGCATGGCATGGCATGGCACTCTCTGGCATGGCAGCATGTGCCTCTTGCACAATCATTTCCTTTCAACACATTTCGTGACACTGCGCGTCATGCTGGCGACGGATTTGGCGATCATTTAGGCGACTCAAACCTGTTGGCGACGGCTTCGGACGATTTTTTAAGCCGCAAAAACAATCACTGGCGACGGCTGGAAAGCGCCCCGTCAGTCCAGCGCTTGAATCCGCATACTCTCCTCTCCCCCTCTCAACTCCTTTTCCCCGCAACAGCGCCACCTTTGAGGCGCCTAAAAAAACTCCCCACACCAGCGCCGCAGCCCCTGAATCTCGCACACGCGAATCCCAGGCCGCGATCCTTGCTTTCGTGGCGGCTTGTGAGGCTCCTCACTCACACTCTCTCCCCCGTGCGCCAGCCAGGCATGCCTTTCCCCAAGGTCCTCCATCACACCCGTGCAATCGTCGCACTACAGGCAGCAACCCCTGAATTTCCTCGCGGCTTGTGAGGCGCCTCAAATATTGCCTTTATCCCCCTCTTCCCCACTCCCCCCCACGCGCCCGCCTGTCCTGTTTGCCCTCAGGTTCCTCCATCACACCCCTACAGTCATCTCCACATCAGTCCTGAAGTTTCTGGTTTAATTGTGAGGCGCCCTCGGATATTGCCTTTTTCCTCTCCTCTCTCACTGTCCCGTTGCGTCCGCCCTTCCACTTCTTCCCCGTACTCTTTCCCCCCTCCCACTCCCCCCCTCACTCACGCCCCTCAAGTCGTCGCATCTAAGGGACTTCCGGGATTCCCTGGCAGCGGCGGCGGCGGCGGCGGAGGCGGAGGCGGAGGCGGAGGCGGAAGCGGGGGCGGAGGTGGAGGCGGGCAGCGGGACGTGAATATAACGGAGTTGCAGCAGAAACTGATCGCTGTTCCTTTCAGTGGATCCCTGGTCCACGTGGCTTCCTCCCTGCACGCCCACATGTCCAACGACCCCCCATATCCACATGTTCCTTCCCCTCACGTCTGTGCCTCGTCGTCAAGTGTCCTCGTATGTTTTCTGTGAATTTTAATCCCGAAACATATAACGAGCCTTCGTTTAGCGGGGCTTCCCACCCTGCCCTTCCCCTCCCCTTTCCGCCCCACCACACATACCCGCTCCTCTTCCACCCACTCCCTCAAACCAACCCACTTTGCCAACACTCGCGCCTTTTCCCACTCACCAATTCCCTTACCTCTCTTCCCCCCCTTGAATATCCCGCTTACCCTCGCCGACCCCTTCTGCTCTGCAATGTGCTGCCCCGTCCCCGCGTTGCGTCCTCCGCCTCGCAGGCTGAGGTGTTTGCTGCGAATGCGAGTCGCTCAGATTTAGCTGCTTCCCCGTCCCATGTCGCGTCGACTTGTTCGCCAGGAGAGGTGCACGGCACACTGTCTGGTGCGGATGCGAGTCGCTTTTGAGGATTCTCTGTCCAGTGCGGATGCGAGGTTTAGCTGTTTCCCCGTTCCCATGTCGCGTCGTCTTGTTCGCCAGGGGAGGTACATGGCACACTGTCTGGAGCGAATGTGGTTGGCAGCGCGGGCGACCGCGGGGCCTCGGGCAAAGTGACGTTTGTAATAATCAAGTGAGAGTACAGTATGCATCTCAGCCTTTTTTTTGTTATTGAATTGAGAATTGAGAAATTACGAGGTTACGCAGTTTACAAAGGATAAGCACAGTGTACTAGTAGGAAGAAGCAGGAAACGTCAGGATCACTAAAATCTTATCTAGTAACAGCTCGTGCAAGCTAATGAGTATTGCCACTTACACTTAATTCCTGCTCCTTTCCTTCCACCCAACCCCCCCCTCCTCACTCCCCTCCGTTCCCCCCACCTCCCCTCCTTCCCCACATTCTAGCAATCGCATTTCATGACTCTTTTCTACATGGAAGCAAAATCTATCTCATTTTTGCAACCATGATACCACCTCTTCACTTCCATGTTACCACCCCATCCTTCCCTTACCTCCAGACCCCACATTCCTGATTCCCCATCCTCTCACTTTTCGTTATCCTGAGCTCGCTTTTCTTCCATCTCAACCCCGCCTCTCCCATCTCTCCCCTTTCTCCGACGTGGCAGATCAGGAGCAGATCTCAACATCCGCTACCAAGTCACAGTCAGCCAGCTCAGCACGTCAGAGAAGCCCACGTCAGCATCCCTCCACGTGGCAGCCGCCACAGCCAATGGCCTATCCATCCTCAACCTCAACTCGTCCACGTGGATCCCTGCTGGCACTGCTGACAAGGCGTGGGGCAACGTGGGAAAACTTTTTGGACGGGGGAAGGGGAAGGGAAAGGGGAAGGGGAAGGGTAAGGGGACGGGGACGGGCGCGGGGAATGGATTTGCGCTTCAGGGCGTGTTCAAGCAGGCGAGCAAGAAGAGGATTCCGACCGGGGAGTCGCTGAAATTACTGTTCTCGATGATCATGCGGGTACAGTACTAACGTGCCACTCCTTACAAGATATTGATCGCCAACTATACACCATGTTGCTGCATCCCAATGTCTCCCTGTTCCATGTGTCAAGGCCGCAAAACCATTGTCAACACGTAACAGCTTCCTCTCTCACTCGGTTGTGTCTTCCACCCCCTTCCCTCTCCCATCCCCTTCCCAACAACGCCCTCTCAATCACATTCTCTGTGGCTCTCTTCTCAGATATACCCTCTCGTCCCCCTTCCACCTCTTGTTCACCCTCCCTCCTTCCCCTTGACATGTCAGCTAGGTTCGGTCCTTCCCACTCTCCACTCCCTTCCCAGTTTGCTCCTTCTTCTTCCCCTTCCCCTCCCCTCTCACCACCCCTTTCCCTCCACGTCCTCATCACCACACCCTGCATAACCGCACACTCGCTCTTCACCCTTCTTACCCCTTCCTCTCTCTCCCATTCTCCAGATGCCCACCGTCCCCAGAATCTGTTTTTGAGGCACCTCACGTCTTTCTCCAGATGCCTGCCTCCTTCGTACATCCTTGTCACCACACCCGCCTTCCCCAGAAGCGCCCTCAGAGCCCAGCTCAGAGCGATCGTTCTCACGTCCCGCGCCTCCACGTCATTTCCCACTCCGCCCTCCCCCGTCCCTCTCCCTTTCGGCAGATGCCTGCCTCCTTCTATGTGCTCGTCACCACACCCGCCTTCCCCAAGGGGGCTCTCAGAGCCCAGCTCAGAGCGAGATTCTCACATGCACTTTCACTTCCCTCTCTCCGCTTTCGTCCCCGTCCTCTCCCTTCTCCCCTCCCCCCTCCTTGCCAGATGCCCTCGTCCTTCTACGTGCTCGTCACCACACCCGCATTCCCCAAAGGGGCTCTCAGAGCCCAGCTCAGAGCGAGATTCTCACATTTCACTTCCCTCTCTCCGCTTTCCCGTCCTCTCCATTCCCCCCTCTCCCCCTCCTGGCCAGATGCCTTCCTCCTTCTACGTGCTCGTCACCACGCCCGCCTTCCCCAAGGGGGCCCTCTAAGCCCAGCTCTGAGCGATCGTTCTCACCACCCTCTCCTCTTCCCCTCCACCCCCATCGCCCCCTGTGCCAGATGCCTTCCTCCTTCTACGTGCTCGTCACCACGCCCGCCTTCCCCAAGGGCGCCCTCAGAGCCCAGCTCGAGGCGTCCCTATTCACTAAGCTCGCAGGCTGTAGCAGGGGGGTTGGGTGCTAGAGGAGTGTGAAGTGAAAGCGTGGTGTGCAATTGGTGGGTGCTGGGTCTCAACCTGTTTTGTACCAGACACTGATGGCACATGGTTGGGGTCACGAGACTGGTGGAGTGCGGTGGAGCATCGTGGAGCATGGTGGGGCATGGTCTCAAAGTTAGCGAACAACGGAATGATTGGAATAGAAACGAATGGGGTACAAATGAGCAACCCTAGAAGCTGTACCCCCTAGAGTGCAACTCACTATAGCCTATCATATCAATGTTCAACATTTGACACACCCCCATAGGCTAAGTGAGGGGCATCAAAGCAAGCAAGGTGAACAAACGGTCACAAGACCAGTCAAAGCAAGAACCAAGGCAAGCTCAGGGTGGATCTCAAGGACACCACACAAATTCCGAGCGCAAGCAAGCGGCCACAAGGCCAGTTCAAGAGTTCACTAGGATATAAATACAAAGCACAACAAGCAGAGCAAGCAACAGGACTACACCAACCGAGGGCCTACCTCAACAAGCCCCAACTGCACACAGAACCTGTGGTGGTCACCAAGCGCCAAGGCCTTGGTGAAGACGTCTGCAGTGTTGGCCTCTGAGGCCACAAAGTCCAGGCGTGCCTGACCGCGTCGCTGCAGCTCTCGCAGGAGGAAGTACCTCACGTCAATATGCTTCACTCTGCTCTCCAGTCGAGGCTCTCGACACAGGAGGATCATGGCCTTGTTGTCAGCGTACAAGGTCGGTGCAGAGCGAGGCCGCTCACCAAGGTCAGCGAGCAAGAAGGTCAACCAGCGAAGCTCTTGTGCCGCCATGGCACCAGCGTAGATCTCTGCCTCTGCACTGGAAGTAGCCACAGACGACGACCGTGTAGACCTCCACGACACAGCACCAGCTCCCAGACTGAAGCAGTAACCCTGAGTCGAACGTTGAGTCTCCACGTCGTCAGCGTAGGAAGAGTCGCAGTGACCAGTCAACGCCACTGGCTGAGTCCCTCCAAGCACAAGCCCCAAGCCTGATGTAGTCGCCAGGTACTTCGCCACCCTCACAGCAGCTGTCCAGTGGACAGGGCGGTGTCTCCCAGTCGCAACAAAGCGAGAAAGGATGCTGAGTGGAAAGGCGAGGTCCGGTCGAGTACAAGTCATCAGGTACATGAGGCAGCCCACCAGCTCTGCGTAGGGTCCACTGGACTCAAAGGGCTCGTCAGGAAAGGGGCCCGTGAGTCTGTGGTCAACAGCAAGAGGAGTGGGCTGTGTGGTGGAGAACTGGAAGTGGAACCGCCGAAGGACCTGCTGCACCATGTGTGACTGCGTCAGTGTGATGGTGCGAGCGGCTCTGTCCCGGGTGATCTGCATGCCAAGGTAGCGCTGCAGCTCACCCAGGTCAGTGCACTTGTGTCTCTTCTGCAGTTCGGACTTCACCTGAGCCAGGGCTGCCCTGTCTGCTGTAGCAAACACCAAGTCGTCGACGTAGACAAGGATAAAGAAAGGAGTAGAACCCGCTCGAACAAACAGCGACGGGTCGGCGGAGGACGGGCTGAACCCAAGGTCACGAAGCGTGGAGCGAAGAGTGTCGTGCCACTCACGGGGCGACTGGCGGAGACCGTAGACTGGTCGCCTCAGGCTCCACTGGGTCCCAGGTGGGAAGGTGTCAGTGAAGCCAGGAGGACGGCGCAGCCAGATCTCCTCGTGCAGTCGGCCCTGGAGGAACGCAGTGGAGAAGTCGAGGGAGTGCAGCTCGTAGTCTCGCTGCGCTGCTATGTGGAGTAACACCCGAAGAGTAGTCATCTTCGGGGTCGGGGCGAAGGTCTGGAAGAAGTCAACTCCCTCACGCTGACTGAAACCCCTAGCCACGTAGCGCGCCTTGAACACCGGCGGTGCTCCAGACGGCCGCTTCACCTTGAAGAGCCACATGCCATCGACTACGTTCGCCCTGGGAGGGGGAACTGCGTCGACGTAGGTGCCTGTGAATCTCCAAGACGCCAACTCTGAGTCCATAGCCGCTTTCCACTGAGAGACCCACGCCCCTGACACTGCCTCGCGGTAAGTGCGAGGAGTCGGTATGTCAAGGGCGTCGGGATCTCCCTCAGGGGAGAGCAGCATGGCACACACAGAGGGAGAAGCGGCTGCCCAGTACTCCAGCTCGGACTCTCTGTCCTCTAGGACGTCACAGCCAAGGGCAAACCCACCCCCGACGGACAGAGGACGGTAGGGAGGAGCTGGCACCACACGGGTGGCGTAGTCAAGGCGGCTGGCGGCAGCAAACTCAGCGACAGCGGCAGTGAGAGCCGAGACAGACGACGGAGGGAAACGAGGGTCGGTGACAAGAGTGGTGAGGACACGAGCGGCAACAGGACGAACAGCGCGGTAGTAGTCAGAGATAGGAGTGGGGAGGGCAGGTAGAGAGGACGGAGGAGGAGACGGGAGAACGGACACAGGAGAAGGAGAACGACGACGAGACGAACAAAGGAGGGCAGTGTGGAGGTCAGTAACAGGGGACGAGTGACGAGCACGCGGAGGACAACGAGTGATCAAGTCGCGACGGACAGAGGGAGGAGGAGACTGAGGAGGAGGAGAAGACCAGACCGCCGGACGGTCGTCAGGAGGAGGCAACGGAGGAACAAACACAGGAAGAGACTGGGAGCGGACAGGAGGAGAGGAGGAAAGGCCAAGGGCCCGCAGGCCACTCACAGGTGGGAACAACCGCCGCTCTAGAGGAAGCTGCGGTGGCGGCTGCGGCCGCTGCGGCTGCGGCTGCGGCTGCGGCTGCGGCTGCTGCTGCTGCTGCTGCTGCTGCTGCTGCTGCTGCTGCTGCTGCTGCTGCTGCTGCTGCTGCTGCTGCTGCTGCTGCTGCTGCCGCTGCTGCTCCAGAAGGTCCAGCACCCGCAGCTCCTGCCGCTCCCTCTCCAACCGCTCCTGCTCCTCACGCTCACGCCGACGGGCAGCCTGGAGACGCGTGTCGTGGCGGTGGGGGGGCGGGGTGGACTCCGCAGAACCAGGGTCTCCAGCGTCAGTCTCCTCAGACTCAGCACCCCCAGAACCAGTACCGCCAGTGCCAGGACCTCCAACTCCAGCACCCCCAGAACTAGCACCGCTAGTGCCAGCACCCCCAACTCCAGCACCCCCAGAACCAGCGTCACCTGCGCCAGCACCTCCAGCTCCAGTACCCCGCGACCGAGCACCCCCAGACCGAGCACCGCCAGCGGCTGCACCTCCAGCTCCAACACCAACCGAGTCCACAGTAACCTGTCGCGGAAGTGCCGAAGGCTGCTGAGGGGACTGTGGGGAGGACTGCGGGGAGGGAGACGCTACCTGACGCGCGACCGAGGGGAGAGGGGTAGCGTGGGACACACCAGACGGGGCAGGACCAGGGGGGGGCGGGGGTACCAGAGGAGCGGGAGCAGGAGGAGGAGAGGGTGCGAGGAAGAGAGGGGGAGGGGGTACCGGGAGACCTCGACAGGGGTACCGGGTGTAGTAGGACACGGACTCGTCAAACCGGACGTCACGGGAATCTAGGAACTGGTGGAGGGGAGGGTGGTAAAAGGACCAGTCAGCAGAGTCCACTGGGAAACCAAGGAAGACACAGGGGACGGCGCGTGCCGAGAGCTTGTCCGCGGAGGTGTCGCGAACAAGTGCAAGGCAGCCCCAGACTCGAAAGGCCAACCCAACACCAGGGGATCCAGTCCAGAGACTGGTCGGTGAAGCCTCGGGCCGCGAGACACGCGGCTGGAGGTTCAGCTGGTGTGCGGCGTAGCGAACCGCGTGAGGCCACAGAAAATGGGGCGCACGGGCATGAATCATGGACGTGCGGGCGATGTCCATGACCAAGCCTATGCGGCGCTCAGCAACCCCATTCTGCTGTGGGGACTCTGGCAGCGTCCAGGACTGGGTGATGCCCTGTTCGCCGCAGAATCCGCCGAGAATGCCGGAGCGAAACTCGCCCCCACGGTCGGAGTGAAGACAACTGACTCGACGACCACGAGTGCCCTCAGTGGCTAGAAGCCACCTGATCAGCGTAGCAGTCACCTCGGACTTCTTCGCAAGAGGAAACACTGTGGTGTACCTGGAGAAGTCGTCGACGACCACCAGAAAGTAGCGCTCCCTCCCAGACCCCTGCGTCGGGGCAGGGCCCCAGACGTCCAAGTGGAGAGTCTTGAAGGGAGCGGTGGCCGGACGAAGGGAGGAGGAGTGGGGAGTGGCACGTAAGCGACCGGCGACGCACGGAGAGCAAGGAGGGGCAAGCGAGGGAGGGAGCGACGGGAAGGTGCGTAGGAGACCTGTGACTAGTCCCTGACTGAGCATGCCACGAAGGCGAGGGATCGACGGGTGGCCAAGACGGTGGTGCCACAGGACGGTGCGGTGGGCGAGAGAGCGACAGGAGCAAGACGCAGCGACTGGACTGGACACAGCGACCGGACTGGACACAGCCACCTGACCGGACTCTGCTACCGGGGGGGACGAAGCAACCTGACCAGACGCAGCTACCTGCGGGGGCGGAGTGTGCAGGACGAAGAGACCTGAGTGGGGCTCTCTGGTGAACGTGGCAAGAACTGCCCCGGTGGAAGAGTCCGTGATGTTGATTGCGTTTACTTGTGCTGCGATGTTGATTGCGTTTCTGGCACGCACGTAGAGGCAACAAGCAGAGGCACCGTCCCTGGAAACTCTTTCCTTGGCTGTCTCTCCGTCTTACTCCCTTCTCATCTGCCCTCTTCCTTCCCCCCCACTCCCCGCCGCTGCAGGTGGCGGAGGCGAAGGGCCGGAAGCGGCGGCGGCTGATGAAGCAGGTGGAGGCGGCGCGGCAGAAGGCGACGGCCATCTCGGAGCAGCCGGACCTGAACGAGCGGTCCAAGGGGCGCCTCATGCAGCGCGCCTACAGCAAGGTGGCGTCGGAGCGGCCGCCCAAGAAGATTGTGGTGGTGGCGAAGAAGGGGCAGCAGGGCAACCGCGGGCGCGGTGTGAAGAACAGCATCATGGTGGACCGGCGCATGAAGAAGGACCTGCGTGCTGACAAGGCTAATGCCAGGAAGGGCAAGGGCAGGAAGGGTAAGGGCCCTGCCAGCAAGGGGAGGGGACAGCCGAAGGGTAAGGCAGGCGGCAGCAGAAAGCGGTGATACTAATATGCGTGCCGGAAAACACAAATTTGAAGGTTCAACACTATATAAATTTATGTTGCCACCAGAATGCTGTCCTATTTTTTTCTGTTACTGCTAGGAAATAAAAAGTTCACAGTAAGATGCCTTTTGGGTTCGCCCTGTATTCACTCTTAATCAAGCAGTAGCGATTCCTGCTTCAAAAGGTAGGTTCAGACTGTACGTGTCCGCAAAACCCGAAACCCTAAACCGTGTACCGGGAACTGTTAGGGCAGGGAAACAAAACTAAAACCCTTCACAAACCTGGACGGAGTTTTTGGAGGGATCAACCCTAAACACGGGAACACGCCTGGCGTTTAGGGTTGATGCCTCCCCGAGTCGCATCCGTTTCCGAGTGGGTTTTATTTTTTAGGTCAGGTAGAGCGATGTGTCGCAATAATATAAACACGATGAAACATACCCCCAGAGGAAGACATTGTATCAACAACGTCGCTATTCTAGTAATTTCCTCACAATTTCGGTTCGAGTTATTGGCCCAGCCACATGGGCAGCTCCGGGGATGTATCGTACGGTTGGGATTTACCCGGTCCTAATTTGGACACCCCCGTGCTATTTTCCGGCCCCTATTTGATCTTTGCCCTAAAGTGGCCACAATTGGCTAGCGAAGTTGAACGAACATGAACCCCATGTGTCCTTCCATACGTGGCCCTCCAAAATGGCTGGAACGCTCTCGATCTGCACTTTCGATCTCGTCCAGTCTAGTGCCGTCGTCATTTACTCATCGCTTGCTAATCATTCTTATTCAAGAAGACTCGCTTTCTTATTCCCAGTCACAGTGAATTGTAGTGGCTCTTTTCGTCATGGCTGCTCTTAGCTCCGTTGCGCTTTGCAATTTCGTTCCTTCTTCGAGAAGCTGCGTCGCGCAGGTCTTCCCAGCTGTGAAAGGCGTTTCGAATCTCTCAGGATCTTCTTTCGTTGGCGTAAATCTCAATTTCAAGGCCGTCAGCAAGCGGCAGACTTCAGCGTTCGTTTCTAAGCGGTCTAACCATGTCGTCGCCAAGGTTCGGCTTTCACACAAGTTGCGCATGCATGGTGTAATCAGTCCTAGTCGCAGCTGCTAAAAAATATGGTGTCATTTTATGCATGAATTCAGGTTTCCGTTGGGAACGAGGCCCCGCCTCTGAGTCTGGCCGACCAGAATGGTCGCGTGTTCGACTTGGCCAAGCTCAAAGGGAAGAAGAGCGTGGTTCTTTATTTTTATCCCGCCGATGACACTCCTGGATGCACCAAGCAGGTGCATGTTCACGCTTCGTCAGCTCCGAACTCACTGTTGTGTAGCCCATTTCCGTCATATTTGTCTAACACACTTATTGATGCTGCAGGCATGCTCGTTCCGTGACTCCTTTGAGGAATTCCGGAAATTAGGTGCTGAAGTTGTCGGAATCAGCGGCGATTCGCCCGAGTCGCACAAGGTGCTTGCTGATAATATGGTGAATTGCTTCCAGGAAGATTGACATCCAGTGCCAACTACTAACGCTCTTCTCACGCTCTTCTTATCTTGCAGCTGTTCGCCGAGAAGTACAGCCTACCCTTCACTCTAATGTCTGACGAGGGCAACGCTGTGCGCAAGGAGTGGGGCGTCCCCAGTGATTTGTTTGGGGTCCTTCCTGGGCGTCAAACCTATGTGATCGACAAGAAGGGCGTCGTGCAGGTAAGTCGCTTCAAACTACTCATTATTTTCTTCGGCAGTATTATCCGTTCTGACATTTGCATACCCGTTTGCTTACTGCAGCTCATATTTAACAACCAGTTTCAACCAGAGAAGCACATCGACGAGACGATTGCGGTGTTGGAGGCCCAATACGAGGAGCCAAAGCCGTTCTTCCAGTTTCCCAAGCTTTTCTGAAAATAAAACGTGAACGTACCATAATAATATAAAAAATTACCTGTGTTGTCATTAATCAAATTTTGAGTCATTGTTGTAGAACAGCAGCATGGTTTCTGGGGTGTATAGAAACGATGCGAAGTGAATTACTACGGGTGGAAGAGGACGATAAAAAAGAAGTCTGACTTGTGACCTGGTATGTACACCTGACTAATTCAGGGAACAGCTACAATAGCTCACGCGTTCTGACGAGCAGAATATTACAGTGAGACTGAAATCCAAATTTTGAATGTACCGTACATTGCTGTCAACTATCATAGTTATAGGCTGTAGTTAGATTCATTCTAGAGGGTACAGATGTTAGGGTTTCCTATTTGTATCCAACACTTTGCTAGTTCATTCATTCCGTTGCATTCCTACTTTGAGATGGTATCACGAGTAGGTTAGTTCCTCGTTTCTTCCTAGCCCGCGCCCTCTCTAGCGCACCTCCGCGCCCTCCGCGCCCTCCGCGCCTTAGCCTCCGCGCCTTAGCGCCCTCCTCCTCCGCACGTCAGCGCCCTCCGCGCCCCTAGCCCGCACCGTCCTCCGCGCCTAGCGCCCTCCGCGCCCCCAGGCCCGCGCCCTAACCCGTCGCCCAGGCCCGCGTGTCGAGATAAGCTGTTAGGCATGAAGCCATGGCTAGAGTTGAGAGTTAGGAAGCGGAAGCATGGCGATGGTATTGAGAGAGGGGTTTGGCCAAAGAGGTTCAATAATAGGAAAGCATACAAAGATATAGGCAAGGGAAAGGAGAAAAGGGTACACCACCAGCAGTTGAACCTAATATCTAACTAATACACTAGCAAGCTGTAGGCAGTTATAACAGGATATGCAAATATAATTCAACACCGCGCCCTAGCCCGTCGCCCAGGCCCGCGCCCTAGCCCGTCGCCCAGGCCCGCGCCCTAGCCCGTCGCCCAGGCCCGCGCCCTAGCCCGTCGCCCAGGCCCGCGCCCTAGCCCGTCGCCCAGGCCCGCGCCCTAGCCCGTCGCCCAGGCCCGCGCCTTAGCCCGTCGCCCAGGCCCGCGCCCTAGCCCGTCGCCCAGGCCCGCGCCCTAGCTCGCGCATCCGCACCTCCGCCTCGTGCCTCCGCGCCTCCGCACATCGCGCCTCCGCCTCCGCGCCTCCGCGTCTCCGCGCCCTCCCTTAGTGCACGCCCGCGCACCAGCCCGCCCTCTGCTCACGCCCCTTTCCTCCGTTAGCACTAGCCCTCGCCGTGCGCCGCCCGGCCCGAACTCTCACCAGGCCCGTGGTCATTTTAGGGTTAACCCCTCCACCGCCCTGTTCACCGGGCCCGAACCGTCCCTACTGTCACTGGCTTTCTGCTCAGCGGCTGGCAGCCGCTCCTCTCCCTGGTGACCCTATGTAGACTAGTCTCTAGCCTAGTTCCTAGCCTCCAGTTTCCCGCCTCGCTTAGTCTGCTCAGTCCTCCGCCGGTCTCTACCTTAGTCTCCACTGGCGCTCCTAGGACTCCGTGTTTTTTCTCCTCCGTGCTCCAGCCGCCTCTAGCATGGCCTCCATTATGGAATCCCGCCGCCTTCGTTTTGATGCGGAGGGACGCCCGATCGAGTTCAATACCTGGCAGCGCCAGACCACGCGCTACCTCACCAGTCGGAGTCAGGACGGCGCCACCCTGTGGGCCCACGCGTCTGGTGCCCTCAAGGCGCCCCAATCCCCCGCCCCTCTGCCGACCGGCCCAGAGCCGACTCCTGCGGCCCAGGCGGACTACGACCGTCGGGTCCTGGCGAGGGACGTGTGGAACTCCCCGCGACGCTGCCGCCGCTCTTGCGCTGACGGAGCTCCTCCCCCCGACTGAGGCCGCCCACTTTGACAAGGTGGAGACAGCTCAGGGGGTTTGGGATGCTATTGTTGCACGCTATTCCACCCCTTCCTCTGCCTCCCTCAGTCGCCTCCTCATGCCGTTCGTGTTTCCCAACCTCGGCTCGTTTGCGACTGGGTCCGACCTAGTGACTCACCTCCGCTCACTTGACGCCGGTTTCCGTGCGGCCTATACCGACGCCCAGCTTCTTGCTGCTCCTCCCCCCCCCCATGTGGCTCACTGTGCACTGGTTAGTCACCCGCCTCCCTGACCGCCTTGCCACTGCTCGCGACGCGCTTCTCCAGAAGCACCCCACTGAGCTCACGGGACGATCGAGAGTAGCCTCCTCACCGTTGCCTCCGCCACTGACGCGGTGGCCCCCCGTCTCTTTGCGGGGTGTGCCGCCCCTCAGCTTCCCACTTTCACTGCTACCCGCGCTTCTGCTGCTGTGTCGGTTTCTGAGGGCACTGCTGTCGTTTCTGCCGCAGACTGGCAGAAACGGGGCAAGAGTGGCAAGAAGGGCGGGAAGGGGGGAGGTGGAGGCGGTGGAGGCGGCGGTGGAGGTGGCGGTGGAGGTGGAAGCGGCGGTGGTGGAGGCGGCGGCGGCGGCGGTGCACCAGGAGGAGGGGGCCTTGGAGGAGGTGCAGGACAGACAGGCCCGCCCACTGGCGGTGGCCCGGCCAGTGGGGGTGCTGGACCCCAGCAGCAGCAGTCGCAGCAGCACCAGCCACAGCAGGGACAGCAGCAGCAGCAGGGATCGCAGCAGCAGCAGGCACCGCAGCAGTTCCAGCAGTGGGGGCCCCCACTGCAGTGGGGTCCGCAGCAGCACTGGGGCCCCCCGCCGCAGTGGGGTCCGGGAGGACCAGGGAGCACCGGCCGCGGCGGCAGTACTTCCAGCTGGCCCCTCGCCTCCCTCGCCGTGACACTGGCCCCTGCACCCACTGGTGCCTCACCGGACCGGGCAGCCCCTGCCTCTGCGGTCGCAACGACCACTCTGCCGCGCGGTGCTTCCGCCGCCTCGACGACCTCTACCGTGCTAGTTGGGGCCCTGCGGCGACCACGCCTCGCTGGGCTCGCCTGTTAGCCCGTAAGATTGATGTGTTTGATCTGTCCATGGACGATGCTCGTCAGCATGCTTTGTATGCTGATGTTGACTATAGTGCTGATGGATCTGTGTGCTCGCGTATTCGTAGATTAGCTTGCTTGCCTCCTGCTAGTGTAGACTTGTGCCTTTCTAGTCTAGGTGCTTGTGTTGCTTCTCTAGGTGCTTGTGTAGCCACTAGGACAGGTGACCCTCCGGCTGAGGCGTCCCTGTCCTTCACGCTGGACTCTGGTGCGTCTCAGTGCTTCTTCCGCGACCACACGACCCTCACGCCACTCCTCACTCCTGTTTTGGTAGCTCTGGCTGATCCTACCTCAGGACCAGCCGTTGCGTGTAGCTCCACTACCCTCCCGTGTCCTGTGGTCCCCTCTGGTTTCCTGCGCGGCCTCCACATCCCCTCGTTCACTCGGAACTTGGTGGGTGTTGGTTACCTCCAGGACAGGGGGATCACGGTTACCTTTGTGGGGGGTGGGAGGACTGCGGTCTGTACAGACGCTGCCACAGGTGCTGTTCTGGCCACGTTCACCAGGGAGCCCCGCTCCGGTCTCTACGTTCTCCACACCGAGCGCTCCCCGGTTGCGTCCTCCGCTCAGGTCGTTGCGTCCCCTCCAGTCCAGGTGTCCAGTCCGGTTGCTGTGTCTAGCCAGGTGGTCGTGTCTGGTTCAGTTGCAGTGTCTAGTCCGGTCGCGGTGTCCTGTCCGGTTGCTGCGTCTTGCTCCTGTCGCTCCCTCACCCACCGGACCGTCTTGTGGCAACACCGCCTTGGTCACCCGTCGATCCCCCGCCTCCGCGGCATAACCAGCCAGGGGCTTGTCATAGGTCTCCCACGCACCTTTCCGTCGCTCCCTACCTCACTTGCTCCCCCTTGCACTCCTTGCGTCGCCGGTCGCTTTCGCGCCACTCCTCACTCCTCCTCCCTTCCTCCGGCCACTGCTCCCTTCGAGACTCTCCACTTGGACGTCTGGGGCCCTGCTCCGACGCAGGGATCTGGGAGGGAGCGTTACTTTCTGGTGGTCGTCGACGACTTCTCCAGGTACAGCACAGTGTTTCCTCTAGCGAAGAAGTCCGAGGTGACTGCTACGCTGATCCGGTGGCTTCTGACCACTGAGGGCACTCGTGGTCATCGTGTCAGTTGTCTACACTCCGACCGTGGGGGCGAGTTTCGCTCCGGCATTCTTGGCGGATTCTGCGGCGAATAGGGCATCGTACAGTCCTGGACGCTTCCGGAGTCCCCACAGAAGAATGGGGTTGCTGAGCGCCGCATTGGCTTGGTCATGGACATTGCTCGCACGTCCATGATCCATGCCCGTGCGCCCCATTTTCTGTGGCCCTACGCGGTTCGCTACGCCGCACACCACCTGAACCTACAGCCGCGCGTCTTGCGGCCCGAGGCTTCACCAACCAGTCTTTGGACCGGGTCCCCTGGTGTTGGGTCGGCCTTTCGTGTCTGGGGCTGCCTTGCGCTTGTTCGCGACACCTCCGCGGACAAGCTCTCGGCACGCGCCGTCCCCTGTGTCTTCCTTGGTTTCCCGGTGGACTCTGCCGACTGGTCCTTTTACCACCCTCCCCTCCACCAGTTCCTAGACTCCCGTGACGTCCGGTTTGACGAGTCCGTGTCCTACTACACCCGGTACCCCTGTCGAGGTCTCCTGGTACCCCCTCCCCCCCTTTTCCTCGCACCCTCTCCTCCTCCTGCTCCCGCTCCTCCGGTACCCCCGCCCCCCCCTGGTCCTGCCCCGTCTGGTGTGTCCCACGCTACCCCCCTACCCTCGGTCGCGCGTCAGGTAGCGTCTCCCTCCCCGCAGTCCTCCTCACAGTCCCCTCAGCAGCCTTTGGCACTTCCGCGACAGGTAGTAGTGGACTCGGGTGGTGTTGGAGCTGGAGGTGCAGCCGCTGGCGGTGCTCGGTCTGGGGGTACTCGTTCGAGGGGTGCTGGAGCTGGAGGTGCTGGCGCAGGTGGCGCTAGCTCTGGGGGTGCTGGAGCAGGAGGTGCTGGCACTGGAGGTGCTAGTTCTGGGGGTGCTGGAGTTGGAGGTCCTGGCACTGGAGGTGCTAGTTCTGGGGTTGCTGGAGCTGGAGGTGCTGGCTCAGGAGGTGCTGGTTCTGGGGGTGCTGGTACTGGAGTTGCTGGTTCTGGGGGTGCTGGTGCTGGAGGCGCTGGCACTGGAGGTGCTGGTTCTGAGGAGACTGGAGCTGGAGACGCTGGTTCTGCGGAGTCCACTCCGCCTCCCCACCGCCACGACACGCGTCTCCAGGCGGCCCGTCGGCGTGCGCGTGAGGAGCAGGTGCTGTTGGAGAGGGAGCGGCAGGAGTTGCGGCAGTTGGACCTGCTGGAGCAGCAGCAGCAGCAGCAGCAGCAGCAGCAGCATCAGCAGCCGCCGCCGCAGCAGCAGACACCGCCGCCGCAGCCGCGCCCACCGCAGCTCCCTCTGGAGCGGCAGTTGTTCCCACCCGTGAGTGGCCTTCGGGCCCTTGGTCCTGTTCACACTCCGTCCCCTCCAGCGTTTGGTCCCACGTTTCCTCCTCCTGACGACATTCCGGCGGTCTGGTCTTCTCCACCACCGCAGTCTCCTCCGCCTGTTGTCCCACACTCTCGTGCCCGTCCCTGTCCTCCGCGTGCTCGTCACTCGTCTCCCTTTACCGACCTCCGCACTGCCCTCCTTTGTTCGTCTCCTCGTCGTCCTCCTCCTGAGTCCGTTCTCCCGTCTCCTCCTCCGTCCTCTCTCCCTTTCCCCCCTACTCCTGTCACTGACTACTACCGTGCTGTTCGTCCTGCTGTCTCTCGTGTCCTCGCCACTCTTGTCACTGACTCTCGTTTCCCTCCGTCGTCTGTCTCGGCTCTCACTGCCGCTGTCGCTGAGTTTGCTGCCGCCAGACGCCTTGACTACACCACCCGTGTGGTGCCAGCTCCTCCCTCCCGTCCTCTGTCCGTCGGGGGTGAGTTTGCCCTTGGCTGTGACGTCCTAGAGGACAGAGAGTCTGAGCTGGAGTACTGGGCAGCCGCTTCTCCCTCTGTCTGTGCCATGCTGCTATCCCCTGAGAGAGACCCCGACGCCCTTGACATACCGACTCCTCGTACTTACCGCGAGGCAGTGTCAGGGGCGTGGGCCTCACAGTGGAAAGCGGCTATGGCCTCGGAGTTAGCGTCTTGGAGATCCACAGGCACCTACGTCGACGCAGTTCCCCCTCCCCGGGCGAACGTAGTCGACGGCATGTGGCTCTTCAAGGTGAAGCGGCCGCCTGGTTCACCGGCTGTGTTCAAGGCGCGCTACGTGGCTAGGGGTTTCAGTCAGCGTGAGGGAGTTGACTTCTTCCAGACCTTCGCCCCGACCCCGAAGATGACTACTCTTCGGGTGTTACTGCACGTACCAGCACAGCGAGACTACGCGCTGCACTCCCTTGACTTCTCTACTGCGTTTCTCCAGGGCCGACTACACGAGGAGATTTGGCTGCGCCGCCCTCCTGGCTTCACTGACACCTTCCCACCTGGGACCCAGTGGAGCCTGAGACGGCCAGTCTACGGTCTCCGCCAGTCGCCCCGTGAGTGGCACGACACTCTTCGCTCCACGCTTCGTGACCTTGGGTTTTGTCCTTCCTCTGCCGACCCGTCGCTGTTTGTTCGCAATGGTTCCACTCCTTTCTTTATACTAGTGTACGTCGACGACTTGGTCTTTGCCACAGCAGACAGGGCAGCTCTGGCTCAGGTGAAGTCCGAACTGCAGAAGAGATACAAGTGCACTGACCTAGGTGAACTGCAGCGCTACCTTGGCCTGCAGATCACCAGGGACAGAGCCGCTCGCACCATCACACTGACTCAGTCACACATGGTGCAACAGCTCCTTCGGAGGTTCGACTTCCAGTTCTCCACCACACAGCCCACACCTCTTGCTGTTGACCACAGATTCACTAGCCCCTTTCCGGACGAGCCCTTTGAGTCCAGTGGTCCCTACGCAGAGCTGGTGGGCTGCCTCATGTACCTGATGACTTGTACTCGGCCGGACCTCGCCTTTCCCCTCAGCATCCTTTCTCGCTTTGTTGCGACTGGGAGACACCGTCCTGTCCACTGGACAGCTGCTGTGAGGGTGGCGAAGTACCTGGCGACTACATCAGGCATGGGGCTTGTGCTTGGAGGGACTCAGCCAGTGGCGTTGACTGGTCACTGCGACTCTTCCTACGCTGACGACGTGGAAACTCAGCGCTCGACTCAGGGTTACTGCTTCAGTCTGGGAGCTGGTGCTGTGTCGTGGAGGTCTACACGGTCGTCGTCTGTGGCTACTTCCAGTGCAGAGGCAGAGATCTACGCGGGTGCCATGGCGGCACAGGAGCTTCGCTGGTTGACCTTCTTGCTGGCCGACCTTGGTGAGCGGCCTCGCTCTGCACCGACCTTGTACGCTTACAACAAGGCCATGGTCCTCCTCTGTCGAGAGCCTCGACTGGAGAGCAGAGTGAAGCTTATTGACGTGAGGTACTTCCTCCTGCGAGAGTTGCAGCGACGCGGCCAGGCACGTCTGGACTTTGTGGCCTCAGAGGCCAACACTGCAGACGTCTTCACCAAGGCCCTGGCGCTTGGTGACCACCACATGTTCTGTGTGCAGTTGGGGCTTGTTGAGGTAGGCCCTCGGTTGCTGTAGTCTTGTCGCTTGCTCTGCTTGTTGTGCTTTCCAATGTATATCCTAGTGAACTCTTGAACTGGCCTTGTGGCCGCTTGCTTGCGCTCTGAATTTGTGTGGTGTCCTTGAGATCCACCCTGAGCTTGCTTTGCTTCTTGTCTTGACTGGTCTTGTGACCGTTTGTCTGCCTTGCTTGCTTTGATGCCCCTCACTTAGCCTATGGGGTTGTGTCAACTATCATAGTTATAGGCTGTAGTGAGATTCATTCTAGAGGGTACAGATGTTAGGGTTTCCTATTTGTATCCAACACTTTGCTAGTTCATTCATTCCGTTGCATTCCTACTTTGAGAATTGCATAAAGTTGTAAGGTAATTGTAATGTGCTTGTGCACATCTGTTGCATTCTATTTCTAAGATGGTATCACTAGTAGGTTTAGAATCCTTGCCTAGCCTAGCCTAGCTCGCGCCCTCGAGCCCTCCGCGCCCTAACGCGCCTCCGCGCCTTACGCGCCCTCCGTCACGCGCCCTAACGCCCTCCGTATCGCGCCTCCGCCCCAGCCCGTCGCGTAGCCCGTGCGTCCTACCCTAGCCCTTCGCGTAGCCCGTGCGCCCTACCCTAGCCCGTCGCGTAGCCCGTGCGCCCTGCCCCAGCCCGTCGCGTCGCCCGTGCGCCCTGCCCCAGCCCGTCGCGTAGCCCGTGCGCCTTGCCCCAGTCCTCGCGTAGCCCGTGCGCCCTACCCTAGCCCGTCGCGTCGCCCGTGCGCCCTGCCCCAGCCCGTCGCGTAGCCCGTGCGCCTTGCCCCAGCCGTCGCGTAGCCCGTGCGCCCTATCCTAGCCCGTCGCATAGCCCGTGCGCCCTGCCCCAGCTCGTCGCGTCGCCCGTGCGCCCTGCCTCAGCCCGTCGCGTCGCCCGTGCAGAGCAACGCGCGCCCCTGCAGTGCAGCGCGCGCTGACGTACAGGGCAGCGTGCGCTCTAGCAGAGCAGCGCGCGCCACCCGGGCATAGCAGCGCACGCCCCTGCCCAGGAACGCGCGCCCCTGGCCAGACATGCGCGCCCCAGCACCTCACGTACCTTCCTAGCCGCCCACACCTCCTCCTAGCCGCCCACACCTCCTTCTAGCCGCCCACTGGCACCTCTCGCAGCGGCTGCCACCTCTAGCGCGCCACGGCCCGTAGCAGGCCGTTCTCGGGTTTCCTGAGTCGGACGTTGAGTCTCCACGTCGTCAGCGTAGGAAGAGTCGCAGTGACCAGTCAACGCCACTGGCTGAGTCCCTCCAAGCACAAGCCCCAAGCCTGATGTAGTCGCCAGGTACTTCGCCACCCTCACAGCAGCTGTCCAGTGGACAGGGCGGTGTCTCCCAGTCGCAACAAAGCGAGAAAGGATGCTGAGTGGAAAGGCGAGGTCCGGTCGAGTACAAGTCATCAGGTACATGAGGCAGCCCACCAGCTCTGCGTAGGGTCCACTGGACTCAAAGGGCTCGTCAGGAAAGGGGCCCGTGAGTCTGTGGTCAACAGCAAGAGGAGTGGGCTGTGTGGTGGAGAACTGGAAGTGGAACCGCCGAAGGACCTGCTGCACCATGTGTGACTGCGTCAGTGTGATGGTGCGAGCGGCTCTGTCCCGGGTGATCTGCAGGCCAAGGTAGCGCTGCAGCTCACCCAGGTCAGTGCACTTGTGTCTCTTCTGCAGTTCGGACTTCACCTGAGCCAGGGCTGCCCTGTCTGCTGTAGCAAACACCAAGTCGTCGACGTAGACAAGGATAAAGAAAGGAGTAGAACCCGCTCGAACAAACAGCGACGGGTCGGCGGAGGACGGGCTGAACCCAAGGTCACGAAGCGTGGAGCGAAGAGTGTCGTGCCACTCACGGGGCGACTGGCGGAGACCGTAGACTGGTCGCCTCAGGCTCCACTGGGTCCCAGGTGGGAAGGTGTCAGTGAAGCCAGGAGGACGGCGCAGCCAGATCTCCTCGTGCAGTCGGCCCTGGAGGAACGCAGTGGAGAAGTCGAGGGAGTGCAGCTCGTAGTCTCGCTGCGCTGCTATGTGGAGTAACACCCGAAGAGTAGTCATCTTCGGGGTCGGGGCGAAGGTCTGGAAGAAGTCAACTCCCTCACGCTGACTGAAACCCCTAGCCACGTAGCGCGCCTTGAACACCGGCGGTGCTCCAGACGGCCGCTTCACCTTGAAGAGCCACATGCCATCGACTACGTTCGCCCTGGGAGGGGGAACTGCGTCGACGTAGGTGCCTGTGAATCTCCAAGACGCCAACTCTGAGTCCATAGCCGCTTTCCACTGAGAGACCCACGCCCCTGACACTGCCTCGCGGTAAGTGCGAGGAGTCGGTATGTCAAGGGCGTCGGGATCTCCCTCAGGGGAGAGCAGCATGGCACACACAGAGGGAGAAGCGGCTGCCCAGTACTCCAGCTCGGACTCTCTGTCCTCTAGGACGTCACAGCCAAGGGCAAACCCACCCCCGACGGACAGAGGACGGTAGGGAGGAGCTGGCACCACACGGGTGGCGTAGTCAAGGCGGCTGGCGGCAGCAAACTCAGCGACAGCGGCAGTGAGAGCCGAGACAGACGACGGAGGGAAACGAGGGTCGGTGACAAGAGTGGTGAGGACACGAGCGGCAACAGGACGAACAGCGCGGTAGTAGTCAGAGATAGGAGTGGGGAGGGCAGGTAGAGAGGACGGAGGAGGAGACGGGAGAACGGACACAGGAGAAGGAGAACGACGACGAGACGAACAAAGGAGGGCAGTGTGGAGGTCAGTAACAGGGGACGAGTGACGAGCACGCGGAGGACAACGAGTGATCAAGTCGCGACGGACAGAGGGAGGAGGAGACTGAGGAGGAGGAGAAGACCAGACCGCCGGACGGTCGTCAGGAGGAGGCAACGGAGGAACAAACACAGGAAGAGACTGGGAGCGGACAGGAGGAGAGGAGGAAAGGCCAAGGGCCCGCAGGCCACTCACAGGTGGGAACAACCGCCGCTCTAGAGGAAGCTGCGGTGGCGGCTGCGGCCGCTGCGGCTGCGGCTGCGGCTGCGGCTGCGGCTGCTGCTGCTGCTGCTGCTGCTGCTGCTGCTGCTGCTGCTGCTGCTGCTGCTGCTGCTGCTGCTGCTGCTGCTGCTGCTGCTGCTGCTGCCGCTGCTGCTCCAGAAGGTCCAGCACCCACAGCTCCTGCCGCTCCCTCTCCAACCGCTCCTGCTCCTCACGCTCACGCCGACGGGCAGCCTGGAGACGCGTGTCGTGGCGGTGGGGGGGCGGGGTGGACTCCGCAGAACCAGGGTCTCCAGCGTCAGTCTCCTCAGACTCAGCACCCCCAGAACCAGTACCGCCAGTGCCAGGACCTCCAACTCCAGCACCCCCAGAACTAGCACCGCTAGTGCCAGCACCCCCAACTCCAGCACCCCCAGAACCAGCGTCACCTGCGCCAGCACCTCCAGCTCCAGTACCCCGCGACCGAGCACCCCCAGACCGAGCACCGCCAGCGGCTGCACCTCCAGCTCCAACACCAACCGAGTCCACAGTAACCTGTCGCGGAAGTGCCGAAGGCTGCTGAGGGGACTGTGGGGAGGACTGCGGGGAGGGAGACGCTACCTGACGCGCGACCGAGGGGAGAGGGGTAGCGTGGGACACACCAGACGGGGCAGGACCAGGGGGGGGCGGGGGTACCAGAGGAGCGGGAGCAGGAGGAGGAGAGGGTGCGAGGAAGAGAGGGGGAGGGGGTACCGGGAGACCTCGACAGGGGTACCGGGTGTAGTAGGACACGGACTCGTCAAACCGGACGTCACGGGAATCTAGGAACTGGTGGAGGGGAGGGTGGTAAAAGGACCAGTCAGCAGAGTCCACTGGGAAACCAAGGAAGACACAGGGGACGGCGCGTGCCGAGAGCTTGTCCGCGGAGGTGTCGCGAACAAGTGCAAGGCAGCCCCAGACTCGAAAGGCCAACCCAACACCAGGGGATCCAGTCCAGAGACTGGTCGGTGAAGCCTCGGGCCGCGAGACACGCGGCTGGAGGTTCAGCTGGTGTGCGGCGTAGCGAACCGCGTGAGGCCACAGAAAATGGGGCGCACGGGCATGAATCATGGACGTGCGGGCGATGTCCATGACCAAGCCTATGCGGCGCTCAGCAACCCCATTCTGCTGTGGGGACTCTGGCAGCGTCCAGGACTGGGTGATGCCCTGTTCGCCGCAGAATCCGCCGAGAATGCCGGAGCGAAACTCGCCCCCACGGTCGGAGTGAAGACAACTGACTCGACGACCACGAGTGCCCTCAGTGGCTAGAAGCCACCTGATCAGCGTAGCAGTCACCTCGGACTTCTTCGCAAGAGGAAACACTGTGGTGTACCTGGAGAAGTCGTCGACGACCACCAGAAAGTAGCGCTCCCTCCCAGACCCCTGCGTCGGGGCAGGGCCCCAGACGTCCAAGTGGAGAGTCTTGAAGGGAGCGGTGGCCGGACGAAGGGAGGAGGAGTGGGGAGTGGCACGTAAGCGACCGGCGACGCACGGAGAGCAAGGAGGGGCAAGCGAGGGAGGGAGCGACGGGAAGGTGCGTAGGAGACCTGTGACTAGTCCCTGACTGAGCATGCCACGAAGGCGAGGGATCGACGGGTGGCCAAGACGGTGGTGCCACAGGACGGTGCGGTGGGCGAGAGAGCGACAGGAGCAAGACGCAGCGACTGGACTGGACACAGCGACCGGACTGGACACAGCCACCTGACCGGACTCTGCTACCGGGGGGGACAAAGCAACCTGACCAGACGCAGCTACCTGCGGGGGCGGAGTGTGCAGGACGAAGAGACCTGAGTGGGGCTCTCTGGTGAACGTGGCAAGAACTGCCCCGGTGGAAGAGTCCGTGATGTTGATTGCGTTTACTTGTGCTGCGATGTTGATTGCGTTTCTGGCACGCACGTAGAGGCAACAAGCAGAGGCACCGTCCCTGGCAACTCTTTCCTTGGCTGTCTCTCCGTCTTACTCCCTTCTCATCTGCCCTCTTCCTTCCCCCCCACTCCCCGCCGCTGCAGGTGGCGGAGGCGAAGGGCCGGAAGCGGCGGCGGCTGATGAAGCAGGTGGAGGCGGCGCGGCAGAAGGCGACGGCCATCTCGGAGCAGCCGGACCTGAACGAGCGGTCCAAGGGGCGCCTCATGCAGCGCGCCTACAGCAAGGTGGCGTCGGAGCGGCCGCCCAAGAAGATTGTGGTGGTGGCGAAGAAGGGGCAGCAGGGCAACCGCGGGCGCGGTGTGAAGAACAGCATCATGGTGGACCGGCGCATGAAGAAGGACCTGCGTGCTGACAAGGCTAATGCCAGGAAGGGCAAGGGCAGGAAGGGTAAGGGCCCTGCCAGCAAGGGGAGGGGACAGCCGAAGGGTAAGGCAGGCGGCGGCAGAAAGCGGTGATACTAATATGCGTGCCGGAAAACACAAATTTGAAGGTTCAACACTATATAAATTTATGTTGCCACCAGAATGCTGTCCTATTTTTTTCTGTTACTGCTAGGAAATAAAAAGTTCACAGTAAGATGCCTTTTGGGTTCGCCCTGTATTCACTCTTAATCAAGCAGTAGCGATTCCTGCTTCAAAAGGTAGGTTCAGACTGTACGTGTCCGCAAAACCCGAAACCCTAAACCGTGTACCGGGAACTGTTAGGGCAGGGAAACAAAACTAAAACCCTTCACAAACCTGGACGGAGTTTTTGGAGGGATCAACCCTAAACACGGGAACACGCCTGGCGTTTAGGGTTGATGCCTCCCCGAGTCGCATCCGTTTCCGAGTGGGTTTTATTTTTTAGGTCAGGTAGAGCGATGTGTCGCAATAATATAAACACGATGAAACATACCCCCAGAGGAAGACATTGTATCAACAACGTCGCTATTCTAGTAATTTCCTCACAATTTCGGTTCGAGTTATTGGCCCAGCCACATGGGCAGCTCCGGGGATGTATCGTACGGTTGGGATTTACCCGGTCCTAATTTGGACACCCCCGTGCTATTTTCCGGCCCCTATTTGATCTTTGCCCTAAAGTGGCCACAATTGGCTAGCGAAGTTGAACGAACATGAACCCCATGTGTCCTTCCATACGTGGCCCTCCAAAATGGCTGGAACGCTCTCGATCTGCACTTTCGATCTCGTCCAGTCTAGTGCCGTCGTCATTTACTCATCGCTTGCTAATCATTCTTATTCAAGAAGACTCGCTTTCTTATTCCCAGTCACAGTGAATTGTAGTGGCTCTTTTCGTCATGGCTGCTCTTAGCTCCGTTGCGCTTTGCAATTTCGTTCCTTCTTCGAGAAGCTGCGTCGCGCAGGTCTTCCCAGCTGTGAAAGGCGTTTCGAATCTCTCAGGATCTTCTTTCGTTGGCGTAAATCTCAATTTCAAGGCCGTCAGCAAGCGGCAGACTTCAGCGTTCGTTTCTAAGCGGTCTAACCATGTCGTCGCCAAGGTTCGGCTTTCACACAAGTTGCGCATGCATGGTGTAATCAGTCCTAGTCGCAGCTGCTAAAAAATATGGTGTCATTTTATGCATGAATTCAGGTTTCCGTTGGGAACGAGGCCCCGCCTCTGAGTCTGGCCGACCAGAATGGTCGCGTGTTCGACTTGGCCAAGCTCAAAGGGAAGAAGAGCGTGGTTCTTTATTTTTATCCCGCCGATGACACTCCTGGATGCACCAAGCAGGTGCATGTTCACGCTTCGTCAGCTCCGAACTCACTGTTGTGTAGCCCATTTCCGTCATATTTGTCTAACACACTTATTGATGCTGCAGGCATGCTCGTTCCGTGACTCCTTTGAGGAATTCCGGAAATTAGGTGCTGAAGTTGTCGGAATCAGCGGCGATTCGCCCGAGTCGCACAAGGTGCTTGCTGATAATATGGTGAATTGCTTCCAGGAAGATTGACATCCAGTGCCAACTACTAACGCTCTTCTCACGCTCTTCTTATCTTGCAGCTGTTCGCCGAGAAGTACAGCCTACCCTTCACTCTAATGTCTGACGAGGGCAACGCTGTGCGCAAGGAGTGGGGCGTCCCCAGTGATTTGTTTGGGGTCCTTCCTGGGCGTCAAACCTATGTGATCGACAAGAAGGGCGTCGTGCAGGTAAGTCGCTTCAAACTACTCATTATTTTCTTCGGCAGTATTATCCGTTCTGACATTTGCATACCCGTTTGCTTACTGCAGCTCATATTTAACAACCAGTTTCAACCAGAGAAGCACATCGACGAGACGATTGCGGTGTTGGAGGCCCAATACGAGGAGCCAAAGCCGTTCTTCCAGTTTCCCAAGCTTTTCTGAAAATAAAACGTGAACGTACCATAATAATATAAAAAATTACCTGTGTTGTCATTAATCAAATTTTGAGTCATTGTTGTAGAACAGCAGCATGGTTTCTGGGGTGTATAGAAACGATGCGAAGTGAATTACTACGGGTGGAAGAGGACGATAAAAAAGAAGTCTGACTTGTGACCTGGTATGTACACCTGACTAATTCAGGGAACAGCTACAATAGCTCACGCGTTCTGACGAGCAGAATATTACAGTGAGACTGAAATCCAAATTTTGAATGTACCGTACATTGCTGTCAACTATCATAGTTATAGGCTGTAGTTAGATTCATTCTAGAGGGTACAGATGTTAGGGTTTCCTATTTGTATCCAACACTTTGCTAGTTCATTCATTCCGTTGCATTCCTACTTTGAGATGGTATCACGAGTAGGTTAGTTCCTCGTTTCTTCCTAGCCCGCGCCCTCTCTAGCGCACCTCCGCGCCCTCCGCGCCCTCCGCGCCTTAGCCTCCGCGCCTTAGCGCCCTCCTCCTCCGCACGTCAGCGCCCTCCGCGCCCCTAGCCCGCACCGTCCTCCGCGCCTAGCGCCCTCCGCGCCCCCAGGCCCGCGCCCTAACCCGTCGCCCAGGCCCGCGTGTCGAGATAAGCTGTTAGGCATGAAGCCATGGCTAGAGTTGAGAGTTAGGAAGCGGAAGCATGGCGATGGTATTGAGAGAGGGGTTTGGCCAAAGAGGTTCAATAATAGGAAAGCATACAAAGATATAGGCAAGGGAAAGGAGAAAAGGGTACACCACCAGCAGTTGAACCTAATATCTAACTAATACACTAGCAAGCTGTAGGCAGTTATAACAGGATATGCAAATATAATTCAACACCGCGCCCTAGCCCGTCGCCCAGGCCCGCGCCCTAGCCCGTCGCCCAGGCCCGCGCCCTAGCCCGTCGCCCAGGCCCGCGCCCTAGCCCGTCGCCCAGGCCCGCGCCCTAGCCCGTCGCCCAGGCCCGCGCCCTAGCCCGTCGCCCAGGCCCGCGCCTTAGCCCGTCGCCCAGGCCCGCGCCCTAGCCCGTCGCCCAGGCCCGCGCCCTAGCTCGCGCATCCGCACCTCCGCCTCGTGCCTCCGCGCCTCCGCACATCGCGCCTCCGCCTCCGCGCCTCCGCGTCTCCGCGCCCTCCCTTAGTGCACGCCCGCGCACCAGCCCGCCCTCTGCTCACGCCCCTTTCCTCCGTTAGCACTAGCCCTCGCCGTGCGCCGCCCGGCCCGAACTCTCACCAGGCCCGTGGTCATTTTAGGGTTAACCCCTCCACCGCCCTGTTCACCGGGCCCGAACCGTCCCTACTGTCACTGGCTTTCTGCTCAGCGGCTGGCAGCCGCTCCTCTCCCTGGTGACCCTATGTAGACTAGTCTCTAGCCTAGTTCCTAGCCTCCAGTTTCCCGCCTCGCTTAGTCTGCTCAGTCCTCCGCCGGTCTCTACCTTAGTCTCCACTGGCGCTCCTAGGACTCCGTGTTTTTTCTCCTCCGTGCTCCAGCCGCCTCTAGCATGGCCTCCATTATGGAATCCCGCCGCCTTCGTTTTGATGCGGAGGGACGCCCGATCGAGTTCAATACCTGGCAGCGCCAGACCACGCGCTACCTCACCAGTCGGAGTCAGGACGGCGCCACCCTGTGGGCCCACGCGTCTGGTGCCCTCAAGGCGCCCCAATCCCCCGCCCCTCTGCCGACCGGCCCAGAGCCGACTCCTGCGGCCCAGGCGGACTACGACCGTCGGGTCCTGGCGAGGGACGTGTGGAACTCCCCGCGACGCTGCCGCCGCTCTTTGCGCTGACGGAGCTCCTCCCCCCGACTGAGGCCGCCCACTTTGACAAGGTGGAGACAGCTCAGGGGGTTTGGGATGCTATTGTTGCACGCTATTCCACCCCTTCCTCTGCCTCCCTCAGTCGCCTCCTCATGCCGTTCGTGTTTCCCAACCTCGGCTCGTTTGCGACTGGGTCCGACCTAGTGACTCACCTCCGCTCACTTGACGCCGGTTTCCGTGCGGCCTATACCGACGCCCAGCTTCTTGCTGCTCCTCCCCCCCCCCATGTGGCTCACTGTGCACTGGTTAGTCACCCGCCTCCCTGACCGCCTTGCCACTGCTCGCGACGCGCTTCTCCAGAAGCACCCCACTGAGCTCACGGGACGATCGAGAGTAGCCTCCTCACCGTTGCCTCCGCCACTGACGCGGTGGCCCCCCGTCTCTTTGCGGGGTGTGCCGCCCCTCAGCTTCCCACTTTCACTGCTACCCGCGCTTCTGCTGCTGTGTCGGTTTCTGAGGGCACTGCTGTCGTTTCTGCCGCAGACTGGCAGAAACGGGGCAAGAGTGGCAAGAAGGGCGGGAAGGGGGGAGGTGGAGGCGGTGGAGGCGGCGGTGGAGGTGGCGGTGGAGGTGGAAGCGGCGGTGGTGGAGGCGGCGGCGGCGGCGGTGCACCAGGAGGAGGGGGCCTTGGAGGAGGTGCAGGACAGACAGGCCCGCCCACTGGCGGTGGCCCGGCCAGTGGGGGTGCTGGACCCCAGCAGCAGCAGTCGCAGCAGCACCAGCCACAGCAGGGACAGCAGCAGCAGCAGGGATCGCAGCAGCAGCAGGCACCGCAGCAGTTCCAGCAGTGGGGGCCCCCACTGCAGTGGGGTCCGCAGCAGCACTGGGGCCCCCCGCCGCAGTGGGGTCCGGGAGGACCAGGGAGCACCGGCCGCGGCGGCAGTACTTCCAGCTGGCCCCTCGCCTCCCTCGCCGTGACACTGGCCCCTGCACCCACTGGTGCCTCACCGGACCGGGCAGCCCCTGCCTCTGCGGTCGCAACGACCACTCTGCCGCGCGGTGCTTCCGCCGCCTCGACGACCTCTACCGTGCTAGTTGGGGCCCTGCGGCGACCACGCCTCGCTGGGCTCGCCTGTTAGCCCGTAAGATTGATGTGTTTGATCTGTCCATGGACGATGCTCGTCAGCATGCTTTGTATGCTGATGTTGACTATAGTGCTGATGGATCTGTGTGCTCGCGTATTCGTAGATTAGCTTGCTTGCCTCCTGCTAGTGTAGACTTGTGCCTTTCTAGTCTAGGTGCTTGTGTTGCTTCTCTAGGTGCTTGTGTAGCCACTAGGACAGGTGACCCTCCGGCTGAGGCGTCCCTGTCCTTCACGCTGGACTCTGGTGCGTCTCAGTGCTTCTTCCGCGACCACACGACCCTCACGCCACTCCTCACTCCTGTTTTGGTAGCTCTGGCTGATCCTACCTCAGGACCAGCCGTTGCGTGTAGCTCCACTACCCTCCCGTGTCCTGTGGTCCCCTCTGGTTTCCTGCGCGGCCTCCACATCCCCTCGTTCACTCGGAACTTGGTGGGTGTTGGTTACCTCCAGGACAGGGGGATCACGGTTACCTTTGTGGGGGGTGGGAGGACTGCGGTCTGTACAGACGCTGCCACAGGTGCTGTTCTGGCCACGTTCACCAGGGAGCCCCGCTCCGGTCTCTACGTTCTCCACACCGAGCGCTCCCCGGTTGCGTCCTCCGCTCAGGTCGTTGCGTCCCCTCCAGTCCAGGTGTCCAGTCCGGTTGCTGTGTCTAGCCAGGTGGTCGTGTCTGGTTCAGTTGCAGTGTCTAGTCCGGTCGCGGTGTCCTGTCCGGTTGCTGCGTCTTGCTCCTGTCGCTCCCTCACCCACCGGACCGTCTTGTGGCAACACCGCCTTGGTCACCCGTCGATCCCCCGCCTCCGCGGCATAACCAGCCAGGGGCTTGTCATAGGTCTCCCACGCACCTTTCCGTCGCTCCCTACCTCACTTGCTCCCCCTTGCACTCCTTGCGTCGCCGGTCGCTTTCGCGCCACTCCTCACTCCTCCTCCCTTCCTCCGGCCACTGCTCCCTTCGAGACTCTCCACTTGGACGTCTGGGGCCCTGCTCCGACGCAGGGATCTGGGAGGGAGCGTTACTTTCTGGTGGTCGTCGACGACTTCTCCAGGTACAGCACAGTGTTTCCTCTAGCGAAGAAGTCCGAGGTGACTGCTACGCTGATCCGGTGGCTTCTGACCACTGAGGGCACTCGTGGTCATCGTGTCAGTTGTCTACACTCCGACCGTGGGGGCGAGTTTCGCTCCGGCATTCTTGGCGGATTCTGCGGCGAATAGGGCATCGTACAGTCCTGGACGCTTCCGGAGTCCCCACAGAAGAATGGGGTTGCTGAGCGCCGCATTGGCTTGGTCATGGACATTGCTCGCACGTCCATGATCCATGCCCGTGCGCCCCATTTTCTGTGGCCCTACGCGGTTCGCTACGCCGCACACCACCTGAACCTACAGCCGCGCGTCTTGCGGCCCGAGGCTTCACCAACCAGTCTTTGGACCGGGTCCCCTGGTGTTGGGTCGGCCTTTCGTGTCTGGGGCTGCCTTGCGCTTGTTCGCGACACCTCCGCGGACAAGCTCTCGGCACGCGCCGTCCCCTGTGTCTTCCTTGGTTTCCCGGTGGACTCTGCCGACTGGTCCTTTTACCACCCTCCCCTCCACCAGTTCCTAGACTCCCGTGACGTCCGGTTTGACGAGTCCGTGTCCTACTACACCCGGTACCCCTGTCGAGGTCTCCTGGTACCCCCTCCCCCCCTTTTCCTCGCACCCTCTCCTCCTCCTGCTCCCGCTCCTCCGGTACCCCCGCCCCCCCCTGGTCCTGCCCCGTCTGGTGTGTCCCACGCTACCCCCCTACCCTCGGTCGCGCGTCAGGTAGCGTCTCCCTCCCCGCAGTCCTCCTCACAGTCCCCTCAGCAGCCTTTGGCACTTCCGCGACAGGTAGTAGTGGACTCGGGTGGTGTTGGAGCTGGAGGTGCAGCCGCTGGCGGTGCTCGGTCTGGGGGTACTCGTTCGAGGGGTGCTGGAGCTGGAGGTGCTGGCGCAGGTGGCGCTAGCTCTGGGGGTGCTGGAGCAGGAGGTGCTGGCACTGGAGGTGCTAGTTCTGGGGGTGCTGGAGTTGGAGGTCCTGGCACTGGAGGTGCTAGTTCTGGGGTTGCTGGAGCTGGAGGTGCTGGCTCAGGAGGTGCTGGTTCTGGGGGTGCTGGTACTGGAGTTGCTGGTTCTGGGGGTGCTGGTGCTGGAGGCGCTGGCACTGGAGGTGCTGGTTCTGAGGAGACTGGAGCTGGAGACGCTGGTTCTGCGGAGTCCACTCCGCCTCCCCACCGCCACGACACGCGTCTCCAGGCGGCCCGTCGGCGTGCGCGTGAGGAGCAGGTGCTGTTGGAGAGGGAGCGGCAGGAGTTGCGGCAGTTGGACCTGCTGGAGCAGCAGCAGCAGCAGCAGCAGCAGCAGCAGCATCAGCAGCCGCCGCCGCAGCAGCAGACACCGCCGCCGCAGCCGCGCCCACCGCAGCTCCCTCTGGAGCGGCAGTTGTTCCCACCCGTGAGTGGCCTTCGGGCCCTTGGTCCTGTTCACACTCCGTCCCCTCCAGCGTTTGGTCCCACGTTTCCTCCTCCTGACGACATTCCGGCGGTCTGGTCTTCTCCACCACCGCAGTCTCCTCCGCCTGTTGTCCCACACTCTCGTGCCCGTCCCTGTCCTCCGCGTGCTCGTCACTCGTCTCCCTTTACCGACCTCCGCACTGCCCTCCTTTGTTCGTCTCCTCGTCGTCCTCCTCCTGAGTCCGTTCTCCCGTCTCCTCCTCCGTCCTCTCTCCCTTTCCCCCCTACTCCTGTCACTGACTACTACCGTGCTGTTCGTCCTGCTGTCTCTCGTGTCCTCGCCACTCTTGTCACTGACTCTCGTTTCCCTCCGTCGTCTGTCTCGGCTCTCACTGCCGCTGTCGCTGAGTTTGCTGCCGCCAGACGCCTTGACTACACCACCCGTGTGGTGCCAGCTCCTCCCTCCCGTCCTCTGTCCGTCGGGGGTGAGTTTGCCCTTGGCTGTGACGTCCTAGAGGACAGAGAGTCTGAGCTGGAGTACTGGGCAGCCGCTTCTCCCTCTGTCTGTGCCATGCTGCTATCCCCTGAGAGAGACCCCGACGCCCTTGACATACCGACTCCTCGTACTTACCGCGAGGCAGTGTCAGGGGCGTGGGCCTCACAGTGGAAAGCGGCTATGGCCTCGGAGTTAGCGTCTTAGAGATCCACAGGCACCTACGTCGACGCAGTTCCCCCTCCCCGGGCGAACGTAGTCGACGGCATGTGGCTCTTCAAGGTGAAGCGGCCGCCTGGTTCACCGGCTGTGTTCAAGGCGCGCTACGTGGCTAGGGGTTTCAGTCAGCGTGAGGGAGTTGACTTCTTCCAGACCTTCGCCCCGACCCCGAAGATGACTACTCTTCGGGTGTTACTGCACGTACCAGCACAGCGAGACTACGCGCTGCACTCCCTTGACTTCTCTACTGCGTTTCTCCAGGGCCGACTACACGAGGAGATTTGGCTGCGCCGCCCTCCTGGCTTCACTGACACCTTCCCACCTGGGACCCAGTGGAGCCTGAGACGGCCAGTCTACGGTCTCCGCCAGTCGCCCCGTGAGTGGCACGACACTCTTCGCTCCACGCTTCGTGACCTTGGGTTTTGTCCTTCCTCTGCCGACCCGTCGCTGTTTGTTCGCAATGGTTCCACTCCTTTCTTTATACTAGTGTACGTCGACGACTTGGTCTTTGCCACAGCAGACAGGGCAGCTCTGGCTCAGGTGAAGTCCGAACTGCAGAAGAGATACAAGTGCACTGACCTAGGTGAACTGCAGCGCTACCTTGGCCTGCAGATCACCAGGGACAGAGCCGCTCGCACCATCACACTGACTCAGTCACACATGGTGCAACAGCTCCTTCGGAGGTTCGACTTCCAGTTCTCCACCACACAGCCCACACCTCTTGCTGTTGACCACAGATTCACTAGCCCCTTTCCGGACGAGCCCTTTGAGTCCAGTGGTCCCTACGCAGAGCTGGTGGGCTGCCTCATGTACCTGATGACTTGTACTCGGCCGGACCTCGCCTTTCCCCTCAGCATCCTTTCTCGCTTTGTTGCGACTGGGAGACACCGTCCTGTCCACTGGACAGCTGCTGTGAGGGTGGCGAAGTACCTGGCGACTACATCAGGCATGGGGCTTGTGCTTGGAGGGACTCAGCCAGTGGCGTTGACTGGTCACTGCGACTCTTCCTACGCTGACGACGTGGAAACTCAGCGCTCGACTCAGGGTTACTGCTTCAGTCTGGGAGCTGGTGCTGTGTCGTGGAGGTCTACACGGTCGTCGTCTGTGGCTACTTCCAGTGCAGAGGCAGAGATCTACGCGGGTGCCATGGCGGCACAGGAGCTTCGCTGGTTGACCTTCTTGCTGGCCGACCTTGGTGAGCGGCCTCGCTCTGCACCGACCTTGTACGCTTACAACAAGGCCATGGTCCTCCTCTGTCGAGAGCCTCGACTGGAGAGCAGAGTGAAGCTTATTGACGTGAGGTACTTCCTCCTGCGAGAGTTGCAGCGACGCGGCCAGGCACGTCTGGACTTTGTGGCCTCAGAGGCCAACACTGCAGACGTCTTCACCAAGGCCCTGGCGCTTGGTGACCACCACATGTTCTGTGTGCAGTTGGGGCTTGTTGAGGTAGGCCCTCGGTTGCTGTAGTCTTGTCGCTTGCTCTGCTTGTTGTGCTTTCCAATGTATATCCTAGTGAACTCTTGAACTGGCCTTGTGGCCGCTTGCTTGCGCTCTGAATTTGTGTGGTGTCCTTGAGATCCACCCTGAGCTTGCTTTGCTTCTTGTCTTGACTGGTCTTGTGACCGTTTGTCTGCCTTGCTTGCTTTGATGCCCCTCACTTAGCCTATGGGGTTGTGTCAACTATCATAGTTATAGGCTGTAGTGAGATTCATTCTAGAGGGTACAGATGTTAGGGTTTCCTATTTGTATCCAACACTTTGCTAGTTCATTCATTCCGTTGCATTCCTACTTTGAGAATTGCATAAAGTTGTAAGGTAATTGTAATGTGCTTGTGCACATCTGTTGCATTCTATTTCTAAGATGGTATCACTAGTAGGTTTAGAATCCTTGCCTAGCCTAGCCTAGCTCGCGCCCTCGAGCCCTCCGCGCCCTAACGCGCCTCCGCGCCTTACGCGCCCTCCGTCACGCGCCCTAACGCCCTCCGTATCGCGCCTCCGCCCCAGCCCGTCGCGTAGCCCGTGCGTCCTACCCTAGCCCTTCGCGTAGCCCGTGCGCCCTACCCTAGCCCGTCGCGTAGCCCGTGCGCCCTGCCCCAGCCCGTCGCGTCGCCCGTGCGCCCTGCCCCAGCCCGTCGCGTAGCCCGTGCGCCTTGCCCCAGTCCTCGCGTAGCCCGTGCGCCCTACCCTAGCCCGTCGCGTCGCCCGTGCGCCCTGCCCCAGCCCGTCGCGTAGCCCGTGCGCCTTGCCCCAGCCGTCGCGTAGCCCGTGCGCCCTATCCTAGCCCGTCGCATAGCCCGTGCGCCCTGCCCCAGCTCGTCGCGTCGCCCGTGCGCCCTGCCTCAGCCCGTCGCGTCGCCCGTGCAGAGCAACGCGCGCCCCTGCAGTGCAGCGCGCGCTGACGTACAGGGCAGCGTGCGCTCTAGCAGAGCAGCGCGCGCCACCCGGGCATAGCAGCGCACGCCCCTGCCCAGGAACGCGCGCCCCTGGCCAGACATGCGCGCCCCAGCACCTCACGTACCTTCCTAGCCGCCCACACCTCCTCCTAGCCGCCCACACCTCCTTCTAGCCGCCCACTGGCACCTCTCGCAGCGGCTGCCACCTCTAGCGCGCCACGGCCCGTAGCAGGCCGTTCTCGGGTTTCCTCACCGTCGGTTTTCCCGTTCTCTAACGTTCCTTCACTGGGTTCACCGTTCCGCCGCGGCTGGAGGCCGCTACTCCTCGCCTAGTTTCACCTGTCGCTCCTAGTTGTTCTCGCTCCTCGCTCCAGCCGCTCCTCGAGCCCGTAGTTTCTAGCCTGCCGTTTGTAGCTCCGGTCGTGTCTCACTCCAGTCGTTCATGCTCCTGTCGCTTCTAGCTCAGTTTGCTCCGTGCTCCGGCCGTTCCTCGCCTAGTTTCACCATGGCGTCCACTAGAGTTCTCCAGCAGCATGGACAGCAGCAGCGGCCGTTTCAGCAGTGGGAACCTCAGCAGCAGTGGCGCCCTCAGCAGCAGTGGCACCCTCAGCAGCAGTGGCGCCCTCAGCAGCAGTGGCGCCCTCAGCAGCAGTGGCGCCCTCAGCAGCCGTGGGGGCCTGGTGGTTCGGGTAGCGTTGGCTGCAGCAGCGGCCTAGCCACCTGGGGGGCTCGTCGCGATTGTCGCGACGTCGGCCCCTGCCAGTACCGGATCCTGACTGGCCCTGGTGCTGGCACTACCTGCTGGCGTCCTGACCACTCTACACACCGCTGCTACAGTCGCCTCGACGACCTTTACCATGAGCGTTTTGGGTCTGAGTCGAGGCCACCGATCTGGCCCGGTCTGTCTCGTAGTGGTTACCCTATTATGGATGCTGTTTATTCTGTCACGTATGAGTCTCTTGGCTTGCGTGTACCCATCTTAGACTCTTTGCCTGTTGCTAGTGTAGGTACTTGTGCTTTTAGTGTAGGTGCTTGTGTAGTCACTAGTCCAGCCGTGACGACTGTTGTCGCGTCTCTCTCCTTCACGCTGGACTCAGGCGCGTCGCAGTGCTTCTTCCGCGGCCACACCACTGCCACACCTCTTTCGGCTCCAGTCCCAGTTGCCCTGGCTGATCCTAGTTCAGGACCAGCAGTTGCTCGCAGCTCGACCACTCTCCCGTGCCCGGCTGTCCCTTCTGGTTTCCTCACTGGTCTCTACATCCCCTCGTTCTCTCGGAACTTGGTGGGTGTTGGATACCTTCAGGACCGTGGGATCTCAGTCACTTTTTCTGCGCACGGGAGGACGGCGATCTATACTGGCGCTTCCACCGGGGCACTTCTTGCCACGTTCACCAGGGAGCCCCACTCAGGTCTCTTTGTTCTGCACACTACGTCCTCCCAGGTAGCAGAGTCCGGTCACGTGACTGCGCCCCCCCAGGTAGCAGAGTCCGGTCAGGCTACTGCGTCCCCTCCAGTTGCTGTGCCTAGTCAGGTTGCTGCGTCTGGTCAGGTTGCTGCGTCTTGCTCCTGTCGGTCTCTCGCCCACCCGACCGTCTTGTGGCACCACCGTCTTGGCCACCCGTCAATCCCCCGCCTCCGCAGCATGGCTAGTCACAGACTTGTCTCAGGTCTCCCGCGCGTCTTTCCGTCGCTCCCTCCCTCGCTTGCTCCACCTTGCACTCCTTGTGTCGCCGGCCGCCTGCGCGCCACTCCGCACTCCTCCTCACTTCGTCCAGCCACTTCTCCCTTCCAGACTCTCCACTTGGACGTCTCGGGCCCTGCCCCCACGCGGGGACCTAAGAGGGAGCGCTACTTTTTAGTGGTCGTTGACGACTACTCCAGGTACACCACGGTGTTTCCTCTCGCGAAGAAGTCCAAGGTGACTTCTACGCTGATCCGGTGGCTTCTGGCCACTGAGGGCACTCGTGGTAGTCGTGTCTGTTGTCTCCACTCCGACCGTGGGGGTGAGTTTCGCTCCGGCGTCCTTGCCGGGTTCTGCGGCGAGCAGGGCATCAGACAGTCCTGGACGCTGCCGGAGTCCCCACATCAGAATGGGGTTGCTGAGCGCCGCAATGGCTTGGTCATGGACATCGCCCGCACGTCCATGATCCATGCCTGTGCGCCCCATTTTCTGCGGCCCTACGCGCTGCGCTATGCCGCGCACCAGCTGAACCTCCAGCCACGTCTCTCGCGGCCAGAGGTTTCACCGACCAGCCTTTGGACTGGGTCCCCTGGTGTTGGGTCGGCCTTTCATGTCTGGGGCTGCCTTGCGCTTGTCCGCGACACCTCTGCGGACAAGCTCTCGGCTCGCGCCATCCCCTGTGTCTTCCTTGGTTTCCCGGTGGGCTCTCCCGACAACTCCTTTTACCACCCGCCCCTCCACCAGATTCTCGACTCTAGTGACGTCCGGTTTGACGAGTCCGTGTCCTACTACACCCGGTACCTCTGTCGAGGTCTCCCGGTTCCCCCTCCCCCCCTCTTCCTCGCACCCTCTCTTCCCCCTGCTCCCGCTCCTTCGGTCCCCCCACCGCCCCCTGGTCCTGCCCCGTCAGGTGTGTCTCACGCTACCCCTCTACCCTCGGTCGCGCGTCAGGTAGCGTCTCCCTCCCCGCAGTCCTCCTCGCAGTCCCCTCAGCAGCCTTCGGCACTTCCGCGACAGGTTACTGTGGACTCGGTTGGTGTTGGAGCTGGAGGTGCAGCCACTGGCGGTACTCGGTCTGGGGTTGCTCGTTCGAGGGGTGCTGGAGCTGGAGGTGCTGGCGCAGGTGGTGCTAGCTCTGGGGGTGCTGGAGCTGGAGGTTCTGGCACTGGAGGTGCTAGTTCTGGGGATGCTGGAGCTGGAGGTGCTGGCGCAGGTGGCGCTAGTTCTGGGGGTGCTGGAGCAGGAGGTGCTGGCGCAGCTGGTGCTAGTTCTGGGGGTGCTGGAGCTGGAGGTGCTCGCGCTGCTGGCGCTAGTTCTGGGGGTGCTGGAGAAGGAGGTGCTGGCACTGTAGGAGCTGGTACTGAGGAGACAGGAGTTGGAGGCACGCCTACTACGCCTCCTCACCGCTACGACACACGTTTCCAGGCTCTTCGCCGGCTTGAGCGCGAGGAGCAGGAGCGGGTGGAGCATGAGAGGCAGGAGCTGCAGCAGTTGGACCACCAGCAGCAGCAGCAGCAGCAGACGCTGCAGCCGCCACTTTTGCAGCAGCTGTTCCCTCCAGTGAGTGGCCTTCGGGCCCTTGGTCTTCCTTCCTCTCCTCCTGTCCACTCCCAGTCACCTATTGCGTACGGTCCTACGTTTCCTCCTCCGGACTCGACTCCGGCTGTTTTCTCTCCTCCTCAGTCACGGTTGTCTCCTCCTGTTGTCCCTCACGACTGGACCAGCCGTTGTCCTCCACGTGCTCGGCCCTCGTCTCCTCTTGCCGACCTGCGCACTGTCTTGTTTCGTTCTCCTCCTCGTCGTTCTCCGCCTGTGTCTGGTCTCCCCTCACCTCCTGAGTCGTCTCTCAGTGTTTCCTCTCACCCTATCACTGACTACTACCGTGCTGCTCGCCCTGTTGTCTCTCGTGTTCTCGCCTCTCTTGTCACCGACCCTCGTGCCTCTCCGTCGTCTGTCTCGGCTCTTACTGCCGCTGTCGCTGACTCTGCTTCCACCCGCCGTCTTGACTACGCCACGCATGTGGTGGCTGCTCCACCTCCCCGTCCTCTGTCCGTCGGGGGTGAGTCTGCCCTTGGCTGTGACGTCCTATAGGACAGGCAGTTTGAGCTGGAGTTCTTAGCAGCCACTTCCCCCTCTCTCTGTGCCATGCTGCTTTCCCTTGAGGGAGACCCCGACGCCCTTGACATACCGACACCTCGCACGTACCGTGAGGCAGTGTCAGGGAAGTGGGCCTCTCAGTGGAAAGCGGCTATGGATGCAAAGTTGGCGTCTTGGAGATCCACAGGCACGTACGTTGACGCAGTTCCCCCTCCCAGGGCGAACGTTGTCGATGACATGTGGCTCTTCAAGGTGAAGCGACCGCCTGGTTCACCGCCTGTGTTCAAGGCGCGCTACGTGGCTAGGGGTTCCAGTCAGCGTGAGGGAGTTGACATCTTCCAGACCTTCGCCAAGACCCCGAAGATGACTACTCTTCGGGTGTTACTGCACGTAGCAGCACAGCGTGACTACGAGCTGCACTCCCTTGACTTCTCCACTGCGTTTCTCCAGGGCCGCCTACACGAGGAGTTCTGGCTGCGCCGTCCTCCTGGCTTCACTGACACCTTCCCACCTAGGACCCAGTGGAGCCTGAGGCGGCCAGTCTACGGTCTCCACCAGTCGCCCCGTGAGTGGCACGACACTCTTCGCTCCACGCTTCGTGACCTTGAGCTTCGTCCTTCCTCTGCCGACCCGTCGCTGTTTGTTCGCACTGGCTCCACTCCTTTCTTTATACTAGTGTACGTCGACGACTTGGTCTTTGCTACAGCAGACAGGGCAGCTCTGACTGAGGTGAAATCCGAACTGCAGAAGAGACACAAGTGCACTGACCTCGGTGAAATGCAGCGCTACCTTGGCCTGCAGATCACCAGGGACAGAGCCGCTCGCACCATCACACTGACTCAGTCACACATGGTGCAGCAGGTCCTTCGGCGGTTCGGGTTTCAGTTCTCCACCACACAGCCCACTCCTCTTGCCGTTGACCACCGACTCACTGGCCCTTTTCCCGACGAGCCCTTTGAGTCTAGTGGCCCCTACGCAGAGCTTGTGGGTTGCCTCATGTACCTGATGACTTGTACTCGGCCGGACCTCGCCTTTCCCCTCAGCGTCCTCTCTCGCTTTGTTGCGACTGGGAGACACCGTCCAGTTCACTGGACAGCTGCTGTGAGGGTGGCGAAGTACCTGGCGACTACATCAGGCATGGGGCTTGTGCTTGGAGGGACACAGCCAATTGTGTTGATCGGTCACTGCGACTCTTCCTACGCTGACGACGTGGAGACTCAGCGCTCGACTCAGGGTTACTGCTTCAGTCTGGGTGCTGGTGCTGTGTCGTGGAGGTCTACACGGTCGTCGTCTGTGGTTACGTCCAGTGAAGAGGCAGAGATCTACGCTGGTGCCATGGCGGCACAGGAGCTTCGCTGGTTGACCTTCTTGCTCGCCGACCTTGGTGAGCGGCCTCGCTCTGCACCGACCTTGTACGCTGACAACAAGGCCATGATCCTCCTATGTCGAGAGCCTCGACTGAAGAGCAGAGTGAAGCTTATTGACGTGAGGTACTTCCTCCTGCGAGAGTTGCAGCGACGCGGCAAGGCACGTTTGGACTTTGTGGCATCAGAGGCCAACACTGCCGACGTCTTCACCAAGGCCTTGGCGCCTGGTGACCACCACAGGTTCTGTGTGCAGTTGGGGCTTGTTGAGGTAGGCCCTCGGTTGCTGTAGACTTGCTGTTTGCTCTGCTTGTTGTGCTTTGCTATATATATCATAATGAACTCTTGAACTGGCCTTGTGGCCGCTTGCTTGTGCTCGGAATTTGTGTGGTGTCCTTTAGATCCACCCTGAGCTTGCCTTGCTTTGCTTCTTGTATTGACTGGTCTTGTGACTGTTTGTTCACCCTGCTTGCTTTGATTTGATGCCCCTCACTTAGCCTATGGGGGTGTGTCAAATGTTATTATAGGTTCTTAGGCTACAGTGAGTAGCACTCTAGGGAGTACAACCCTTTTTAGGGTTGAGTACTTGTATCCATCTTGCTAGTCCCAAACCATTCCGTTGCATTCTATTTCTAAGAATCTGGACAGAGATAATCAGCAAGGCAAGAGGGATTTGACATTCATATGGACCCATAACAAGTCCTCACATCAAGTATAGTAACGTATCCTAGAGAGCAACAACTCCTGGTGGCACAGGAGAATCTTGTACCTCAACCTTCAGCTCTGGATACTGCCATGGACTAAACTCCTGCTTGGGAACACCTTCAACAAGAGTTTCGGAAGTAGCCGACTTCCTCTCATCATACAGTCCAGTGAACTCGTAAACTTCAAGATCTCCCCATGGTGTGATAGCTGTCTCCCCAGAAGAACGAAACCATTTGGGGACGAAAGCATCCTTCCGCTGTTCTCTCTCACGTTTCTCTGCACGTTGGTGCTCTTCCAGCCTGCGGGTTCATTTAAACAGCGCTCGCTAAGAATTTGGACATGATCGATGCAAGAATGCTGATGGCACCAGAAAGTCGCCAGAAACTAACCTGTACTTTTCTGATGCAGACTGGTTAAGGTCCCCCTCTTCCAACGCTTTGCGATCAGGGCGCAGGCGGGAATCAGATGGCAGCAGGGTTGGAGGTGCAGTTTCAAAACTGTTAAGCTTTCTCGCAAAGTGAGTAAACTGAAACTTATCGTCCTCAGGCAAGTCGGTAAGTCGCCAAACCTGCAGTAACCCAGATAAGTACAAAAGAGTAAGCTCACTCACAAACGCATCTTCAACATGCACACAGCCCGAAGAACATACCTCAGTCAGTTTGGATCCTTCCAATGGTTCTCCTTCATGATCGCATGGTTGGTAGCTCAGTGACTCGTTCCACTTGCCAGTGATGAGTATCTTAGGTTCTTCGGAAGAATCGTAGACATACCCATCCACTTCGTAGCGCCCAGCCCTATGCATTGCAATGGAAGTTAAACAGCAACGAGCAAGGATTAGAAAAGCGATTAAGAGAAACGAAAGTTTCTGGATATCATTTTAAATGACAAGAAAGCCTCAGATCCTGAAACACTGATGCGTGCTACAAGGTGCAACACAATATCGAATTTAGGTATCGCAGAACCAGCCAAAGCACACAGCGTGACTTCTGCCTTGGAGTATGTGAAATACTTACCCAAACCAGCCGCACGGCTGAAAGTAAAGAACGACCTTTTCTCCCGTGTTAGTGTTTGTAAGCACCATATCACCAGGCGAATCCACCCACGTACGGCCAAAGATGATATTCTGAACCTTAGTAGGTGGAGGAACCAAGTCAAACACATGACCCGACCTCTTTAATTTCACCCTCGTCCTGCAGGCAGCGCAATCAAGCAAGTGAGGACTTTGAAGTAGCTACTTGGTGAGTGGGCGTCGATGACTTTCCATGGAATGCGTACCTTCCTAGGGGATAAACTTCCACTGAATTCCCAAGAAACTTTGTCTTGACCTTTGAGGTGCAGTCGTAGACGAAGTGCTCATTCTCGCCATGCCCAGCACAAATAGGCGGATGATGGCTCACCTGCATGGAACTACGGGAAATGAGAAGCAGTTTACTCGACACGCCTACCCTTGAAGGTGTAAAAAACTACCTGCTCGTTTACAAAAGTGATGCCATTGTGGTTTGAGAATTCAAATGTCTCGCCGAGGATGGGGTTGAATGGCTTCCACGTCCTTGAGAATGCCACATACGGAGATACCGCCCACGCAGCTGCGAAAGCGCTGGATATCAGAACACACAAAATGGAACCAACGAAGAGATGAGATCTGACCAACGAAGAACATACCTGTGTAGACCATCCTCATGTTGGGGTCGTCTGTGCTGTCCGCTTTGTTGAGTAGATCAGTGTACTCCATGAGCTGAAATACAAGAGCGCAGGTCAAACCACAGCGACGGCAGCTCGTGCAATGAAGCTTCGACAGAGGCTCACCTCGCACATCTTTTGAAGCATTGTCATGGGCTCAAAAATAATGACAGGAAGCGTGACAAGTGAAGTGACGTCAGCGCCAATGTACTTCTGAGCTTGTTTAAAATAACCTTCTTTTTCCTGCACCAGTTAGCAGCAGCGTCAGCAGTGAATAATCTTTCTCCAAAGGCTGGCAGTACTGGTCATGAAACCCACCTGGTTGCTAAACCTTCCTTTGGCAGCTTCATCCAAAACATCTTCCTTCCCTCCTTCCGGATTTACGATTTCCAAGTTCTCAGTCCCAAGCAACCTGTCGCACGCAAACACGCTTATCATGCCAGTCGACAGAAACGGCCACTAACGAAGGCAACGACACCCACTTCTGGAAACCTCTGGAGAGCATGCCGAGCAGAGTGCCATCCTGGCTCGGTTCCGCCATCGCGTCTGGTACGACTTATAGAGATTCGAGCCAAAACTAATAACTCTGCAGTACAACGACAGACGATCTGACCGCCAACTGCTTTGAGTTGGGGAGGCGTGAGGATCTGAGCTTGCGAAGCGCAGCTTTCTGAGTCTGAATCGTTGACAGTGCGGACAGGAGCCTTTTTTTCAGCTGGTGCTTTGCAATACTGGACACCGTCATTTCCGCGATCTGGATTGCCTAATGCTGGCCGTAGAAGGACCGGCAAGCCCCTTTGTGAGACTGCGCGATACTGGTACAAACACTTCCACTTTATACGGTATAATAAGGTCCTAATGTTTGCAATTGGGCAAGGCCACAAGAATTGCTCTATCTAGGTCGAAGAATACAACTGTGAGTGAAGGCATAAGATGTCACATTACACTTGTATGTCTGTAGGCTGTAGTGGGGTAGCTTACATAGAGAGTACCCTTGTAGGGGTGCCTACTTGTACTTCTGATTCATGCTAGTGAAGTCATTTCTTGCCTCATGTTTCTGACATGGTATTCAGAGCAGGTCCATGCGTAGGACCGCTCCGTTAGGGCCCACCATTAGTTTCGTTCTGCCCGGTTCCTTCCTGCCCTGCCCGAACTTTGATAGTTACTGCCCTACCAGCGTCCCGCACGCTGCCCTGCCCGCGCTACCCCGCGCGCTCTGCTCTGCCCTGCGCGCGACCCGCTTGCTGCCCAGCGCGCGACCCGCACGCTGCCTGGCACGCAGCCTGCTCGCGCCACTCGCACGCACGCTGCCTGAGCCCTGCGCGCGCACTGCCCGCACGGTGCCTGCGCTGCCTGCACCGCCTGCGCGCTGCATGTGCTGCCCGCGCGCTGCTTGCACTGCCCGCGAACTGCCTGCGCGCTGCCCGCACGCTGCTTGCGCCGCCCACGCGCTGCAAGCGCGCTGCCCCTGCTGCCCGTGCCCCGCCCGCGCTCTGCCCGCACAGCTCGCGCACTGCCCTGCGCCACCTGCGCGCGCCCTGCCCGCACTGCAGCTGCTGCTAAGCTGCTGCTGCCGCCAGCGCCGAGCCGCCCTGCCCTGCCCGAGCCGCGCCGCCCTTCCGAGTCGCGCCGCCCTGCCCAAGCCGCGCCGCCCTGCCGAGCCGCGCCGCCCTGCCGAGCCGCCCAGCTGCGCCGCCCTGCCGAGCTGCTCAGCCGAGCTGCCTTTGCTGCCGCACCTGTTACTGCTGCTGCTACTGCTGCTGCTGCTGCTGCTGCTGCTGCTGCTGCTGCTGCTGCTGCTCCTACTGCTACTGCTGCTACTGCCTACTATGGCTACCATTACTATCCTTACCTTTGACGCAGAGGGTCGCCCGATTAAGTTTGACTGCTGGCTCGAGGATCTCCAGCTGTACCTGCAGATCATAGCTAGGGACGACTTCTCACAGTTAGAGCATACGTCCGGTTCTTTTCCCGCCCCAGATGAGTCAGCTCACCGTGTAGTTCGTTCGCAGTGGCTCACGCGCGATGCTGCCGCCCGCCTTGCTGTCCGCAATGCCCTCCCGCTAGATGAGAGGGCCCATGTTGGCCAGCTTAAGACGGCCAAGGAGCTCTATGACGCCGTAGTCACTCGCTACTCCTCCCCCTCTACTGCTGCCCTAGGCCGTCTCATGCCGCCGTATCTCTTTCCTGAGCTGTCGGACTTCCACACCGTCACTGATCTCATGACCCACCTTTGCTCTAGTGACACTCGCTATTGCGTCGCTCTAAAGCCGGCCTTTCTGACTGCGAACCCGCCCCCGATGTACATCACTCTTTACTTCCTCGTCACTCGCCTCCCTGACTCCCTCCGTGCCGTTCGGGATCACTTCATCGCCCTTGACCCCACTGAGCTCACGCTTGCCTCGCTAGAGAAGCATCTCCTCGAGGCTGAGACCAGTGCCGTTGGTGTAGCTGCCTCTCGTGGCACTCCCCGCTCCCCCTTCTTTGAGGCGTGTTCTCCCTCCCTTCTCGCGCCCTCTGTTGCCTCTGCTGCCGCTGTTGACTTCCTTCGTGCTGAGGAGGTCTGTGCTGCGTTTGCTCCTAGTGGGAGGCGCCGCAGCAGCAAGGGCAAGGGGGGAAAGGGTGGTGGGGGTGGCGCTGGCGGGGGCGGTGGCGGGGGTGGTGGCGGTGGTGGTGGTGGGGGTGGAGGCGGTGGTGGCGGCGGTGGAGGTGGCGGGGGTGGTGGAGGCGGTGGGGTGGGCGGAGGGGGCTCGGGTGGCGGTCGCGGTGGAGCTGGTAGGAGTGGAGGCTCTGGGGCGGCGACTGGGGGTGCAGCTCGTGGCGGTGGAGGCTCTGGGGGTGGACAGCAGCAGCAGCCACGCCAGCAGCAGCTTCGTGGGTGGGTTGTCCAGCGTGGCTCCTCTAGGGGTAGTGGTCGTTGCCCGTACGTCAGACGCACGGGTCCCCGGGCTGGTGACCCCTGCGGAAAGATTAGGCACACTGAGTATCGCTGCTTCTTACGTCTCGAGGATGCCTGGCGCACCGAGTACGGTGATGAGCTTGAGATCCCCAACTGGTTAGGATTGCTAGCGAAGGGGGTGGATGTGTTTGCTCTTGACTTTGACAAGATCAATGCTGGCCTATATGCTATGTATGCTGGTTTTACTAGTGCTGAGGGTGACTGTTACTCAGTTGTGCCTCGCGCTAGTGGTGTAGAGGCTGCTGCTCTTGGTGCTTGTGAGTCTGCTGCCACAGGTGCTGCTCCTGCTGAAGCCTTGCACACCTTCACACTTGACTCAGGCGCGTCTCGCTGATTCTTTCGCGATTGCACCACAGTCACACCGCTCACAGCACCTGACCATGTCGCTCTGGCTGACCCCCGCGGCTCCACAGTTCTCCCGTGTCCAGCAGCCCCTTCCGGCTCGCTTGCAGGTCTCCACCTCCCCTCGTTCACTACGAACTTGGTGAGTAACGCTGTCCTCCAGGACCAGTTGGTCACCACCAATACTCCTGGGGGTGAACGTGTGGCGATCTGCACGGACTCACGCACTAGCGAGCACCTCGCCAAGTTCACACGGAGACCTGGGTCTGGCCTGTACACACTGACCACTGAGTCTGCACAGGTGGCTGCATCAGGTCAGGTGGCTGCGTCGGGTCAGTTAGCTGCGTCTTGTTCGTGTCACCTTCTCACGCACCTGTCTCTCCTCTGGCACCACCGTCTTGGTCACACCTCCCTGCCGCGCCTGCGTGGCATGCCTCTCGTCTCCCTGTCTCTGGCATCCCCAGGTCGCTTGCTTGCACCGCCATGCCTCCCCTGCGTCGAGGGGCGGCAGTGCGCCGCTCCTCACTCCTCCTCGTTTCCTCCGACCACTGATCCTCTGCAGACTCTCCACATGGACGTGTGGGGCCCCACCCGCGTCCGTGGAGAGGACCACGAGCGCTACTTTTTGCTGGTTGTTGACGACTACACGTGCTACACCACGGTCTTCCGCTTGCAGAGCAAGGCGGATGTCCGCGGTGTTTTGATCCTCTGAATCTGCTCTGTTCGTCGCCAGCCGAGCGCACGGTTTCAGCAGCACCTTCAGGTCCTGCGACTGCGCTCTGACAGAGGCGGTGAGTTTTCCTCCCGCCTCCTTGAGGACTTTTGTCGTGAGGAGGGCATCGCCCAGTCGTTCACGCTTCCGGACTCTCCACAGCATAATGGGATTGCTTAGCGTCCCATTGACTTGATCATGGAGGTTGCTCGCACCTCCATGATCCATGCGGCTGCTCCCCATTTTCTGTGGCCGTTTGGGTCCGATACGCCGCGCATCAGCTCAACCTCTGGCCCCGTGTCTCTGTGCCAGAGACCTCGCCTACACTGCGTTGGACGGAGGAGGTTGGCGATGCGTCGGCGTTTTGGGTCTGGGGCTTGCTTGCCCTTGTCCGCGATCCTACCGCGGACAAGCTCTCTCCTCGCACTCTCCGCTGCGTCTTCCTTGGCTTTCCCACCAACGCCCCGCCCTAGCAGTTTTACCACCCTACCTCGCGCCGCGTCCTGTCCTCCCAGGACGTCACCTTTGACGAGTCGGTTTGCTTCTACCGTCTCCATCCCCACACGTCTTCTCCTGTCCCCCCGCCGTCCCTCATCCTGGGTCCAGGCCCCCCCCCCCCCCGGTAGACTCCCTCCCCCCACAGGGTCCTGCTCCCTCAGGTGTGTCTCAGGTCGACCCACCCCCCTTGGTTGAGCCGTTGGAGGTCTCCTCTGACACCTCCGGCCCAGCTGAGGGGGGTGACCCCGCTGCTGGCGACACAGCGGCCACTCGCCGCTCCCCGCGCTTGGAGACCTCTCCTGGTTTTCCGCCTCGGCCGTCTTCGCCGCCTCCGCAGCCTGTCGATGTGGACTCCAGTGCTGCAGGGGGTGGTGACACTGGGGGTGCGGACTCTGGGGGTGCTGGTCCTGGGGGTGCTGACTCTGGAGGTACTGGTTCTGGGGGTGCTAAGTCTGGGGGTGCTGCTTCTAGGGGTGCTGCTTCTGGGGGTGCTGCTTCTGGGGGTGCTGCGCGTCCTAGTGGTGGTGGAGTCGTAGGTGCTACTACTGGAGGTTCTGGCGTTGGACAGCAGCAGCAGTCTCGTCGACGGGAGACTCTCTCGCCGCACCAGCTTCGCGAGTGGGTTATTCGGCGAGGCCACTCTGGTTGGGATACTGGAGCAGGAGGTGCTGGAGGTACTGGAGCTGCTGGTGCTGGAGGTACTGGAGCAGCTGGTGCTGGAGGTGCTGCTGGAGGTACTGGAGGTGCTGGAGCTGGAGGTGCTGGAGGTACTGGAGCTGCTGGTACTGGAGGTGCTGGAGCTGGAGGTACTAAAGGTACTGGAGCTACTGGTACTGGAGGTACTGGAGCTGCTAGTACTGGAGGTGCTGGAGCTGGAGGTACTGGAGGTGCTGGAGTTGGAGGTGCTGGAGGTACTGGAGCTGCTGGTGCTTGAGGTGCTGGAGCTCGAGGTGCTGGAGCTCGAGGTGCTGGAGCTGCTGGAGGGACTGGTGCTGGAGGTACTGGAGCTGGAGGCTCTGGTACTGTGGGTACTTCGCACAGGCGACCGTTTTTCTTCCCGCAGCCGCAGTCGTCACTGCCACCGCCTGACTCGGCACTTTGCCAGGTTCTTAGTCTTCCATCTTCCACTGGCCTTACTCCACCTCTCCTGTGTTCTCTTGCTCACCAGTCACAGCCGCCGTTACTGCCTGGCTCCCCACTGCCTGCTCCTTCTCCTTACCCTGAGCAGACAGACTCCCTGGCAGAGCGGCGTGAGCCTGAGTCTCGTCCTGCCTCCCCTGTTCGCACTGTCAGTCGTACTCGTTGTCCTCGTCCTCCACCAGTCCCCGGGACACACACTATGGCACTTCGTCCTTCCTCTGTTCCAATGCTTGTTGCTCTGCCGTCTCCTCCGGCGTCCTCTCTTCCTGACGTCCCTGACCCTGAGTCTGATTTTGCTCGTGCTTCTAGTCCTACTGTCACGCGCTTCCTGACCACACTTGTTACCGACCCTTCCATTGAGTCTACTGCTGCGTTTGCCTTAGTCACTGAGCTCATTGACTTTGTTGCTATCTGTCGTCTAGACTACTTCGCGAGTCTTGTTACTAAGTCTAAGTCTGACTGTCCTCCGTCCATCGGGGGTGAGCTTGCCCTTGGTTGTAACGTCCTTGAGGATAGGCAGTCTGAGCTCGAGTGCCTCGCGGCTGTTGTACCTCATCTCGCTTCCATGTTGCTTTGCCCTGAGGGAGACCCGGATGCACTAGACATCCCGACCCCGCGCTCTTACGCAGAGGCGATCACGGGTGAGTACTCCTCTAAGTGGCAAACAACCATGGATGCAGAGATGGCTTCCTGGAAGTCCACAGGCACCTAAGACGACGCAATTCCCCCTCCTGGGGTGAACATAGTCGATGGCATGCGGATTTTCAGAGTGAAGCGGCCGCCGGGTTCTCCGCCTGCCTTCAAGGCGCGTTACGTTGCACGGGGCTTCTATCAGCGACAGGGGGTAGACTTCTTCCAGACCTTCTCCCCCACCCCGAAGATGACCACTCTTCGGGTGTTACTGCACGTTGCAGCACAGCGTGACTACGAGCTCCACTCGCTTGACTTCAGCACAGCTTTCTTGCAGGGCAGCCTTCACGAGGAGATCTGGGTGCGCCGCCCACCTGGCTTCACTGGGTCGTTTCCTGAGGGTATCCAGTGGAGCCTATTGCGGCCAGTCTACGGTCTCCGTTAGGCTCCCCGCGAGTGGCACGACACACTGAGGACTACACTTGCGGCTCTTGGGATTGCTCCTTCGACTGCTGACCCGTCGATGTTTCTGGGCACCGACCCTTCTCTGCCGCCGTTCTACATCATCGTGTACGTCGACGACTTGGTCTTTGCTACTACCGACACTGAGGCACTGGCCCTTGTGAAGTCGGAGCTGCAGAAGAGACACACATGCACTGACCTGGGTGAGCTTCGTAGCTATCTTGGCTTGCAGATCACCTGGGACAGGGCACGGTGCACCATCACTCTGACTCAGTCACACAGGGTGCACCAGGTCCTTCAGCGCTTCAGCTTCCAGTTCTCCTCGCCACAGTCCACTCCTCTGTCTACAGGCCACTCGCTCTCAGCTCCACCTTCGGACGAGTCTGTAGAGACGAGTGGTCAGTATCCAGAGCTTGTGGGCTGACTCATGTACGTGATGACTTGCACTCCACCTGATCTCGCGTACCCTCTCAGCATCCTGGCGCGCTTCGTTGCGCCCGGGAGACACCGACCAGAGCACTGGCAGGCTGCTAAGAGGGTGCTGCGTTACTTGTGCAGTACATCGGGCATGGGGCTTGTTCTTGGAGGACGGGGCTCAGCTGTATTCACAGGACACTCAGACGCTTCTTGGGCCGACGACTAGGAGAGTCAACGCTCGTCACAGGGTTACACTTTCAGTCTCGGCACTGGCTCTATCTCCTGGAGGTCCACCCGCTCGTCTTCTGTACTTAATTACAGCTGTGAGGCCGAGATCTACGCTGGGGCTATTGCTGCTCAGGAGTTACGCTGGCTGACCTACCTGCTGACAGACTTGGGTGAGCGGCCTCGTTCTCCTCCGGTTCTGTACGTCGACAACAAGGCCACGATTGCCTTGTGTCGGGAGCAGATACTGGAGCACAAAAAGAAGCACATTGCTCTTCGTTATTTCTTTGCTCGAGAGTTACAGCAACGTGGTCAGCTCCGCCTTACCTACGTGGCCTCTCGGGCCAACACTGCTGATATTTTCACCAAGGCTCTAGTGTCTGGTGATCATCAGCGTTTCTGCACTGCTCTAGGCCTTGTGCCTACTCTGCCTCACTTGCTTACTAGTTGACTTTGCCATGTACTGTGATCTATATATCTATACCTGCATGCTTATTCTTGCTAGGTTGTGATCACTGTACTGCTTGTGCTTTTATAACTCTGCATGTGAACTGGCCTTGTGGCCGCTTGCTTGTGCTCAGACTGCGTGGTGATCTTGAGATCCACCCTGAGCTTTGCTTTGCTTTGTTCTTTTGCTTGACTGGTCTTGTGACCGTTGGTTGTTCTTGCTATCCCCCACTTCGCCAATGGGGTTGTGTCAAATTACATTTGTATGTCTGTTGGCTGTAGTGGGGTAGCTTACATAGAGTACAACCCTTTTAGGGTTGCCTACTCATACTTCTGTGCATGCAAGTGAAGTCATTTCTTGCCTCATGATTCGGACATAAGACACTGGTACAGGCAAAGGAATGATAATTCTAATGAGCGAAAGGTTTGAAAATAACTGGGGCGTAGCCTTGAGCCGCGAACTACCTGACGAGGTGTATAGTACATGGCCGTTTTTGTCTCACATCTGATTTGTTACAATAAGGAACTACACTTGGCATTCCTGAACGTAACAGAAGCAAGACCTTACCGAGTACGAAGACCAAGGGATTCGATGAGGCGAAGGGTAGAACGAAGACGGTTACGTACGATCAAGACCGCTGCTGGCAGAAACATTTGAGTTGTAAAGGGGCGGAAAAAGGTTTAAAACGGGTTCACGCGCTACACGGTTGCGATGCAGCTGTTGTTGAAGTAAATAAAAGGACTTGCGCAATTTAGCAGTTCGATCGAGTTACTACAATATTATCGTAGTATTATCTTAGGTGAATGTTACTGTAGCATGCGTCCCTTTCGCAAGTGTAACAGGTAGTAGCGCGAATAGTCTCGTGACTATTCGCGTGACACAACAGTAGAAGTACCGTTTGGATGTCGACTCAATAAATAGCCTAGTGAGTGAACATGTTACGTTACAAAGAGGTACTTTCCTAGAGCTATATATTTCTTGTACTTTCTTATTATTATCAATTATTGTTCTCACTATTATTAGCACAGGAGTTCAAATCTTCCGCGGCATTCTTCTGCTAAGACAAGAATATCCTAGGGCTTCACCTCGGCCCAACATGTCAAACTTATATGCTATAGTCTGTGTAGGCTGTAGTGGGGTAGTTCATATAGGGTACAACACTTTTAGGTTTCCTACTTGTACCCACCTGTTTGCTAGTTCAGTCATTCCTTCCTTCACTATTCTGACATGGTATTCTGAGCAGGTTCCCTCGTGGGAACGTTTTTTTTTAGGGCCCACCACGATTATTTTTTTTTTTCCTGCCCTGCCCGAAGCGCGCCTCGCGCCTGCCTCACCTGCGCCGTCGGGCGCCCTGCCCTAGTGCCGCCCGTCGCGGCCCTGCCTTCTCGGCCCGTCGCGGCCCTGCCCTAACGGCCCGTCGCGGCCCCCTGCCTTCTCGGCCCGTCGCGGCATTGCCCGGTCGCCGCCTCGTCGCGGCCCCGACCTCGCTGCCTAGTCGCGGCCCTGCCTTGCCGCCGCCCGCGGCCCTGCCTTGCCGCCCGTCGCGGCCTACTCTAGCCGCCCGTCGCGGCCCTACCCTGCCGCCCCTCGTCGCGGGCCCGACCTTGCCGCCCGCCGCGGCCTCTGCCCTGCCGCTGCTCGTTGCGGCCCTGCTCTACCGCCGCCCAGCCGCGGCCCTGCCCTGCTGCCGCCCTGTCGCGGCCCTGCTCTGCCGCCGACGCGTCGCGGCCCTGCCCTTCAGCCGCCCCAGTCGTGGCCCTGCTCTACCGCCACCGAGTCGCGGCCCTGCCCTGCTGCCGCCCCAGTCCCGGCCCTGACCTAACCGCCAGCTACGGCCCTGCCCTGCACCCGTCCCTGGTAAGCACCCGCGCCGCCCAGCCGAGCCGCGCCGCTCCTCCGAGCCGCGCCGCCCTGCCGCGCCGCGCCGCCCTACCGAGCCGCGCAGCCCAGCCGAGCCGCGCCGCCCTGCCGAGCCGCGCCGCCCTACTGAGCCGCACTGCCCTGCCCGCGCTGCTCCTGCTGCTACCGCTGCTTCTGCTGCCACTGCTGCTACTGCTGCTACTGCTGCTACTGCCGCTATGGCTAGCCCTAATGTTCTTACCTTGGATGCTGAGGGGCGTGCGGTTGACTTTGACGTGTGGGTTGACGACCTACAGCTCTTTCTTCAGTGTGACTCTAAGGACGGAGTATCCCTTTTCGATCACACGTCCGGTGTCTCTCCTGCACCTGCTGCCACTGCTGACAGTACGGTTCGCTCGCAGTGGACCACTCGTGACGCTGTTGCTCGCCTTGCTGTTCGTAGTCACCTGCCGTCTGCTGAGCGCGCGCACTTTGGCCAGTACAAGACCGCTAAGTCTTTGTATGACGCTGTAGTAGCGCGCTACTCCTCCCCTGCCACTGCTGCCCTCAGCCGCCTCATGCTGCCGTACCTGTTCCCTGACCTTGCCGCCTTTGCTACAGTCGCTGACCTCATTACTCACGTCCGCACTAGTGACGCCCGCTACCGCGCCGCGCTTCCCACTGAGTTCTGTGCCAAGAACCCCCCCCCCATGTACATCACCCTCTACTACCTAGTCACCCGTCTCCCTGACTCCCTTTCTTCAGTCAGGGACCACTTTCTCTCCCTTTGCCCCACCGAGCTCACCGTCGACCTGCTAGAGGAGCGCCTCACTGCAGCTGAGAAGAGTATCGTTGCTGTAGGTGCTTCTCGCGGCGACCCTCGCGCCCCTTTCTTTGAGGGGTGTTCCCCTGTCCTCCTTCTCCCCTCTGTTGCTTCTGCTGCTGCTGTCGACCTCGTTGGCACTGAGGAGGTCGGGGCTGCGTCTGCTCCTAGTGGGAGGCACCGCAACAGCAAGGGCAAGGGGGGCAAGGGTGGTGGAGGGGACGGTGGGGGCGGCGGTGGAGGCGGTGGAGGAGGCGGAGGGGGTGGCGGTGGAGGTGGGGGTGGTGGCGGGAGTGGGGGCGTCGGTGGCGGCGGTGGGGGTGGTGGAGGCAGCGGCAGCGGCGGTGGAGGCAGCGGCAGCGGTGGTGGAGGTGGCGGCGGCGGTGGTGCTGGTCGAGGTGGAGCAGCGCAGCGTGGAGGCTTTGGTGGTAGCCAGCCCCAGCAGCAGCCGCGTTCTCGTGAGACCCCGTCGGCCCAGCAGCTTCGTGAGTGGTACGATGGGCGTGGGAGGTCTGGGGGTGCTGGTCCCTGCACTTACGTTCTTCGCACCGGCAGGCGCCGTGGGGAGACGTGCAGAGGGCCACACACTACGCAGCGCTGCTTCGGTCGCCTGACTGACGCCTGGCGCGCCCAGTTTCCTGACGCTGTTGAGCTCCCTCGCTGGGGTGATCTGCTTAGGCAGAATGTTGCTATCTTTGATCTTGACTTCGATGCTATCCTTGCTGCCATGTATGCTGTGACTGATAGTGCTGAGGGTGACTGTTACCTGTGTGTTCCACCCGACTCGGGCATTGAGGCTGCTGCTCTAGGTGCTAGTGAGTCTGCTGCTCCAGGTGCTAGTGAGTCTGCTGCTCCAGGTGCTAGTGAGTCTGCTGCTCCAGGTGCTGGTGAGTCTGCTCTCTCTGGTACTGCACCTACTGAGGCCTTGCACACTTTCACACTTGACTCAGGTGCTTCGCGCTCTTTCTTTCGTGACAGCACCACACTTACGCCGCTCAGTCGGCCTGTTGCAGTCTCCCTGGCTGACCCCTCTGGGGGCCCAGTCTTTGCGCACTCCTCCACGGTTTTACCGTGTCCTGCGGCCCCGTCGGGCTTGCTGTCGGGACTCCACCTCCCCTCGTTCTCTACGAACTTGGTGAGTGGAGCTGACCTCCAGGACGTGTGGGTTGACCAGTTCACCCCTGTAGGTCAGCGTGTGACCCACTGCACTTGCTCTCGGACGGGCCGCCACCTGGCCACGTTCACCCGTCGGCCTGGGTCGAGTCTGTACACACTGACTACTGCGTCTCCTTCGGTGACTGCGTCTGGTCAGGTAGCCGCGTCTGGTCAGGAGTTTGCTGCCGCGTCCGGGCAGGTGTTTGCTGCCGCGTCCAGGTCTAGTCCGGCGTCTGCCCCCTGCTCGTGTCGTCCTCTGTCACACGAGACTCTCCTTTGGCACCACCGACTTGGTCACCCCTCCCTGCCTCGTCTTCGAGGTATGGCCTCCCGTACCCTTGTCTCTGGTCTCCCCCGGTCCCTCCCTCCCCTTCCTCCGGGGCCTGCCCCTACCTGTGTTCCTTGTATTGAGGGCCGGCAGCGCGCCGCTCCTCACTCCTCCGAGTTTCCTCCGACAGAGGCTCCCCTGCTGACTCTCCACATGGACGTGTGGGGCCCAGCCCGCGTCCGTGGACAGTGTCACGAGCGTTACTTCCTGCTGGTCGTTGACGACTACTCGCGTTACACCACAGTCTTCCCCTTGCGCCGCAAGGGTGAGGTCACTGAGGTGTTGATCGACTGGATCCGCGGTGCCCGTCGCCAGCTCAGCGAGAGTTTCGGCTCGGACCTTCCTGTTCTGCGTCTGCACTCAGACAGAGGTGGTGAGTTTTCCTCCGACCTTCTGAGGGCTTTCTGTCGTGCGGAGGGCATCCGCCAGACGTTCACGCTTCCGGCCTCCCCACAGCAAAATGGGATTGCTGAGCGCCGCATTGGCATGGTCATGGACGTCGCTCGTACGTCCATGATCCATGCGGCTGCTCCCCATTTTCTGTGGCCGTTCGCGGTTCAGTACGCTGCGCATCTGATCAACCTTCAGCCTCGTGTCTCCTTGCCGGAGACCACACCTACTCTGCGGTGGACGGGGAAGGTTGGCGATGCGTCTGTGTTCCGTGTCTGGGGATCTCGAGCTTTTGTCCGCGATACTTCCGCGGACAAGCTGTCCTCCCGTGCCGTTCCCTGCGTCTTCCTTGGCTTCTCCCCTGACGCACCTGGGTGGCAGTTTTACCACCCCACCTCGCGTCATGTTCTGTCCTCTCAGGACGTCACGTTTGACGAGTCGGTATCTTACTACCGTCTCTTTCCCTACCGCACTGCCCCTCTCCCCCCCCCGCCGCTCTTCCTAGCACCAGGTGCTCCTCCGGTAGACCCCCTCCCCCCTCAGGGTCCTGCCCCCTCAGGTGTGTCCCAGGTAGACCCTGTCGAGCCTGTCGAGGTAGCTGTCGACTCTGTTGCTGCTAGGGGTGCTGAGCCTGCGGGTGCGGGTGCGGGGCCTGGGGGTGCTGAGCCTGGGGTTGCTGAGTCTGAGGGTGCGGAGCCTGGGGGTGCGGAGCCTGAGCGTGTGGAGCCTGGGGGTGCTGAGCCTGGGGGTGCTGAGTCTGGGGGTGCTGAGCCTGGGGGTGCTGAGCCTGGGGGTGCTGAGCCTGAGCGTGCTAAGTCTGGAGGTCCTCCTGGTGTCGCGTCACGGCGGGAGCCCCTCTCTCCACAGCGGCTGCGTGAGTGGTACGCTCGGCGCTGTAGCCGTGCTGCTGGAGCTACGGGGCCTGCTGCCGGAGGTGCTTCTGGAGCTGGAGCTGCTGGAGGTGCTGCTGGTGCTGGAGCTGCTGGAGCCGCTGGTCCTGGAGGTGCTAGTGCTGGAGGTACTGGCACTGTTGGAGGTCCTGCTGGTGTTGGAGCTGCTGGAGGTGCTGTAGCTGCTGGTCCCGGAGGTGCTCGTACTGGAGGTACTGGAGCTGCTGGGGCTGGTGGTGCTGCAGGAGTTGGAGCTGGAGGTGCTGGAGCTGTTTCTGCTGGAGGTGCTGCTGGAGCTGGAGCTACTGGAGGTGCTACAGCTGGTGGTACTGCGGGAGTTGTAGCTGGGGACCCTGGAGCTGAGGGTACTGGTGCTGTCTCTGCTGTTTCTGGAGGCGCTGCCGTACTACGTTCCGCTCCTTCAGCAGGTTCTTGGCCTCCCGCCTTCTACTGGTCCTACTCCTCCCTTACTGCGTCCACCGCCTGTCCAGTCGCAGTCGCAGTTACAGCCAGCCTCTCCACTGCCTGGTCCTTCTCCTTACTCTGGACCGACTAGAGGTCTTACGGAGCGTCGTGAGCCTGAGTCTCGTCCTGCGTCGCCTGAGTCTCGTCGTGCGTCGCCTGAGTCTCGTCCTGAGTCGCCTGTTCGCGCTGTCCGCACTGGTCGTCGTGCTCCGCGTCAGCGTCCTCCTCCTGTCCCTGGCACTCACTATATGACTCTGCGTCCTTCCACTGCTCCACAGCGTGTCCCTCTGCCATCTCCTCCTGCGTCCTCTCTTCCTGACGGTCCGGACCCGGAGTCTGACTCCCTTCGTGCTGCTAGTCCTACTGTCACGCGTTTCCTGGCCACTGTTGTCACTGACCCTTCTTTTGAGTCCACTGCTGCGTCTGCTCTAGTTGCTGAGCTTGTTGACTTTGCTGCCGCCTGTCGTTTAGACTACGCCGCTAGCCTTGTTGCTGAGTCTGATTCTGAGTCTGTCTGTCCTCCGTCCGTCGGGGGTGAGTGTGCTCTTGGCACGGACGTTCTTGAGGACAGACAGGAGGAGTTTGAGTGCTTTGCCGCTGCTTTACCTCATCTCGTGTCCATGCTGCTTGCCCCTGAGGGAGACCCGGATGCACCAGACATCCCGACCCCGCGCTCTTACGCAGAGGCGATAGAGGGTCCCTACTCCTCTCAGTGGCAGACAGCCATGGACACAGAGATGGCTTCCTCGAAGTCCACAGGCACCTACGTTGACGAGGTTCCCCCACCTGGGGCGAACATCGTCAGTGGCATGTGGATTTTCAGGGTGAAGCGGCCGCCGGGTTCTCCGCCTGTCTTCAAGGCGCGTTACGTTGCACGAGGCTTCAGTCAGCGACAGGGAGTTGACTTCTTCCAGACCTTCTCCCCTACCCCGAAGATGACCACTCTTCGGGTACTGCTGCACGTCGCCGCTCAGCGTGACTACGAGCTTCACTCTCTTGACTTCAGCACTGCTTTCCTACAGGGCAGCCTGCACGAGGAGATCTGGCTGCGCCGCCCACCTGGCTTCACTGGGTCGTTTCCTGCTGGTACCCAGTGGAGCCTCCGGCGGCCAGTCTACGGTCTCCGCCAGGCACCCTGTGAGTGGCACGACACACTGAGGACGACTCTTGCTGCTCTTGGGTTTGCTCCTTCTACTGCTGACCCGTCGCTGTTTCTACGTACCGACACCACTCTGCCGCCGTTCTACGTTCTCGTGTACGTAGACGACTTGGTCTTTGCTACTGCTGACACTGAGGCACTCGCCCACGTGAAGTCGGAGCTGCAGAAGAGACACACGTGCACAGACCTGGGTGAGCTAACAAGCTATCTTGGCTTGCGGATCACCCGGGACAGAGCACAGCGCACCATTACCTTGACTCAGTCACACATGGTGCAGCAGGTCCTTCAGCGCTTCGGCTTCACGTACTCCTCGCCACAGTCCACTCCTCTGCCTACCGGTCACTCGCTCTCAGCTCCACCTTCGGACGAGTCCGTAGAGCCGAGTGGCCCGTATCCAGAGCTTGTGGGCTGCCTCATGTACCTGATGACCTGCACTCGACCTGACCTTGCCTACCCTCTTAGCATTATAGCACGCTATGTCGCTCCTGGCCGACACAGGAAGGAGCACATGGATGCTGCTAAGAGGGTGTTGCGCTACTTGTGCAGTACGTCGGGCATGGGGCTCGTGCTTGGAGGACGGGCTCGAGTTGTCCTCACTGGTCACGCAGACGCTTCCTGGGCTGACGACTTGGCTACGCAGCGGTCGTCACAGGGTTACACCTTCAGTCTTGGCTCCGGCTCTGTCTCTTGGCGATCTACCCGCTCGTCTTCTGTTCTCAGCTCCAGTTGTGAGGCTGAGATCTACGCAGGGGCCATGGCTGCACAGGAGTTACGCTGGCTCACCTACCTGCTGACCGACCTGGGAGAGCCGCCTCGTTCTCCTCCAGTGCTGTACGTCGACAACAAGGCCATGATTGCCTTGTGTCAGGAGCACAGACTGGAGCACAGAACGAAGCACATCGCTCTGCGCTACTTCCTTGCTCGAGAGTTGCAGCACCGTGGTCAGCTTCGTCTTGCTTACGTGGCCACTCGGGCCAACACTGCTGATGTCTTCACCAAGGCGCTTCAGTCTTGTGATCATCAGCGTTTCTGTACTGTTCTAGGCCTTGTGCCTACTGTGCCTCACTTGCTTACTTCTTGACTCTGTTTGTACTGTGATCTCTATACCTATACCTGCATGCTTGCACTTGCTAGGTTGTGATCACTGTATTGCTTGTTCTCCTTTATATAACTCTGCATATGAACTGGCCTTGAGGCCATTTGCTTGTGCTCAGACTGCGTGGTGACGTCGTGATCCACCCTGAGCTTGCTTTGCCTTTCTTGACTGGTCTTGTGACCTCTTGTTCTCCCCCACTTTGCCTATGGGGGTGTGTCAAACTTATATGCTATAGTCTGTGTAGGCTGTAGTGGGGTAGTTCATATAGGGTACAACACTTTTAGGTTTCCTACTTGTACCCACCTGTTTGCTAGTTCAGTCATTCCTTCCTTCACTATTCTGACACAACATGGTATGAGGGCAGGAGAGACTACGTTCTCCTAGACTACAGTTTACAGTTTGTTGCTTAGAAACAAATTATATTAAACAGCAAATCCCACTATCAGAGTGGAGTTGGTGGTACGCATCAACCTTCTACACCACCACTATCTGGTGTTACTGGCACCATCCCTGCTCCAACACCTGCATCTGGAACTGGACCAGGAGACGCTGGAGGTTCTTCTCCGACCTTCACGCTCAACCCCGACGGAGACAGTTCTAGATCACATCAAACACATGTTGATACGGTAATTCAACAACAAATCATGAGTCTCATGGCACAATACTTCGCTGCAGCACCACAACTATCAACTTCAGTAAATATGGGGACATCACCAATGAGTGTTGATGTTTATTCGTATGCGCAACAGCAACAACAACAACGAGTTCCACCTCGGCAGCAGCCGCGAACCAACATTGTGTTCGTACCCCTTGGTGTACCTGCGCAGTAGCAACAACATCAACATGATGAAGACGGAGGTGGAATGGGAGTCAGAGATGCAACAAATTACCAAACGTATATGCTGAACATTCTGAAGTTTCAAACTTCAAGGCCCTTCGACATCAAATATTCCTTTGCCTGGAGCTTCGAATTCGAGCTCATGATGGAAGCGGCTTAGATTTAGGAATATTTCATTGGAGAGGCGCAGTTCCCAGTAAACGGCCCGCCATAAGAGAAGCGTGGCTTTGATAGGATCGATGATGGCGTTTAAGACTTTTCTTCGACGCCTGCCACCAACAGAGCAACAAAGCATAAGATCTTACAGGGAGTACGAAAACTCAACAGAGTTAGTACAGCAACATCTGAAGCAGCTTTATCAAGTTACAGATAGCGTTACACAAAGCAGACTCATGGCGCAGCTGACAACAGTACAAATGAAAGATGGATAAAGCACTTTACATTACATCAACAGATGGAGAGAGTTACGTGACCAGATCGTGCGAAGCGGAGGAAACTTCCCTGATTCGATGTTCGTTACAGTTGTCATCGCCAGACTTGGTCCTCAGTGGCGCCAAACGCGCTCGCTTCTTCAAACTAAAGGAAATGTTTCGGAGATGCATCTCTGCGCGACACTTCTAGCAAAATAGCAAGATATGGACCTGTACGATAGCAAAAGGTGAATCAGTTTGCTTTCATGACACACAGCAAAGCAGAGCCGCAGAACCAGCAACAACGAAAGAAGTACATTCAACAGCAGAAGCAGCGGCAGCAGCGACAACAACAGCCGCGACAGCAATAGTAACAGTATTACGTACCGCCTTTCTATCGTCATTGCAAGGTTTCTGGGCATTCACGTGATCATTCGTCAAGCATGAGACACGACTTCTGCAAGAGGTGACAATCACAGTTGCTAATAATCAGAATTTACGTACCCGCCGTCAAGGCACTGTTCTTCTTCAGTCGCTAGAGACTGACATAATTATTCAGCTTTCACACGTCCTCATCGTGCCCAGCCTCGGTTACAATCTCCTCAGCGTCAGTCAGCTCATGGGACGAGGAGTACACATGGAATGCCACAGTGAAAACATAGATATACGATTATATTCTTCAAGGGGAGGCTTCTATGTGGCAAAAGCAACACAGCAAGGCGGAGTGTTCGTACTCAATGTCGAACGTGATGGAACCTCACCTGACAGTGAACAAGTTCTTGCTTTCGGATCTTGGACAGATTGTAATCCTAAGGATCTCAACACTGAACCTGATCGTCTCGAGTTCCTGCGAGAAGACGTCACACCAATTGCATCAGAAGCTGGCACACCAGGAACTTCACGAGTAGCAATAGAGTCAATGATAAAAAGTGGGGAAGCAGCAAGTGGCGATGCAACATCCATCCATACCTTCAACTTCTTCACATTCAACATGTCCTCTCGTCGTCGATATGTCCGCCACTCGACGTGCTACCATCACAACAGAGTCACATCGGAGTCCCGCAAACTTCAACACTTTTTATGGCAACTCCAACCTTTATCGGTTATCTGCAGGACACACATTTGGCTCAAGAAGTTAGGACATCCCAACGGCACGACAAATTAAAATACGATACGAGCAGGAGTGCTTGACAAAGTTGCCTTACTTCTTTCTGGTGGACAGGAGCATTGTCGACCTCGCCATATCTGCACGCTGTGTCCAGAAGCTGATCTTCCTCGACAGCCATTCCCGTCGCACCACAACCCGAGTGCACCTGCATACAAGCCACTGGAGAAGGTTTGCAATGACATATTAGTACCGCGGCAAGAAGGACTAGCAGAACATAACCATGTCATCACCTTTATTGTCGCAGCTACTCGTTATGTCTGGCACGCGCTCATCCTCTCTCGCGATCTCACCTACGAAGCCTTTGTCGCATGGCTTCCTGCAGCTAAATAGGAAAGCGATCTGAAGCTCAAGACTTTTCAGACAGGTGGGGCGCTGGATTACGTGTCACAACGCTTTCGTAACTACCTAGTTGAAAGTGGAATTAAGAAACTGCAGTCGCTGCCTTACCAGCATCAACAGCAGGGCGTGGCAGAGCGGATGAATCGGACTCTTCAGGTCATCATGTGCAAACTTCTCATGGAAGCACGCCTGCCATCACACCTTTGGCCGTTCGTGATGGACCACGCCGTGTTGTTTCACAACCTTCTGTCGTCACAGTCCCTGCCAAACAACTCGTCGCCTTACAAGGAATGGACAGGAAAATTGGGCAGCACAAACATGTTACGGGTCTTCGGGTGTATGGTACAATACCGACCACCGAATAAATCTGCGGGAAGGTTTTTGCAACGCGCGAAATGGCGGATTCACTTGGGCATCAAAAAGCAATTTGCTGCATGGAAAATATGGGATGTCAAACATCACGTGGCAGTTCCGGCACGTAACGTACTGTTCTACGAACGCCTCACTTACAATACTTGGCAAGTACAGCGCACCACCAGTAAGGACCTGACAGCTGGATTTACTGGAGCACGCACCTTTGCCACAGAAGCCGACAAAGCAGATGCGGTGGAGGAAGCTGTCTCTGGTTCGTCAGCAGCTGCCGGTGCCACCCCTTACTGCTCTGTTACGATCGAGATTGATGAATTGGATCCACACAATGATGTCAATTCCGAAGTTTACTACGAGTTTGCAGATAACGGAGCAACTACACCACTTTATGTCGCGTCTAATGAAAGCGAACGATTGGGTCCTGGTTTCAACTTTGATCCTGAAGCTGGTGACGAAGCAGCTACTACCGAGACATAATCACAATCTCGCAACCGAGCAGCTGGCTTACAGCTCTTGGGTCTCGCAATTGCTGTACCGAAGTCAACTTTTCCTTCAAAAATGAAAACTATCGAGCAGGCGATGAAGGGGCCTCACAGGGAGAAATGTCGCGAAGCGATGGACAGGGAGCTGAAGGCACTGCACGACCGCAATATATGGAGTTAATCTCTACGGTTGTTCGTGAGTTCGATCAAATCCACGGAGTTGACTACGGCGAGACTTTCGCGGCCGTCACTCGAAATACTTCCATGCGCATTCTACTCGCCCTCGCAGCCGCATTGGGTATCGAGGTACGACAAATAGTCGTTGCTACAACATTTCTCTACGCATTCGTTGACACCCTCATTCTTGTCGAGCAACCGCACAGTTACGTCACCGACCCTACCCTCCTTTGCAAGCTCAACAAGTCCCTCTACGGGATTAAGCAGGCACCTCGTCTCTGGCAGCAACATCTATACGCTCGCCTTATCTGCATCGGATTCCGTCAACTGCCGCACGATCATGGCATTGTATTGTCTAGACCACGATGGCGCTTTCGTGCTTCGCGTCGTCTACGTCGATGATCTCTTGTACATCGGGTCAACTGCTACGATCCTTTCTTACTTTGAAGGGGAGCTGCAGACAGATCTCACGCTGACAATTTACACCAACGTCACTCAGTATCTTGGTGTCAACATCACAGAGACGCCTACGACTATCCATCTTTCCGCGAAGAAATACGCCGCGAAACTTCATAAGCGTTTTCCCCTCCCGCTTACTCCCGCTTCGACTCCTTTCAGCTCTAATCAGTCTGTTGACACCGAGGTTCTCTCTTCTGACAGAATCGCACGCTATCAGCAGCTGCTCGGCAGTCTTCTTTTTGCCGCCTTCACCTGTCGCCCGGACTTGGCTTATTCAGCGAGCCAGATCGCTCAATATCTTAAGCGACCTGAAGGGGAGAACCTAAGGGAGCTCGAAGCTGCAATGTCCTATTTTCGTATCTGCATCTATGGTTGGTCTGACCTATCTTAAGTCACCGCAGTATCCGCTTCAACTACTCGACTACGTGGATGCAGATCACGCGGGTGATACTAAAAAACAGGCGTTCACGAACGGGATTTATATTCCGTCTTGAACATGTTGACACTATTTCCTGGCAGTCGTGCAAGCAGGAGCTGATTGCACTTTCGTCAGCAAAGGCTCACTTCATCCCTACCTGCACTGCAACGAAGGAAGGTCTTTATCCTTGCAAGTTACTCAGTGAAGCGAAGCTGCTGGATGTGCCGCACTTTCATATTTTTTGCGACAGCCGGTCTGCAATTCGCATTGCGAACAAGCCAGTCTTCGCCAACCGAACCAACCACATTTCGCTGCGTTACTTTTTCGTCAAGGACAAAATCGAGCAAGGAAAGTTACAACTCGCCTACTTCCCCACGAGCGAAATGGTCGCGAACTTCTTGACCAAAGGATTGCCGTGACCAAAGTTCCAGTATTGCATGGTGCTGACTGGACTCGGCCACGTCACCAACACCGACAACATCGAACTCCACAACTGAAGAGGAGTGTTGAAGTAAATGAAGGACTTAAGCAATTTAATAGTTTGATCGAGTTACAATAGTATTATCGTAGTATTATCTTAGGTGAATGTTACCGTAGCATCTGTCCCTTTCGCTAATGTAACATGTAACAGCGCGAACAATCTCGTGACTATTCATGTGACACAACAGTAGAAGTACTGTTTGGATGTCGACTAAATAAAATAGTATAGTTAGTGAACAGGTTACATTACGAATAGGTAGTTTACTAGAGGTATATATTTCTTGTACTTTCTTATTATTATCAATTCTTGTTTTCACTACTACTAGCACAGGAATTCCAATCTTCCGCTGCATTATTCTACTAAGTCCCTAAAAGATCATATGGCTTCACCTCAGCCAAACAGCTATAATGAGGGAGTGTTCCCCTTGGAGTACACGGCTAGTTAGTACCTTTCGAATTCCTCTGTAATCCTATGTATACCGATCTATGTATTTGTAATGGTCACTTCTGTCATTTTGCATTCACTTTGAAAGGTGTCACTTATCATTCCGCAATGCATTTACCCTGCGATCAACAATGAGCAAGATCCGGACTAAGTCCCTCTACGGATTGTAACATGGTATAAGTGCGAGTCACGGATTCTTCGCACCCCCACTTTCAACATATATCAGGGATTAATATATCAGCACCAAAAGCCCCTCGTCCAAGTGATGATGCAATTCTCTCAGCTCAGTCCAGGTTTCTCAACTTAAAAAAAATATGCACAAGCAACGTATTTGACAGCAAATACTTTTATACTTGGAGCTTCGAGCTGAAAATGCTGCTGCAGAAAGCACATATTTTACCATTACTTGGACGGAAGCTACGAATGCCTCGCGACAGACACCGACATAATCGACAATGCCCCAAAACAGAAACAAAACCTGAGCCTGAACCCAAGGAAACCCCCATTATCTCTGCACTCCTGGTGTCCGCGCAACTGACGTTCTCTGGCATCAACGCCTCAGACACCCCTCGTGCCAAACGCTCAACAACTGCATCACCGCCGAGATATTCACACATGGAGCCATCATGCGCCTTGACGGAGCTGAGCTCAGAAAAACAATGCAGCCTCACGTCAGCCAGCCAACTTACTCACCAGCCCTCCCACATGCGCGGGCCAAGAACCAACTGGCATTCGAAGCTGCACAAAGTGTACAGCGTGTCAAACTTATATGTTGCATGTTGTGTAGGCTGTAGTGGGGTAGCCCATATAGGGTACAACCCAATTAGGGTTTGCTACTTGTACTCCTGCATGCTGCTAGTTCATTCATTCTCGTTAATTCTGCTGACATGGTTTCATAGCAGGTCCTCTCCTAGGACCGTTTTTTTTAGGGCCCGCCGAATCGCGCTACCCCACACGTCGCGCCGCCCTGTTAGCGCCACGCTGCCCTGCCCTGCCCTGCGTCGCGCTGCCCCGCGCACGCCCTGCCTTGCGACGCGCTGCCGGCGCACGCCCTGCCCTGCCCTGCCCGCGCGCCGCTCGCCGCCGCGCCGCACCGCCCTGCCCGAGCGCTGCTCGCCGCCGCACGCCCTGCCCTGCCCGCGCGCCGCTCGCCGCCGCGTCGCCCTGCCCGCGCGCTGCTCACCGCCGCGTGCCCCGCCCTGCCCGCGCGCCGCTCGCCGCCGCGCCGCCCTGCCCGCGCGCTGCTCGCCACCGCGCCGCCGCCCTTCCCGCGCGCCGCCCCCCCCCCCCCCCCGCGCCGCCCTGCCCTGCCCGCGCGCCGCTAGCCGCCGCGCCGCCCTGCCTGAGCGCCGCTCGCCGCCGCGCCGCCCTGCCCTGCCCGCGTGCCGCCCTGCTGGCTGCCGCCCTGCCCTGATCTGCCTGTGTGCCGCCCTGCCTTGCCCTGCCTGCGTGCTGCCCTGCTGCTAGCGCGCCCGACTGCTCTGCCCGCTATGGCAACTCTCAGCGTCCTCACCTTCGATCCGGAGGGCCGCCCGATAGAGTTCGATGCGTGGCTCGATGACCTACAGCTGTACTTACTGAGCGATTCTAGGGACGGTGTTTCGCTGTTTGACCTCACGTCTGGAGCCTCTCTCGCCCCTGCCGCCAGAGCTGACAGTGCGACTCGCTCACAGTGGCTTACCCGTGATGCTGCTGCTCGCCTAGCCGTTTGCAACCATCTGCCGTTAACCGAACACGCTCACTTTGGCCAGCACAAGACTGCTAGAGCCCTGTACGACGCTGTAGTCGCTCGTTACTCCTCCCCGGCAGCAGCGTAAGGAGAAGGACCAGGCAGCGGAGAGGCAAGCGGTAACTGTGACTGCGACTGGACAGGTGGTGGACTCAGTAGGGGAGGAGTAGGACCAGTAGAGGGCGAGAGGTCAAGAACCTGCTGAAGGAGCGGAACGTAGTACGGCCGCGGCCGCGCAGCACCTCCTGAACCAGCAGAGACAGCACCAGCACCCTCAGCCCCAGGGTCTCCAGCTACAACTCCCGCAGCACCACCAGCAGCTCCAGCAGCTCCAGTAACTCCAGCTCCAACCCCCGCAGCGGCTCCAGTCCCAGCAGCTCCAGTATCTCCAGTACGAGCACCTCCAGAACCAGCGGCTCCAGCAGCTCCAGCACCAGCAGTACCTCCAGCAGCTCCAGCACCAGCAGCACCTCCAGCAGCACCAGCAGCACCTCCAGCAGCTCCAGCACCAGCAGCACCTCCAGCAGCACCACCAGCAGCTCCTGCACCAGCAGCACCAGCTCCAGGGTCCGCAGCACCAGCAGCGGCTCCAGCTCCAGGGTCCTCAGCACCAGCAGCATCTCCAACTCCAGGGTCCTCAGCACCAGCAGCAGCTCCAACTCCAGGGTCCGCGGCACCAGCAGCAGCTCCAGCTCCAGGGTCCACAGCACCAGCAGCGCCACTCCGGAGACTACAGCGCCGAGCGTACCACTCTCGGAGCTGCTGGGGAGAGGGCGGCTCCCGTCTAGGCGGGGAACCACGAGCACCAGCTCCAGCAGCACCCCTAGCCCTAGAAGCGCCCCTTGCTTGTACTGTGATCTCTATATATATACCTGCATGTGAACTGGTCTTGTGACCACTTGCTTGTGCTCGGAATTTGTGTGGTATCCTTGAGATCCACCCTGAGCTTGCTTTGCTTTGCTTTGTTTTGATCCTTGTGACCATCTGGTTGTCTCCCACTTCGCCTATGGGGGTGTGTCAAACATTGTATATGTTTGTGTTCTGTATGCTTTAGTGGGTTTAGCCTTAGGGGGTACAACTTCTAGGTTTTCCTACTTGTACTCCCAATGTTGTTAGTTCAAACCACTTCTCTCATTCTGTACATGGGGGGGGGGGGGGGTTCTTGGCACAGAACTCAGTGGGAAGCGCAGCGCGGTAGCGGGCGTCACTGGTGCGGAGGTGAGTAATGAGGTCAGCGACTGTGGCAAAGGCGGCAAGGTCAGGGAACAGGTACGGCAGCATGAGGCGGCTGAGGGCAGCAGTGGCAGGGGAGGAGTAGCGCGCTACGACAGCATCATACAAAGACTTAGAAGTCTTGTACTGGCCAAAGTGCGCGCGCTCAGCAGACGGCAGGTGACTACGAACAGCAAGGCGAGCAACAGCGTCACGAGTGGTCCACTGCGAGCGAACCGTACTGTCAGCAGTGGCAGCAGGTGCAGGAGAGACACCGGACGTGTGATCGAAAAGGGATACTCCGTCCTTAGAGTCACACTGAAGAAAAAGCTGCAGGTCGTCAACCCACACGTCAAAGTCAGCCGCACGCCCCTCAGCATCAAAGGTAAGAACATTAGGGCTAGCCATAGCGGCAGTAGCAGCAGTAGCAGCAGTAGCAGCAGTGACAGCAGAAACAGCAGTAGCAGCAGGAGCAGCGCGGGCAGGGCAGTGCGGCTCAGTAGGGCGGCGCGGCTCGGCAGGGCGGCGCGGCTCGGTAGGACGGCGCGGCTCGGCTGGGCGGCACGGCTCGGCTGGGCGGCGCGGCTCGGCAGGGCTGCGCGGCTCGGCTGGGCGGCGCGGCTCGGCCGGGCAGCGCGGGTGCTTACCAGGGGCGGGTGCAGGGCAGGGCCGCAGCTGGCGGTTAGGTCAGGGCCGCGACTGGGGCGGCAGCAGGGCAGGGCCGCGACTTGGCGGCGGTAGAGCAGGGCCGCGACTGGGGCGGCTGAAGGGCAGGGCCGCGACGAGTCGGCGGCAGAGCAGGGCCGCTACAGGGCGGCAGCAGGGCAGGGCCGCGGCTGGGCGGCAGTAGAGCAGGGCCGCGACGAGCAGCGGCAGGGCAGAGGCCGCGGCGGGCGGCAAGGTCGGGGCCGCGACGAGGGGCGGCAGGGTAGGGCCGCGACTGGCGGCTAGGGTAGGCCGCGACGGGCGGCAAGGCAGGGCCGCGGGTGGCGGCAAGGCAGGGCCGCGACTAGGCGGCTAGGTAGGGGCCGCGACGAGGCGGCAACAGGGCAAGGCCGCGACGGGCCGAGAAGGCAGGGGGGTGCGACGGGCCGTTAGGGCAGAGCCGCGACGGGCCGAGAAGGCAGGGCCGCGACGGGCGGCACTAGGGCAGGGCGCGCGACGGCGCAGGTGAGGCAGGCGCGAGGCGCGCAGGTGAGGCGGGAAAAAAAGTTTTAATCGTGGTGGGCCCTAAAAAAAACGTTCCCACGAGGGAACCTGCTCAGAATACCATGTCAGAATAGTGAAGGAACGAATGACTGAACTAGGAAGCAGGTGGGTACAAGTAGGAGACCTAAAAGTGTTGTACCATATATGAACTACCCCACTACAGCCTACACAGACTATAGCATATAAGTTTGACACAGTGGTCCCTATACAGAGCTTGTGGTCTGCCTCATGTACCTGATGACTTGTACTCGTCCGGGCCTCACTGTCCTCCTCAGCGTCCTGTCTCGCTTTGTTACGACTGGAAGACACCGTCCTGTTCACTAGAGGGCTGCTGTGAGGGTGGCGAAGTTTCTGGCGACTACATCAGGCATGGGGCTTGTGTTTGGAGGGACACAGCCAGTTGTGCTGACCGGTCACTACGACTCTTCCTACGCCGACGACGTGCAGACATAGAGGTCTACTCAGGGTTACTGCTTAAGCTTGGGCGCTGGAGCTGTGTCGTAGAGGTCTACACAGTCATCGTTTGTGGCACAGTCTACTGCAGAGGCAGAGATCTACGGCGGTGGCTGCGCAGGAGCTTCGCTGGTTGACCTTCTTGCTCACTGACCTTCTTCGCTGGCCGAGCTCCTTCCTGCGCAGGAGCTTCGCTGGCCGAGCATCTCAGCTTGGCCGCTCACCATAATTTCCCTTTTTTGTTGACATTGTTTTTTTTTTAACGATGTTACGCACCGTTTTTAATATTGTCGACGATTATCGCCGCGAGTTTGAAGGATCACATTGATTTTATTACCATGGACAAAATAGTTTCAGGTCGCTTTCATGTATCTTTTGCAAGCTAAAAAATAAATAAAAAAAATAGATAGTATCATTGTTTTTTGCTGACGTGATTGCATATTTGCGAAGTGATCGAATCTTCCCCAAAAGGCGACGAAATAAAAAAACATTGTAATTATTTCAAAGTGTGATATTTTACCGTCGTGAGAAAAATGACCCTCTCGAATGGCATTTATTTTCGTAAAAATATACCATAAACGCCTTGTCGCAAGGTGTTTAGGGTTTATCTCTCATAATCGCTTGTCATCTGAAAGGGGTCTATATGTTTTGCACAAGTGCTGAAATAATGATTGAGTAGTTACATATGTTTGTAGAATAGCTACTCTTGCGTCAATATACCGAGTTTCGGAAAGTGTGTCAGAACGTGGCGCATCAGGATTCGTCAATTAAGTCTGGCACGAGCGGGAAAAACCAGAATCAGGGTTATTTTGGGCGAGGGTTTCGTCTAGTTACCATTCGCGCGATCGCTTGCCAGTGTATAGTAACCAAACGCGTGAAGCTAGTTACCAAATGCGTGAAACTACAATGTAATGGTTATCGTACGTGTTATGTGTTATGAGTTGTAAGAGGGAGTGCGCAGGATAACGAATAACGAAGATGTGACTTAATGAACTGACAATACAATGAAGGCACGCGACTATATAGTGACTACCCTAGCTAGGAGGGAACCTCGGGAAATGAGGTTGGGTGCAGGTTTGGCGATCGGAAGGCCGAAGGCAACGCGAGGAGCATCGGCATCGTGGATGTCGGCCGAACGTGCAAGTCCGAAAATCGGGGTTGTACGCGTAGGAATTCGGGAATTCGGGAAAATTCCTTACACTACCCCCCCCTTTAAGGAAGGTGGTCAATATCCGCAGCTCGCTTGCGGGCGAGATAATCACCAACGAGCGGGGACGCTTCAAGCGAGGCAGATGGCACCCAAGTGTCGTCTTCACTGGTGCGGTCAGTCCAACAGATTAAAAAAGCCACGTGGCGTCCAGATGCATCAAGCCGAACACGGTGCGCCAAAATTTTGGACGGGTTGAGTGTCGGTTCTGCGACAGGTCGTGCTGCGGGCGGCGTTCTGGCGTGCAATGTCGGTCGTGGCAGGCACGAACTTGCGAAGTAGGCTGACATGGAAAGCGTCGTGTATACGCCGATCGTCGGGTAGCAGCAGCTTCGCGGTGACAGGTGTCACCATCTGGATGATCTTGAAAGGCCCACAAAATCGTGGCCGTAGTTTCGACGAGCCGGGTAGGCGAAGGTTCTTCGTGTCGAGCAGCACTAGTTGCCCAGCTGTCATGATAATTTCTCGTCGCAGAAGATAGGTGTATTTCCGGGCAGTGGTATTCGCCTTGCGAATTGCATCGGCTGCCTTTTCGCGAATCTCCTGGAGTTCTGTCACGAAAGTCTGTGACCTCGGGACCGGGGCAGCGAGCGAGCGAGCGGGGTCGGGGCAGTTTGTCCTTCTCAGCTGCTCCATCGTCTGATTGGTTCGCTCAGTCTGGACGTTGCGGAGATAACTCTATCAACGGGAGCTAGACTACGGGCTAGGCACGGGGTAGGAGGGATCTCTGCGTTCGTTCACTTAGTCGTTCTCTAGCACTTCTGCGTTCACATGGCAAAACTGCAAGAGTTTCACTAGCAAAATTTGAGAACAATGGTACAACAAAGTTGGCAAGACAAGGCTACATCAGAGCTAGCATGCAAGCAGGTCGACTGCCAGCGCAGCATGGTCGACCGCGCTCCAGCACGACTTGGTCGACCGTGCTCCAGCACTGCAAAGTCGACGGCGTGCCAACGCTGCAGGTCGTCGGCGTGCCAGCGTTGCTCCCGCAGAACAGCAACGCACCTACTTCGCAGGTGCTTGCAGATGATTGGCGTGCAGTGCCTTGTCACTTGCACAACGCACACACCAAGTCGTCCTTGTGCTGACGATTGCACCTGATCAGCCACGTCGACCTCGGGATACCACCACCGAGGTCGATCTCGCCAATACCACCTGGGCGACCGTCGCACTCCTTCGCATAACCTCGTCACCCAGGTAACTTGGTCGACCGGGCAACCACAACGTCGACCAGCTGCTTCCTTGTGTGCCCGTCGACCTCCCAAGTCGACGACCACCTTCAGTCGACCTCACCAGGTCGACCACCACCCAGGTCGACCAGCTCCAGGTCGACAACCCACCTGGTCGACCAACGCCAGGTCGACCAGCACACCTGTCAGTCGACCACATCAAGTCGGCTTCCCCTGGTCGACGTCACCCAAGTCGACGCCCTCTACTGGTCGACCTCCCAAGTCGACCAGCCGAAGTTGGCGCCCTCCCAAAGTCGGCGCCCTTGCAGTGGCCCCTGTGCAGGTCGACCAGACCCGTCGACCAGCTCCCCCACTGTTGCAGGTCGGTTTCACTCCTCACACCCGACCACGAAGTCGGCTCCGCCCAAGTGAGGACGAGGCCAACAACAACTCCCGTTGACAGCCGTCCGTTTGTGGGTGGTATGCTGACGAAAACTGTAGTTTCGTGCCGTACTGCGCCCATGTTTCCTTCCAAAAATTCTACGTGAACTTCGGGTCCCTGTCGCTGATGATCGCCGAGGGAATTCCGTGCAGTCGCACGACGGTCGAGATGAAGAGGCGCGCAGTTTCCTCGGATGTGATTGTGGTACGACATGGTCCGAAGTGCGCCATTTTCGTGAGCCGATCGACGACGACGAGGACAGAGTCGTTGCCGGACGGCCCAGCTGGCAGCCCCGTGACAAAATCCATCGTCACCTGTTGCCGCGGTCGCTCGGGTGGCTCCAGGGGTTGCAGCAATCCAGCTGGCCGTTGACGTGTCGATTTCATGGCTTGGCACACCCTGCATGAGGACACATATCGCTGCACGTCGTTAGAGGAATCAGGCCGGTAATATTGACGGTGCAACAGCTTCTGGGTTTTATCAACCCCGAAATGTCCGGAGAGATTGGAGTCGTGGACCTCTTGGATAAGGAGTTCACGCAGCAGTCGGTAAGCGGGAACCCAAACCCGGTCAGTTCCGGCCTTAAAGTAATAGTTCCCCTTCTGCGTTGTCGCCTGCTGGTGTTTTTCAGTCGTGAAGAACGGGACCGTAGTGTAGCCGTGGGTGAATAGTCCCGTAAGTAGCAGGTTCGAATGGGTGATGAGTACTGCAGCGAATTGAACTGTCGGTCGGGTCAGGGCGTCGGCGATGTTATTCGCCCCTTTCTTGTACGTGATGCAGTAGGTGAAGTGGCTCTCCATGTAATCGAGCCAACGAACTTGTTTCGGATTGAGGTTTGGCTGGGCTCGCAGGTACTGTAGAGACTTGTGGTCCGTGCGAACAGTGACGTCGGTGCCCACCAAGTAGCAGCGCCATAGTTTGAATGCATGTATAATTGCGAGCATCTCCTTGTCGTGTATCGGGTAGTTGCGCTCGGCTGACTGCAGCTTGCGTGACTCGTAGGCGATCGGCTGCAGCCCGTCTCCGAAATCTTGGAGGAGTACAGCTCCGATGGCGAAATCTGAGGCGTCGGTGATGACTTCGAACGGCTTCGATGGGTCGGCGATGCGTAGTACCGGAGGGGAAACCAGAAAATTCTTCAGTTCCTGAAAAGCCGCCTCAGCTTCCTCCCAACACACAAAATTGATGTCCTTGTGCAGCAGATCGGTCAGTGTGTCAAACTGTTATATTATTGTGTAGGCTGTAGTGGGGTAGCCCATATGGGGTACAACCCAAATTAGGGTTAGTACTTGTATCACTTCATTTCTCAATGCAATCATTCCTGCTCGTTAGATTCTGACATGGTATCAGAGCGATCTCGGGTTCGCATCCCGGTGTATGCACATGTAGGCCGTTGCCGCTGTGCTCAGTCCTGGGCCTCCCATAGTGGGGGGGTGTCAGTAGAGCTGCACTGTAAGATCCCCGATTGATCCTAGGGGGGTTACCAACGCGTTCGCCTGGGGGGTTATGGGCGCACAGACCCGCTACACAAACAAGCCATTTTATCCCTATGGCACTTCGTCCTTCCTCTGTTCCACAACGTGTCCCTCTGCCGTCTCCTCCTGCGTCCTCTCTTCCTAACGTTCCTGACCCTGCGTCCGACCTTGCACGTGCTGCCAGTCCTACTGTCACACGTCTTCTAGCCACTGTTGTCACTGACCCTTCGTTTGAGTCCACTGTTGCGTCTGCCCTAGTTGCTGAGCTTGTTGACTTTGTTGCCGCCTGTCGTCTCGACTACGCCGCTAGTCTTGTTGCTGAGTCTGAGTCTGCCTGTCCTCCGTCCGTCGGGGGTGAGTGTGCTCTTGGCACGGACGTCCTTGAGGACAGGCAGGAGGACTTTGAGTGTTTTGCAGCTGCTGTACCTCATCTCGTGTCCATGCTGATTGCACCTGAGGGAGACCCGGATGCACCAGACATCTCGACCCCGCGTCTTACGCAGAGGCGATTACGGGTCCCTACTCCTCTCAGTGGCAGACAGCCAAGGACACAGAGATGGCATCCTGGAAGTCCACAGGCACTTACGTCGACGCAGTTCCCCCTCCTGGGGCGAACATAGTGGATGGCATGTGGATTTTCAGGGTGAAGCGGCCGCCGGGTTCTCCGCCTGTCTTCAAGGCGCGTTACGTTGCACGAAGCTTCAGTCAGCGACAGGGAGTTGACTTCTTCCAGACCTTCTCCCCTACCCCGAAGATGACCACTCTTCGGGTGCTGCTGCACGTCGCCGCTCAGCGTGACTACGAGCTTCACTCTCTTGACTTCAGCACAGCTTTCTTACAGGGCAGCCTGCACGAGGACATCTGGCTGCGCCGCCCACCTGGCTTCACTGGGTCGTTTCCTGCAGGTACCCAGTGGAGCCTCTGGCGCCCAGTCTACGGTCTCCGCCAGGCGCCTCGCGAGTGGCACGACACACTGAGGACTACGCTTGCGGCTCTTGGGTTTGCTCCTTCGACTGCTGACCCGTCGCTGTTTCTACGCACCGACACTTCGCTGCCGACGTTCTACATCCTCGTGTGCGTCGACGACTTGGTCTTTGCCACTGCTGACACTGAGGGACTGGCCCTAGTGAAGTTGGAGCTGCAGAAGAGACACACGTGTACAGACCTGGGTGAGCTGCGCAGCTATCTTGGCTTGCAGATCACCCGGGACAGAGCACGGCGCACCATTACCTTGACTCAGTCACACATGGTGCAGCAGGTCCTTCAGCGCTTCCGCTTCCAGTACTCCTCGCCACATTCCACTCCTCTGCCTACCAGTCACTCGCTCTCAGCTCCACCTTCGGACGAGTCCGTAGAGCCGAGTGGCCCGTATCCAGAGCTTGTGGGCTGCCTCATGTACCTGATGACCTGCACTCGACCTGACCTTGCCTACCCTCTTAGCATCCTGGCTCGCTACGTTGCGCCCGGGAGACACCGACCAGAGCACTGGGAGGCCGCTAAGAGGGTGATTCGCTACTTGTGCAGTACGTCGTGCATGGGGCTCGTGCTTGGAGGACGGGGTCCAGTTGTCCTCACTGGACACGCAGACGCTTCTTGGGTTGACGACTTGGCTACGCAGCGGTCGTCACAGGGTTACACTTTCAGCCTTGGCTCTGGCTCTGTTTCTTGGCGGTCTACCCGCTCGTCTTCTGTTCTCAGTTCCAGTTGTGAGGCTGAGATCTACGCAGGGGCCATGGCTGCACAGGAGTTACGCTGGCTCACCTACCTGCTGACCGACTTGGGAGAGCCGCCTTGTTCTCCTCCAGTGCTGTACGTCGACAACAAGGCCAAGATTGCCTTGTGTCAGGAGCACAGACTGGAGCACAGGACGAAGTACATCGCTCTGCGTTACTTCCTTGCTCGAGAGTTGCAGCAGCGTGGTCAGCTTCGTCTTGCTTACGTGGCCTCTCGGGCCAACACTGCTGATATATTCACCAAGGCACTTCAGCCTTGTGATCATCAGCGTTTCTATACTGTTTTAGGCCTTGTGCCTACTTGGTCTCACTTGCTCACTTCTTGACTTTGCTTGTACTGTGATCTATATACTTATACCTGCATGCTTACACTTGCTAGGTTGTGATCACTGTACTGCTTGTTCTACATTATATAACTCTGCATGTGAACTAGCCTTGTGGCCATTTGCTTGTGCTCAGAGTGTGTGGTGACTTTGTGATCCACCCTGAGCTTGCTTTGCTTTTCTTGACTGGTCTTGTGACCCCTTGTTCTCCCCCACTTTGCCTATGGGGGTGTGTCAAACTATTATGTTGTGTGTGTTGTGTAGGCTGTAGTGGGGTAGCCCATATGGGGTACAACCCAATTAGGGTTAGTACTTGTATCACTTCATTTCTCAATGCAACCATTCCTGCTCGTTAGATTCTGACACAGTGGGCCGGTTATCCCCGCCATATTCGGGATAAACCTCCTGACGTAATTCACGAACCCCGGAAAACTTTGAAGTTCCATGATGTTAGTCGGGGACTTCCACTCCTGTATAGTCTTGTTTTTCGCCGGGTCGATTTTAATGCCGTCGCGGGAGATGACGTGCCCAAAAAACTCCAACTCCTGCTTAAAAAACTCGCACTTAGAGCCTTTGATGATGAGGCGGTTCTCCTGAAGCCGCTTAAATACTGCGTCGAGGTCGCGGAGGTGTTGTTCCCTTGTCCTGCTGAAAATCAGAATATCGTCCAAGTATACGATAACACACTTGTCAATAAATTCCCAGAAAACTCTGTTCATGGTCAGTTGAAAAGTCGAAGGCGCGTTTGTGAGGCAGAACGGCATCACTTGAAATTCGTAGCTTCCGTAGCGGGTGCGGAACGCGGTCTTGTAACGATCCTCAGTGAAGACCCGTATCGGATGGTAACCGCCACGTAAGTCGATTTTCGAGAAGTAGCAAGCGCCGCGAAGTTGATCGAGTAGGTCGTCGGTGCGTGGGATGGGATAGTGAGATTTGATGTAACCCGGTTGAGCGCGCGATAGTCGATACACATGCGAAGCCCGCCATCTTTTTTCGGCGTGAACAGGATCGGGGCTGCGAAGGGAGATGTACTGGGTCGAATAAACCCCTTCTCCAGCAAGCCATCAATTTGGCTTCGCAGCTCCTCGAGTTCCCCTTGGGTCAACCGCCACTATGTACGATCAGTCGGCTACGCGTCAGGTTCCAGCTGTATTTTGTGGTCCTCGGGTCGTTCGGGTGGCAGGTCATCGGGGAAGATGTCGGGGTACTGTCGAATCAGCTCCGCTAAATCCGACGGTACAGCTGCACACAGCTTCTCGATGTCTTGTTGCCAACTCGCGCAAGCATACGGCGAACAGCTGCGAGCCTCGGTTGAAGTGGTGAGCTATAGTGATAGCTTTGACGCACAGGGCTTGGATGTAGTCAGGTGTCCATTTAGGCAGTTTAATTAGCCCCTCGTGCTTGTTGATGCAGCACGATTTCGTTGTCTAGTCGATGACGCGGTTGTGCCGTCGCAGCCAATCACGTCCCAGTAGCACGTCGCAGCCATCCAGCGTCGTCGCGAGATACCTCATGCTGAAGCTGAAAACGTCGCCGCACTCGATCCTCACCGTCAGTGTTTCCTCCAAAATCGCCAGAGGCGTCCCATCCACGAGGCGAGCGTCGATTTCAGGCAGACTCCTGTCAAGTTGCAGCTTGTTTTTTTTGTTGTCGCCAGATTGAAGAGGCTATGGCTGGCCCCACCATCGACGAACATTTCAGATTAACTTTTAACACTGTGCCAACGACCAGCACAGGGTGATCCACATGGTTATCCCCGTTATTCGGCCGAGTGCGATCGATTGCATGAATCGGAACCACTACTCGGTGGTGTTCGGGCGACGGAGCATAGCAGTAAGGGGCCCGTTAGTTACCGACTCTTCCTATTTCCCTGCTCCTTCATGTCGTCCCCCTTCGCCGGCGTTCTCTCGGGGCATTCGCTCATGTAGTGACCCGTCTTCCCACACCGGTAGCACTACGCCTTAAAAGGGCGCTCAGGTGTATGGACGGCGTTGATTGTGGTCCGTTGGGTCTGGCCACGAAAACGAATTCCCTCCCGGGAAGCTGTTCTCCCATACCGCATCAGTGCATCCGTGGACTCCGCCAAGCGTATTGCTTCCAGGAACGTCGTCGGGCGGTATCGGCGCACCTCGTACTGTACTTCGTATTTAAGGCCGCTGATGTATTTATCCAATTGCTCTGCTTCCGACATATTGTCCACTTGGTCGGCGAGTGCCATGAATGACGCTGTGTAGTCCTGGACAGATGCCATCTGCGACCAGGCATGCGGCTTCATGCGAGCTTGCTCTGAGGCGGATACGTGTTCGAAGCGATCTCGTAAGGCTGCGTCCCACTCCTTCCACGTGCGTATCTTGGTCACTCCAAAGATTGAGGTTGCCACTTGATTAGCCGATGGTGAGGTCCCGTCTGCCGCATGTGTCACACCTGTCGGAGTCCCTGTGTCCAAGGTGTGGTGCCACCATTCAAGCGCTGCGCCTCGAAGTAGAGAAACCGCGTATTTAATACGCGTAGCATCGTCGTGGACGTTCGCTACAGTGAAGAAGACTTCAACGCTGAATAGCCACCCCTTCACTGTAGTCGTCTTGTCCGTAGGATTGAACTGGGGCGGGTTCGCAGGTTTAATCGTCGTTACTGCAACTGGCGTCGCTGCCGCTCGCTGCCTATCTTCTTCTTCGAAGCCACGTGTGAGCGCGTCCAACGGATTGCTCATCGCTTGACTGTTGCCTTCACCTTCTTCATCGGGCGACTCCTGACGCGTTTCACCTCGCGTCTGGCGTAGCTCGGTGTTTTCCGCACGTAGTGTTGTCACTTCTGCCGAGAGATTCTGCACTGTTGCCTGTAGCTCTTGCATTTGCGCCATCATCTTGTTCAACGCTTCTTGGTCCATGAGTCGCACGCTTCTTCTGGTGGGCAGAGGGGTATCCGTGGCCTTCAGGCAAGAGGAAAGCAAAAACTATCGGAGTCGGGCAGGTTAGAGTTAACGAACCTTGCAGCCTATCGTTTTGCAGTCCACTGTACCAGCCACACCCGTGCCACCAAACTACCCTCGAAAAGCGGGGTGAACTAGGAAAGTAGCTCTGATACCAGGTGTTATGAGTTGTAAAAGGGAGTGCGCAGGATAACGAATAACGAAGATGTGACTTAATGAACTGACAATACAATGAAGGCACGCGACTATATAGTGACTACCGTAGCTAGGAGGGAACCTCGGGAAATGAGGTTGGGTGCAGGTTTGGCGATCGGAAGGCCGAAGGCAACGCGAGGAGCCTCGGCATCGTGGATGTCGGCCGAACGTGCAAGTCCGAAAATCGGGGTTTAGGCGTAGCAGTCAAGCCCGATAAGGAATTAGGGAAAATTCCTTACATTATGGAGCCTCATATATGTTACCATTCGCATATTTTTCCCCGTTAATAACAACAGGACCGACAACTTTACCCCACTCGCATACGAAGGTCCAACTGCTACCAGAGCACAACCACTGCTACCACCTTAGTCCTTACGCACCACGATGCCCGCGCCTGCCTTCGCCTGAGCACTGCCGTATCCGTCCATATGGCGTCCACCGACCCCCATCACTCTCCGCCCATTCTCCCCACTTCCCCGCTGTTGCCTCCCGCACCGCACTTCCCCTCTTCCCCTTCGTTCGCCCCTCCGTTGCCCTCCGCATCTCCGCCCTTTCTTCCGCCCCCCGCGTCCCCATATGCAGAGGGTTTTTGCCTGGCTTGGCAGCACCCGCACGCCTCGCTTATATCGCGGACATGGTTCGCTTTAGTCACCGTTGTGCCGCCGCTCCTCTTCCTGCTCTTCCTCCTCTCCCGCGTCCGCCCCGCTCTGGCGCAGCTGCGGGGCGCGCGCAGCGCGGGCATGATGGGCGGGCAGTGCGCCGTGATGGCGGGATTCTACGCGCTGCTGTGGGCCGCCGCGGGAACGAACCTCGTGCGCAGCCTGGCGCAGGTGAGGCGCGGAATGGCGCAGGTGAGGCGCTGAACGGCGCAGGTGAGGCGCGCAACGGCGCAGGTGAGGCGCGGAACGGCGCAGATGAGGCGCGGAACGGCGCAGGTGAGGCGCGGAACGGCGTTGGTGTGTGGGGCGGCATGGGGAGGGTGGTGGGGGTCAGCTTGGCGGGAGGTGGAGATAAGAGTAGGGAGTTGGGGAAGAAGAATGTCCGTGGACCAGCTGGCCCTGCGCCACGCAGCACCGCGCCAGGCAGCACCGCGCCACGCAGCACTGCGCCACGCAGCACTGCGCCACGCAGCACTGCGCCACGCAGCACTGCGCCAGGCAGCACTGCGCCAGGCAGCACTGCGCCAGGCAGCATTGCGCCAGGCAGCACGGTCAGAGCACATTGCCAGCGCTGATGCCATGGATTGCAGCTTGCAGCCGTGCGTTGAGGGGTCCTCTTCTGCTCCCTCCCCTCATCGCCTCATCCCTCTGCTTGCCGTGGCTCTCTCATTCGGCTGCTCGCGCGGCTGCCCTTCTCACAAATGAAATCTTCCTTTTCAAACGGTCTAGAGCATGAGAAGCTTGGAAGGGAAGGAGATGGGTGGGAACAGCAAGAGTGGGCGGGGTATTGAACCGCTGTCAGCTCCTCAGTTCAGACCCCTTGTGCACAAACACACCGACTTACTATGATACATCGCATCAGCATGGGTCTGAGTTGGCCGGCTCGGTCCAGGCTGCGATGCGCAGGCAGGTGGACGGCTGAGACAGAGCTGCGCGAGCATGGCACTTCACCCTGAATCAACGCGTGCGACGTGCGCGTGGAGCTGCTATGCCGCGGCTAGATCTGTGCGGATGCAATGGTTTGACGAGCCTATTGCTCGTTGACCCAGTTGCCTCCTTTGTCTTGCCATATCAGCTGCGACGAGCTGAAAGGGGCTCGGCTCGACGAGACGAGGCAGGCTGAGGAAGAACTTGGGCTTGGCTTGCCACTGTGACGAGCGGAGGTGAGGAGCTGCGCCAATGGCTGGTAAGCAGTGGTTTGGCATGTTGCTCTCGACAGAGTGTGAAAGGCTGCAAGGTTGAGTGTCATCACAGCCCAACCGGAAACGTGAACCGTGATTACATACCCAGACTCTACCATGCATGCTTCATTGCAAAATGGTGTGTGATCAGCACCACCCATCGTCAGAGAAGGTGCACAATGGTGCGTTGACCCTCACGGCACAACGATTCTGCACCTTCTCACTCATTGTCTCCTATTCACGCGCTGCGATGAGCCTCTCACCCCCTGCCACTGTCTTCACAACTGCACGTTCCAAGCTACAGATGGGCCGTTGAGGTGCACCTGGCAGATGGGTTGTGTGAGTGAGGGCATACATTGTGGAAGCTCCTGTGCAGCGAGAATGCAACAACTCAGATACTCGTCATCATGGAGGCGTATGTGATGGGGCTCACTGCAACTGCATCCGTCACAACCTGTGAGGAGAAGTTGCGTCTCTGTCGCGCTGTTGTGGCACTGCGTTGCGTTCATCTCCACGACTGACTCGCGCTCAGCTTGTGAACCTTCCAGGTTCCCACTTGCACCTGGCAGTTGGGGGTTATCAATAGCTCGTACACGCCAGGTACCGGGCGCACCACACGAGCACGAAACGGAGCCGTGGTTCTATTTGAGGCACTTCGGTTCACCAATCTATGGCCTGTTTTTGGCTGTCCGGTTGAAGTCATGTTGGACGAGGTTCGACTTATGCTCCTTCAACTCACATGCCGGTGTGGAGGCGTCCTTGGCACCCTTCAACTCAACAGTGGGGCAGCACAACTCCACGTGCCCTGCACCGCTGGTCGCTCTGCTCACAAGCACAAGATCCACGAAGGGCAGAGAGTGCCCATGCCTCGCCTCGCACTCCATGGGGCAAACAGGCGCGGAGCTTGGCGTGAATAAAGTGTGTCTCACTAACTTGGCCACGGGGATCCGTTTGTCCTCGTCCATGCCACACTCAGCAACGCCTTGTCCTGCACCCCGTACATGCATGATCCAGGTCATTTGCACAGGTGCATAACTGTAGTGAGTCGTGACAACAAATGTAGCAAGTATTCTTAACAGATCTGAAGAGGAGTTGTTGTGGTGAAGTGGTGGTTGGATACAACGTGGAAGAGAGAGTAGATGCTAGGCCTGTAGCAACGAGATGGACGCAAGAGCAATGCCATCCGGCTGTGTCTTGTCAGTTTTGAACCCAGAGGAAACTGAGGCGGCTGCTGGTTGCCTTGCCACACTCATGGCGGAGTGGGTGTGTCAAGTCAACCAGGACACCCGATGAGCGGAGGAGCCACACCAGTGCCCCATGAGCTGCGTGGCAAGCGGCCACTCACCTGCACGGAGAACGGCACTGCCACCACTTGACCCCATGACCTGAGCTGCCGGATTGGCCACGTGCTCGCTTGCCTTTTCACATGGCAACCACCGCACTTGCATCCTCCTCACACACTCCATGTACCCCCACGTTCTCCATGCTCACCCTCTTACTTTCCCTCTCCCTGCCTCTCCCCGCCTCTCCCCACCCAGCTGCTACTGCTATCACCGGATACTGCTGCTGCGCCTGCAGGCAGCAGCGCGTGGCTGAGTGGGGCATGGCTGGCGGCGGGGTGGGTGAGCATGGCGCTGGAGGCGGGCGTGCTGCTCTTCCTCATGCACGGCGTCCGCATGTCCGCCTCCGAGGCCCTGCTGCGCACCGCTGTCATCGCTGTCGTCCTCACTGGCGCTGACGTGGCCGTCAAGGTGAGGTGTGGAAGCACCAGCATGTCCCGCATGGCTAGCTAGGTACCTCTGCCACTGCAGCCCTGCCCTCCCCCAAAGCCCGCCTCCCATCCCATGCGCTGTGCACAGAGCTGCCTGCCCATACTCCCCTTTGCATGCCTCTCCCCTTCCACTCTCTCGTTCCCGCCGTCCTCCCTGTTGCAGCCCTCTTCCTCTCTCTTCCTCTCTTCCTCTCTTCCTCTCTTCCCCTCTTCCCCTCTTCCTCTCTTCCTCTCTTCCCCTCTTCCTCTCTTCCTCTCTTCCTCTCTTCCTCTCTTCCTCTCTTCCTCTCTTCCCCTCTTCCTCTCTTCCTCTCTTCCTCACTTCCTCTCTTCCTCTCTTCCTCTCTTCCTCTCTTCCTCTCTTCCTCTCTTCCTCTCTTCCTCTCTTCCTCTCTTCCTCTCTTCCTCTCTGTGCCCTGCCATCCACCCTCATGCCACCGCCACCCCCCCTGCCCCCCCTCCCCCCCTCCATGGTGAGCGCCATGGCAGGCGGCGCTGGTGTTCCACCACGCGCTGCCGCTCTTCCAAACAGGCCTTGCCGTCGCCACGGCGGGCGGCGTGTGGCTCTTCTGGCTCGCCCACGACGCCCTCCGTGCCGCCGTCTACGCCGCCCTGCTCTCCCTGCCACTCTCCCAGTGGCGCGATGCCCTCCCTGGTGGGTGGCATTCGGTGTCTTATTAGAATGCTGCAGTAACCGGGGCAGAGAGAGGCGAGAGGGTGAAGAGGTGCGTGGAGAGAGAGAGTGGTGAAGGAAGCAGGGAGATGTGTGCGAGGGTGAGAGAGTTGGTGTGGTTGATCGTCAACAGTCGTGACACCCTTCACACTTGTGAAATCTCGTATGTTGTATTCTGTAGGCACACACTCATGGCATGCACTCATGGCATGCACTCATGACATGCACTCATGACATGCACGCCTCAACTCTCGTCACCCTCCCGGCCCCTCTCCTCGCTGTGAGCAGCGCGCCCCGCCTTTCACCGCTACCTGCTGCTGCTTCTGCTGCTGCACTCTGCCTCCGCCTTCGCCTCTCTCCTCCTCGCCCTCCACGTGCCGGCCGCCCTCTGGTCAGTGCATGTGCACTATTCTCCTCGCCCTGCACTTCCCTGCTTGCACTATTCATCGCATTTGTTTCTTGGATAGTTATTTGAGTGGCATTTGTTGCTTGAATAGTTGTTTGAGTGGCTTTTGTTTCGTAAATAGTTGTTTGGGTGGCATTTGTTTCTGATTAGTTGTTTGGATTCTGCCGAAAAGTCGCATTCATAACCATCGATTGGTTTGCATGGGCATGCATGGGTGCGCATTGGCATGCATGCATGGTATTGCATGGGAATGGATGGGTATGCATGGGTGCTGCCGTGCTGTGCCCACTCTCCTATCCAGCATGCGAGGGCTGGCAGTGTGTGTGTACTGGGCGCTCTTCCCACCACTGCTCTACGTCACCTTCCTTGCCGACTTCTTCCAGGTGCCCTCTCCCTCCACTCCCTGCTGTGCCCTCTCCCTCCACTCCCTGCTGTGCCCTCTCCCTCCACTTGCTGTGGTGCCCTCTCCCTCCACTTGCTGCTGTGCCCACACCCATCCCTACACATAACCCTGCACCCATGCCTGCACACTTGCCTGCACACGTGCGTGCACACATGGCATTGGGCTGGCAATAAGCCGCGGCCTGTAGATTGAGCCAGCACAGGGTGTGGTGGTTCATGTTGCCAGCCTACGTGAGCGATGGCTGCACTGCTTACGCCAACAAGCTACTGTGTCACGCCATCGTGTTGCCCACTCCACTCCACTTCCCACCTCTCCCAATTCCCGCCTCGCCCATACGTCTTTTCCTCGCCACAGCGTGCCACACTCTGCTGGCTCTGCCACCACCCATTGTTTCCACCCGCATTCACCCACCTGCCTGCAAACGCGTTTCTTCCTCGTTCCCGTTCCCGTTCCCCTCCCCTTCTCCTCAACGCCCCTCATAGGACGACGACACGGAGGTGGAGGATGCATACTACTCGGAGATGAGGGATGCAGGGGTCTTTGATGCCGACGGGGACTGGGACTGACCATCTGCCCATGCTCCCATGTCAAGCGTCTCCGAGTCATGTCCGTGCTACACATCTGCTCGCCACACTTCCTCATGTCCCACTAATGTGATTTGTTCGTGTGTAATGGAAAATTTCCGCCATTTCTGTTTTTTTCTGGGATAAACTCGTTTCAGCACTCAGCTTTTAATTGCTTATATTCAATGAATGAACCTGGTTTTTCTCTAGTGTATGTAATCCCCTCTAGATATAACATCCAATGTTGCTGTTAAAAAAATGTACAGAAATTGGTTTCTGTCTACTAACAGTAGACGGTGGAATAAAGCACAGCCGAAGAAAGTCCCATGTGCTGAGAAAAGCCCTTGTACTTACTTTATCTCAACAGCCTGCTTTTCCTAAGAGATATTTTTTGTTTTGCCCTGGGCAGCAAGATTACTGGGTGGAGTTGTTTGGAGATATACCGTACTTCCTCCAGCCCCTTGGTGCACTCGTTCCAGTTGGGGACCTCTCCGGAGACCGATCCAAAGACGCCGAGCAGCACTACAGCAAGTCCAAGCTCTGTATCTGAGGTTGTTAGAATAAGCACGTAGGAATGATGGACTAGGTAGCATGCATGAGTACAAGTACCTAACCCTAAAGTGTTGTACCCCTTGTAGGCTAACTCACTATAGCCTAGAGAGAACACAAACATACAGTTTGACACACCCCCATAGGCTAAGTGGGAGATAGCAAACACAACAGACGGTCACAAGACCAGTCAAGCAAGAGAACAAGCAAAGCAAAGCTCAGGGTGGATCTCAAGGACACCACACAATCTGAGCACAAGCAAGCGGCCACAAGGCCAGTTCACATGCAGAGTTATAATAGCAAGGCAGTACACTGATCACAACCTAGCAAGAGTAAACAAGCAGGTATAAAGATATATATCAGTGTACAACAAGAGCATGTCAAATGTTCATATATTCTATATATTGTTAGATAGGCTACAGTGAGTTGCCCTCTAAAGGGTACAACACTTTAGGTCGACATTTGTATCTCCTTGTCTCTCCTTACTCAAACATTACTCTCGACACTTGTCTCCTAGCCTATCTTAAGATGGTATCAGAGCCAGGTTTTTTTTACTCCCTCCCACGCTTCCGCTCCCTCCCTTAGCCGGTCACGAGGCGCCCGTCCCTTAGGCCCCGTTTCGTCGCGGGTAGGACGGCCCCCGCGGGCCTCGTTTTCGTCGCGTTTAAGGGCCCCCGCGGGCCTCGTTTTCGTCGCGTTTAAGGGCCCCCGCGGGCCTCGTTTTTCGTCGCGTTTACAGGGCCCCGCTGGCCCCTCGTTTCGTCGCGCTCCAGAAGGGACTCTCCCCCCCCCCCCGCGGGCCCGCGTAGTCGTTCTTAGCCCGCAGCAGCGCGCGCGTTAGCCAGCGGCAGCCGCGCACGCCAGTGCAGCACGCGCATTGCAGCAGCAGCGCGTGCTTTGCTGCAGCAGCACGGCTAGGCAGCAGCGCGTGCATTGCAGCAGCAGCACGGCTAGGCAGCAGCGCGTGCATTGCAGCAGCAGCACGGCTAGGCAGCAGCGTGTGCATTGCAGCAGCAGCACGGCTAGGCAGCAGCGCGTGCTCTTGCAGCAGCAGCACGGCTAGGCAGAAGCTAGCCGCCAGCAGCAGCTAGCCACCGGAACCTAGCCGCCAGCAGCTGGCGCCAGCTAGCCCCTCCCACCCGCCCACAGCCCCTTTCAACCGCTCACAGCCCCTTCCAACCGCTCACAGCCCCTTCCAACCGCTCACAGCCCGTTCCAACCGCTCACAGCCCCTTCCAACCGCTCACAGCCCCTTCCAACCGCTCAGAGCCCCTTCCAACCGCTCACATCCCCTTATCACGCGCGCACACCACCCAGGACCACCCGACCTCCGTTGGTTCGACACTCGCGTCACTCATACTCACAGTGTTTCGCACCGTCGCGGCTGGAGGCCGCTCTGCTTAGCTGTTTAGGCTAGTCCTGACGTTCGTTGTTAGCTAGGTCTCTCCTCGCTCCGCCAGCCCCTCGAACGACCCTCTGGCTCCTCGATCGGCTCGTCAGCCCTGCCTCCTCCAGCCGTGTGCTCCTAGCTCAGCTAACTCCCAGCTCCGTTCGTTACTAGACTGGCGTTCCTAGCTCAGTTTTCCTCCGTGCTCCAGCAGTACCTCGCCTAGTCCCACCTGGCGCTCCTCGCTCCTAGCTCTGTTTGCTCCGTGCTCCAGCTTTTCCTAGCCTAGCGTCCAATATGGACTCCTCCCGCCGCCTTCGTTTCGATGCAGAGGGGCGCCCGATAGATTTCGGCACCTGGCTCCGCCAGACTCAGCGTTATCTCACCAGTCAGCGCCAGGACGGCGCCACCCTGTACGCCCACGCGTCCGGCGCCCTCCAGGCACCACCGCGTCCCGAGCCCCTCCCTGCCGTGCCCCCCCCGACTCCGGAGGCACAGGCGGACTACGCTCGTCTCGTCTTGGCGCGGGACGTTTGGGACTCCCGTGACGCTGCGGCTGCACTCGCGCTGACCGAGCTCCTTCCACCGACTGAGGCCGCTCACTTCGACCTGGTAGAGACTGCGAAGGAGGTGTATGATGCTATTTCTGGACGCTATTCCACCCCTTCCTCTGCCTCCCTCAGCCGCATCCTCATGCCGTTCGTGTTTCCCGACCTCGGCTCTTTTGCGACTGTCTCTGACCTAGCCACACACTTGCGCTCCCTTGTCGCTAGCTACCGAGCAGCTTGCACTGAGGCTCAGCTTCTTGTTGCTCCTCCTCCTATTTGGCTCACAGTCCACTGGGTAGTCACTCGTCTCCCTGACCGCCTCTCCACTGCCCGTGACGCACTTCTCCAGCATCACCCTAGTGAGCTTACGATTGATCTTCTCGAGACCACTCTCGGGAAGATCAAGAGTAACCTCCTCTCTGTTGCCTCAGCCACTGACGCAGTTGCCCCTCGTTTGTTTGAGGGGTGTGCTGTCCCCCAGCTTCCTACCTTCACTGCTACACGTGCCTCTGCTGCTGTGTCGGTTTCTGAGGACACTGCAGCTGTTTCTGCCGCTGACAGGCAGAAACGGGGCAAGGGGGGCAAGAAAGGGGGGAAGGGGGGTGGCGGCGGTGGAGGAGGTGGCGGTGGTGGAGGCGGCCCTGGGGGCGGCAGTGGTGGCGGTTGTGCCCCAGGCGGAGGGAGCTCTGGAGGAGGTGCTGACCCACCTGCTGGAGGAGGTTCGACCAGCGGTGGTGCGGGGCCCCAGCAGCAGCAGCCACAGCAGCAGCAGCCACAGCAGAGACAACAGCTGCACCAGGGACAGCAGCAGTGGCAGGCACCACAGCAGTTTCAGACGTGGGGACCCCCACTGCAGTGGGGTCCGCAGCAGCACTGGGGCCCTCCGCCACAGTGGGGACCTGGAGGACCCGGGAGCACTGGCCGCAGCAGCAGCACTACCAGCTGGGCCCCTCGCCCCCCGCGGCGCGACACCGGCCCCTGCGACCACTGGTGCGTCACCGGACCTGGCAGTCCCTGTGTCTGCGGCCGCGACGACCACTCTGCAGCGCGGTGCTTCCGCCGCCTCGACGACCTCTACCGTGCACGCTGGGGTCCTGAGGCGACCACCCCGCGCTGGGCTCGCCTGCTAGCCCGTAAGATTCCTGTATTTGAACTGTCTATGGACGATGCTCGTCAGTATGCTTTGTATGCTGATGTTGACTATAGTGCTGATGGATTTGTGTGCTCGCGTGTTCGTAGTCTAGGATGCTTGCCTCCTGTTAGTGTAGACCTGTGCCTCTCTAGTCTAGGTGCTTGTGTTTCTGCTCTAGGTGCTTGTGTAGCCTCCGGACCTGACACGCCTCCGGCTGAGGCGTCTCTGTCGTTCACGCTGGACTCTGGCGCGTCGCAGTGTTTCTTCCGCGACCACACGACCCTCACACCACTTCTTGCTCCGGTTCCGGTAGCTTTGGCTGATCCTTCTTCAGGACCAGCCCTTGCGCGCAGCTCCACCACCCTCCCGTGCCCTGTGGTCCCCTCTGGTGTCTTGCGCGGCCTCCACATCCCCTCGTTCACTCGGAACTTGGTGGGTGTTGGATACCTCCAGGACAGGGGGATCACCGTTACCTTTGTGGGGGGGGGGCGGACTGCAGTCTGTACTGACGCTACCACAGGTGCTGTTCTGGCCACGTTCACCAGGGAGCCCCGCTCCGGTCTCTACGTTCTCCACACCGAGCGCTCCCCGGTCGCGTCCTCCCCTCAGGTTGTTGCGTCCCCTCCGGCCCAGGTCCCCAGTCCAGTTGCTGTGTCTAGCCAGGTAGTCGTGTCCAGTCCGGTCGCTGTGTCCAGTCCAGTCGCTGCGTCTTGCTCCTGTCGCTCTCTCGCCCACCGCACCGTCCTGTGGCACCACCGTCTTGGCCACCCGTTGATCCCTCGCCTTCGTGGCATGCTCAGTCAGGGACTAATCACAGGTCTCCCACGCACCTTCCCGTCGCTCCCTCTCTCGCTTGCCCCTCCTTGCTCTCCGTGCGTCGCCGGTCGCTTACGCGCCACTCCCCACTCCTCCTCCCTTCGTCCGGCCACCGCTCCCTTCGAGACTCTCCACTTGGACGTCTGGGGCCCTGCCCCGACGCAGGGGTCTGGGAGGGAGCGTTACTTTCTGGTGGTCGTCGACGACTTCTCCAGGTACACCACAGTGTTCCCTCTTGCGAAGAAGTCCGAGGTGACTGCTACGCTGATCAGGTGGCTTCTAGCCACTGAGGGCACTCGTGGTCGTCGAGTCAGTTGTCTTCACTCCGACCGTGGGGGCGAGTTTCGCTCCGGCATTCTCGGCGGATTCTGCGGCGAACAGGGCATCACCCAGTCCTGGACGCTGCCAGAGTCCCCACAGCAGAATGGGGTTGCTGAGCGCCGCATAGGCTTGGTCATGGACATCGCCCGCACGTCCATGATTCATGCCCGTGCGCCCCATTTTCTGTGGCCCCACGCGGTTCGCTACGCCGCACACCAGCTGAACCTCCAGCCGCGTGTCTCGCGGCCCGAGGCTTGACCGACCAGTCTTTGGACTGGATCCCCTGGTGTTGGGTCGGCCTTTCGAGTCTGGGGCTGCCTTGCACTTGAGAAGAAACGAGGAATGAAATGACTAAGTGAAAGTTGGGTACAAGAAGCAAACCCTAGAAAACTGTACCCCATATGTGCTACCCCACTATAGCCTACAGTAGCTATGTCATATAAATCTGACACACCCCCATAGGCAAAGTGGGGGAGAACAAGGGGTCACAAGACCAGTCAAGCAAAGCAAAGCAAAAACAAGCTCAGGGTGGATCACAAAGTCACCACACATTCCGAGCACAAGTTCAAGGCCACAAGGCCAGTTCACAAGCAGGAGTACACATATATATAAAAAAGGCTAGACAAACAAGAGCAGGTATATATATATGTAACAGTACAAGCAAGGTCAAGAGGTGAGCAAGTGAGGCAAGGTAGGCACAAGGCCCAGCTGAGTACAGAAGCGCTGATGGTCACAAGGCGCAAGTGCCTTGGTGAAGATATCAGCAGTGTTGGCCTCAGAGGCCACGTACGCAAGACGCAGCTGACCACGCTGCTGCAGCTCACGAGCAAGAAAGTAGCGGTGAGCAATGTGCTTCGTTCTGTGCTCCAGTCGCTGCTCCCGACACAAGGCCAGCATGGCCTTGTTGTCTACGTACAGCACTGGAGGAGAACGAGGCAACTCTCCGAGGTCAGTCAGCAGGTAGGTGAGCCAGCGAAGCTCCTGTGCAGCCATGGCTCCTGCGTAGATCTCAGCCTCACAACTGGAGCCGAGAACAGAAGACGAGCGAGTAGCCCGCCACGAAACAGAGCCGGAACCAAGGCTGAAGGTGTAACCCTGTGACGACCGCTGCGTAGCCTGGTCGTCAGCCCAAGAAGCGTCTGCGTGCCCAGTAAGGACCACTGGACTCTGCCCTCCAAGCACAAGCCCCATGCCCGACGTACTGCACAAGTAGCGCAACACCCTCTTCGCTGCAGCCATGTGCTCCGGTCTGTGTCTCCCAGGAGCAACATAGCGTGCAAGAATGCTAAGAGGGTATGCAAGGTCAGGTCGTGTGCAGGTCATCAGGTACATGAGGCAGCCAACAAGCTCTGGGTACGGGCCACTCGACTCTACGGACTCATCCGAAGGCAGAGCTGAGAGCGAGTGGCGAGTAGGCAGAGGAGTGGCCTGAGGCGAGGAGTACGTGAAGCCGAAGCGCTGAAGGACCTGCTGCACCATGTGTGACTGAGTCAGGGTAATGGTGCGGCGTGCTCTGTCCCGAGTGATCTGCAAGCCAAGGTAGCTGCGCAGTTCACCCAGGTCAGTGCACGTGTGTCTCTTCTGCAGCTCGGACTTCACGTGGGCTAGTCCAGAAGTGTCAGCTGTGGCAAAGACCAAGTCGTCGACGTATACGAGGATGTAGAACGGCGGCAAAGAAGTGTCGGTGCGCAGAAACAGCGACGGGTCGGCAGTAGAGGGAGCAAACCCAAGAGCTGCAAGTGTAGTCCTCAGTGTGTCGTGCCACTCACGCGGTGCCTGGCGGAGACCGTAGACTGGCCGCCGTAGGCTCCACTGGGTGCCAGGAGGAAAAGACCCAGTGAAACCAGGTGGGCGACGCAGCCAGATCTCCTCGTGCAGGCTGCCCTGCAAGAAAGCAGTGCTGAAGTCAAGAGAGTGTAGCTCGTAGTCACGGTGAGCAGCTACGTGCAGCAGTACCCGAAGAGTGGTCATCTTCGGGGTGGGAGAGAAGGTCTGAAAGTAGTCAACTCCCTGCCGCTGACTGAAGCCACGAGCCACGTAACGCGCCTTGAAGACAGGCGGAGAACCCGGCGGTCGCTTCACCCTGAAAATCCACATGCCACTGACGATGTTCGCCCCAGGAGGGGGAACAGCGTCAACGTAGGTGCCTGTGGACTTCCAGGAAGCCATCTCTGCGTCCATAGCTGCCTGCCACTGAGAGGAGTAGGGACCCTCTATCGCCTCCGCGTAATAGCGCGGAGTCGGGATGTCAAGTGCATCCGGGTCTCCCTCAGGGGTAAGCAGTACGGACACGAGATGAGGTGAAGCAGCGGCCAAGCACTGGAACTCCTCCTGCCTGTCCTCAAGGACGTCCGTGCCAAGGGCACACTCAACCCCGACGGACGGAGGACAGACAGACTCAGACTCAGCAACAAGACTGGCGACGTAGTCTAAGCGACAGCGAGCAGCAAAGTCGACGAGCTCAGCAACTAGAGCAGACGCAGCAGTGGACTCAAAGGAAGGGTCAGTGACAACCGTAGCAAGGAGACGCGTGACAGTAGGACTGGCAGCGCGAAGAGAGTCCGACTCCGGGTCGGCAAGAGTAGGAAGAGAAGACTCAGGAGGAGAAGGCAAAGGGGCACGCAGAGGAGCAGTGGACGGACGCAGAGACATCCGGTGCGTGCCAGGGACAGGAGGAGGACGCTGACGCGAACCGCGACCACTAGTGCGAGCAGCACGGACAGGCGACGCAGGGCGAGACGCAGGCTCACGATGCTCAGCAAGACCTCCAGTAGGACCAGTGTAGGGAGACGGAGCAGGCAGTGGGGAGGCCGGCTGTAACTGTAACTGCGACGGGACAGGCTGTGGACACTCTAAGGGAGGAGGAGGACCAGTAGAAGGCGGGAGACCAAGAACCTGCTGAAGGAGCGGAACGAAGTACGGCCGAGGCCGCGCGGCGACTCCAGACACAGGAGGGACAGCACCAGCACCCCCAGGGGCAGCACCAGCACCAGTAGCAGCTCCAGCTCCAGAACCCCCAGCAGCACCAGTAGTACCCCCAGCAGGACCGCCTCCAGGACCGACAGCAGTAGCCTCCGCGCCAACACTCGCAGCAACTCCAGCTCCAGAAGTACCCCAGGTCCAGCAGCTCCAGTACTCCCAGTACGAGCACCTCCGGGACCCGTGGCACCAGCTCCCTCAGAAGCAACAGAACCTCCAGTACCCGCAGCACCTCCAGCTCCAGCAGCTCCAGCAGCTCGCCTCCAGCGCCGGGCAAACCACTCACGCAGCTCCTGGGGAGAGAGTGGCTCCCGGCGAGAGGGAGCACCCGGTGAACCGCCAGGCACAGCACCACCAGGCGTAGCACCCCCAGGCTCAGCACCTCCAGGCGTAGTACCCCCAGGCTCAGCACCCCCAGACGCAGCACCCCCAGGCTCAGCACCTCCAGGCGTAGTACCCCCAGGCTCAGCACCCCCAGTCGTAGTACCCCCAGACTCAGCACCCCCAGGCTCAGCACCCCCAGGCTCAGCACCCCCAGGCGTAGCACCCACACGCTCAGCACCCCCAGAGTCAGCACCCCCAGGCTCAGCACCCTCAGCAGCACCAGAGTCACCAGCGACCTCGACAGGCTCAACAGCGTCTACCTGGGACACACCTGAAGGGGCAGGACCCTGAGGGGGGAGGGGGTCTACCGGGGGGGGACCTGGTACAAGGAAGAGCGGTGGCGGGGGGAGGGACGGAGTGCGGTAGGGGAAGAGGCGGTAGTAGGGGACCGACTCGTCGAACGTGACGTCCTGGGAGGACAGAACACGGCGAGAGGTGGGGTGGTAGAACTGCCACCCTGGGGCGTCAGGGGGGAAACCCAGGAAGACGCAAGGAGCAGCACGAGGAGACAGCTTGTCCGCAGACAAGTCGCGGACAAACGCCCGAGATCCCCAGACACGGAACGCAGACGCATCGCCAACCTTCCCCGTCCACAGCAAAGCTGGGGAGGTCTCCGGCATGGAGACCCTGGGCTGAAGGTTGATCTGATGCGCCGCGTACCGAACCGCAAACGGCCACAGAAAATGGGGGGCAGCCGCATGCATCATGGACGTACGGGCGACGTCCATGACCATGCCAATGCGGCGCTCAGCAATCCCATTTTGCTGTGGAGAGTCCGGAAGCGTGAAGGTCTGGCGGATGCCTCGTGCACGACAGTAGGCTCGCAGAAGGCCAGAGGAGAACTCTCCGCCTCTGTCAGAGTGCAGACGCAGAACAGGAAAGTCCGAGCCAAAGCTCCGCCTGAGCTGGAGATGAGCTGCGCGGATCCAGTCGATCAACACCTCAGTGACATCACCCTTGCTGCGCAAGGGGAAGACTGTGGTGTAACGCGAGTAGTCGTCAACCACCAGCAGGAAGTAGCGCTCGTGACCCTGTCCACGGACGCGGGCCGGGCCCCACACGTCCATGTGAAGCGTCTGCAGCGGGGCCTCTGTCGGAGGAAACTGGGAGGAGTGAGGGGTAGCCCGCTGCCGTCCCTCGACACAGGGGACGCAGGTAGGGCCTGGCCCCGGAGGAAGGGGAGGGAGGGACCGGGGAAGACCAGAGACAAGGACACGGGAGGCCATGCTCCGGAGACGAAGCAGGGAGGGGTGGCCAAGGCGGTGGTGCCAGAGGAGAGTCTCGTGAGACAGGAGGCGACACGAGCAGGGGGCAGACTCAGGACCAGACCTGGACGCTGCAGCAAACACCTGACCCGACGCAGCTACCTGACCAGACGCAGGGACTGGAGGAGACGCAGTGGTCAGTGTGTACAGGCTCGACCCTGGCCGACGTGTAAACGTGGCCAGGTGGCGGCCTGTCCGAGCGTCCGTGCAGTGGGTCACCCGCTGACTCGCAGGAGTGAACTGGTGAACCCCCGCATCCTGTAGGTCAGCACCACTCACCAAGTTCGTAGAGAACGAGGGGAGGTAGAGACCAGACAGGGTGCCAGAGGGGGCCGCCGGACACGGGAGGATAGTGGAGAAGTGAGCAAGGACAGGACCCCCAGAGGGGTCTGCCAGGGAGACCGCAACTGGCCGGCCAAGCGGCGTGAGTGTGGTGCGGTCTCGAAAGAAGGAGCGAGAAGCCCCCGAGTCAAGTGTGAAGGTGTGGGAGGCCGAAGCCGACGCAGAACCTGAGAGAGCAGACTCACCAGCACCTGAGGGAGCAGACGCACCTAGAGCAGCAGCCTCGCTAGCACCTAGAGCAGCAGCCTCACCAGTACCTAGAGCAGCAGTCTCAATGCCCGGGTCGGGCGGAAAACACCGGTAACAGTCACCCTCATCACTAATAGTCACAGTATACACGGCAGCAAGAATAGCATCAAAGTCAAGGTCAAAGACAGCTACACCCGCCCTAGACAGCTCACCCCAGCGGGGGATCTCAGTGGCCTCAGGGAACTGGTGACGCCAAGCGTCCGTGAGGCGGCCAAAGCAGCGCTGGGTGGAGTGCGCACCCCCGCACTGCTCACCCGCGCGGTCGCCGGTGTGCAGGACGTAGGTGCACGGACCAGCACCCCCACCCCTCTGGCGTGCAGTGTACCACTCACGGAGCTGCTGAGGGGAGGGGACGTCACGAGTGCGCTGCTGCTGCTGCTGCTGCTGCTGCTGGCGCTGACCACCACCGGAGCTGACCCTCTGCGCAGCGCCACCCCGACCAGCTCCACCTCCTCCGCCGCCTCCTCCTCCACCGCCGCCACCTCCGCTCCCTCCGCCACCGCCGCTGCCTCCTGCGCCTCCACTGCCGCCACCTACACCTCCACCCCCGCCACCACTCCCACCGCCACCCCCACCTCCTCCACCACCTCCACCGCCGCCTCCACCGCCCCCGCTAGCTCCTCCAGCGCCCCTGCCCCCCTTGCCCCTGCCAGGGCGGCGTCTCCCGCTAGGGTTAGACGCTGCCCCAACCGACTCCAAACCAGCGAGGTCGGCCGCAGCAGCAGAGGCAACAGAGGGCAAAAGAGGGGAGGGGGAACACCCCTCAAAGATGGGGGTGCGAGGGTCACCACGAGAGGCTCCTACAGCGACTATGCTCTTTTCTGCTGCTAGGAGGGCCTTCTCGAGGAGGTCAACGGTGAGAGTGGTGGGACAAACCGAGAGGAAGTGGTCCCTGACTACGCGAAGGGAGTCAGGGAGACGGGTGACTATGTAGTAGAGGGTGATGTACATGGGGGGGGGGTTCTTGGCGCAGAACTCAGCAGGAAGCGCAGCGCGGTAGCGAGTGTCACTAGAGCGGAGGTGCGTAATGAGGTCAGCGACTGTGGGAAAGGCAGCAAGGTCAGGGAAGAGGTACGGTAGCATGAGGCGGCTCAGTGCAGCAGTGGCAGGGGAGGAGTAGCATGCAACTACAGCGTCGTACAAGGTCTGAGCACTCTTGTACTGGCTAAAGTGCGCACGCTCAGAGGTAGGGAGGTGGCGACGCACAGCAAGACGTGCAGCAGCATCGCGCGTGGCCCACTGTGAGCGAACGGTGGCGTCAGCATCAGCAGCGGGGGCAGGAGAGGCACCAGAAGTGAGGTCAAAGAGGGAGAGGCCGTCTGCTCTGTCGCACTGTAAGAAAAGCTGCAGGTCATCTATCCAGACGTCAAAGTCAATGGCCCGACCCTCAGCGTCAAAAGCGAGGACACTAGGGGTAGCCATGACAGCAGTAGACTAGCAGTGCAAACAGTAGGGCGAGGGCAGTGCTGTGAGAGAGGCGCTGCTCTTACCGGACAGGGCGGTTCGGGCGGCTCGGCTGCAGGGCGGCTCGGCGGCTCGGCGGCTGGGCGGCTCGGCGGCGGGGCGGCTCGGCTGCTGGGCGGCTCGGCTGCGGACAGGGCGGCTCGGCGGCTGGGCGGCTCGGCGGCTCGGCTGCTGGGCGGCTCGGCTGCTGGGCGGCTCGGCTGCTGGGCGGCTCGGCGGCTGGGCGGCTTGGCTGCTGGGCGGCTCGGCGGGGCCGCTGAGAGGGCGGCGTCCGGGGCCGCTGGGAGGAGGCGGCGGGGCCGCAAAGGTAAGTGGCGGGGCCGCGGAGGTAGGTGGCGGGGCCGCACAGTGAGGTGGCGGGGCCGCGAAGGTAGGTGGCGGGGCCGCACAGGTAGGTGGCGGGGCCGCGGAGGTAGGTGGCGGGGCCGCACAGTGAGGTGGCGGGGCCGCGAAGGTAGGTGGCGGGGCCGCACAGGTAGGTGGCGGGGCCGCGGAGGTAGGTGGCGGGGCCGCACAGTGAGGTGGCGGGGCCGCGAAGGTAGGTGGCGGGGCCACACAGGTAGGTGGCGGGGCCGCACAGGTAGGTGGCGGGGCCGCGGAGGTAGGTGGCGGGGCCGCGGAGGTAGGTGGCGGGGCCGCACAGTGAGGTGGCGGGGCCGCGAAGGTAGGTGGCGGGGCCGCACAGGTAGGTGGCGGGGCCGCGGAGGTAGGTGGCGGGGCCGCACAGTGAGGTGGTGGGGCCGCGAAGGTAGGTGGCGGGGCCGCACAGGTAGGTGGCGGGGCCGCGGAGGTAGGTGGCGACGGGCGCGACGGGCGCGACGGGCGCGACGGGCGCGACGGGCGCGACGGGCCGAAAGGGCGGCGCGACTCGGGCCGGCGCAAAACGCGCTCCGGGCAGGGAAAAAAAAAATTTCGTGGTGGTGGGCCCTAGGAATCGTTCCCACTAGGGAACCTGCTCGATACCATGAGAAGAAACGAGGAATGAAATGACTAAGTGAAAGTTGGGTACAAGAAGCAAACCCTAGAAAACTGTACCCCATATGTGCTACCCCACTATAGCCTACAGTAGCTATGTCATATAAATCTGACAGCACTTGTTCGCGACACCTCCGCGGACAAGCTCTCGGCACGCGCCATCCCATGTGTCTTCCTTGGTCCTTTTACCACCCTCCCCTCCACCAGTTCCTAGACTCCCGTGACGTCCGGTTTGACGAGTCCGTGTCCTACTACACCCGGTACCCCTGTCGAGGTCTCCCGGTACTCCCTCCCCCTCTCTTCCTCGCACCCTCTCCTCCTCCTGCTCCCGCTCCTCCGGTACCCCCGCCCCCCCCTGGTCCTGCCCCGTCTGGTGTGTCCCACGCTACCCCTCTACCCTCGGTCGCGCGTCAGGTAGCGTCTCCCTCCCCGCAGTCCTCCTCACAGTCCCCTCAGTAGCCTTCGGCACTTCCGCGACAGGTTACTTTGGACTCGGTTGGTGTTGGAGCTGGAGGTGCAGCCGCTGGCGGTGCTCGGTCTGGGGGTGCTCGGTCGCGGGGTACTGGAGCTGGAGGTGCTGGCGCACGTGACGCTAGCTCTGGGGGTGCTGGAGCAGGAGGTGCCGGCACTGGAGGTGCTGGTTCTGGGGGTGCTGGAGTTGGGGGTGCTGGCACTGGCGGTGCTAGTTCTGGGGGTGCTGGAGTTGGAGGTCCTGGCACTGGCGGTGCTGGTTCTGGGGGTGCTGAGTCTGAGGGGACTGACGCTGGAGACCCTGGTTCTACGGAGTCCACTCCGCCTCCCCACCGCCACGACACGCGTCTCCAGGCTGCCCGTCGGCGTGAGCGTGAGGAGCAGGAGCGGTTGGAGAGGGAGCGGCAGGAGCTGCGGGTGCTGGACCTTCTGGAGCAGCAGCGGCAGCAGCAGCAGCAGCAGCAGCAGCAGCAACAGCAGCAGCAGCCGCAGCCGCCGCCGCAGCCGCAGCAGCAGCAGCCGCAGCCGCAGCAGCAGCGGCTGCAGCCGCCACCGCAGCTTCCTCTGGAGCGGCGGTTGTTCCCACCTGTGAGTGGCCTGCGGGCCCTTGGCCTTTCCTCCTCTCCTCCTGTCCGCTCCCAGTCTCCTCCTGTGTTTGTTCCTCCGTTGCCTCCTCCTGACGACCGTCCGGCGGTCTGGTCTTCTCCTCCTCCCTCTGTCCGTCGCGACCTGATCACTCGTTGTCCTCCGCGTGCTCGTCACTCGTCCCCTGTTACTGGCCTCCACACTGCCCTCCTTTGTTTGTCTCGTCGTCGTTCTCCTTCTCCTGTGTCCGTTCTCCCGTCTCCTCCTCCGTCCTCCCTACCAGCCCTCCCCACTCCTATCTCTGACTACTACCGCGTTGTTCGTCCTGTTGCCGCACGTGTCCTCGCCACTCTTGTCACCGACTCTCGTTTCCCTCCGTCGTCTGCCTCGGCTCTTACTGCCGCTGTCGCTGAGTTTGCTGCCGCCAGCCGCCTTGACTACGCCACCCGTGTGGTGCCAGCTCCTCCCTACCGTCCTCTGTCCGTCGGGGGTGGGTTTGCCCTTGGCTGTGACGTCCTAGAGGACAGAGAGTCTGAGCTGGAGTACTGGGCAGCCGCTTCTCCCTCTGTGTGTGCCATGCTGCTCTCCCCTTAGGGAGACCCCGACGCCCTTGACATACCGACTCCTCGCACTTACCGCGAGGCAGTGTCAGGGGCGTGGGCCTCTCAGTGGAAAGCGGCTATGGACTCAGAGTTGGCGTCTTGGAGATCCACAGGCACCTACGTCGACGCAGTTCCCCCTCCCAGGGCGAACGTAGTCGATGGCATGTGGCTCTTCAAGGTGAAGCGGCCGCCTGGAGCACCGCCGGTGTTCAAGGCGCGCTACGTGGCTAGGGGCTTCAGTCAGCGTGAGGGAGTTGACTTCTTCCTGACCTTCGCCCCGACCCCGAAGATGACTACTCTTCGGGTGTTACTCCACATAGCAGCGCAGCGAGACTACGAGCTGCACTCCCTCGACTTCTCCACTGCGTTCCTCCAGGGCCGACTACACGAGGAGATCTGGCTGCGCCGTCCTCCTGGCTTCACTGACACCTTCCCACCTGGGACCCAGTGGAGCCTGAGGCGACCAGTCTACGGTCTCCGCCAGTCGCCCCGTGAGTGGCACGACACTCTTCGCTCCACGCTTCGTGACCTTGGGTTCAGCCCGTCCTCCGCCGACCCGTCGATGTTTGTTCGAGCGGGTTCTACTCCTTTCTTTATCCTTGTCTACGTCGACGACTTGGTGTTTGCTACAGCAGACAGGGCAGCCCTGGCTCAGGTGAAGTCCGAACTGCAGAAGAGACACAAGTGCACTGACCTGGGTGAGCTGCAGCGCTACCTTGGCCTGCAGATCACCCGGGACAGAGCCGCTCGCACCATCACACTGACGCAGTCACACATGGTGCAGCAGGTCCTTCGGCGGTTCGACTTCCAGTTCTCCACCACACAGCCCACTCCTCTTGCTGTTGACCACAGACTCACGGGCCCCTTTCCTGACGAGCCCTTTGAGTCCAGTGGACCCTACGCAGAGCTGGTGGGCTGCCTCATGTACCTGATGACTTGTACTCGACCGGACCTCGCCTTTCCACTCAGCATCCTTTCTCGCTTTGTTGCGACTGGGAGACACCGCCCTGTCCACTGGACAGCTGCTGTGAGGGTGGCGAAGTACCTGGCGACTACATCAGGCATGTGGCTTGTGCTTGGAGGGACTCAGCCAGTGGCGTTGACTGGTCACTGCGACTCTTCCTACGCTGACGACGTGGAGACTCAGCGTTCGACTCAGGGTTACTGCTTCAGTCTGGGAGCTGGTGCTGTGTCGTGGAGGTCTACACGGTCGTCGTCTGTGGCTACTTCCAGTGCAGAGGCAGAGATCTACGCTGGTGCCATGGCGGCACAGGAGCTTCGCTGGTTGACCTTCTTGCTCGCCGACGTTGGTGAGCGGCCTCGCTCTGCACCGACCTTGTACGCTGACAACAAGGCCATGATCCTCCTGTGTCGAGAGCCTCGACTGGAGAGCAGAGTGAAGCATATTGACGTGAGGTACTTCCTCCTGCGAGAGTTGCAGCGACGCGGTCAGGCACGCTTGGACTTTGTGGCCTCACAGGCCAACACTGCTGACGTCTTCACCAAGGCCTTGGCGCCTGGTGACCACCACAGGTTCTGTGTGCAGTTGGGGCTTGTTGAGGTAGGCCCTCGGTTGCTGTAGACTTGCTGTTTGCTCTACTTGTTGTGCTTCTATATATACTAGTAAACTCTTGAACTGGCCTTGTGGCCACTTGCTTGTGCTCGGAGTGTGTGGTGACTCTGAGCGCCACCCTGAGCTTTGTTTTTTATGCTTGTTCTTGACTGGTCTTGTGACCCCTTGTTTCCGTTGGTTGTTTTGATGCCCCTCACTTAGCCTATGGGGGTGTGTCAAATGTTTATATATTCTATATATTGTTAGATAGGCTACAGTGAGTTGCCCTCTAAAGGGTACAACACTTTAGGTCGACATTTGTATCTCCTTGTCTCTCCTTACTCAAACATTACTCTCGACACTTGTCTCCTAGCCTATCTTAAGAGAGCAAGTCAAGCAACCAGCAGGTGAGGCAGAGTGGGCACAAGCCCAAGAGCAGTGCAAAAACGCTGATGATCACCAGACCCAAGGGCCTTGGTGAAAACATCAGCAGTGTTGGCCCGAGAGGCCACGTAAGCAAGGCGCAGCTGACGACGCTGCTGCAACTCACACGCAAGGAAGTAGCGAAGAGCAATGTGCTTCGTTCTGTGCTCCAGTCTCTGCTCCTGACACAAGGCAATCATGGCCTTGTTGTCGACGTACAGAACTGGAGGAGAACGAGGCCGCTCACCCAAGTCGGTCAGCAGGTAGGTCAGCCAGCGTAGCTCCTGTGCAGCCATGGCCCCAGCGTAGATCTCGGCCTCACAGCTAGAACCAAGCACAGAAGAAGAACGAGTGGACCTCCACGAGACAGAACCAGAGCCAAGACTTAAGGTGTAACCTTGTGACGAACGCTGAGTCGCCTGGTCGTCGGCCCAAGAAGCGTCGGATTGTCCTGTGAGTACCACTGAACCCCGTCCTCCAAGCACGAGCCCCATGCCCGATGTACTGCACAAGTAACGCAGTACCCTCTTCGCAGCATCAAAGTGCACCTTTCGGTGTCTACCGGGAGCCACGTAGCGAGCCAGAAGGCTGAGAGGGTACGCGAGGTCAGGTCGTGTGCACGTCATCAGGTACATGAGGCAACCCACAAGCTCTGGGTACGGACCACTCGGCTCTACGGACTCGTCCGAAGGTGGAGCTGAGAGCGAGTGGCCGGTAGACAGAGGAGTGGGCTGTGGCGAGGCCCACGTGAAGCGGAAGCGCTGAAGGACCTGGTGCACCATGTGTGACTGCGTCAGGGTGATGGTGCGCCGTGCTCTGTCCCAGGTGATATGCAAGCCAAGATAGCTCCGCAACTCACCCAGGTCAGTGCAGGTGTGTCTCTCCTGCAGCTCCGTCTTCACGCGGGCCAGTGCCTCAGTGTCAGCAGTAGCAAAGACCAAGTCGTTGACGTACACGAGGATGTAGAACGGCGACAGAGAAGTGTCTGTGCGCAGAAACAGTGAGGGGTCAGCAGTCGAGGGAGCGAAACCAAGAGTCGCAAGTGTAGTCCTCAGTGTGTCGTGCCACTCACGGGGCGCCTGACGCAGGCCGTACACTGGTCGCCGAAGGCTCCACTGGGTACCCTCAGGAAACGAACCAGTGAAGCCCTGTGGACGGCGCAACCAGATGGCCTCGTGAAGGCTACCCTGCAAGAAAGCGGTCGAGAAGTCGAGGGAGTGCAGCTCGTAGTCGCGCTGTGCTGCAACGTGTAGCACCACCCGAAGAGTGGTCATCTTCGGGGTGGGGGAGAAGGTCTGAAAGAAGTCAACTCCCTCACGCTGACTGAAGCCTCGAGCAACGTAACGTGCCTTGAAGGCAGGCGGAGAACCCGGCGGCCGCTTCACCCTGAAAACCCACATGCGACTGACGATGTTCGCCCCAGGTGGGGGAACCTCGTCGACGTAGGTGCCTGTGGACTTCCAGGAAGCCATCTCTGCGTCCATGGCTGTCTGCCACTTAGAGGAGTACTCACCCGAAATCGCCTCTCTGTAAGAGCTCGGGGTGGGGATGTCCAGTGCATCCGGGTCTCCCTCAGGGGCAAGCAGCATGGCAGCGAGATGAGGTGCAGCAACCGCAAGGCACTCCAACTCCTCCTGCCTGTCCTCAAGGACGTCACAGCCAAGGGCTGTACAGCCAAGGGCAGTCTCACCCCCGACGGACGGAGGACAGGCAGGGTCAGGGCCAGAAACGAGACTCGCAAGGTAGTCTAGGCGGTACACAGCAGCAAAGTCAACAAGCTCAGCGACTAAGGCAGACGTAGCAGGAGACGAGAACGTAGGGTCTGTCACAACCGTAGCAAGGAAGCGAGTAACAGTCGGACTGGACGCACGAGCAAGGTCAGACGGAGGGTCAGCAACGTCAGGATGAGAGGACGCATGAGGTAACGGTAGGACAACACGCTGTGGAACAGAGGAAGGACGGAGTGTCATATCGTGAGTGCATGGGACAGCCGGAGCACGCGGATGACGAACACGAGGAACACGAGCACGGACAACAGCTCTAGGCTCGGGCTCAAGGTCAAAGCTAGACTCAGGCTCTCGACGCTCAGGGGTGGAAGCACGAGTCTCAGGCTCTCGACGCTCAGTCAGGGACTGTGTCACCGCAGTGTAAGGAGCAGGAGCAGGCAGTGGGGAGTGCGGTAGCAGCGGCGGCTGTGACTGGTCCGCCGGTGGAAACAGTAACTGAGGAGTAGTACCTGCCACATGGAAGTCAGTAGCACCTGGCGGAAGACTAAGAAGGTGGCGAAGAGCACCAGCAGCTCCCGTACCTCCAGCACGAGCAGCTCCTCCAGTACCCCCAGCAACACCTCTAGCACCAGTAGCACCAGCACCTACAGTGCCTCCAGCTTCAGCTCCAGCGCCTCCAGCACCAGTAGTACCTCCAGTACCTCCCGTGCCAGCAGCTCCAGTAGCACCTCCAGCACCAGCAGCACCACCTGCTCCGGCAGCTCCAGCACCTCCAGTACGAGCACCTCCGGGACCAGTAGCTCCAGCACCTCCAGTACCTCCAGCTCCAACGCCTCCAGCACCAGCAGCACCAGCACCTCCAGGGTCAGCAGCTCCCGCAGCTCCAGCACCAGTAGCACCAGCACCTCCAGTGCCAGCAGCTCCAGCACCCCCAGCACCTCCAGTAACAGTAGTACCTCCAGCACCAGCACCTCCAGTACCTCCAGCTCCAGTACCTCCAACACCGGCAGCACCTCCAGTACTAGCAGCTCCAGTACCTCCAGCACCAGCAGCAGCTCCAGTACCTCCAGCACCTCCAGGCCTAGCAGCTCCAGTACCTCCAGCACCAGCAGTACCTCTAGTACCTCCAGCAGTACCTCCAGGCCTAGCAGCTCCAGTACCTCCAGCACCAGCAGCACCTCTAGTACCTCCAGTAGTACCTCCAGCACCTCCAGCCTCCTGGACTAGTAGCTCCAGCACCAGCAGGACCGTACCCTCCACCACCAGGACTGCCTCGCCAAACGACCCACGCACGAATCGCCTGCGGCGAGAGCGTCTCAAGTAGAGCAGGCTGCGGTGGCTGTCCAGCTCCAGTACCTCCAGTAGTGGTAGCTCTAGCACCTCTAGCACCAGAAGCACATCTAGTACCTCCAGCTGCAGCACCTCCAGCACCAGCAGCAGCTCCAGTACCTCCAGCACCAGGAGTACCTCTAGTACCTCCAGTAGTACCTCCAGGCCTAGTAGCTCCAGTATCTCCAGCTCCAGGACCTCCAGAAGGACTCACAGCACCCCCAGAGTCATCACCCGAAGTCTCAGCACCCCCAGAGTCAGCACCCAAAGTCTCAGTACCCCCAGGCTCAGTACCCTCAGGCTTAGTACCCTCAGTCCCAGCACCCGCAGGCTCAGTGCCCTCAGTCCCAGCACCCGCAGGCTCAGTACCCTCAGTCCCAGCACCCGCAGGCTCAGTGCCCTAAGTCCCAGCACCCGCAGGCTCAGTACCCTCAGTCCCTGCACCCTCAGTCTCAGCTCCAGTGTCCACTGCAGAAGGCTGCAGAGGCGGGAAACCGGGGGGGGGGTAGCCAAACGAGGAGAGCGGACACCCCCAGACGTACCACCCCCAGGCCCAGCTCCAGCAGCCTCAGCTCCAGAGTCCACAGCAGCAGGCTGCGGAGGTGGCGAAGACGGCCGAGGCGGGAAACCCGGGGGGGTCTCCAAGCGAGGAGTGCGGCGAGTGGTCGCCGTGTCGTCGGCGGCGGTGTCACCCCCCTCAGCTGGGTCAGAGGAGTCAGAAGAGATCTCCACTGGCTCATCCAAGGGGGGTGGGTCTACCTGAGACACACCTGAGGGAGCAGGACCCTGTGGGGGAAGGGGGTCTACCGGGGGGGGGACTGGTACCAGGAAGAGAGGCGCGAGGGGGACCGGGTGGGACGCGTGTGGGTGAAGTCGGTAGTAACAGACCGACTCGTCGAAGGTGACGTCCTGAGAGGACAGAACACGACGCGAGGCAGGGTGGTAGAACTTCCAGGGTGGGGCGTTGGTGGGGAAGCCCAGGAAGACACAGCGGAGAGTGCGAGGAGAGAGCTTGCTCGCTTTGGTATCGCGAACAAGGGAGAGCGCGCCCCAGACCCGAAATGACGACGCATCACCAGGCTGTCCCGTCCAACGGAGTGTGGGCGAGGTCTCTGGAGCAAAGACACGGGGCCAGAGGTTGAGCTGATGCGCGGCGTATTGGACCGCAAATGGCCACAGGAAACCGCATGGATCCTGGAGGTACGAGCAACCTCCATGATCAGGCCAATGCGACGATCAGCGATCCCATTTTGCTGCGGAGAGGCCGGAAGCGTGAACGACTGGGCGATGCCCTCGTCCTGACAGAACGTCTCAAGGACGCCAGAGGAGAACTCACCACCCCTGTCAGAGTGCAGACGCAGAACTGGAAAGTCCCGCCGAAACCGGTCGCGCAGCTAGTGACGAGTAGCACGGATCCAGGGGATCAGGACACCACTGACATCCGCCTTGCGCCGCAAGGGGAAGACGGTGGTGTAGCATGTGTAGTCGTCAACAACCAGCAGGAAGTAGCGCTCCTGGACCGTTCCACCGACTGGGGCCGGGCCCCACACGTCCAGGTGGAGAGTCTGCAGAGGAGCAGTGGTCGGAGGAAACTCGGAGGAGTGAGGAGCGGCGCGCTGCCGCCCCTCGACGCAAGGAAGGCACGGCGGGGCAAGCGAGCGCGGCAGGGGGGGCAGGGTCCTGGGGAGGCCAGAGACAAGGAGACGGGAGTGCATACTGCGTAGACGCGGCAGGGAGGGGTGACCAAGATGGTGGTGCCAGCGGTGAGTCTCGTGCGTGAGTACTCTGCACGAGCAAGACGCAGCTAACTGCCCCGACGCAGACGCCCGACTCGACGCAGCCACCTGACCTGACTCAGCCACCTGTGCAGACGCAGTGGTCAGTGTGTACAGACAAGACCCAGGCTGTCGAGTGAACGTAGCCAGGTGACAGACAGTCCGGGAGCACGTACAGATCGCCACACGCTGCCCTCCAGGAATAAAGGTATCAACCCAGACATCCTGAATGGCAGCGTTGCTCACCAAGTTCGTCGAGAACGTGGGGAGGTGGAGAGCTGACAAAGAACCGGAGGGGACTGCTGGACAAGGGAGGACCGTGGAGGCTCTCGCAACTACTGGGGCCCCAGAGGGGTCAGGCAATGAGACTGGGACATGTGCTGTGACTGGTGTGACTGTGGTGCAATCACGAAAGAAGCAACGTGACACGCCTGAGTCAAGCGTGAAAGTGTGCAAGACCTCAGCTGAGGCAGGACCTGTGGCAGTAGACGCACTAGCACCTAGAGCGTCGGCAGACTCACGGGCACCTAGAGCTGCAGCAGACTCACTAGCACCAAGAGCAGCAGCCTTAACATAACGATAACCTCCACCACCAGGACGGCCTCGCTCAAAAACCCACTCACGAAGCTGCTGAGGGGTGGGGTCGTCCAGGAGAGGCAGTGCCCGCTGCTGTCCACCCCTGGCCGCAGCAACTGCCGCATAAGTGGCCATGACAGACAGTGACGGTCAGGAGTAGGTCCAGCACCTCCAGCTCCTACAGCACCAGCAGCACCTCCAGCACTCCCAGCAGCACCTCCACCAGCAGCAGCAGTAGCACGAGTAGCAGCAGTAGCAGTAGTAGTAGCAGGGCGGCTCGGGTTGGGTAGGGCGGCGCGGCTCGGGCTGGGCGGCGCTGCTCGGTAGGGCACAGCTCAGCAGTAGCAGCGGGTGCCGCAGCAGCAGCCGCAGCAGTGGAAACCCTTTTTTTTTTTTTCACGTAGGAATGATGGACTAGGTAGCATGCATGACTACAAGTACCTAACCCTATAGTGTTGTACCCCTTGTAGGCTAACTCACTATAGCCTAGAGAGAACACAAACATACAGTTTGACAGAGGTGAGGAAGAGAGTGACGTCGTCCGCGTAGCACGCCATAAGACGGCGCTGTGCAGGGGACAAGGCGAAACCGGGAAGGAAGAGGGACATGAAACGGCGAAAAATCTCCATGACGCAAACGAAAAGCAAGGGAGCCAGTGGGCAGCCCTGACGAACACCAGTGCGGACGGGGAAGGTGGGGCCGAGCATGTTATTAACCGAGATACGTGTGTACGTATCAGAGTGCATTAGTCGGACCCAGTGGATGAAGGATGCGGGGAGCCCCAGGACTGATAAGGCTTGGAGGAGGAAAGGCCTATCAACGAGGTCGTAGGCTTTGCGAAAGTCCACCGTAAGAGCGAGAAGGGGGGACGAGGAAAAGGCTGCCCAGTCCATGATGTCAAGGGTATCGTTAATCGTGTCACCGATTTTTCTGTGTTTGATGAAAGCAGTTTGGGATGGGTGGATGAGTTGGGGGAGGACGAGCTGAAGGCGGTTAGCAAGGCACAACGCGAGTACCTTGTAATCAGCGTTCATTAGGGTGATGGGGCGGAGATTTTCCACTAGCGAAGAGTCCCCCCTTTTTGGGATAAGGACCGTTCGTCCGGTCAACATGGACGGAGGGAGGCAGGAGAGTGGCTGTGCTGGTGAGAGTAGGGAGTGGAAGGCCGGTGCGAAACGAGGGGAGAATTGTCGAAAGAGCTCCCCGGGGAGACCGTCTGGGCCAGGGGTTTTCCCTCGTGAAAGAGAGAGGAGTGCTTTCCCGAATTCGGCTAGGGAAAGGGGGGCACTGAGGCGGAGGAGTAAGGGGTTTGGGATGGATGAGGGGGGAATATGTTGCCAGAAAGATGGGTAAGGGGTGACGGGGTTACTTGTCAAACATTCATGCTATAGTCTTTCTAGGCTGTAGTGGGGTAGACAGTATGGGGTACAGTTTCCTAGGGTTACATATTTGTACCCAACTCATTTCCTAGTCAATCATTCCTCGTATCTCTTTCACATGGTATAGAGCGGGTTCCCTAGTGGAACCGTTTTTTTTTTAGGGCCCACCATTACGAAAATCTTTTTTTTTTCCTTACCTGCCCGAAGCGCGCTTCGCGCCTGCCTTAGTTGCGCCCCGTGCGCCTGCCCTCCCGTCGCGTGCCCTGCCCTTAACGGCCCGTCGCGCCCCTTACGGCCCCTTCGCGACCCCTTCTTGGCCCTTCGCGGCCCCTCTTGTGGCCCTTCGCGGCCCCTTCGCGGCCCTTCGCGGCCCCCTCGCGGCCCTTCGCGGCCCCCTCACGGCCCTTCGCGGCCCCTTCGCGGCCCTTCGCAGCCCCCTTACGGCCCTTCGCGGCCCCTCTTCGCGGCTCTTCGAGGCCCCTTCGCGGCCCTTCGCGACCCCCTCCCCCCTTCGCGGCCCTTCGCGGCTCTGCCGCCCCGTCGCCGCCGCCCCTGCAGCAGCTGCCGTCGCCCCTGCTGCCGCCGTAGCGGCTCTGCCGCCCCGTCGTCGCCGTCCCTGCAGCAGCTGCCGTCCCTGCAGCAGCTGCCGTCGCCGTCCCTGCTACAGCAGCAGCTGCCACCGTAGCGGCCCTGCTGCCGCTGCCGAGCCTGCAGCCGCCCTGCCGACGCGCCTGTCCCGGCCCTGCCTTGCCGCCTCGCCGCGGCCTCTTCTTGTGGCGGCCCCCTGCTCTGCCGACGTGCCCCGGCACAGCCCCACCAGTAGCGGCCCACCACTTCCGCCACTGGTAAGTGCACCGCCGCACCCGCGCCGCCCTGCCTAGCCGAGCCGCCCTACCGAACCGCGCCGCCCTGTCGAGTCGCGCTGCTACTGCTGCTGCTGCCACTAGGCCACTGCTGCTGCTCCTGCTGCTATGGCAAACCCTAATGTACTCACCTTCGATGCTGAGGGTCGAGCGGTCGATTTTGAGGTCTGGGTTGATGATCTGCAGCTGTTTCTGCAGTGCGATAGCAAGGATGGTATCTCACTGTTTGATCTCACTTCTGGCGCCCGTGCTGCCCCTGCTGCCGATGCTGACAGTACTGTTCGCTCACAGTGGACCACACGCGATGCTGCTGCCCGTCTTGCTATCCGTAGTCACCTGCCGTCTGCTGAGCGCGCACACTTTAGCCAGTACAAGACTGCTAGCACTCTGTACACTGCTGTTGTTGCGCGCTACTCCTCCCCTGCCACTGCTGCCCTTAGCCGCCTCATGCTACCGTACCTTTTCCCTGACCTAGCCGCTTTTGCCACAGTCGTTGACCTCATTACGCACCTCCGCACTAGTGACACCCGCTACCGCGCTGCGCTCCCTGCCGAGTTCTGCGCCAAGAACCCCCCCCCTATGTACATCACTCTCTACTACCTCGTCACCCGGCTTCCTGACTCCCTTTGCTCGGTCAGGGACCACTTCCTCTCCCTTTGCCCCACCACGCTCACCGTTGACCTCCTCGAGGAGCGCCTCCTTACAGCTGAGAAGAGTATAGTCGCTGTAGGAGACTCTCGTGGTGACCCTCGTGCCCCTTTCTTTGAGGGGTGCTCCCCCGTCCCTCTTTTGCCCTCTGTTGCCTCTGCTGCTGCTGTCGACCTCGTTGGCACCGAGTCGGTCGGCGCTGCGTCTGCCCCTAGTGGGAAGCGCCGCTGGGGCAAGGGCAAGGGGGGCAAGGGGGGTGGAGGGGATGGCGGGGGCGGCGGTGGTGGTGGTGGAGGAGGTGGAGGGGGTGGGGGTGGAGGTGGGAGTGGTGGCGGGAGTGGGGGCTCCGGTGGCGGCGGTGGAGGTGGAGGCGGCGGAGGCAGCGGGAGTGGGGGTGGAGGTGGCGGCGGCGGTGGAGGAGGTGGGGGTGGCGGGGGCGGTGGTGGGCAGCGGGGAGGCTCTAGCGGTGGCTAGCGCCAGTAGCAGCAGCGCTCTCGTGAGACCCCGTCGCCTCAGCAGCTTCCTGAGTGGTACGCTGGGCGTGGGAGGTCTGGGGGTGCTGGTCCCTGCACCTACGTTCTTCGCACCGGCGACCGCACTGGAGAGACGTGCGGCGGCCCGCACACCACACCACGCTGCTTCGGCCGCCTGACTGACGCCTGGCGTACACAGTTCCCAGGCTCCACTGAGATCCCTCGCTGGGATATTCTGCTTAAGTCGGGGGTTGCTATCTTTGATCTTGATTATGATGCTATCCTTGCTGCTATGTATGCTGTGTCTATTAGTGCTGAGGGTGACTGTTACCTGTGTGTTCCGCCCGACCCGGGCATTGAGGCTGCTGCTCTAGGTGCTAGTGAGTCTGCTGCTCCAGGTGCTGGTGAGGCTGCTCTCTCAGGTACCGCGTCAGCTCAGGTCTTGCACACGTTCACCCTTGACTCGGGTGCTTCCCGCTCCTTCTTTCGCGACTGCACCACACTCTCGCCGCTCAGTCGGCCAGTGGCAGTCTCTCTGGCTGACCCCTCTGGGGGACCAGTTGTGGCCCGTTCCTCCACTGTCCTTCCTTGTCCTGCGGCTCCGTCCGGCTCGCTGACTGGTCTTCACCTCCCCACGTTCTCTACGAACCTGGTGGCGGGTGCTGATCTTCAGGATGGGGGTGTTCACCAGTTCACCCCTGCCTACCAGCGTGTCACGCACTGCACGTGTGCTCGGACGGGCCGCCACTTGGCCACGTTCACCCGTCGGCCAGGGTCCAGCCTGTACACACTTACCACTGAGTCTCCTCCTGGTCAGGTAGCCACGTCGGGTCAGGTGTTTGCTGCAGCGTCCCGGTCTGGTCCTGAGTCTGCTCCCTGCTCGTGTCGCCTCCTGGCGCACGAGACTCTCCTTTGGCACCATCGCCTTGGTCACCCCTCCCTGCCTCGTCTTCGAGGCATGGCCTCCCGTGTCCTGGTCTCCGGTCTTCCTGAGTCCCTCCCACCCCTTCCTCCGGGGCCTGCCCCTACCTGCGTCCCCTGCGTCGAGGGCCGGCAGCGCGCTGCTCCTCACTCCTCCGAGTTTCCCCCGACAGAGGCTCCCCTGCAGACTCTTCACATGGACGTGTGGGGCCCAGCCCGCGTCCGTGGACAGGGTCACGAGCGTTACTTCCTGCTGGTTGTTGACGACTACTCGTGTTACACCACAGTCTTCCCCTTGCGCCGCAAGGGTGAGGTCACTGAGGTGTTGATCGACTGGATCCGCGCTGCTCGTCTCCAGCTCAGAGAGAGTTTCGGCTCGGACTTTCCTGTTCTGCGTCTGCACTCGGACAGAGGTGGAGAGTTTTCCTCCGACCTTCTGCGAGCTTTCTGTCGGGCGGAGGGCATCCGCTAGACGTTCACGCTTCCGGCCTCTCCACAGCAAAATGGGATTGCTGAGCGCCGCATTGGCATGGTCATGGATGTCCCTCGTACGTCCATGATCCATGCGGCTGCTCCCCATTTTCTGTGGCCGTTCGCGGTTCAGTACGCGGCGCATCAGATCAACCTCTAGCCCCGGGTCTCCATGCCGGAGACCTCCCCCACTCTGCGGTGGACAGGGAAGGTTGGCGATGCGTCTGCGTTCCGTGTCTGGGGATCTCGAGCTTTCGTCCGCGACTTGTCTGCGGACAAGTTGTCCTCCCGTCCCGTTCCCTGCGTCTTCCTTGGCTTCCCCCCTGACGCGCCTGGTTGGCAGTTTTACCACCCCACCTCGCGCCGTGTTCTGTCCTCTCAGGACGTCACGTGTGACGAGTCGGTTCCTTACTACCGTCTCTTCCCCTACCGCACTTCTCCCCTCCCCCCCCCGCCGCTCTTCCTCGCGCCAGGTACTCCTCCGGTAGACCCCCTCCCCCCTCAGGGTCCTGCCCCCTCAGGTGTGTCTCAGGTAGACGCAGTCGAGCCTGTTGAGGTAGCTGTTGACTCTGGTGCTGCTAGGGGTGCTGAGCCTGGGGTTGCTGAGACTGGGGGTGCTGAGACTGGGGGTGCTATGCCTGGGGGTGCTGAGCCTGGGGGTGCTGAGTCTGGGGGTGCCTGGGGGTGCTGAGCCTGGGGTTGCTGAGACTGGGGGTGCTGTGCCTGGGGGTGCTGAGACTGGAGGTCCTCCGAGTGCCCCGTCGCGGCGGGAGCCACTCTCTCCACGGCAGTTCGTGAGTGGTACGCTCGGCGCTGTAGCCGTGCTGCTGGAGCTGGGGGACCTCCTGGTGGAGGTGCTGCTGGTGCTGGAGGTGCTGCTGGTGCTGGAGCTGCTGGTGGTGCTGCTGGAGGTGCTACTGGTGCTGGAGCTGCTGGAGGTGCTTCTGGTGCTGGTGCTGCTGGAGCTGCTAGAGGTGCTGCTGGTGTTGGAGCTGCTGGAGGTACTGCTGGTGCTGGAGCTGCTGGAGCCGCTGGTCCTGGAGGTGCTCGTACTGGAGATACTGGAGCTGCTGGGACTGGAGCTGCTGCGAAAGTTGGAGCTGGAGGTGCTGGAGCTGCTGGAGCTGCTGGTGGTGCTGCGGGAGTTGTAGCTGGAGACCCTGGAGCTGGGGGTGCTGGTGCTGTCTCTGCTGGTTCAGGAGGTGCTGCGCGGCCGCGGCCGTACTACGTTCCACTCCTTCAGCAGGTTCTTGGCCTCCCGCCCTCTACTGGTCCTCCTCCTCCCCGACTGAGTCCACCGCCTGTACAGTCACAGTTACAGCCAGCCTCCCCACTGCCTGGTCCTTCTCCTTACGCTGGGCCGACTAGAGGTCTTACGGAGCATCGTGAGCCTGAGTCTCGTCCTGCGTCGCCTGAGTCTCGTCCAGAGTCGCCTGTCTGCGCTGTCCGCACTGGTCGTCGTGTTCCGCGTGAGCGTCCTCCTCCTGTCCGTGGCACTCACTATATGACTTTGTGTCCTTCCACTGCTCCACAGCGTGTCCCTCTGCCGTCTCCTCCTACGTCCTCTCTTCCTGACGGTCCGGACCCGGAGTCTGACTCCCTTCGTGCTGCCAGTCCCACTGTCACGCGTTTCCTCGCCACTGTTGTCACTGACCCTTCCTTTGAGTGCTGCGTCTGCTCTAGTTGCTGAGCTTGTTGACTTTGCTGCTGCCTGTCGTCTAGACTACGCCGCTAGCCTTGTTGCTGAGTCTGAGTCTGTCTGTCCTCCGTCCGTCGGGGGTGAGTGTGCTCTTGGCACGGACGTCCTTGAGGACAGACAGGAGGAGTTTGAGTGCTTTGCCGCTGCTTTGCCTCATGTCGTGTCCATGCTGATTGCCCCTGAGGGAGACCCGGATGCACCAGACATCCCAAACCCGCGCTCTTACGCAGAGGCGATAGAGGGTCCCTACTCCTCTCAGTGGCAGTCAGCCATGGACACAGAGATGGCTTCCTGGAAGTCCACAGGCACCTACGTTGACGAGGTTCCCCCACCTGGGGCGAACATCGTCAGTGGCATGTGGCCCACCATACGTGGACCGTTTTTTTTTTTTTTTTTCCGGGCCCACCATACTTAGCTTCCGACTGCGGTTACCGCGTTAACCCACTACCTTGCGTCGCGCTGCCCTGTGCACGCCCTGCCTTGCCCCGCGTCGCGCTGCCTCACGCACGCCCTCCCCTGCGCCAGCGCCCTGCCCCGCGCCGGCGCCCTGCCCTACGCCAGCGCCCTGCCCTGCCCTGCGCCAGCGCCCTGCCCTGCGCCAGCGCCCTGCCCTGCGCCAGCGCCCTGCCCTGCGCCAGCGCCCTGCCCTGCGCCAGCGCCCTGCCCTGCGCCTGCGCCCTGCCCTACGCCCGCGCTGCTGCCGTAGGGCGCGTCGCGCCCTACGGCAGCCCACGCGCCGCGCGCTGCTGCCCCGCGCGTCGCGCCCTACGGCAGCCCACGAGTCGCGCGCTGCTGCCTCGCGCGTCGCGCTCTGCTGCAGCCCGCGCGTCGCGCTCTGCTGCAGGCCGCGCGTCGCGCCCTAAGGCAGCCCGTTGCGTCGCGCTCTGCTGCCCCTCGCGTCACGCACTGCTGCAGCCTGCGCCAGCGCCTTGCCCTGCGCCAGCGCCCTACCCTGCGCGCGCTGGCGCCCTGCCCTGCGCCAGCACCCTACCCTGCGCCCGCGCCCTGCCCTGCGCCCGCGCCCGCGCCCTGCCCTGCGCCAGCGCCCTGCCCTGCGCCAGCGCCCTGCTAAACCCTAAATAAAATTTAAATAATAATAATAAAAAAAAGGGCCCTAGGTGCTTTTGCCCTAGGAGCTACTGCCTGCTGCTGCCTGCTACTGCCCTGCTGTGGCCGCGCGCCGCCCTGCTCTGGTCGCGCGCCGCCCTGCTCTGGCCGCGCGCCGCCCTGCTCTGGCTGCACGCTGCCCTGCTCTGGCCGCGCGCCGCCCTGCTGCTCTTACTGCTGCTGCTGCTACTCGTGCTACTGCCTTCAATCCGTACTGCCCTAGAGGTCGCGCTCCTCCTAGCTTGCCCGCCATGACTTCACTTTGTCGTACCGGTGGGAGTGGTGACGGCGGTTGTGGCAGCAGTGGGAGTGGTGGCGGCCGTAGTAGCAGTCACTGTGACGCTGTTTGGTGCGGAGTGTCTGGCGGAGGCCAGATGCAGCTACGGCGGCGTCCGACCCTTACGCCCCGACAGCTTCGTGAGTGGCTTTACCAGCGTGGGCCATCTCCGAGTCCGGGTCGCTGCTCGTACGTCATTCGCACAGGTCGTCGAGCTGGTGAGACCTGTGGGACACCTGGTCACGCACAGTCCCGCTGCTTCGCCTATTTGACTGACGCCTGGCGCACAGAGTTTGGCGACGAGGCTGAGATCCCCCCCTGGCTTGAGCTGCTTAGGTCGGGCGTTGCTGTCTTTGCTTTAGACTATGACGCCATCCTTACTGCCATGTATGCTTTGCCTGGTGGTGCTGAGAGTGACTGTCACTTGTGTGTGCAGTACGACCCCGGTATAGAGGTTGCTGCTCTAGGTGCTAGTGAGGCTGCTGCCTTAGGTGCTAGCGAGTCTGCTTCCTCAGGTACTGCGCCTGCTGAGGCCTTGCACACCTTCACGCTTGACTCAGGTGCTTCCCGCTGCTTCTTCCGTGACAGTACTGTACTCACACCACTCCCTGCACCTGTTGCAGTCTCTCTGGCTGACCCCTCAGGGGGCCCAGTTCTTGCACGGTCCACCACTGTGCTTCCGTGCCCGGCGGTTCCGTCTGGCTCACTGACAGGCTTCCACCTCCCCTCGTTCTCTACGAACTTGGTGAGCAACGCAGTTCTCCAGGACCAGTGGGTTGACACCTTTACCCGTGGAGGACAGCGTGTGGCGATCTGTACGTGCTCCCGGACCGGCCGCCACCTGGCCACGTTTACCCGTCGGCCAGGGTCGAGTCTTTACACACTGACGACTGCGCCTCCTCAGGTAGCTGCTACTGGTCAGGTTTCTGCGTCAGGTCAGGTAGCCTCCCCTTGTGAGTGTCGCTCCCTGTCGCACCAGACTCTTCTCTGGCACCACCGCCTGGGCCACCCCTCCCTACCACGTCTACGTGGCATGCACCGTCGCCTCCTTGTGTCTGGTCTTCCCAGGCCTCTCCCTCCCCTCCCTGCCTCGCCTGCGCCGCCCTGCCTTCCTTGCGTCGAGGGGCGGCAGCGCGCCGCTCCTCACTCCTCCTCGTTTCCCCCGACAGAGTCTCCTCTGCAGACCCTCCACCTGGACGTGTGGGGCCCAGCCCGCGTTCGTGGACAGGGCGGTGAGCGGTACTTTCTGCTGGTTGTCAACGACTACTCGCGGTACACCACGGTCTTCCCCTTGCGCACCAAGGGTTAGGTCCCTGCTGTCCTGATCCCTTGGATCCGAGCAGGTCGTCTCCGGCTCCGCCGCAGGTTCCGCCAGGACCTTCCTGTCCTGCGTCTGCACTCTGACAGAGGTGGTGAGTTCACCTCCGACCTCTTGCGGGCCTTCTGTCAGGGGGAGGGCATCGAGCAGTCGTTCACGCTTCCGGGCTCACCGCAGCAAAATGGGGTTGGTGAGCGCCGCATTGGCTTAGTCATGGAGGTCGCTCGTACCTCCTTGATCCATGCGACGGCTCCCCATTTTCTGTGGCCGTTTGCGGTCCGGTACGCCGCGCAGCAGCTCAACCTCTGGCCCCGTGTCTCCTTGCCGGAGACCTCGCCCACACTGCGTTGGACGGGGGAGGTTGGCGATGCGTCACGTTTCCGGGTCTGGGGTGCTCGTGCCCTTGTCCGCGATACGTCCGCGGACAAGCTCTCCTCTCGCACCATTCCCAGTGTCTTCCTTGGCTTTGTCCCTGACGCGCCTGGCTGGCAGTTTTACCACCCCACCTCGCGCCGTGTCTTCCCCTCTCAGGACGTCACCTTTGACGAGTCGGTTCCTTTCTACCGTCTCTTCCCCTACCGCACTGCCCCTCTCCCTCCCCCGCCGCTTTTCCTCGCTCCAGGTCCCCCTCTGGTAGACCCCCTCCCCCCTCAGGGTCCTGCTCCTTCAGGTGTGTCTCAGGTAGACCCGCCCCCCCTGTGCTGAGCCTGCGCGTGAGGTGCTGGGGAGTGCGGAGCCTGGGGGTGCTGAGCCTGCGGCTGCGGAGTCTGGGGTTGCTGAGCCCGTCCGTGAGGTGCCGGGGGGTGCGGAGCCTGGGGGTGCTGAGTCTGCTGGCGTTCCTCTGGGTCTCGTTTCACGACGCGGGCCTGTCTCACCACAGCAGGCACGAGAGTGGCTTGCATCGCGTACCCGCCTGAGAAGTCGTGCTGCTGGAGCTGCTTGTCGTGGAGGCGCTGGGAGTGCTGGTGTCTCTGGTCATGGAGGTGCTCGTACTGGAGGTACTGGAGCTGCCGGGACTGGTACTACTCCTGGGGGTGCTGAGCCTGCGGCTGCGGAGTCTGGGGGTGCTGAGCCTACGAGTGCGGAGCCTGGGGGTGCTGAGCCGGAGGGTGCCGGGTCGGGGGGTGCTGAGTCTGCTGGCGTTCCTCTGGGTCACGTTTCACGACGCGGGCCTGTCTCACCACAGCAGGAACGAGAGTGGCTTGCGTCGCGTACCCGTCTGAGGAGTCGTGCTGCTCGAGCTGCTTGTCGTGGAGGCGCTGGGAGTGCTGGTGTCTCTGGTCCTGGAGGTGCTCGTACTGGAGGTACTGGAGCTGCCGGGACTAGTACTGCTCCTGGAGCTGGAGGTGTCGGCTCTGGGGGTGCAGCTGCTGGAGGTACTGGGGCTGGAGGCCCTGGAGCTGGTGCTGTCGACCCTGGCGTTGGAGACCCTGGAGCTGGAGGTGCCGGTTCTGGGGGTGCTGCTACTAGTGGCGCTGGAGCTGGAGGTTCTGGAGCTGCTGGAGGAGCTGGAGCTGGAGGTGCTGCTGCTGGAGTCACTGGAGCTGGAGGTGCTGCTGCTGGAGGCGCTGGAGCTGGAGGTTCTGGAGCTGCCGGAGCTTGTGGTGCTGTGGGCTTTGGAGCTGGAGGCGCTGGCGCTGGAGGCGCTGGAGCTGGAGGTACTGGAGCTGGAGGCGCTGGAGCTAGAGGCGCTGGAGCTGGAGGTTCTGGAGCTGCTGGAGGCGCTGGAGCTGGTGGTACTAGTGCTGGTGGTACTGCACAGCCGCGACTGTTCTTTGCTCCGCCGTCACCGTCGTCTCTGCCACCGCCTGACTCCGCGCTTCGCCAGGTTCTTAGCCTCCCGTCTTCTACTGGTCTCCCGTTACAGCCAGGCTCTCCGCTGCATGCTCCTTCTCCTTACACTGAGCAGACAGATTCGCTTACAGAGCGTTGTGAGCCTGCGTCTCGTCCTGCCTCGCCTGTTCGCGCGCGTCGCCCTGGTAGTCGTGTTCCTCGTGAGTGTCCACCTCCTGTCCCTGGCACGCACGCTATGGCACTTCGTCCTTCCTCTATTCCACAGCGTTTTCCCCTGCCGTCTCCTCCTGCGTCTTCTCTGCCTGACATTCCGGACGCTGAGTCTGACCTGGTTCGTGCTGCTCACCCCACTGTCACGCGTCTGCTAGCCACTGTTGTCACTGACCCGTCGTTTGAGTCTGCTGCTGCGTCTGCCTTAGTCCCTGAGCTTGTTGACTTTGCTGCTGCCTATAGTCTAGACTTCGCTGCTAGTCTTGTTGCTGAGTCTGAGTCTGTCTATCCTCCGTCCGTCGGGGGTGAGTATGCTCTTGGCACGGACGTCCTTGAAGACAGGCACGAGGACTTTGAGTGTCTTGCAGCCGCTGCGCCTCATCTCGTGGCCATGCTGCTTGCCTCTGAGGGAGACCCGGATGCTCCAGACATCCCGACCCCGCGCTCTTACGCTGAGGCGATCGCGGGTGAGTACTCCTCTCAGTGGCAGACAGCCATGGACGCAGAGATGGCATCCTGGAAGTCCACAGGCACTTACGTCGACGCAGTTCCCCCTCCTGGGGCGAACGTAGTCGATGGCATGTGGATTTTCAGGGTGAAGCGGCCGCCGGGTTCTCCGCCTGTCTTCAAGGCTCGTTACGTTGCACGAGGCTTCAGTCAGCGACAGGGAGTTGACTTCTTCCAGACCTTCTCCCCCACCCCGAAGATGACCACTCTTCGGGTGCTGCTGCACGTTGCCGCTCAGCGTGACTGCGAGCTTCACTCTCTGGACTTCAGCACAGCGTTCTTACAGGGCTGTCTGCACGAGGAGATCTGGCTGCGCCGCCCACCTGGCTTCACTGGGTCGTTCCCTCCTGGTACCCAGTGGAGCCTCCGCCGGCCAGTCTACGGTCTCCGTCAGGCGCCTCGTGAGTGGCACGACACACTGAGGACGACACTTGCGGCTCTTGGATTTGCACCTTCCACTGCTGACCCGTCGCTGTTTCTGCGCACCGACACTTCGCTGCCGCCGTTCTACATCCTCGTGTACGTCGACGACTTGGTCTTTGCCACTGCTGACACTGAGGCTCTCGCCCTTGTGAAGTCGGAGCTGCAGAAGAGACACACGTGCACAGATCTGGGTGAGCTGCGCAGCTACCTTGGCCTGCAAATCACCCGGGACAGAGCACGGCGCACCATCACACTGACTCAGTCACACATGGTGCAGCAGGTCCTTCAGCGCTTCGGCTTCACTTCGGTCACTCGCTCTCAGCTCCACCTTCGGACGAGTCCGTAGAGCCGAGTGGTCCGTACCCAGAGCTAGTGGGCTGCCTCATGTACCTGATGACCTGCACTCGTCCTGACCTTGCGTACCCTCTTGGCCTTCTGGCACGCTACGTGGCTCCTGGTAGGCACCGAAAGGTGCACATGGATGATGCGAAGAGGGTACTGCGCTACTTGTGCAGTACATCGGGCATGGGGCTCGTGCTTGGAGGGCGGAGCTCAGTTGTCCTCACTAGGCACTCAGACGCTTCTTGGGCTGACGACCTGGCTACGCAGCGGTCGTCACAGGGTTACACGTTCAGCCTTGGCTCTGGCTCTGTTTCTTGGCGGTCTACACGCTCGTCTTCTGTTCTCAGCTCCAGTTGTGAGGCTGAGATCTACGCCACAGCCATGGCTGCACAGGAGCTACGCTGGCTCACCTACCTGCTGACCGACTTGGGAGAGAGGCCTCGTTTTCCTCCAGTTCTGTACGTCGACAACAAGGCTGCAATTGCCTTGTGTCTGGACCACAGAATGGAGCACAGAACGAAGCACATCGCTCTGCGTTACTTCCTTGCTCGAGAGTTGCAGCAGCGTGGTCAGCTTCGTTTCGCCCACGTGCCCACCCGGGCGAACACGGCTGATGTGTTCACCAAGGCCCTTCCGGCTGGTGATCATCAGCGCTTCTGCACTGCTCTAGGCCTGGTGCCTACGTTTCCTCACTTGCTGTAGACTCTGATTGTACTGTGATCTATATATATATACCTGCATGTTTACTCTTGCTAGGTAGTGATCACTGTACTGTTGTTGTTGCATATATACCTCTGCATGTGAACTGGCCTTGTGGCTCCTTTGCTTGTGCTCGGAGTGTGTGGTGACGTTGTGATCCACCCTGAGCTTGCATTGCTTTTCCTGACTGGTCTTGTGACCCCTTGTTCTCCCCCACTTTGCCTATGGGGGTGTGTCAAACCATATCTGTGCTAGTTGTGTGTAGGCTATAGTGGGGTAGCCCATGTGGGGTACAACCCAAGATTAGGGTTGGTACTTGTACCCACAATTCATTCAATGCAACCATTCCTGCTTGCTATCTTGACAATAAAGCCATTCTCGAACGGGACTATCTCCCCACATTCATCCCCCCTCGGGCGCTGGACGAACTAAAAGCCCTCCTCTCCCTCCCCCTGGTTATTCATGGCCCCTCCTTACGCATGCAGTGCATCCTCACCGAACCTATCGCCTTCAACTGCTCGTTACTCAAACCCGACAAACGGCCTTTTGGCACCCGCCAACACGAGCGCTTCCTCCTTACAGGGCAGTTCCGCATCGGACACATTGTCCGAATCACCAACTTTCATGTCGGCCCCATCTCTGAAGAAGAATTGTGCTCCCAAGTCCCAGAGGAATTCCACGAAGACGCAACACGCATCCTCCCAGACCTTATCAATGCTATCAAACCTCCCTGGTGGGCCGCCCTCCGAACCCCACACGCCTCTTCTGCCTCTCTAGGAGACTGGTTCATGCTTTCGGACGACCACTATTCCATCTCTCATCTCGCCCTTCAAGTTGTCGCCTTCATTCCCCCCTCCTCCGTCTCGGTTACTGCCCACCATGTCTCGCCAAACAAGCGCATCGCCCGCACCCCAGCAGACACCGGACTCTTCCGCTTACAAGACCTTGTGGAGGTGCATGTCATGGATTGGTGGCTCGCAGGGCCACTTCACATAGGGGCAGGGCTAGGAGCTAGGGTGGAACTTCTACAGGACGGCACCCCCAGCATCGCCGACATCCGTCGTCTCCTCTACTCAGCACAACCACTAACTCATCACCTCCGATGGACCCGCGACCTCACCCTTCCTCCTCCTCCTCTCCCTGGCATTAAGAACTCATTTCTCAGGGACCTGCCGAGCCGCCAGCGGGACATCCTTTTCAGACTTTACACGCTCACCCTTCCCTCAGGGTCACGCTTCCAATACTTTGACGATCGGGGGATCTGCCCTCGATGCCCAGCTGCCGTTGTCGAGACACTGCCGCATATATTTTTCGAATGTTCCTCCGCCGAAAATGTCATCTCGGCCCTCCGCACAGTCGCTGACCGCCACCTTGGACAAACCACCACCGCCGAGCACATATTCTTCCCGATACAGTCACGGGTGGGACAGTCCCCCCCATGGAGCCTACTAGTGGGAGCTGCAGTTAAGACGCTGTGGAATGCTCGCTGCGCCCACAAGTACCACAACTCCTCCTCCTCAAGCTTCGAGATACTGCAGCTGATATTAGCCCAATTCCTCATCGCCTTCAAGATTTATATTTGGAGAAGCAGACGCCAATCTACCAAGAAGCGACAACGCACATCCTCCAGCATCAAGCGAGCACAGAAACTCTGCTTCCTCCGCTTCGATAGGAATGGTACACCCTCCATTCACCCCGACCTCAGATTCTCATGGCTTCTGGGAAACCCGTTCCGACCCCCGTAGACAGCTACCGCATAGAGCGTCTCCCCAGTCTGCTGGCGGTTGTCATTTAGGACAAAAGAATAACATGTGTTCCACGTGCTCCTTATAGGATGCTGGCCGTCTCGGCCATGTTTCTAGATAGCTCTATGGTACTATTCTTTGTACATTGATTACGATCATTCCTTGATTACCATTCCTCGCTTGTTTGTTCCATTGCAGATATGCACGAAGTCAGGTCACATATGCACATATTTGCTCTAGTAACGAGTTTCCGTCAAATTGTTTGCTCGCATAGTGTTGATTTGCCGTAGCAGCTGCGATTTCGTGCGGTATTTGCAGTAACAGTCGTCCCTGGCGGAGATCGATTCTCAGGCGTCGCACAGGCGGAGCACAGCCCAGCACGTACTTGCCTCCTCCCGCGCATCTCGTAGCCTCGCAGTGTCCGTCGTCGGGTCGAACGCGCAGCGTACCGCAGTGTGCTCGTGTGGGGCGCCGTGGGATGGGCGCGTCGGGGTTGTCGCCGTGGCCGCGTCACCCGCGCTGAGGCCGCCTGCCAGCGCGCCCGCCGCCCCGCCGCTGCACGGCCCGCCTCTGCGCTCGGCGTCACCGCGCGCTTTTTTTTCACGAAAGATTCAGTCGAATGCGAACCGGCGCAATTTCAGCGACGTCGTTAACGAAATACGGTTACCTTAGGTTATCAAGATGCAGCTGCCGCCGCCTCCAAGGCCGCCCTCAACCTCCCGGATAGCCATCGGCAGCGGAGAGTAATGTTGCGCGCACAGCGGGTCTAGTCACATCGTTAGACGACTAGAGGGGAAGGGCGCGGTTAGCCCCCGTAGTGCGTAGGCCTTCCGCCCCCCTACCGTGCGCTGCTGCGCTAAAGCACTGCGGCGGCGGCGGCGGCGGCATGAAGCAGTGGAAGCGGCTGACTGGGCTGGCGGCGAAGGGCAGAGCGGGTGATGCGCGCGCAGCGGAGCGGGCCTCGGGGACGCCGCCAGGCGCGCAGCAGGCGGGCGGAACGGGCAGGGCGAGGAGCAGCGGCGCGGCGGAGGGCATGAGGGGCATGGCGGTGACGCAGACAGACTCCATAGAGGACGAGTTTCAACAGGGCTTGCAGGTGCGTGGGGCTTGCAGGTGCGTGGGGCTTGCAGTTGCGGACCCCCGTCTCCTGTCTGTTGATGTGCGGGGCTCCCACGCTCGCTGCTGCTTGCCGTGCTGCTCTCCATCCCACCCCGTGGGTGCACCCAATGCCGCACACGCCCCATGCCCCACCCACGCTTCACGCCCCATGCCCTGTGGACTATACCCCCAGCCCAATACCCATTTTCCTGTGCGATGTGCCCCATACCCATGCCCGATACTACCGTGTGCCCCATGCCCCATGCCCCATGCCCCATGCCCCATGCCCCATGCGCCATGCCCCATGCCCCATGCCCCATGCCCCATGCGCCATGCCCCATGCCCCATGCGCCATGCCCCATGCCCCATGCGCCATGCCCCATGCCCCATGCCCCATGCCCCATGCCCCATGCCCCATGCCCCATGCGCCATGCCCCATGCCCCGTTGCTCCATACCCCATGCCCCATGCGCCATGCCCCATGCCCCGTTGCTCCATACCCCATGCCCCGTTCACCGTGGGTGGCAGGAGGTGGGGGAGATGAGGGACAAGTACGAGCGCCTGCTGGCAGCCGTGGCGGACGCACAGGAGAGAGCAGCAGGTGCGCGTCAAACCCGTGTGCTTGCTCCTTCCCCACGCGTTAAGTTGACCATTCATTGAGCCCCAATCATGCCTTGTGCACGACGGATTGGTCGTCCTATGTAAGCCTGTGAACTCTGATCCAACACCAACATGTGAGACGCTTCAACACGGCTCACTCAGTAAGGGCAGGGCGCTTGTGCGCATGGGCACGTGGGTGTCAGTGCGGTGGGAGGCAGGTGGTTGCTTTGTTGCCACTCGCTGCCTTGTGAGGCGCTTGTTGCGGCAATCAGCAGGCGTGTTGACTGTTGGTACAATGCAGTGAAGCGCACCGCGTGTGTGCTCCCTGCCAGCCTCCCACCGCACTTCTTGCTGGCTCTCTTGGTGAGCTGCTCACGCGAATGCTGCCGTAGTGAGCTGGTCACGCGAATGCTGCCATCCGTCTGTCCACATTGCTGCACCACCCTGCATAACAATTGTGGTTAAGCACAGCACGGCACCACTGACCCCCGCCTCACCCCCCTCCCGTCCTCTCGGCCTCCACCACCCTGCGCGCATCAGAGTGTGCGGAGGCGTTGCACCAGCTGGCAGCCGTGGTGGCGGACGCCTTTGGCGGCGTGGAGGAGGGCGGCGCCGGGGACACCCTCGTGGCGGCAGCGGCTGTCGATGGCCGCTTAGCTGAGCTGCTCTATTTCTACGTGAGCTGCTCTATTTCTGTGTGAGCTGCTCTATTTCTATGTGAGCTGCTCTATTTCTATGTGAGCTGCTCTATTTCTATGTGAGCTGCTCTATTTCTATGTGAGCTGCTCTATTTCTATGTGAGCTGCTCTATTTCTATGTGAGCTGCTCTATTTCTATGTGAGCTGCTCTATTTCTACGTGAGCTGCTCTATTTCTATGTGAGCTGCTCTATTTCTATGTGAGCTGCTCTATTTCTGTGTGAGCTGCTCTATTTCTATGTGAGCTGCTCTATTTCTACGTGAGCTGCTCTATTTCTATGTGAGCTGCTCTATTTCTATGTGAGCTGCTCTATTTCTGTGTGAGCTGCTCTATTTCTATGTGAGCTGCTCTATTTCTATGTGAGCTGCTCTATTTCTATGTGAGCTGCTCTATTTCTATGTGAGCTGCTCTATTTCTATGTGAGCTGCTCTATTTCTATGTGAGCTGCTCTATTTCTACGTGAGCTGCTCTATTTCTATGTGAGCTGCTCTATTTCTATGTGAGCTGCTCTATTTCTGTGTGAGCTGCTCTATTTCTATCTGAGCTGCTCTATTTCTATGTGAGCTGCTCTATTTCTATGTGAGCTGCTCTATTTCTATGTGAGCTGCTCTATTTCTATGTGAGCTGCTCTATTTCTATGTGAGCTGCTCTATTTCTATGTGAGCTGCTCTATTTCTATGTGAGCTGCTCTATTTCTATGTGAGCTGCTCTATTTCTATGTGAGCTGCTCTATTTCTATGTGAGCTGCTCTATTTCTGTATGAGCTGCTCTATTTCTCAGTGAGCTGCTCTATTTCTATGTGAGCTGCTCTATTTCTATGTGAGCTGCTCTATTTCCATGTGAGCTGCTCTATTTCTATGTGAGCTGCTCTATTTCTGTGTGAGCTGCTCTATTTCTATGTGAGCTGCTCTATTTCTATGTGAGCTGCTCTATTTCTGTGTGAGCTGCTCTATTTCTATGTGAGCTGCTCTATTTCTATGTGAGCTGCTCTATTTCTATGTGAGCTGCTCTATTTCTATGTGAGCTGCTCTATTTCTATGTGAGCTGCCCTGCTTTAATGTAGCGGTGTTGCTTCCCCTTTCAACTCGTCCAGTTGCCCTCTTTCATCTCAATGCTCTCCCCTCTTCCTTCTCTCTGCCATCTGCCCGCCGCCCGCCCCTACCCCCCGATGCCCGCATGCCCCCAGAGCCTGCACCTGCAGCAGACACTGGCGGAGCCGGCAGAGGCGCTGCTGGGGGAGATGCAGCACGTGGTGGTGAGATGCAGCACGTGGTGGTGAGATGCAGCACGTGGTGGTGAGATCAGCATGAATAAGCATTAGGTATCCTGTGCAATTGGTGCCGCTTTGGCAGGTGTTGCGACCAGTACATTCGCCATGTGCTGTAAGCTTCGAAGATGCTGAAGTGACTAGTAATGCCTAGGTCAAATTACTTAACACGAAACCCAAACTTAACGGTTGTGGAAACTTGTTGGACCAAAGAGCTAGCAAGAGGAAACATGAGTGGGCTAGCACGCACAAACAAGTTGTCAAACTCCCCCTTTTCCTCCCCCTCCCTTCCGCTCCTCCCCCCCAATTCCCAAAACGGCTCGACCTTTGTATCAGTCGGGCCGGTGAGATTTCACCTCTCATCCTCACCTCCCATCCTTACCTCCCATCCTCACCCACCGTCCCATCTGCCCTTTGTCCGTCTCACACTCTGGTTCGTCTTCTTCTGTCCTCCGCCATCCTCCCTCCACCAGGAAACAAAAGAGCTGTACGAGCAGAAGAGGTGAGTGTCAGTCCAGTCCGGTCCTTGGTTGCTCGGTTCATATCACACAACACACAGAAAAGGGTTGTGAGTAATGCGCGATGGCGTGATGCCAATGCAGCTGCCGTGCCGTGTCACGCTTGAGACTGCATGCACAGCACAGTGTTCAAAGCGAGTGGGAGGGGTGCACAGAGACAAAATGGCCGGATAGTATCGTTACAAGTGGTTGAAACTAGAAGGGAGTTCAAATCAGCAAAGCTAAGCTGGGACTGGCCTGTTCATTTCGTTCCTCTGCACCGTTCTCACCTCACGTGCCTCACCTCATTTCCCTCGCCCCACGTGCCTCGCCCCACGTGCCTCGCCCCACGTGCCTCGCCCCACGTGCCTCGCCCCACGTGCCTCGCCTCACGTACCCCGTCTTGGCTGTTGCTGGTCCCCTATTCCCACCCTGCCTCTTCCCCGCGCGCCCACAACGTGCGGGCGAGCAGGAGGGCGCATGCGGCAGCGGCAGTGGCGGCCAAGGCTAGGCGCAGAGAGGCGGCTGCCATGGGCGTGGGGGGGGGCGCAGGGGCGGGCGCAGGGGGGGAGGCAGAGGGGGCGGGGGGGCCGGAGGAGGAGGAGGCGGCAGCAAGGGAGGAGTTTGACGAGGTGGCGATGACGCTGGGGTGCCGCATCCTGGCACTGCAGCAGCGCCAGCCGCGCCTGCTGCTCACACTCGCCCTCAAACACCACGCCGCCAAGGTGGGCTCACCTGCACTGCACCACCTGTGGCGTGCGCTTGATGAGACCACACAGGTGTTGCGTTCTGAAGCAATCAGGCGGAGGCAAGGGAAGTTGCTTTCACAGTGCGTGGCAACCTCCCCTCCATGTGCACTCCATGGAGTGCGGTTGGCCATCATTCGCCCCGCTGCCTGTTCCATTCCCTGCCCCTGCACCCACAAGCTCTTATTGGCACACACCACAATCCCTCTGCTCCTCCTTCTGCCCCGCCGCTGTCCTCCTCGTCTCCAATGCCACCGCCGTCCCGCAGGTGCGGTGGGTGCGGGGCAGTGCGAGGGAGGTGCAGCAGGTGCAGCCACACATGCTGCACGTGCTGGACCACCTGGGCCTCGCCCACACGCCGCTGCTCACACCCGTCGCCCAGGGGGACGTGGACGAGTGGGGCGATGAGTGGGGCGACGAGGGGGGGGCAGGCAGTGGAGTGGGCGTGAGGCAGATCTGCCTCGATGCCTTCAACGTGCCACTCGCATCACCTGTGCGTGCACTCACTTTCTCATTGTCATCACCTTATTGACTTTGTTCCACCTGCTCTTTCTTGTTCCCTTGCTCCATTTCCATCATTCCATCTGTTTTCTACATTCGCCCAACATGCATTCTCTCCCATTCTCTTAACCCCCGCCCCCTATCAATGCCCCTGCCCCTTCCCCCCCCCCCCCTTTGCAGCAAGCTCCACATCAAGGCCCCTCCTCCCCCCCCTCCCCCCACCACGCGCACCACTCCACACCCGCACCCATCACTGCCACCATGCCTGCCGCCTCCCATGCGCCTGCCGCAGCCCCTCCTGCCACAAGCGCACAAGCACCGCCGCCCAGCGCCCCGCCCACGCCACCTGCGCCCTCCTCTTTGCTGCCGCCTGCCACTGTCAGGGCGGATGCGCCTGGAGTAGGGGCGGGAGGGCCAGGGGGGATTGGGCAAGGGGCGGGTGGGCGAGGCAGTGCGGTGAGTGGCGGTGCAAGGAGCATGCCTCGCAGTGCGGGGGAGATGGCGGGCATTCAAGGAGCGGGCGTGCTGCAGCATCCACAGGTGCATGGAGACTCGCCCACAGCACCAACAACAGCAGCAGCAGCGCCGTCGCACGGCCGGCATGGCAGCAGCAGCAGCACGGGGGCGGTGGGGGCAGCACGGCCAGCCCTGGGGGCGTCCAAGTCGGGCCCCATCTCTGCCGCCGCCTACCTGGGCGCGCTCGCTGCCTCTGCTGCCCCCCTGGGAGGGCCGCTCGCAGCCACAGCCGCCACAGGGGGGGGCATGGGGGCGGCAGGCAGCAGAGGGGTGGCGGTACCGAGGGTAGCGGGTGCAGGAACAGCAGGGCGGGGCAGAGCGCCGCACATGGAGCCCTTTGCGCCGCAGATGTCAGGCCCTCTCCCCCGCCCCGAGTCCCTGCTGGCGCCCTCTGCCTCTGCCACTGCCACCCCACCCACACCGCCTGCACCTGCAGCAGCGGCACCTGCTGGCGCTGCCACTGCTGCTGCTGGCGGTCCCAAGTCCACCCCAGGTGGCGCCAAGCCTCCTCCTTGCGCCTCTGCCATGCCAGGCGCAGTGCAGGGGACTGCGGTGGGTGCTGGCGTGGGGGCAGGCCCGGGGCAAGGTGCAGCAGGTGGCAGCACAGGTGGGTCAGCAGCAGCAGTGGGATCAGCAGCCGGTAGGGGACGGGGAGGAGGGGGCGCGGGCAGCAATGCAGGTCGGGCGCGAGTGAGCATGTCGGGGCCCATCCTGCGCGGCTCCTACCCGTACGGCACGCCCGCCCTCTCACCCCGACCCATGCTCGCCACTGCCACCGCTCTCCCCACTGCACCCTCTGCTGCTGGAAGCACCGCACCCAACTCTTCTGCACCCACCCCCTCATTGCCCTCCCAGACAGCACCACCAGCCTCAGCAGCATCAGCGCCAACAATGCCAACAGCACCCGCAGCAGGAGCAGCAGGCAGAGTCCCGTCCGCTGTGCCTGCCGCCCTGCGCCTGCCACAGACGTCCTCTCTGAAGACTCCTGGCAGCAGCGTGCATGCGCTCGTGTCCCCCCGTCCCTCCGCCGCTGCACCCGCACCATTCCACCTGGCCCCCTTCGCGCATCTGCCCCCGGTGGGCGCGGGCAGCCGCGCAGTGAGTGACCCCATCACGCGCGGGTCGCTGTACTCCGCCTTCGGGCTCGTGGGGGATGCCCGCCCCGCCGCCTCCACCACCACTGCTGCTGTGCGAACAGCGGTGCCAGGAGCAGCAGGGAGCAGTGGTGGGGCGAGTGGAGCATCAGCAGCAGGGCGTGGCGGTGGTGGCGGGGTGAGTGCCGTGCGGCTGCACAAGTCGGGCCCCATCGACCCATCGCACCCCTACTACTCCTCCCTCACCCCTCTCTCCCCTCCTCGCAACATGCCCCTTCACGCCCTTCCCCCTCCTCCCCTCGACATCCCTCCTGCTGCTACCACTGCTACCGCTGCTGCAGGAGGCACCGAAGGTTCAGATGGTGGCGGTGCTGGAGGTGGGAATGGGGCAGGCAAGGGGAGTGGGGACGGCAGAGCTGTGGGCAGTGGCAACGCCGTTGCTGCGGGCAGTGGCAGCACAGGGGTGGCAGGTGGGCAGGGGCAGGCGTCCCCTGCTGCCACCTCCTCCGCCCAGCAGCACCACGGCCGCCCGCCACCATCAGCCGCCGCAGCAGAGCCTTCTAGTCGGGTGTGGCAGGGTGCAGGGGGAGGGGTGGGGGGAGGGGGGGCGGCGGCACAGGCGCGGGTGGGGGGGGCATCGCGCAACCCATCGGTGGCAACAATCATGTCGGAGGGCAGTGAGGAGGGCGGATCAAGCAGCAGCAGCATTGCCACCTCGCCTGCTGCTCGCCCTGTGCCCTCCTGACGCCCTCCCCATGCACTCCCCGTGGTGACCACAAAGATGGGAGTGTAGAGGGGGGTGGATGGAAGGAGACCAAGCCGGGGCCTCACTCGTTCTTGGGCACTAGCACATGGGGCCATGTAGAATCGGTCAATCTCTCTTTCTCCATCACCCATGCTTTCCATCTCTCCATCCTCGTCTCCCTTGTGTCCCCTTGCTCCTTTGTCTGCGCTCTGGGCCATGCCGTCCGGCACACGAGCACTGCTGCAGCTTCTGCATCAAGTTTTTAGCTTCATGCTGCTGTCAAGTCTGGCAGCAGCCGCAGGACGGCCTGTATGGCGCACTGCTCCACTGCTGCCATGTGAATAACATTCCCAGTGGAGAGAGTGGGGCTACATACGTTACTAACAATTCTAAACCGGACTGCATTTCGCCAAATGCATCACCCTCCAATATTGACAGTTATCTCTGGACCGGGGTGTATGAACAGAAATCGAAATTGTCAAAGGTAGCCCTTTGTTTCAGCAAAATTTAGTTACACATATAGCAGCATTATAGCCTTTGAATTATTTAGTACCGTATTGTATGATATTTAGCCCCCCTTCCACTATAGAAAAAAATATATTTTTTAAACACACACTGTGTTTTTTTAATTGTGTATTGTGAAAGCGAAGCTGCTTGTACTGCACATTTGGCATCGTCGAAGCGCGCTAAACGCCCTTCTCCAACTACAAAAACCGTGGGTTGGAGCTTATTTCCCTCCACCCACGTTTCTCTATTTCCAACGGCTCACTCAACTTTCCCACCACCCACCCCAGCATCGACTGCCTACTACGGCCGTTTGGACACGGTACATCTTAGCTAGTATTCTCTGCATGTACTAGCTTGTGTTAGAACTCGATGGATATGTTGTAATATGCCATTTGCAATGAGAACGATGCCAAATGATAAAAACAAGAAAGCAAGCTTTCTCAATGTCTTTCTAAACTGGGGTCTGAAGAAGAAACACATGCATGGAATATCCAACTTCGGGTATGTTCCCAGAGCTCTGGTTATTAGACCAAATCGGTCTGATGGTATGAAAATCGGACCTATTTTTTTTCGTTTCATCTGATTTTCTAGACCAGCAATTTAATTTCATCTGAACCATAAGACTGACGCTTTTATTTCGTCTGAAAAAAAAAAAGACAAAGCGTTATATTTCGTCTGATATTTCAGACATCGCGTCTACTTTCATCTGCTACCAACAAAGTATCCAAGTGTCCCCCTTCCCCTCTCTCCCCCCCCCCTCCCCTCCCCCTTCCTTCCCCACCCTTCTCCTTCCCCGTCCCTCTACTGTACCAGTCCAGCCAGTTGTTAAACTAAGAGAAGAGGAATGATGTCGACTAGGTCAAGGGGGGTCCGAAGGTGGAGCTGAGAGCGAGTGGCCGGTAGACAGAGGAGTGGGCTGTGGCGAGGACCACGTGAAGCCAAAGCGCTGTAAGGACCTGGTGCACCATGTGTGACTGCGTCAGGGTGATGGTGCGCCGTGCTCTGTCCCGGGTGATCTGCAAGCCAAGATAGCTCCGCAGCTCACCCAGGTCAGTGCAGGTGTGTCTCTCCTGCAGCTCCGTCTTCACGCGGGCCAGTGCCTCAGTATCAGCAGTAGCAAAGACCAAGTCGTCTACGTACACGAGGATGTAGAACGGCGGCAGAGTGGTGTCAGTGCGTAGAAACAGCGACGGATCAGCAGTGGAAGGAGCAAACCCAAGAGCCGCAAGTGTCGTCCTCAGTGTGTTGTGCCACTCGCGGGGTGCCTGACGCAGGCCGTACACTGGTTGCCGTAGGCTCCACTGGGTACCCGAAGGACACGACCCGGTGAAGCCCTGTGGACGGCGCAACCTGATGGCCTCGTGAAGGCTACCCTGCAAGAAAGCTGTCGAGAAGTCGAGGGAGTGCAGCTCGTAGTCACGCTGCGCTGCAACGTGTAGCAACACCCGAAGAGTGGTCATCTTCGGGGTGGGGGAGAAGGTCTGAAAGAAGTCAACTCCCTCACGCTGACTGAAGCCTCGAGCAACGTAACGTGCCTTGAAGGCAGGCGGAGAACCCGGCGGCCGCTTCACCCTGAAAATCCACATGCCACTGACGATGTTCGCCCCAGGTGGGGGAACCTCGTCGACGTAGGTGCCTGTGGACTTCCAGGAAGCCATCTCTGCGTCCATGGCTGTTTGCCACTTAGAGGAGTACTCACCCGAGATCGCCTCTCTGTAAGAGCTCGGGGTGGGGATGTCCAGTGCATCCGGGTCTCCCTCAGGGGCAAGCAGCATGGCAGCGAGATGAGGTACAGCGGTCGCAAGGCACTCCAGCTCCTCCTGCCTGTCCTCAAGAACGTCACAGCCAAGGGCAGTACAGCCAAGGGCAGTCTCACCCCCGACGGACGGAGGACAGGCAGGGATAGGGTCAGAAACAAGACTCGCAAGGTAGTCTAGGCGGTACACAGCAGCAAGGTCAACGAGCTCAGCGACTAAGGCAGACGCAGCAGGAGACGAGAACGTAGGGTCAGTCACAACCGTAGCAAGAAAGCGAGTAACAGTCGGACTGGACGCACGAGCAAGGTCAGACGGAGGGTCAGCAACGTCAGGAAGAGAGGACGCAGGAGGTAACGGCAGGACAACACGCTGTGGAACAGAGGAAGGACGGAGTGTCATATCGTGAGTGCCCGGGACAGCCGGAGCACGCTGACGACGAACACGAGGAACACGAGCACGGACAGCAGCTCTAGGCTCGGGCTCAAGGTCAAAGCTAGACTCAGGCTCTCGACGCTCAGGGGTGGAAGCACGAGTCTCAGGCTCTCGACGCTCAGTCAGGGACTGTGTCACTGCAGTGTAAGGAGCAGGAGCAGGCAGTGGGGAGTGCGGTAGCAGCGGCGGCTGTGACTGGTCTGCCGGTGGAAACAGTAACGGAGGAGTAGTACCTGCCACAGGGAGGTCAGTAGCACCTGGCGGAAGACTGAGAAGGTGGCGAAGAGCACCAGCAGCTCCCGTACCTCCAGCACGAGCAGCTCCTCCAGCACTCCCAGCAGCACCTCCAGCACCAGTAGCACCAGCACCTCCAGTACCTCCAGCACCAGCAGCACCAGTAGCTCCAGGTCCTCCAGCACCAGCAGCACCTCCAGTACCTCCAGCACCAGCAGCAGGACCAGCACCTCCAGCACCAGCAGCTCCAGCACCTCCAACACCAGCAGATCCAGCAGCTCCTCGTCCTCCAGCACCAGCAGCACCAGCAGCTCCACGTCCTCCAGCACCAGCAGCGGGACCAGCAGCTCCAGCGCCTCCAGCACCAGCAGCTCCACGTCCTCTAGCACCAGCAGCACCTCCAGTACCTCCAGCACCTGCAGCAGGACCAGCAGCTCCAGCACCTCCAGCACCTCCAGCACCAGCAGCACCAGCAGCTCCACGTCCCCCAGCACCAGCAGCACCTCCAGTACCTCCAGCACCAGTAGCAGGACCAGCAGCTCCAGCACCTCCAGCACCGGCAGCACCAGCAGCTCCACGTCCTCCAGCACCAGCAGTACCTCTAGGACTAGCAGCTCCAGCACCTCCAGTACCAGCAGCTCCAGCTCCTCCAGCACCAGCAGCTCCTCCAGTAGTACCTCCAGGACTAGCAGCTCCAGCACCTCCAGCACGAGCAGTACCTCCAGGACTAGCAGCTCCAGCACCTCCAGCACCAGCAGTACCTCCAGGACTAGCAGCTCCAGCACCTCCAGCACCAGTAGCACATCCAGGAGTACCTCCACCACCAGGACGGCCACGGCGAACGATCCACGCACGGATCCACTCCGGCGAGGGCTCTCCAGGTGGACTAGACTGTCCAGCTCCACGTCCTCCAGCACGGTCACCCACAGCTCCACCGCCACTAGGACTCGCAACACCCCCAGAGTCAGCACCTCCAGTCGAAGCACCCCCAGAACCCGCACCCCCAGTGTCACCACCAACAGCAGCTCCAGGGTCCACAGCAGCAGGCTGCTGAGGCGGCGAAGACGGCCGAGGCGGAAAACCAGGGGGGGTCTCCAAGCGAGGAGAGCGGGCAACCTCAGGCACAGTACCCCCAGGCTCAGCACCAGCAGTCTCAGCTCCAGAGTCCACAGCAGCAGGCCGTGGAGGCGGAGAAGACGGTCGAGGTGGAAAGCCCGGGGGGATCTCCAAGCGTGGAGGGTGGCGAGTGGCCGCCGTGTCGTCCGCAACAGGGTTACCCCCCTCAGCTGGGCCAGAGGAGTCAGAAGAGATCTCCACTGGCTCATCCAAGGGGGCTTGGTCGACCTGAGACACACCTGAGGGAGCAGGACCCTGTGGGGGGAGTGGGTCTACCGGGGGGGGGACTGGTACCAGGAAGAGGGGTGCGAGGGGGACCGGGTGAGACGCGTGCGGGTGCAGCTGGTAGAAGCAGACAGACTCGTCAAAAGTGACGTCCTAGGAGGCGAAGACTCGACGCGAGGACGGGTGGTAGAACTGCCACGGCGCGGCGTCAGTGGGGAAGCCAAGGAAGACGCAGCGAAGAGTGAGGGAGGAGAGCTTGCTCGCTTTGGCATCGCGAACAAGGGAGAGCGCGCCCCAGACCCGAAACACTGACGCATCGCCAGCCTTCCCCGTCCACCGGAGTGTGGGCGAGGTCTCTGGCTCAGAGACACGGGGCCAGAGGTTGAGCTGATGCGCAGCGTATCGGACCGCAAACGGCCACAGAAAATGGGGAGCAGCCGCATGGATCATGGAGGTGCGAGCAACCTCCATGATCAAGCCAATGCGACGCTCAGCAATCCCATTTTGCTGAGGAGAGGCCGGAAGCGTGAACGACTGGCAAATGCCCTCGTCTCGACAGAACCCCGCAAGGAGGTCAGAAGAGAAATCACCGCCCCTGTCAGAGTGCAGACGCAGGACTGGGAAGTCCTGCTGAAAAAGCTCGTGCAGCTGGAGACGAGTAGCACGGATCCAGGGGATCAAAACACCGCTAACGTCCGCCTTGCGACGCAAGGGGAAGACAGAGGTGTAGCGTGTGTAGTCGTCAACAACCAACAGGAAGTAGCGCTCCTGACTCGTTCCACCGATGGGGGCCGTGCCCCACACGTCCATGTGGAGAGTCTGCAGAGGAGCGGTGGTCGGAGGAAACTCGGAGGAGTGAGGAGCGGCGCGCTGCCGCCCCTCGACGCAAGGCAGACACGGCGGGGTAGGAGAGCGCGGGAGGGAGGGCAGGGACTCGGGAAGGCCAGAGACAAGGAGACGGGAGTGCATGCTGCGGAGACGCGGCAGCGAGGGGTGACCGAGGCGGTGGTGCCAGAGGAGAGTCTGGTGGGAGAGTACCCGACACGAGCAGGACGCTGCAAGCTGACCAGACCCAGCCACCTGACCTGACTCAGCTGGCCAGTGGTAAGTGTGTACAGACTAGACCCAGGCCGTCGAGTGAACGTAGCAAGGTGACGGCCAGTCCGGGAGCACGTACAGATCGCCACACGCTGCCCTCCAGGAGTAAAGGTATCAACCCAGACATCCTGAATGGCAGCGTTGCTCACCAAGTTCGTAGAGAACGTGGGGAGGTGGAGACCTGACAAAGAACCGGAGGGGACTGCTGGACACGGGAGGACAGTGGAGGACCGTGCGACGACTGGGTCCCCAGTGGGGTCAGCCAGTGAGACCGCGACCGGGGCAGCTAGTGGTGTGAGTGTGGTGGCGTCACGAAAGAAACAACGAGACGCGCCTGAGTCAAGTGTGAAAGTGTGCAGGGCCTCAGCGGAGGCAGCGGACTCACTAGCACCTGGGACAGCAGACACACTGGCACCTAGAGCTGCAGCAGACTCACTATCACCAAGAGCAGGAGCATCACCAGGGACACACGATTAACACGCACCGTCATCACTAGACTCAGTCACATACATAGCATATAGAGCCTTGTTGATCTGAACAAAATCAAGAGCATAAATATCTACTCCCATCCGCCACATTTTCAACCAGTTGGGGACAGCCAGCTCAGTCCCGTACTCATCCACCCAGGCATCCTCAAGACGACCGAAGCAGCGGTACTCAGTGTGCGGCTTCCCACAGGGCTGACCCTTTAGCTTCCCAGTGCGCCGGACATACGGGCAGCGCCCAGAGCCCCCAGAGGCACCACTCCCGACCACCCACTCACGGAGCTGCTGCGGGGTGGGGTTCTCCGGGAGGCGCGGCAGCTGCTGTCCACCCCCAGAGCCTCCACCGCCACGGGTGGGACCGCACCGCCTCCACCCTTGCCAGCCCCACTCCGACCTCCTCCACCAACCCCGCCGCCTCCACCGCCCCCGCCGCCTCCACCGCCACTGCCGCCACCCCCAGAGCCGCCCCCACCGCCTCCACCCCCGCCCCCGCCACCCCCGCCACCCCCACCGCTGTTGCCACCCCCACCACCCTTGCCCCCTTTTCCCTTGCTGTTGTTGCGCCTTCCACTAGGAGTAGACGCCGCGCCAGCCTCCTCAGCACCAAGGAGGTCGACAGTAGCAGCAGTAGCAACTGAGGGGAGGAGAGGGGAGGGAGAACATCCTTCAAAGAAGGGGGAGCGAGGAGTGCCGCGAGAGGCAGCGACAGCATTGGTGCTCTTCTCTGCCTCGAGAAGGGACTTCTCGAGCGAGTCAAGCGTGAGCTCAGTGGGGTCAAGGGCTAGGAACTGGTCCCTAACAGTGCGAAGGGGGTCAGGGAGGCGAGTGACGAGGAGGTACAGGGTGAAATACTGCGGGTGGGGGGTTCTTAGCGAGAAAGTCCGGCTTGAGAGCGGAGCGGAAGCGAGCCTCACTAGTGCGGAGGTGGGTAAAGAGGTCAGCGATAGTGGTGAACGCGGCTAGGTCCGGATGCAGGTACGGCAATATGAGACGGCCTACGACAGCAGTGACCGGGGAGGAGTAGCGAGCGACGACAGCGTCATAGAGGGCCTGGGCTGTTTTCTGCTGGCTAAAATGTGCTCGTTCAGCGATAGGAAGGTGGTTGCGAACCGAAAGGCGGGTAGTAGCATCACTGAGTATGAGCAGTTGTCTCTGTGGTAGGTGGGGCGGGGAGGGTTCCGTCGGTATGGGCTAACAGGGGAACTCCATCCTTTGCCTCGCTATGCAGGAACAACCGGAGGTCATCGAGCCAGATGTCAAAGTCGATCGCGCGGCCCTCAACGTCGAAACTAAGAACGGAGACGGTAGTCATAGTAGCAGTAGCAGCAGCAGCAGCAGCAGCAGCAGCAGCAGTAGCAGCAGCAGCAGTAGCAGTAGCAGCAACAGTACAGTAGGGGCAAGGCAGGGCGGGTCTGGCAGGGCAGCACGGCTCGGGCAGGGCGGCGCGGCTCGGCAGGGCGGCGCGGCTCGTGCTGGGCAGGGCGTAGCAGCGGCGCAGCAGCAGTGGCAGCAGCGCTTGCAGCAGCAGGAGCAAGAAGGAGCAGCTGCAGCAAGTAGCAGCAGCAGCAGCAGAAAGGAGGAGCAGCTGCAGCAAGTAGCAGCAGCAGCAGCAGCAAGGAGGAGCAGCTGCAGCAAGTAGCAGCAGCAGCAGCAAGGAGGAGCAGTTGCCGCAAGTAGCAGCAGCAGCAGCAGCAGCAGCAGCAAGGAGGAGCAGCTGCAGCAAGTAGCAGCAGCAGCAGCAGCAGCAGCAGCAAGGAGGAGCAGCTGCAGCAAGTAGCAGCAGCAGCAGCAGCAAGGAGGAGCAGCTGCAGCAAGTAGCAGCAGCAGCAGCAGCAGCAAGGAGGAGCAGCTGCAGCTAGTAGCAGCAGCAGCAGCAAGGAGGAGCAGCTGCAGCAAGTAGCAGCAGCAGTAGCACCCAGGAGAAGGCGCACAGCAGCAGCAGCAGCAGCAGCTCAGGCGCAGTAGCAGCTCAGGCGCAGCAGCAACTCTGGTGCAGCAGCGCGCTAGCAGTTCGCGGGCAGGGCAAGCAGCGCGTGGGCAGCAAATGCAGTGCGCGAGCAGCAGGGGCAGCGCGCAAGCAGCGGGCGTAGCGTGCGGGCTGCAGGACAGGGCGTCGCGTGGGCTGGGCAGAGGGGCGCGCATGACTAGGCAGAAAAATCGTCCCGCCTAGGGGACGGGACGCGCCTAGGGCAGAAAAATCGTCTCGCCTAGGGCGCGTTTCGGGTAGGATAAAAGACGGGACACTCCTAGGGGCGCGGCTCGGGCAGCAGATCGAAAATTGAATGGTGGGCCCTTTTAAAAATCCGGTCCTAAGGACCACAACGCTCTTAATACCATGTTAAACTAAGAGAAGAGGAATGATGTCGACTAGGTCAAGGGGGGGTACAAGTAGAATGACGAGAGAAAAGTTGTACCCCCTAAGATGCATCTCACTATAGGCTAAGTAAGAACTATGATATAACTTTGACACCAGTCTCCCCGCAGTCCCTCGCTCCTCTACCAGTCCGCCCCCAACCACCCCCTCCCCCAGTCCCTCGCTCCTCTCCCAGCCCAGTTCCGTCCGTTCCCCCTGGTCCTTTGCGTCTCACAAATTCAACAGTTGAAAAAGACGCGCGTCGCTCCCACCTTCGCCTGCGCCGCCGTGTGGTCCTTGCGTTGGGGGTCGGTTGCGTGCTGCCCCTCACTCCTCCTCCCTTCGTCCGACCACCGCTCCGTTTGAGACTCTCCACTTGGACGTCTGGGGCCCCGCTTCCCGCCCTGGACCCGAGCGAGAGAGCTTCTTTCTGGTGGTCGTTGACGACTACTCTCGCTACACCACCGTGTTCCCTTTGGCGAAGAAGTCCGACGTGAATTCTACGCTGATCCGGTGGTTACTCACCACTGAGGGCACTCGTGGCCGTCGTGTCAGTTGTCTTCACTGAGGGGGTGAGTTTCGCTCTGGCATTCTCACCGGATTCTGTCGCAAGCAGGGCATCCGCCAGTCCTAGACGCTTCCAGAGTCCCCACAGCAGAATGGGGTTGATGAGCACCGCATAGGCTTGGTCATGGAGATAGCGCGCACCTCCATGATTCACGCCCGTGCGCCCCATATTATGTGGCCCTACGCGGTTCGGTACGCCGCTCACCAACTGAACCTCTGGCCACGCGTCTCTCGGTCAGGGGCTTCACCGACCAGTCTTCGGACCGGGTCCCCTGGTGTTGCGTCGCGATTTCGTGTCTGGGGCTGCTTGGCGCTTGTTCGCGACACCTCCGCGGACAAGCTCTCGCCTCGCGCCCTCCCCTGTGTCTTCCTTGTCAGAATCCCAACCACTATACCATTGGGATGAAAGGGCTTGTTAAGTAGCGGGTCAGTACGCCCATAACCCCCCAGGCTAGCGAGCCTCTAACCCTTCCCTAGGATCAATCGGGCATCCCCAGTGTTGGTTTTTAGACACCCCCCCGTACAGGGATGCCCTAGGACACGGCACAGCGGCAGCGCCAACATGTGCACACATGGGGATTCGAACCCGAGACCTTCGCTCTGATACCATGTCAGAATTCCAACCACTAGACCATTGGGATAAAAGGGCTTGTTACGTAGCGGATCAGTGCGCCCATAACCCCCTAGGCCAGCGAGCCTGTAGCCCTTCCCTAGGATCAATCGGGCATCCCCAGTGTTGGTTTTCAGACATTCCTTGGTTTCCCCGAGGACTCCCCTGACTTCACTTTCTACCACCCTCCCCGGTTCCTTGACTCCCGCGACGTCCGTTTAGACGAGTCCGTGCCCTACTACACTCGTTACCCCTGTCGCGGTCTCCCGGTTCCCCCCCCTCCTCTCTTTCTCGCTCCCACCCCTCCCCTGCCCCTGCTCCTCCGGTTCCCCCCCCCCCCCGGTCCCACCCCGTCTGGTGTGTCGCACGGCACCCCTCCCCCCCTCGGTAGCCCCTCAGGTCCCGTCCCCCCTTCTCCACAGTCGTCCTCATAGTCAGCGCAGCAGCCGCCAGCGCTTCCACCACAGGCTACTGCGGACTCTGGGGGTGTTGTTGTTAGAGGTGAGTGCCCTGGAGGTGCTAGCTCTGGGGGTGTTGGAGTCGGAGTTCAGGGTGCGACTGCCGGAGGTACCGGTTCTGGGGGTGCTGGAGTTGGAGGTGCTGTCCCTGGAGGTGCCACGTCTGGGGGTGAGGGTGCGCCTCCTACTGGAGCTGGAGACACTGGAGCTGGTCGCGTTGAGGCTGGGGGTACTCGTTCTGGGGGTGGTGCGACCGGCACAAGCGCTGTGGCGGGCGGAGTCGGAGCTACTACTTCTGCCGACACCACTCCGCCTCCCCACCGCTACCCGACCCGGCACCAGGCTCTACTTCGTCTAAAGCGTGGGGAGCAGCAGAGGTTGGAGCGCGAGCGACTGGAGCTGGAGCAGCAGCAGTGAGAGTTGCAGCAGTGAGAGCAGCAGCAGCAGCAGTCGCAGCAGCCGTCGCAGCCGCCTCCGCCCCTGAGGGAGTCGGTGCCCCTGTCACTGGCCTTCGGACCCTAGGTCTTCTTTCTTCTCCTCCTGCTTCCTCCCCTTCTCCTCCAGTGTACGGTCTTACGTTTCCTCCTCCTGACTCTGCCCCAGCTGTTTTCCCTCGTCCTCGGTTTGAGTCACCTCCTACTCCCCGTCCTCACACTTGGGCTACTCGCTGCCCTCCTCGTGCTCGACCCTCGTCCCCTGTCACTGATCTTCGTACTGTTCTGTTCCGTTCTAGCCCGCCTCGTCCTTCTCAGTCTGTACTTCCTTCCCCTCCTGAGTCGTCCCTCACCGCTTCCTCCTCCACTCCTATCTCTGACTACTACCGCACGTACCGTCCTGTTCTCTCTCGTGTTCTCGCCTCCCTTGTTACGGACCCTCGTGCCTCCCTGTCGTCTGTCTCGGCTCTCACTGCCGCTGTCACTGACTTCGCCGCTACTCGCCGCCTTGACTACGCCACCCGTATGGTGGCTGCTCCTCCTACCCATCCTCTGTTCGTCGGGGGTGAGTCTGCCCTTGGTTGTGACGTTCTAGAGGACATGCAGTTTGAGCTCGAGGTCCTGGCAGCCGTTTCGCCTCAACTCTGTGCCATGCTGCTTGCCCCTGAGGGAGACCCCGACGCCCTTGACATACCGACTCCTCGCACTTACGCTGAGGCAGTGTCAGGGCCTTGGGCCTCTCACCAGAGAGCTGCCATGGACGCGGAGATGGCCTTCTACAGATCCACAGGCACCTACGTCGACGAGGTTCTCCCTCTGGGGGCGAACGTAGTCGATGGCATGTGGATCTTCAAGGTGAAGCGGCCACCGGGATCTCCTCCTGTCTTCAAGGAGCGCTACGTGGCTAGAGGTTTCAGTCAGCGCGAGGGAGTTGACTTCTTTCAGACCTTCGCGCCTACCCTGAAGATGACCACTCTTCGGGTGTTACTCCACGTTGCAGCGCAGAGAGACTACGAGCTGCACTCCCTCGACTTTTCGACCGCCTTCCTTCACGGTCACCTACACGAGGAGATCCGCCTGCGCCGTCCTCCTGGCTTCACTGGTACCTTTTCGCCTGGGACCCAGTGGAGCTTGAGACGACCAGGTCGCCGCCAGGTACCCCGTGAGTGGCACGACACTCTTCGCTCCACGCTTTCTCACCTTGGGTTTGAGCCGTCTACTGCCGACCCGTCGCTCTTCGTTTGTCGTAAGCCCACACCGTTCTTTGTTCTCGTGTACGTTGACGACCTGGTCTTTGCCACGGCTGACAGAGTTGCTCTGACTGAGGTGAAGTCCGAGTTGCAGACAAGACACACGTGCACTGACCTTGGTGAACTGCGCCACTACCTTGGCCTGCAGATCACCAGGGACAGAGCCGCTCGCACCATCACTCTGAATCAGTCACACATGGTGAAGCAGATCCTTCAGCGGTTCGAGCTTCAGTTATCCACTGCGCAGCCCACTCCTCTTGCTGTCGACCACAGGCTCACCGGCCCCTTTCCCGACGAGCCCTTTGAGTCTAGTGGCCCTTACGCAGAGCTGGTGGGGTGCCTCACGTTCCTGATGACCTGTACTCGCCCGGACCTCGCCTTTCCTCTCAGCATCCTTGCTCGCTTCGTTGCGACTGAGAGACACCGCCCTGTTCACTGGAGGGCTGCTGTGACGGTGGCGAAGTACCTGGCGACTGCATCAGGCATGTGGCTTGCGCTTGGAGGGAGACAATCAGTTGTGCTCACCGGTCACTGTGACTCCTCTTACGCTGACGACATCGAGATTCAGAGGTCTACCCAGGGGTACTGTTTCAGCCTGGGCTCTGGCGCTGTGTCGTGGAGGTCGACTCGGGCCTCGTCTGTTGCGCAGTTTAGCGCTGAGGCCGAGATCTACGCTGGAGCCATGGCTGCACAGGAGTCGCGCTGGTTGACTTTCTTGCTCACTGACCTTGGTGAGCGGCCGAGCTCTGCACCGACCTTGTTTGCTGACAACAAGGCCATGATTCTCCTGTGTCGAGAGCCTCAAATGGAGAGCTGAGTGAAGCACATTGACGGCAGGTACTTTCTTCTCCGAGAGTTGCAGAGACGCGGACATGCACGCTTAGACTTCGTGGCCTCTGAGGCCAACACTGCCAACATTTTCACCAAGGCCCTTCCGCCTGGTGACCACCACAGGTTCTGTGTGCAGTTAGGCCTTGTTGAGGCAAGTTCTCGTTTGCTGTAGGCTTACACTATTGTCTCTCTTTCTTGCTGTGTTTGTACCATATATATTTGAACTCTTGAACTGGCCTTGTGGTCGCTTGCTTGTGCTCGGACTGTTAGTCTATGGGGGTGTGTCAAAGCTGTTAGGCATTAGTGAGGTTTGCCATGTGGGGTACAAACATAAGGGTTTGGTTTATGTACCCCAACCGAATGCAATGTCATCATCCTTGCCTACTTTGAGAGTTCCTCACTCATGCATGCCCCTCCCAATCCCAACCTCACTCTCTCCCCTATCAATCCGTCTCGCCACGCCACCCTACTTGCACACCTGTCTTCTAGCGGGCTGTCGGCGCCACCAGTACATGTGAAGCATAATTTGGTCGAATGGTGTATTACAGGCTAAATCAGACCATACAAAACGATTCGTCTGAAAAATCAGACATAGCTCCATCATTCATCTGAAAAAATCAGACAAAAACAAATTGCCCATCTCAAATTATTATTCTTTCAGACGGGCCTAAATCCTAGCAAGAGCCTGGTTCCTACGCCTCGTATCAAGCGAACCTCGTATCAGGCTCACACTGAAAATTCCCCTGAACCCAAATTCCTTTGCTAGTTTTACCAGGCAAGTCTGATATGAGGTTGCCTGATACGCCCTTACATTCACATGAAGTAAGTGATTGGCGGCATTGAGCTAAGCTACTCAGAACTAGAAGTGTTATAGGTATAATGTGCAATGCATATTAGAGATAATCTTCTAATTCACTACAAGCACTCTAACGGCAACGCTGACTGACTCGCTCATACTCTGTCTTTCACCCAAGCGCCAGTCAACAGTTCCGCTCCGCACCAAATTCAGCTTGACCTTGCACGTTGACTGGATTCCCGTTGACTCCCACATCCATCTGGCCGTCCCTACAGTCAAACAACGCATCGATTTCTCCTAATGCACGTCGAGCGTCCTAGGTTCATGGCAGCGGCGACGAAGACAGTATTAGCGGAAGTACAAATATTGACGACGCTGGTCGCATTCCTCAGCGCTCTCAGGCTTCGTCCTGCTTTTGCTGTCGCACTGCTGCCACTGTTGCTGCTACTGCTGCTACTGCTTCTGCTGCTGCTGCTACTGCTTCTGCTGCTGCTACTGCTCACGATGGCTACTCTTAATGTCCTTACCTTTGACGCGGAGGGTCGCCGATTAGGTTTGACCGCTGGCTCGAGGATCTCCAGCTGTACCTGCAGAGCTTGGATAGGGAGGACGTTTCACTTTTAGAGCACACGTCCGGTACTTGCCTTGCCCCTGAGGAGTCAGCTACGCATGTTCTTCGTACTCAGTGGCTCACCCGCGATGCTGCCGCCCGCCTTTCTGTCCGCAATGCCCTCCCGCTAGAGGAACGAGTCCATTTCAGCCAGCTTAAGACGGCAAAGGAACTCTATGACGCCGTAGTTGCTCGTTACTCCTCCCCCTATACTGCTGCCCTAGGCCGTATCATGCTGCCGTACCTCTTTCCTGAGCTGTCGGATTTGCCCACTGTCGCTGACCTCATGACCCACTTTCGCTCTAGTGACGTTCGCTACCGTGCCGTTCTAAAGCCGGCCTTTCTCGCTGCTAACCCGCCTCCGATGTACATCACCCTCTACCACCTCGTTACCCGCCTCCCTGACTCCAACCGCGCCGTTAGGGATCACTTCCTTGCCCTTGATCCCACCGAGAACACCCTTGCCTTGCTGAAGAAGCATCTCCTCGAGGCCGATACCAGTTCTGCCGATGTAGCTGCCTCTCGTGGCACTTCACGCTCCCCCCTCTTTGAGGGGTGTTCTCCCTCCCTTCTCGCGCCCTCCGTTGCTACTGCTGCTGCTGTTGACTTCCTTAGTGCTGAGGAGGTCGGTGCTGCGTCTTCTCCTAGTGGGAGGTGCCGCAGCGGCAAAGGGCAAAGGGGGTAAGGGTGGTGTGTCAGAAAGAACAAGAGTGGTTGAACTAACAAGATTGGGAGTACAAGTAGGAAACCCTAGAGTAATGTACCCCCTGAAGGCTAACCCACTGTAGCCTACACAGCAGTAACATATATAATGTTTGACACACCCCCATAGGCGAAGTGGGGGAGAGCAAGGGGTCACAAGACGAGTCAAAGCAAAGCAAAGCAAAACAAGCTCAGGGTGGATCTCAAGGATACCACACAAATTCGAGCACAAGCAAGTGGTCACAAGACCAGTTCACATGCAGTTTGATAATATAACAAGAGGTACAGTGATCACAACCTAGCAAGTGTAAGCATGCAGGTATATATATAGAGATCACAGTACAAGCAGAGTCAAGAAGTGAGCAAGTGAGGGACAGTAGGCACAAGGCCTAGAACAGTACAGAAACGCTGATGATCACAAGGCTGAAGCGCCTTGGTGAACACATCAGCAGTGTTGGCCCGAGTGGCCACGTAAGCAAGACGAAGCTGACCACGCTGCTGCAGCTCTCGAGCAAGGAAGTAGCGCAGAGCGATGTGCTTCGTTCTGTGCTCCAGTCTGTGCTCCTGACACAAGGCAATGGCGGCCTTGTTGTCAACGTACAGCACTGGAGGAGAACGAGGCCGCTCTCCCAGGTCGGTCAGCAGGTAGGTGAGCCAGCGTAACTCCTGTGCAGCCATGGCTGTGGCGTAGATCTCAGCCTCACAACTGGAGCTGAGAACTGAAGACGAGCGTGTAGAACGCCAAGAAACTGAACCAGAGCCAAGGCTGAAGATGTAACCCTGAGACGACCGCTGCGTAGCCTGGTCGTCAGCCCAAGAAGCGTCTGAGTGCCCAGTGAGGACAACTCGAGCCCGTCCTCCAAGCACAAGCCCCATGCCTGACGTACTGCATAAGTAGCGCAACACCCTCTTAGCTGCATCCATGTGCTCCTTCCGGTGACGGCCAGGAGCGACATAGCGTGCTAGGATGCTGAGAGGGTATGCAAGGTCAGGTCGAGTGCAGGTCATCAGGTACATGAGGCAGCCCACAAGCTCTGGATACGGGCCACTCGGCTCTACGGACTCATCCGAAGGCAGAGCTAAGAGCGAGTGACCGGTAGGCAGAGGAGTGGGCTGAGGCGAGGAGTACGTGAAGCGGAAGCGCTGAAGGACCTGCTGCACCATGTGTGACTGAGTCAAGGTGATGGTGCGCTGTGCTCTGTCCCGGGTGATCCGCAAGCCAAGATAGCTTGTCAGTTCACCCAGGTCTGTGCACGTGTGTCTCTTCTGCAGCTCCGACTTCACGTGGGCGAGTGCCTCAGTGTCAGCAGTAGCAAAGACCAAGTCGTCTACGTACACGAGAACGTAGAACGGCAGCAGAGTGGTGTCGGTGCGTAGAAACAGCGACGGGTCAGCAGTAGAAGGAGCAAACCCAAGAGCAGCAAGAGTAGTCCTCAGTGTGTCGTGCCACTCACGGGGTGCCTGGCGGAGACCGTAGGAGGCTCCACTGGGTACCAGGAGGGAACGACCCAGTGAAGCCAGGTGGGCGGCGCAGCCAGATCTCCTCGTGCAGGCTGCCCTGTAGGAACGCAGTGCTGAAGTCAAGAGAGTGGAGCTCGTAGTCACGCTGAGCGGCGACGTACAGCAGAACCCGAAGAGTGGTCATCATCGGGGTCGGGGAGAAGGTCTGGAAGAAGTTAACTCCCTCTCGCTGACTGAAGCCTCGTGCAACGTAACGCGCCTTGAAGACAGGCGGAGAACCCGGCGGCCGCTTCACCCTGAAAATCCACATGCCACTGACGATGTTCGCCCCAGGTGGGGGAACCTCGTCTACGTAGGTGCCTGTGGACTTCCAGGAAGCCATCTCTGCGTCCATGGCTGTCTGCCACTGAGAGGAGTAGGGACCCTCCATCGCCTCTGCGTAAGAGCGTGGGGTCGGGATGTCTGGTGCATCCGGGTCTCCCTCAGGGGCAATCAGCATGGACACGAGATGAGTTAAAGCAGCAACAAAGCACTCAAACTCCTCCTGTCTGTCCTCAAGGACGTCCGTGCCAAGAGCACACTCACCCCCGATGGACAGAGGACAGACAGACTCAGACTCAGCAACAAGGCTAGCGGCGTAGTCTAGACGACAGGCGGCAGCAAAGTCAACAAGCTCAGCGACTAGAGCAGACGCAGCAGAGGACTCAAAGGAAGGGTCAGTGACAACAGTGGCGAGGAGACGCGTGACAGTAGGACTGGCAGCACGAGGAGAATCAGACTCCGGGTCAGCAAGAGCAGGAAGAGAGGACGCTGGAGGAGACGGCAGAGGGACACGCTGTGGAGCAGTGGAAGGACGCAGGGTCATATAGTGAGTGCCAAGGACAGGAGGAGGACGCTGACGCGGAGCACGACGACCAGCGCAGACAGCGCGGACAGGCGACTCTGGACGCGACTCAGACGACTCTGGACGAGACTCAGGCGACAGAGGACGAGACTCAGGCTCACGACGCTCCGTAAAACCTCCCGTCGGCTCAGCGTAAGGAGAAGGACCAGGCAGTGGAGAGGCTGGCTGTAACTGTGACTGCGACTGGACAGGCGGTGGACTCAGTAGGGGAGGAGTAGGACCAGGAGAGGGCGGGAGGCCAAGAACCTGCTGAAGGAGCGGAACGTAGTACGGCCGCGGCCGCTCAGCACCTCCTGAACCAGCAGAGACAGCACCAGTACCCTCAGCCCCAGGGTCTCCAGCGACAACTCCCGCAGCACCACCAGCAACCCCAGCAGCTCCAGGACCTCCAGCACGAGCACCTCCAGAACTAGCGGCTCCAGCAGCTCCAGCACCAGCAGTACCTCCAGTAGCTCCAGCACCAGCAGCACCTCCAGGAGCTCCAGCAGCACCTCCAGCAGCACCAGCAGCACCTCCAGCACCAGCAGCGTCTCCAGCAGCTCCAGCACCAGCAGCACCTCCAGCAGCACCACCAGCAGCTCCTGCGCCAGCAGCACCAGCACCTCCAGCACCTCCAGCACCAGCAGCGTCTCCAGCAGCTCCAGCACCAGCAGCACCTCCAGCAGCACCACCAGCAGCTCCGCGCCAGCAGCACCAGCTCCAGGGTCCGCAGCACCAGCAGCGGCTCCAGCTCCAGGGTCCTCAGCACCAGCAGCAGCTCCAACTCCAGGGTCCTCAGCACCAGCAGTAGCTCCAACTCTAGGGTCCGCGGCACCAGCAGCAGCTCCAGCTCCAGGGTCCAAAGCACCAGCAGCGCCACTCCGGAGACTGCAGCGCCGAGCGTACCACTCTCGGAGCCGCTGAGGAGAGGGCAGCTCCCGCCTAGGCGGGGAACCACGAACACCAGCTCCAGCAGCACCCCTAGCCCCAGAAGCGCCCCTCCTGAGGCTGCAGTACCGCGAGTACCACTCACGCAGCTGCTGTGAAGAGGGAGCGCCTCCAGGCGCCGCACGGTCAGTCGCAGCACCCCCAGGCTCAGTACCCTCAGACGTAGCACTCTCAGGCTCAGCACCCTCAGGCTCAGCACCCCCAGGCTCCGCACCCCCAGGCTCCGTACCCGCAGGCTCAGCACCCCCAGACTCAGCAACCTCAGGCTCAGCACCCCCAGGCTCCGCACCCCCAGGCTCCGCACGCTCAGGCTCAGCACCCCTAGCAGGACGAGAGTCGACAGCTACCTCGACAGGCTCAACCGGGTCTACCTGGGACACACATGAGGGAGCGGCACCCTGAGGGGGGAGGGGGTCTACCACAGCAGCACCTGGTGCGAGGAAGAGAGGCGGGGGGGGGGGAGCGGGGCAGTGCGGTAGGGGAAGAGGCGGTAGTACCGACTCGTCGAACGTGACGTCCTGTGAAGGCAGGACACGGCGCGAGGTGGCGTGGTAAAACTGCCAACCAGACGCGTCCGGGACAAAGCCAAGGAAGACACAAGGAACAGCGCGGGAGGAGAGCTTGTCCGCGGACGTATCGCGAACAAAAGCTCGAGATCCCCAGACCTAGAAACGAGACGCATCGCCAACCTCTCCCGTCCAACGCAGTGTCGGCGAAGTCTCCGGAACGGAGACACGGGGCCAGAGGTTGAGCTGATGCGCAGCGTATCGGACCGCAAACGGCCACAGAAAGTGGGGGGCAGCCGCATGGATCAAGGAGGTACGAGCGACCTCCATGACCAGGCCAATGCGGCGCTCAGCAACCCCATTCTGCTGTGGAGAGGCCGGAAGCGTGAACGCCTGCTCAATGCCCTGCCCCTGACAGTAGGCCCTCAAGAGGTCAGAGGAAAACTCCCCACCTCTGTCAGAGTGCAGACGCAGGACAGGAAAGTCCGAGTGGAACCTCTCGCTGAGCTGGAGACGGGCAGCGCGGATCCAAGGGATCAAAACATCAGGGACTTCACCCTTGGTGCGCAAGGGGAAGACCGTGGTGTAGCGCGAGTAGTCGTCAACAACTATCAAGAAGTACCTCTCGTGACCCTGTCCACGAACGCGGGCTGGGCCCCACGCGTCCATGTGGAGCGTCTGCAGGGGAGCAGTCGTCGGGGGAAACGAGGAGGAGTGAGGAGCGGCGCGCTGCCGCCCCTCGACACAGGGAAGACAAGGAGGAGCAGGCGAGGGTGGGAGGGGAGGGAGAACCCTGGGAAGACCAGAGACAAGGTACCGGGAGTGCATGCCACGAAGGCGCTGCACTGACGGGTGACCAAGGCGGTGGTGCCAGAGGACGGTCTCGTACGCCAGGGAGCGACACGAGCAGGGGGCCGACAGCTGACCTGACGCAGACGCAGACGCAGCTACCTGAGGGGACTCAGTGGTCAGTGTGTACAGGTCCGACCCCGGCTGCCGAGTGAAGGTAGCCAGGTGGCGACCCGTCCGAGCACACGTGCAGTGTGTCACGCGCTCGTAGGCAGGGGTGAACTGGTGGACACCCCCGTCCTGGAGCGCACTACCCGCCACCAAGTTCGTGGAGAACGAGGGGAGGTAGAGACCTGACAGTGTGCCCGACGGGACCGCAGGACAAGGGAGAACAGTGGAGGAGGTCGCAATTGTTACGATGCGATCTTAACTGGTAACCGGATTTAAGGAGGGCCTAGGCTTAGTAGCCTAGGCCAAGCTATTGTCGAGGTCAAGGCCAAGGGAGTGTCGATAGAAATTGACCAAACAAGTTTGGCTTCACTAAATCAAAGCATACAAGATATAGTCGAGAAACACAAGCAAGAGGTGCACCACCAACAGCAAAGAACAATAACTACAGTAACTACAGCAAGCAGGATATATCTTAAATATAACTTTGACACACCCCCTTAGCCTGCTTGCAGTAGGAACTAGAGTAGTCAACACCCCCTGAACGGGTATAGCTGGTGCAGTGGGAGACGGCAGAGGGGTACGTGAGGGGAGGCGGCGAGAGGGAGAGAGGAGAGGAGAGGAGATGAGAACACAGGAGGAGGTGAGTGAGGGATGAGGAGAGGAGGTGGGGGGGTGGCCGCGGCGTCCCCTCTTACTAACCCCCTTTTACGAAAGGGGGGTTGAGTGGGGGATGAGGAGAGGAGGTGGGGGGGTGGCCGCAGCGTCCCCTCTTACTAACCCCCACATCCCCACCCCCAATCAACCACCCTCCTTCAACCTCACCCCCCATTTCAGCCACCCCCTGGAACCGCACCCCCTCCCTCCCTTCCTTCCTCCACACCCCTGCCCAACCCACAGTTGTCTCTGCCCTGTCCTTCACACTGCAGCCAGCCCTCCCACCCCCCCGCTCCCGCCACCTACCCCCCACAGTAGCAGCCGCGGGAGGGGAGAGGCAGGGCAGAGGGTGGTGCTCTGCTGGCGGGGTTCTGTGCTGGCGGGGTTCTCTGCTGGCGGGGTTCTCTGCTGGTGGGGTTCTCTGCTGGCGGGGTTCTCTGCTGGCGGGGTTCTCTGCTGGCGGGGTTCTCTGCTGGCGGGGTTCTCTGCTGGCGGGGTCTCGTGCTGGCGGCTGGCCCTGGAGCTGGTGCTGGTGCTGGCGGCTGGCCCTGGAGCTGGTGTTGGTGCTGGCGGCTGGCCCTGGTGCTGGTGCTGGCGGCTGGCCCTGGAGCTGGTGCTGGTGCTGGCGGCTGGCCCTGGTGCTGGTGCTGGTGCTGGCGGCTGGCCCTGGAGCTGGTGCTGGTGCTGGCGGCTGGCCCTGGAGCTGGTGCTGGTGCTGGCGGCTGGCCCTGGAGCTGGTGCTGGCGGCTGGCCCTGGAGCTGGTGCTGGTGCTGGCGGCTGGCCCTGGTGCTGGTGCTGGTGCTGGCGGCTGGCCCTGGTGCTGGTGCTGGTGCTGGCGGCTGGCCCTGGAGCTGTTGCTGGTGCTGGCGGCTGGCCCTGGAGCTGGTGCTGGTGCTGGCGGCTGGCCCTGGTGCTGGTGCTGGTGCTGGCGGCTGGCCCTGGAGCTGGTGCTGGTGCTGGCGGCTGGCCCTGGAGCTGGTGCTGGTGCTGGCGGCTGGCCCTGGAGCTGGTGCTGGTGCTGGCGGCTGGCCCTGGAGCTGGTGCTGGTGCTGGCGGCTGGCCCTGGTGCTGGTGCTGGTGCTGGCGGCTGGCCCTGGTGCTGGTGCTGGTGCTGGCGGCTGGCCCTGGTGCCTGGTGCCTGGTGCTGATGGGGCGCGACGGGTGGGACGAGCTGGAGAAGGGCTACAGGCTGGGCGGGATCTGACGGTAGGAGGCGCGCAAGCGCTCGTGCGATCGCCGGTGCTCTGGCGGTGATCGCTGGTTTTCCGCCGCCACTCCCTTCCCCCTTTTCCTCTCTCCCCCACAACATTCCGCCGCCACTCCCTTCCCCCTTTCCCTCTCCCCCCCACAGCGTTCCGCTGCCACTCCCTTCCCCTTTTCCCTCTCCCCCCCACAGCGACCGCCGCTGCACACGCGAACAGCCGCGACTGGGGGGGTGACGGGCATGGGGCGCGGGTAATGCGACGGGCAGAGTGGCAGCGGGCTACGGTGCTCCGGGGCGACGGGAAGCAGGGCGGGGTTCGAGTGGGGTACGGGCGACGGGTGGGGTGCAGGTGGCGTACAGGCGACGGGCAGGGTGCGGGTTGCGGCGAGCGGAACGGGGGGACGTAACGGGTGGCGCGACGCGACGGCGGGGCCCGCGCGGGTCCGGATCAACGAGAACGAGGGCCCGCGGGGGTCCTTAACTAGCGCAAGAACGGGGCCCGCAGGGGGCCCTTAACTAGCACAAGATCGGGGCCCGCGCGGGCCCTTAACTAGCGCGAGAACGGGGCCCGCGCGGGCCCTTAACTAGCACGAGAACGGGGCCCGCGCGGGCCCTTAGCTAGCGCGAGAACGGGGCCCGCGGGGGGTCCTTAGGCTAGCGCGAGAATGGGGCCCGTGGGGAGCCGCGTTACGATACGAATGGGGCGACGGAGCACGGGGCGACGGGCTAACGGAGCGCGGGGCGGTGGGCCCATGTGAGAATCGACTGGCTCTATACCATGTTACGATGCGATCTTAACTGGTAACCGGATTTAAGGAGGGCCTAGGCTTAGTAGCCTAGGCCAAGCTATTGTCGAGGTCAAGGCCAAGGGAGTGTCGATAGAAATTGACCAAACAAGTTTGGCTTCACTAAAGCAAAGCATACAAGATATAGTCGAGAAACACAAGCAAGAGGTGCACCACCAACAGCAAAGAACAATAACTACAGTAACTACAGCAAGCAGGATATATCTTAAATATAACTTACATTTAATATATCCTGCTTGCTGTAGTTACTATAGTGTAGTTATCTGATTGTTTGCTTGGTGGTGCACCTGTTTGTTTGCTATATGTACCTTTGGTCCTATAGTGAACCCAACCATTCTCGACATTCCTCCTTGGCACAAGCTACTCACGATACCCTTGGCCTAGGCTACTAAGCCTAGGCCCTTCTTAAACCCGGTTACCAGCTAAGCTAGTCTCGTGACAGCAATGACCGGACCCCCAAAGGGGTCAGCGAGGGAGACTGCAACCGGCCGAGCAAGCTGCTCAAGGGTAGTGCGGTCACGAAAGAAACAGCGGGAAGCACCTGAGTCCAGTGTGAAGGTGTGCAGTGCCTCAGTAGACGCAGTACCAGAGGGCGCAGACTCACGAGCACCTAGAGCAGCAGCCTCACCAGCACCTAGAGCAGCAGCCTCACCAGGACCTGGGGCAGCAGACGTACTAGCACCTAGAGCGGCAGCCTCACCGGCACCTGGAGCAGCAGACTGGATACCGGGGTCAGGCGGCACACACAGGTGACAGGCACTCTCAGCACCAGGAGGACGACGCTGCAGCTGCACCTGGCCACTACCAGAAGCTCCCGAACTACCCACTCCAGTGCGACTCCCACTACGGCCACCCCGATAACCCCAACTAGCATACCACTCACGAAGCTGCTGGGGCGAAAGAGCCTCGCAAGAACGACGCTGCGGCTGCACCTGGTCACTACCAGAAGTTCCCGAACTACCCACTCCAGTGCGACTCCCACTACGGCCACCCCGATAACCCCAACTAGCGTACCACTCACGAAGCTGCTGGGGTGTGAGGGACTCACGCGGACGGCCCTGGAGCTGCATCTGGCCACGCCAGGTGCAGCAGGAGCAGCAGTAGCAGCAGTAACAGTAGTAGCAGTAGGAGCAGTAAAAGCAGTAGCAGCAGTAGCAGCGCGGGCAGGGCAGTGCTCACCAGTGGTGGGAAGGGCAGGCGCAAGACGGCGACGACAGCGGGGCCGCTACAGCTGCAGGGCGGGGCCGGGCCGCGACGGCAGCTGCTCCAGGGGCCAGGGGCGGCTGCTGCAGGGGCGGCTGCTCCAGGGTCCAGGGGCGGCTCCTGCAGTGGCGGCTCCTGCAGTGGCGGCTGCTCCAGGTGGCCAGGGGCGGCTGCTGCAGGGGCGCCCGCTCCAGGGGCCAGGGGCGGCTGCAGGTGCGGCTGCTCCAGGGGCCAGGGGCGGCTGCTGCAGTGGCGGCTGCTCCAGGGGCCAGGGGCGGCTGCTGCAGGGGCGGCTGCTCCAGAGGCGGCTGCTCCAGGGGCCAGGCGCGGGGTAGGTCAGGGCGACGCGGCGGGGAGGGGCGACGCCGCGGGCAGGGGCGACGCGGCGGGCAGGGCGACGCGGCGGGCAGGTGGCGACGCCGCGGGCAGGTGGATACGCCGCGGGCAGGGCGACGCGGCGGGCAGGGGCGACGCCACGGGCAGGGCGACGCGGCGGGCAGGGGCGACGCCGCGAGCAGAGCGACGCGGCGGGCAGGTGGCGACGCCGCGGGCAGGTGGCGACGCCGCGGGCAGGTGGCGACGCCGCGGGCAGGGCGACGTGGCGGGCAGTGGGGGCGCGGCCGCGTTACTGCAGGGCGGGGCCGCGTCCGCGTCTGCGGGGCCGCGACTGCGACCTGACGGGGCCGCGACAACGACCTAACGGGGTCGCGCGCTGTCCTGACGGGCCTGCAGAGGCTGCGTGCGGGCGGCGAGGGCCTGCAGGGGCGGCGCGCGGTCGGGCAGAGGCTGCGCGTGGGCCTGACGGGCCTGCAGGGGCGGCTCTCGGGCCTGACGGGCCTGCAGAGGCGGCTCGGGGGCCTGAAGGGTCTGCAGAGGCGGCTCGGGGGCCTGACGGGTCTGCAGAGGCGGCTCGGGGGCCTGACGGACCTGCAGGGGCGGCTCGAGGGCCGTACTAGCTTGTAGGGGCGTCGCACTGGCCTAGGGCAGCAGGAGGCAGCGCAAGGGCTGCAGGACGGCACTCGGGCAGAACGAAGGGCGGGGCGCGCGAGGGCGCACTAGCAGAAAAAAGGGCGCACGAGGGCGCACGAGCAGAGGAAGGCGCACGAGGGCGCACGTAAGGTAGGGCGCACGAGGGCGCTTCTAGCGGAATAGTGGGCCCGTAGTAGAAAGCGGTCCTAGGTGGCAACCTAGGCTCGTGATACCATGTCAGAAAGAACAAGAGTGGTTGAACTAACAAGATTGGGAGTACAAGTAGGAAACCCTAGAGTAATGTACCCCCTAAAGGCTAACCCACTGTAGCCTACACAGCAGTAACATATATAATGTTTGACATGGTGGGGGGGCCACAGGCGGGGGTGGTGGCGGGGGTGGTGGCGGTGGTGGTGGTGGGGATGGAGGCGGTGGTGGTGGGGGGGCTGGAGGCGGTGGGGGCAGCAATGGAGGTGGCGGGGGTTGTGGAGGCAGTGGAGTGGGCGGAGGGGGCTCGGGTGGCGGTCGGGGTGGAGCTGGCAGGGGCGGAGGCTATGGGTCGGCGACTGGTGGTGCAGCTTGTGGCGGCGGAGGCAGTGGGGGTGGACAGCAGCAGCAGCCATGCCAGCAGGAGCCACGCACCCCTCAGGAGCTTCGTGCATGGGTTGTTCAGCGTGGGGGTGGTGTCCGTTGCCCGTACATCAGGCGCTTGGGTCCCAAGACTGGCGAGCCCTGTGGGAAGATTGGACACACAGTGTATCGTTGCTTCCGCTGTCTCGAGGATGCCTGGTGCACCGAGTACGGAGATGAGCAGGAGATCCCCAACTGGTCAGCGCTACTAGGGAAGGGGGTAGATGTGTTTGCTCTTGACTTTGACAAGATCAATGCTGGAATCTATGCTATGTATGCTGGTTCTTTGAGTGATGAGGGTGACTGTTACTCGTGTGTGCCGCGCGCTGCTGGTGTAGAGGCTTCTGCTCTAGATGCTTGTGAGTCTTCTGCCGCAGATACTGCTTCTGATGAGGCCTTGCACACCTTCACGCTTGACTCAGGCGCGTCTCGCTGCTTCTTTCGCGATTGCACCACACTCACACCGCTCACAAGACCTGTCTCAGTCTCTCTGGCTGACCCCTCTGGGGGCCCAGTCGTTGCACGAGCCTCCACTGTCCTCCCTTGTCCGGCGGTCCCCTCCGGCTCTCTCTCAGGTCTCCACCTCCCCTCCTTCTCTAAGAACTTGGTGAGTAACGCTGTCCTCCAGAACGAGTTGGTCAGTACCTTCACTCCTGGAGGTGAGCGTGTGGCGGTTTGTTCGGACTCACGCACTGGCGAGCACCTCGCCACGTTCACTTGGAGGCCTGGGTCTAGCCTGTACACACTGACCACTGAGTCCGCACAGGTGGCTGCGTCAGGTCAGGTGGCTGCGTCAGGTCAGTTCGCTGCGTCTTGTTAGTGTCGGCTACTCTCGCACCAGACTCTCCTCTGGCACCACCGTCTTGGTCACCCTTCTCTGCCGCGCCTGCGTGGCATGCACTTGCGTCTCCTTGTCTCTGGCCTCCCCAGGTCCCTGCCCCCACTCCTGCGCTCGCTTGCACCGCCGTGCCTTCCCTGCGTCGAGGGGTGGCAGATCACCGCTCCTCACTCCTCCTCGTTTCCGCCGACCACTGCTCCTCTGCAGACTCTCCACATGGACGTGTGGGGCCCAGCCCGCGTCCGTGGACAGGACCAGGAGCGCTACTTTCTGCTGGTTGTTGACGACTACACGCGCTACACCACGGTCTTCCCCTTGCGGAGCAAGGCGGATGTTCGCGGTGTTTTGATCGACTGAATCATCGCTGTTCGTCGCCAGCTGAGCGCGCAGTTTCAGCAGGACCTCTAGGTCCTGCGACTGCACTCTGACAGAGGCGGTGAGTTTTCCTCCGGCCTCCTTTGGGACTTTTGTCGTGCGGAGGGCATCGCCACGTCGTTCACGCTTCCGGCCTCTACACAGCAGAATGGGATTGCTGAGCGTCGCATTGGCTTGGTCATGGAGGTTGCTCGCACCTCCATGATCCATGCGGCTGCTCCCCATTTTCTGTGGCCGTTTGCGGTCCGATACGCCGCGCATCAACTCAACCTCTGGCCCCGTGTCTCTGTGCCAGAGACCTCGCCTACACTGCGTTGGACGGGGGAGGTTGGCGATGCGTCGGCGTTTCAGGTCTGGGGCGCGCTCTCCCTTGTCTGCGATATCACCGCAGGCAAGCTCTCTCCTCGCACTCTCCGCTTCGTCTTCCTTGGCTTCCCCATCGACGCTTCGCCCTGGCAGTTTTACCACCCTGCCTCGCGCCGCGTCCTGTCCTCACAGGACATCACCTTTGACGAGTCGGTCTGCTTCTACCGTCTCCACCCGCACGCGTCTTCCCCACTCTCCCTGCCGCCCCTCTTCCTGGTCCCATGTCCCCCCCCGTTACTCCCCCCCCCCCCCCCCCCCCCTTCCACAGGGTTCTGCTCCCTCAGGTGTGTCTCAGGTCGACTCACCCCCCTTGGTTGAGCCTTTGGAGCTCTCCTCTGACACCTCTGGCCCAGCTGAGGGGGGTGATCCCGCTGCTGACGACACGGCGGCTACTCGCCGCTCCCCGCGCTTGGAGACCTCTCCTTGTTTTTCGCCTCGGCCATCTTCGTCGCCTCCGCAGTCTGTCGCTGTGGACTCTGGTGCTGCTGGGGGTGGTGACACTGGGGGTGCGGACTCTGGAGGTGCTGGTCCTGAGGTTGCTGACTCTAGGGGTGCTGAGTTTTGGGGTGCTGGTTCTGGGGGTGCCGGTTCTGGGGGTGCTGACACTGGGGGTGCTGCGAGTCCTAGTGGTGGTGGAGTCGTGGGTGCCAGACCTTGGGGTTCTGGAGTTGGACAGCAGCAGCAGTCTCATCGACAGGAGACCCTCTCGCTGCAGCAGCTTCGCGACTGGGTTGTTCGGCGGGGCCGGGTTCCTGGTGCTTGGCGTACTGATGCTGGAGGTGCTAGAGGTGCTGGAGCTGGAGGTACTGGAGGTACTAGAGCTGCTGGTCCTAGAGGTGCTACAGCTGGGGGTACTGGAGCTACTGGCGCTGGAGGTGCTGGAGCTGGAGGTACTGGATGTACTGGAGCTGCTGGTCCTGGAGGTGCTAGAGCTGGAGGTGCTGGAGGTTCTGGAGCTGCTGGTGCTGGAGGTGCTCGAGCTGGAGGTACTGGAGCTGTTGGTGCTGAAGGTGCTGCAGGTGGAGGTACTGGAGGTGCTGGAGCTGGTGGTACTGGAGGTACTGGAGCTGCTGGAGCTGCTGGCGGTACGGGTATTGCGCCGTGCCGACCGTTTTTCTACCCTCAGCCGCAGTCGTACTTGCCACCGCCTGACTCGGCACTTCGTCAGGTTCTTAGTCTTCCGTCTTCCACTGGCCTTACTCCGCCTCTCCTGTATCCTCCGCCTGACCAGTAACATCCACAGTTACTGCCTGGCTCTCCACTGCCTGCTCCTTCTCCCTACCCTGCACAGACAGGCTCCCTTGCAGAGCGTCGTGAGCCTGAGTCTCGTCCTGCCTCCCCTGTTCGCACTGTCAGTTCTTCTCGTCGTCCCCGGCACGCACATTATGGCACTTCGTCCTTCCTCTGTTCCACAGCGTGTTGCTCTGCCATCTCCTCCGGCGTCCTCTCTTCCTGACGTTCCTGACCCTGAGTCCGACCTTGCTCGTGCTGCTAGTCTTACTGTCACTCGTCTCCTCGCCACTGTTGTCACTGACCCTTCCTTTGAGTCTACTGCTGCGCCTGCCCTAGTCACTGAGCTAGTCGACTTTGCTGCTACCCGTCGTCTCGACTACGTCGTGAGTCTTGCTACTGAGTCTGAGTCTGTCTGTCCTCCGTCCGTCGGGGGTGAGCTTGCCCTTGGCTGTGACGTCCTTGAGGACATGCAGTTTGAGCTCGAGTGTCTAGCGGCCGTTTTACCCCGTTTCGCGTCCATGCTGCTTTGCCCTGATGGAGACCTGGATGCACTGGTCCTCTAAGTGGCAGACAGCCATGGACGCAGAGATGGCTTCCTGGAAGTCCACAAGCACTTACGTTGACAAGGTTCCCCCTCCTGGGGCGAACATAGTCGATGGCATGTGGATTTTCAGAGTGAAGCGGCCGTCGGGTTCTCCGCCTACCTTCAAGGGGCGTTACGTTGCTCGAGGCTTTAGTCAGCGACAGGGGGTCGACTTCTTCTAGACCTTCTCCCCCACCCTGAAGATGACCACTATTCGGGTCTTACTGCACGTTGCAGCACAGCATGACTACGAGCTGCACTCCCTCTTTGCAGGGCAGCCTTCACGAGGAGATCTGGCTGCGCCACCCACCTGGCTTCACTGGGTCGTTTCCTGAGGGTACCGAGTGGAGCCTCCGGTGGCCGGTCTACTGTCTCCGCCAGGCGCCCCGCGAGTGGCACGACACACTGAGGACGACGCTTGCGGCTCTTGGGTTTGCTCCTTCGACTGCTGACCCGTCGCTGTTTCTGCGCACCGACCCTACTCTGCCGCCGTTCTACATCCTCGTGTACGTCGACGACTTGGTCTTTGCTACTGCCGACACTGAGGCGCTGACCCTTGTGAAGGCGGAGCTGCAGAAGAGACACACCTGCACTGACCTGGGCGAGCTGCGCAACTATCTTGGCTTGCAGATCACCCGGGACAGAGCACGGCGCACCATCACTGTGACTCTGTCACACATGGTGCATCAGGTCCTTCAGCGCTTCGGCTTCGAGTTCTCCTCGCCACAGTCCACTCCTCTGTCTACAGGCCACTCGCTCTCAGCTCCACCTTTGGACGAGTCCGTAGAGCCGAGTGGTCAGTATCCAGAGCTTGTGGGCTGCCTCATGTACCTGATGACATGCACACGACCTGACCTCGCGTACCCTCTCAGCATCCTGGCACGCTACGTTGCGCCCAGGAGACACCGATCGGAGCACTGGCGGGCTGCTAAGAGGGTGTTGCGTTACTTGTGCAGTACATTGGGCATGGGGCTCGTGCTTGGAGGACGGGGTTCAGTGGTACTCACAGGACACTCCGACGCTTCTTGGGCCGACGACCAGGTGACTCAGCGGTCGTCCCAGGGTAATTCTTTTAGTCTCGGCTCTGGTTCTGTCTCGTGGAGGTCCACTCGTTCGTCTTCTGTGCTTGGTTCCAGCTGTGAGGCCGAGATCAACGCTGGGGCCATGGCTGCACAGGAGTTACGCTGGCTGACCTACCTGCTGACCGACTTGGGTGAGCGGCCTCGTTCTCCTCCAGTTCTGTACGTTGACAACAAGGCCATGATTGGCTTTTGTCGGGAGCAGAGACTGGAGCACAGAACGAAGCACATTGCTCTTCGTTACTTTCTTGCTCGGGAGCTGCAGCAGCGTGGTCAGCTGCGCCTTGCTTACGTGGCCTCTCGGGTCAACACTACTGATGTCTTCGCCAAGGCCCTTGGGTCTGGTGATCATCAGCGTTTTTGCACTGCTCTAGGCCTTGTGCCTACTCTGACTCACCTGCTGGTTGCTTGACTTCGTCCTGTACTGTGATATATATATATATATATGTATATATATATATACCTGCATGCTTGCTCTTGCTAGGTTGTGATCACTGTACTGCTTGTGCTTTTATAACTCTGCATGTGAACTGGCCTTGTGGCCGCTTGCTTGTGCTCAGACTGCGTGGTGATCTTGAGATCCACCCTGAGCGTTGCTTTGCTTTGTTCTCTTGCTTGACTGGTCTTGTGACCGTCCGTTGTGTTTGCTATCCCCCACTTTGCCTATGGGGGTGTGTCAAATTGCATTTGTTATGTCTAGGCCGTAGTGGGGCATACTCTAAGGAGTACAACACTTTAGATCAACCCTAGTACTTGTACTCATACTTGCATCCTAGTCAATCATTCATACGTACTATTTCTGACACGGGGCGGTTCTACGGTCAACTGTGAACGGTTGAGTAGGTTGTACGGGCTGCGAGGAGGTTCCCGCGTCGCCATTCCGCAATGTTTGGAGATCTTGCTCTAGTGTTGACAATCGCTGAAGTAGCTTCTCGAGTGCGACAGAGCTGATTGTAGTTGTCGGCTCGGATGTCGCAGCCGGATCGGTCTGGCCTTCAGCCGTCAGATCCGCTTAGCCTCCGGATCCTCCGGCCATCTTGACTAGGGAGCGTGTGCGGCTCGCCAGTTTTGGTTCGGCGAATTTTACGGTAGGGGTGCGAAAAAATCCCTAAGTAACTCTCATACCATGTTACAATCCTAAGTAAGACTTGTTAGCCAGGGATCGGCTCATCGTTGATCGCAGGTAATTGTTGCAGCGGAAGTGTTGACCTCAGGTCATAGTCAAGGTAAATGACTGAGATAAATAAAAGAGATGCATATGGTAGGTTTATATAGAAAAAAATTATACAAAGGAATGCGAACCGACCTAGCTAGCCTTTACTCTAAGGGGTACATTCCCTTATTACAGCGAAGTTCAAACCGTGCGGCGCCGGAACCCGTTTCAAACCTGTTCCCGCCAATTTCACTTCAAATGTTTCTGCCTGCCTTGGTATCGATCTGACGGTTGCTGGTGTCGTTTTGACTCTTCTGACTCCTCAACTTCATACTCGGTAGAGTCGGCTCCTGCAGCGTACAGAAATGTCTTCTCATTTGATTTCATATCTCAACACATACCATGTCAGAATCCCAGTCACTAGACTACTCGTGTAAAAGGGCTTGTTAAGTAGCGGGTCAGTGCGCCAATAACCTCCAAGGCCAACATGCCAGTAACCCTTCCCTAGGATCAATCGGGCATCCCCAATGCCGGTCTTCTGACACTAGAGGAGGTAAATGAATCCAACCTGTTGGAATAACCGAAAGATTATCGTAACATTCCCGAAGGCTCTCCACTCACGCGTCACTCCATAACGAAGCAACGCGTCTGTATCAGTACCGCAATAGCTCATATACAGCATGCGGAAGATCGAGAGTCACCCGAAGGTCAACAGTCGAAGACAGTCAACGGTCGTGACTCTTGACCGTCCAGTAACCGCACTTGGTAGTTACGCGATGCAACATGGTAACTGTCAAGAAGAGCCGTAGTCGTGGTTACTGTAGCAATGCAATTCAGTTAATAAGGGAATGTACCCCTCAGAGTACATGGCTAGCTAGGATTGCTATTTATATCCTTGTACTCCTATCTTATAATCATCTTGTTCTCTTTCAACTTTATTAACAAGGTCACTACCAAGACTTCATTGTCTTCTCTCAACTTAGCAGACTTATCCTATCTACTTTGATCCTTCAGTTACAACAACATGGTATGAGAGCTAGAGTGGATTATAAGGCCTGTCAAGTTCTTGTTCTTCCTAGAACAAACTATCATTAAAAATACTACAACTCGTCATCACAATGGCTCCCGAAGGAAATGCCACTGCAGACTCTCCGGGCCCACCACCAGCAACGCCTACTGCGCCATCAGCGGTGACCTCTGTCAGCGCTGCTCTCGTTGATCAGCTAGTCGCTCGCATCAACGCTCTTGAGAGCCATCAAGCCATGAGCATCGATGGCTCAAGTTACGCAAGAGGAGCTGTTGGACTCCCTCTCCCTGGAGAAGACCGCCGCGTCAACTCCGAGAGGTCTTTCACCTTTAACAACCGTCAAGCTTCAGCTCCTGCGCAAGACAGTCAACAACGTGTGCACTCATAAACAATCTTGACCATGCAAACAAAGATTGTTTTGACTTTAAAGCTGAAGACCTCAATTCCGTTTGACGGCAAGGATTTCTACACCTGGAGCTTCGAATTCAAACTCCTCGCAACAACTGCTCAGATCTGAATGTACTACGACGGAAGCTTACCTTTCCCATCGGAAGGAACCATCCAGGAGAAGCATCAATACTACCACGAATCTCTTCTTGCGTACACCACTCTTCTCCGAAACCTGTCCCTCTCCAAGCAGCTTGGCATTCGCTCCTACGAGTCAGAGTGGGCACCCGCGTTTGCATCTTGGGAGCACCTGAAATATTCATACATGGCAATAGATCCGGTTACAATGAGTCGCCTACTCAGCCAACTGACATCGGTTAAAATGCAACAAGGGGAGAAAGCGGGACCGTATGTCAACCGGTGCCGCAATCTGCGCGACCACATTAAGAATTGCGGCGGAACTGTCCCCGACGACATGTTCGTCTCGATGGTTCTCTCCGGCCTTGGACCCGATTGGCGCCAATGCCAGTCGTTGCTCCGCGCTCGAGCAACTTTTTTCGAGTCCGCCCTGTGCGCCACGCTTCTCTCTGAGCAGAAAGAGATTGATCTGTACAATGAGAAGAACAACAAGCGGGAGAAGTTAGTATTCTTCACTGGAGCGACTGAAGGGGAGCAGCATGGAAAGAAGGGAACATTCTGCAGATACTGCAAGAAGCACGGACACACTATTGATCGCTGCTACAAGCAAAAGGCCGCTGACGAAAGGCGCAACAACTCCTCTACTCAGCAGCCTTCGGGACCCTCGGCTTCTCCAGCTGCGACATCAACCATGTCGCCGCCTTCCGTCGCGAGCACTTCACAAACTCCTGCACGAATTTCAAACAAGGATAAGGGCAAGGGATCAATCATGAACTGCATGGCGCGACGTCACAGAGGCATCCGATACTACGACAACATCGATACCCACCAATCGCGCCCATCAATCCCATCACGCCAAGTCCGAACAATGACCCCACCCTCAGCAGCTGGATGAATCGACCAACCGACATCCCACCTGACTTCGAGTTGCCTCCAAGCACTCCGGAGTCTCCTCCTAGTTTTCCCGCGAGAAGATGCATTGACCTCTCGCCGTACACTGGAGATTTCGACCGCATCATCACTCCGAAGATCGTTGGGATTACGCGACGGAACCGCGAAAATTACAATACCTGGTATCTCGACAGCTGCTGCGGTCAACACATGGTGGGATCACCGACGTTCATTAGCAAATCAAAGCGCATGCGGCGACCGTGCGAAATCACCGTCGCCAACAACAATCGTCTCAAGGCTTACGAAATCGGAGAAATTTACCTTGAGGCCGAAGACACTCACTTCACCATTCACATCGGAGACGTGCTGGTCGTTCCTGATCTGCAATACAACCTCCTTTCTTCAGCGCAACTCATGAGATGCGGAGTCGACATTCGGAGCAACTGCGAAGACAATACCTTCGAATTGTTCTACAAAAATACATACATCGGCAAGGCCGTCGACGACGACGGAGTCTTCGTATTAAACTTCACGGCGGAAGGCACGACAGGCGACTCCGAACGGACTCTACTCCTGAAGACGACTCCCACCGAAGCACCGACTTGGTCACATCCCAATGAGATGGACCTCGAGCGTCCTGCCTCAGATGGACTTCTCCGCCTGCACACCGTCCCAACCGCCTCAACTTCCAATCCAGACGACACTGGACCTGCAACAATGGAGCAAGAAGAAAACAACGGAGGTCAGCAACTGCAGAAGCTGACACCAGAGGTTGGGGAACAACTCCAGCAGCATGAACCGGCTGGTGAACTCCTACTCCTACAATCGGGCCATGGGGAGTCATTGAACCACCCCGAACAACACCCGGAGGCGGCTGGGATGCCTTCCGAGTGCCAGAAGAGGCGGCAGAAGGCACCGCTGAAGGAGACCCAGGTGGCGCCGAAACAACAGAAGAAGAAGGATGCGGATCAGTGCCGATGGGCGCTTCTGGCGAAGGAGGCTGGGGAACTTCCACCTCCCGCAACGAATGGGGTTACCCAGAAGCTCCAGGCCTTCCCCCCGAACCTGTCGCCGAAGTCGACTCATACTGGGCAACACGCGGCACCAGCTGGGGCGGACCTCCTCTTCCGGACCAGTATGCTCCTGACACACCAGAAAACGTACAAGAGGAGTCAGAATAAGTGACTTACGAGTACTTCAGTAAAGCAGCGGAACTACCCGAACCTACCGAGGAAGCGCCGCCGCCGGAACAAGGACCTCAGTTAATCTCGGTCACCGGCGACGAGTACCTCTACCATCGCGTCCCGATGGAAGGACTTCCCGCCTCTGAACGGCCCAAAGCAGCACCCTTTCCGCAAACGCTCGTCACAGGCAACGCAGTTCACTCCGCAGATACGGATGACATCGCCAAATTCCCGAAAGAGGTCCTGGAGCACCTCTCCGTTCGAGCCTTTGCAGCAGACGCCGACACCGCCACAGACAAGGGACCTGAAAAGGAGCAGAACGACGCAGCAGAAAGGAACAAATACTATCAGAGAACCGTCGGTTACCGCGCGGAACCAGAAACATGGCATCAACGAGTCGGACACCCCTCTCACACCACGCTCAAGAACTCACTCAGGGCCGGAGTCTTTGACGAAGACGCGCTGCTTCTGCCTCGAGGAGGTTCCCTCACAGCAGACTCAGCAGACGTACCGTGCATCGTCTGCCCTGCCGCGTCCTGCGGTTGTGGTTGGCGAGAGCAGCTGCGGAAGCGGCAAAAGGACCTGCCTGCGCAGATCGGAAGAGGCGAGGCGACGAGCGAGGAGTCTGCGAGGCGGCGGCAGGGTGCGATGAGCGAACGCGCGAGGAACGATCGAGACGGGCGCGAGCGAGAGAGGAGCGAGCGACGGGCGCAAGGGCGCGAGTGCGCCAGGGGCAGACCTCGACACGCGGTCACATCTATCGCAAATGACACGCGCGGTGCTTGAGCGTTGCGCGCTCGCGACTGGGCGGTACCGGAGGTTTTGCGGGGAAAAGACCGTTGGAGCGGCGCGAGACGGGCCGGCCGCGGGGCATGCAACGCGCATCCGCGGCAGCGCCCCTACTGGGCCTGCCGGGACTGCCGCCATCGGAACGTTGGCACGTCGTGACACCGTAGGCTCGCCGACGATGGCTCAACGGATTATGGATCGTAACTATAACCGAAAGTCTGCGCCTTTGTCTGGGCTGAAACCACCGACCGAGCTGAAGAGATGCCCCTTTCGTGTCAGATGACCAGGAGGTGGGTGGATTCAATCAAAGCTGAAATAGAGTCGATTTCGTTGGCTGGTTTTGCGGTGAAGGGGAGCATGCAAGGAAGTGGAGGAAGTGAAGCAAGCTGCTACGGGCGCGGGATATTTTGAAGAATTTGCGGCTTCTGGGAGGAAAAATATCTGCTAATGAGAGCTCCTCTATAGATGAAACTATATGCTATCTCTAATCTGCAATGTTGACGATTTGTTCTTGTGCTATTGGGAATCTCACCCATCGGAAATCTCATATTGGTTCATGAAAGAGACAAACTTCTCGCAAAGTGTACAATTTACACGCTTCATGTACCCGTACACTCCTCGTTGTACCTCGTCACTCTTATATCGAGCAATTTCAACAACTAATCTCCCACAGTCCTTCCTTTCGGCCACACCAACTTCAGCGCCTATTTTCCTCCGCAACGCAGAGGCAAGCACATTACTCCCGTCACTATAATCGAATAGTCGCGCCACCGTCTCTGCGCAATTCGCTTTTCTTTCCCTGTTTCAACGCTGCTGCTACAGATTAGGAAAGGAGAGAAGAAATCAGTTCCTCGCTAGCAAGGCAAGATTCAAGCCGGCATTATGACCTAGGTCGAGCGCCTCTCCCACCCCAGGGCGTGCAAGGCGAAGCGAACTCTGCTGGAACGCTGTGCGCACCAAACTTTCCCAATGCGTATCATGGGTACCACCGCTCTCGTGTCACCTTGCCGCTAGTAGACAGGTCAATTCTACCGCCAGCCTCTCCCAATTTCCGCCAACGTTTCCGCATTGCGCATTGCGCGGGCAGACGGCAGAAGCCGCATTCCGCTTTTACTGGAAGACGACAGCAGACGGTAGAACCCGCGGTCCGGCCTCGCGCTGTTTCCGGTGTCTTTGGCAGGCGCCATTCGGGTGACATTCGGGTGACATTCGGGTGACATTCGGGCCGATCACCATGCCTGCGTGCCGCCCAGGACCAGCCATGGCTGCCTGGCGGCAACTGGGCTAGCCCCGAGTAGTCTACTTTAGCCTCGAATACAATCGTAGGTCTTCGCTCAATTACAGTATTTAATAGGCGTTTGCGGAGATTGGATATCTCTAGAGGACCCGCGCGGTTGCCGCGGTAGAGGCTTTGATTGAGAAAGTCGGTTAAGAGACCTTTGCGGCGTCCCAACCGAACGGAGTTTTGCGTGGTTGCGGTTTGTAGCGCGATTCGTCTTTTAGAATTCTCGGGTCAAGATGATGGCCAAGCATCGGCTGCCGACCATCTTCAGCGTCAATCAGGGCCGTACGATTGTCGCGGCGATGGACGGCTGCGAGATGTGCATCGACGCGCTGCGCGATTTCGTGGAGGAGCGGATGCGGAAGCACGACGACCGTTTGATCGTGGCGCTCTATCACAACCGCACGTCGTGGCGATCCGCGCTCCGCGTCCCCCGAGCAGGCAAGCCAGGCCCCTCCGTTTCTCGTTTCCCGTCTCCCGAGCAGCGCGTCCCTTCCTTTTCTCCCTTTTCTCGTTCCCCCTCACTATTCTCTCTCCCCTCCTCACTCCCTCACTTCTTCTTCCTCACTCCTCCCTCACCCATTCCTCCATTCCCCATGCTTACCCCTCCCTCACCATCTGCCCTCCATACCCAAACCTAGGATGAATTATTCACATTTATAGGTAAGTTCGAACTTCTTTTCCTGGATTTTATCCAGCCGGCAAGCGTTCAAGTTCCCCCACAGCCCACACCTGAGGTGCACTCAACAGCCCAACAACTGCCGTTTCTAAGCTATTGCAAATGCCCCGCGCTCCCACCAAGGTTCACACCTCCCCTCCCCTTCTCCCGGCCTCCCCTCCTGGCCCCTGTTGCCACAAACTTGACCTAGCCCCCATTCCCCATACCCCCATGTGCCTCCCTTTTTCATCCCCCCTTCCTCCCCCAAACCCCTTCCTCCCCCAAACCCACCCCTCTCCCCTCCCTCCCTCCTCCGCTCCCCCATCGCCCACCTCTCTTCCTCCCTGCTCCCTCGTCAAGTCTCCATAGACTCCATGTAAGGGACGTAGTGTTTTGAGACGTCTAAAAATGGACTCCAGGTAAGGGGCGTAGAGGACCTGACCTGACATGGATTTCAGCCACCGGGAGCAGCCCAGTCATTCCCCCTTTCCAATCGCCCTTCCCATCATTAACCACATTCTCTTTCACCCACTCCCGCCTCCTCCCCCTTCTCCTCTCCCTCTTCGGCCAGACTCCATAGAGGGCGGAGAGGACACGGACGGCAGCGGCCGCGGGCAGCCCACCTGTTCACTTTCGACAGTTCCTTGACGGCAGCGACCGCGAGCAGCGCAATCCCTCCCATCCGCCTAACCCCCTGACCACCAACATCCAACTCTATCTCCCCCCCCCTCCCTCTTTGCAGACTCCATAAAGGACGGGGAAGACACGGACGGCAGCGACCGTGAGCTAACCAATCAACCCCCTCTCCCTTCCCCTCTTCCCCTTACCAACCCCCTCTCTTCTCCCCCCTTTCGCCCCTTTGCAGACTCCATAAAGGACGGGGAGGACACGGACGGCAGCGACCGCGAGCAGGCGCTCAAAGAGCTTATGACGGCCATGGGCAGCGCGGGCGGCGGAGGGCACGGGCCGTCGGTGAGCAACGTGTCGACCATCGGGACAGGCACGGCGGTGATTGATGAGGCCACGGCGCCCGTGCTGCTGAAACGACTCAAGTGGGATGGGGACGCTAAACAAGCGCTCTCCCGCCTTGTGGGAGTGTCCATTGAGAAAAAGGTGAGGGGAGAGGGGGATTTGGAGGGGGGTGGGTAGCGAGGCTGTGAGGGGAGGGAGAGAGGGAGGGAGAAACCAGGGGTAGGAGCAAGGGATGGTAGGCGAGGGCAGGGGGCGTATGGTAAGGCACGATCAGGGCGCGCACGGGCCGTCGGTGAGCAACGTGTCGACCATCGGGACGGGCACAGCGGTGATCGATGAGGCGACGGCGCCCGTGCTGCTGAAACGACTCAAGTGGGACGGCGACGCCAAGCAGGCTCTGTCGAGGCTTGTGGGGGTTTCTATCGAGAAGAAGGTGAGGGGAGGGAATTGGGGGGATGGACGGGATCGGGGGAGGGAATTGGCGAGGGAGTATGGGAGGGAATTGGCGAGGGAGTATGGGAGGGAATGCAATGTGGAGCAGGGGAGGGGTGGGAGGTAAGAGCATGGATGCTGAACAGGCGCTGTCCTGTCTCATCAGAGCATGGATGGTCTCTTGAAGAGAAGGTGAGGGAGAGGAAAGGGGAGGGGGTGATCTCAGCCTGTGTGCTTGTGCTTGTGCTGGTGCTGGCCAGGCCACCACACATGGCATCTCCATCCAGGCACGGACCCACGCAGCACACAGTCCCCCCTCTTGCTTGCGTAAGGAGGCCTTTTCGAGACTACTATGAGTCAGGGAGGCCACCACACGTGGCATCTCCAGGCACGAACCCATGCAGCACAGCACACAGTCCCCCTCTTGCTCCGCCCTGCCCTTCCCACCTCCCCTCAGGTGCGTTTCGAGGTGGCTCTATTGAAGTCCAAGTCTGCGGCCTCTGCAGTAGTCAGTTTTTGCGACATGATCTCTGCTGACGTGCTCCTTCTCTCCCCCCTTCTCAAAATCATCCTAAAAAAAAGTGGTAGCCAGTTTTTGCGACATGATCTCTGCTGACGTGCTCCTTCTCTCCCCCCTCCTCCCCTGGCCCCCTCAGGTGCGTTTCGAGGTGGCTCTACTGGATTCTAAGTCACTGGCCTCTGCGGTCGTCAGCTTCTGCGACATAATCTCAGCAGACGTGCTCTTGTTGCCCAATTAACACGCACTCCCACTCTTGCTCCTTCTCACCTCCCCTCAGGTGCGTTTCGAGGTGGCTCTACAGGATTCCAAGTCTGTGGCCTCTGCGGTCGTCAATTTCTGCGACATGATCTCTGCTGACGTGTGTTTGCTCTCCCCCCTTCTCCCCTGGCCCCTTCAGGTGCGTTTCGTGATCTGATAAAAGAAGTGTTCTGAGACGTCTCAAAACTCTCCCCCCTCCTCCCCTGGCCCCCTCAGGTGCGCTTCGAGGTGGCGCTACTGGATTCCAAGTCTGTGGCCTCTGCAGTCGTCAATTTCTGCGACATGATCTCAGCGGACGTGCTCGTGCTGGCCACGACACGTGGCATCTCCAGGCACGAGCCAGCTCAGCAGAACACGATCCAGAAGGTGCTGTCCAAGATTGGCCACGTCAGCCACACTGAGCTGGCGCACCACTGCAGCAAGAACGCGCCGTGTGCCGTTGTGATTATATCGGAGCATGAGGAGGAGGACGAGGAGGAGGATGGTTAGGGTTTTGAGAGTCGAGACGGCTTAGGTAAAAATTGGCCACGTCAGTTGCACAGAGCTGGCGCAGCAGTGCAGCAAGAACGCAGCTGTGAGTGCTCCACCTCATGTTCGCGGTGGTGATTTTATGGCACGTGAACATGAGGAGGAGGACGGGTAGAGTGGGTTTGCTGGAGGTGCATTTGTGGCACGTGAGGTGCGGTACGTGAATCAAATCAGAATGAGGAAGTGGATGGAGGTGGATGGGGAGGAGAAGGCAAAGCATGAGGGGAGTTGGCATGGGCTGGTCGGCTGTGGGGTATGCAGGGGAGAGCATGGCGGTGCGACAGGAAGTTGCCTACAGACAGAAGCTCCGGAAGAGGGATGGAGGGCTGGGGAGGTGCTGCTAAGTGCCCACCATGCCATGCCCCTGAACCTGAATTCACCCCTTCGAGCTGGCTCTAGGTAGGAGAATTTCCGTCAGGGTTTTAGGGAAGGATGTGTTGCTTTCATAAGCGATTTCTGCCACCTTATTGGCACAACGCACTTTGTTTTTGCAGAGCATTGTAATGTGCTCTGGTCATATTTCATGCCATGTGATATGTTTTGTACTATTGAATATTGGTCACAAGGAGCATGAGTAGTGTGTGCTTGTTTGCATGTATCGAATGCTTGTGTGTCACCTACCTGTAGTGCTGTATCGTTTTCCAACCCTGCTTGAAAATGGGGTTTATCGGAGATTTCAAGGGAGTGGACAATTCGTAATAAACCACGCTGCTGTGAGGTCGCATTTCGTTTCTACTTGGACGACGAGGTTCAAGTTAGCTCTCCACGATTTGTCGGGTCCGAACATATCGTGGTTCCAGTTCGGCCATCTCGGACGTGCGCAAGTGTTCGAACAAAGGGAATCCAACAAATCACGAAAACCTCGGTCCCACAGTAACTGCATTTATTCCGGTTTCGTGGGGTTGTTAGCGAAACCGTTTGGTGCTATGCGACAACGCTTCTGAGTAACCAGATGGAGACTGAACCGTTTGAATTTCTACAGGACCCGTCCTAGGCACGCGTCAGACAGGAGTCCCTAGTAGATTCCTCTGCGGCCATGCTAGTGCTGTCGCGTCGCATTGTCAACATGACGCGGAAAGCTGATATCTGTGAACGAATTTGCTGTGACTAGCCTGTTTATTAGCATCCTAAAAACAAATTTCCTCTTGTTCAATTTTGACCCGTCAATTGTCGTGGCGAGGCGGCAGGATTCCGCGCGAGAGCGCGTGGTGCGATCGCGTCGCGTCGCGCTCGTAGCGGCCATTCCGGTGGCGCTCGTGGCGCTCATCCTCTTCGTCTTCGTCCTCACCCCCGCCTCCGAAAACGACAACGGCTCCCCTGCCCTAATCGGCGCGCATGGCAGATCATCCGGTCATGGAGGAAGCGCGTCGGGTCGCGGGGCTTCATCACGCGACGGAAGAATAAGAAACATGCGCGAGAAGGGGAAGGCGACGGCGATCAAGATGGTAGCGGGCGGTGAAAGTGGCACCAGTGGTGGGGAGGGCGAGGGGGACACGTATGCCGTTGTTGTTGACGCTGTGAGCGCGGAGAGCAGCAGCGTCCACGTGTACAGATTTGATTCGCGGATGGAGCTGGGGGAGATTCAGAAAGGTTTTGAAGTGGTGCATTCGGTGAGTTTGTTCTGTTCTTCACCTTTCAAAGGTGGAATCTGGAATCAGTGAGTTCCTGTTCATATAAAAATAAAAATTTGTTCTCACTTCCTCGCTTGCTGGTTAATTTTCAATAGCTTCTATCAATAGTTTCCTTTGTTCTTTATTGTAGAGGTCTTTCTAGGCAACGCAAATATTTCCTTCCGCCGCTCATATGCTCTGCTAGAATGCTCTCCCCATACCCATTCTCTGCCTATGCTTCGCCATGCCATGCTATTCGCTGCCATGACAGGTGAAGCCCGGGTTTGGAGCGTAATGGGATAATCTCAAGGCAGCATCGGAAAGCCTGCGACCGTTAATAAGGAAGGCACTTAAAGCCACTCCCATGCTCTCCTCATGCTCTCTTCACGCTCCTTGTTGCCATGGCAGGCGAAGCCCGGGCTGGGTGCATACCAGGATAATCCCAAGGCAGCAGCGGACAGCCATATTTGAGAATACTCAAAAGGGACTCAGAGCCACTGTCACATTCCCTCATTGTTGTTCCTCGCTGTGGCAGGTGAAGCCTGGGCTGGGTGCATACGGGGATAATGTCACAGCAGCAGCGAACAGCCTGCGACCGCTGATGAAGAAGGCACTTAAAGCCGTGCCCGAGTTCTCTCGACCAATCTCACCCGTTCTTGTCAGGGTACGCTGCTGGTTGGCCCTGTTCTTCTCAGGGTATGCTGATAGTTCTGTCAGGGTATGTTGCTGGTTGCACCCAATTAGGCATGCACTAGACCTGCCCCCTACTGTGACTGTATCGCATGGTGATTTTATGCGTGTGTGACTGTATCATGCGCATGTGACTGTATGCATGGCAGGCCAATGGAGGGCAGGGAAGGCTATTAGGAGACCAGGCAGACAAGATCCTGGCAGAGGTGGGGCTTGGGGCTTTGGGCTTGGGGCTTGGGGTTCAGGAGTCCTGGGGGCAGGCCGAGAAGTGGGGAGGGAGGAGGTAGGTGGGGGTGGGAGAAACGAGTGGGGGATGGGATGGCATGGCATGATGCGTAGTTTTCAGTATTCAGCACAGCAGCCAGCCGCTGAGGCATTTTAGAGGCGTGACTGATGGGAAGGCAAGAGTGGAGTCAAACAGAAAGTAGCAGATCCGTTGTCTGTCTTCCCTTCTTCTCTCCCTCCTTTATTGCGGCCTTTTTCTTTCAGCTGAACCCAGGAGGAAATATTTTCCCATATATCCTCAATCCTCTTCCCCCCTTCTAACCCACCCTGCCCTCCCCATCCCCCTCCCCCCTCCTCGCTCCCCTCTCCCCACTCCCCCATCCCCTTTCCCCACCCCTCCTCGTCCCCCAGATCCGCCAGATGCTGACGGAGTACCCGTTCCCGTTCAGCCATGGTGACGTCAGCGTGCTTGATGACAGTGATGCGGGCTTCTTTGCCTGGGTGGGTGGGGCAGGGGAAGGCTGTCGGGGAGATGAGGAGATTTAGATAGTGAGGGCATGTTGATGAGACGGGTTGGTTTGGCCATGGGGCGTTGGGAAGCATGTGGCAAGGTGCATGGATGGCATGGTGCATGGATGGCATGGTGCATGGATGGCATGGTGCATGGATGGCATGGTGCATGGATGGCAAGGTGCATGGATGGCATGGTGCATGGATGGCAAGGTGCATGGATGGCAAGGTGCATGGATGGCAAGGTGCATGGATGGCAAGGTGCATGGATGGCAAGGTGCATGGATGGCAAGGTGCATGGATGGCATGGTGCATGGATGACATGGTGCATGGATGGCATGGTGCATGGATGGCAAGGTGCATGGATGGCATGGTGCATGGATGGCAAGGTGCATGGATGGCATGGTGCATGGATGGCATGGTGCATGGATGGCATGGTGCATGGATGGCATGGTGCATGGATGGCATGGTGCATGGATGGCATGGTGCATGGATGGCAAGGTGCATGGATGGCATGGTGCATGGATGGCATGGTGCATGGATGGCATGGTGCATGGATGGCATGGTGCATGGATGGCAAGGTGCATGGATGGCATGGTGCATGGATGGCATGGTGCATGGATGGCATGGTGCATGGATGGCATGGTGCATGGATGGCATGGTGCATGGATGGCATGGCGCATGGATGGCATGGTGCATGGATGGCATGGTGCATGGATGGCAAGGTGCATGGATGGCATGGTGCATGGATGGCATGGTGCATGGATGGCATGGTGCATGGATGGCATGGTGCATGGATGGCAAGGCGCATGGATGGCATGGTGCATGGATGGCATGGTGCATGGATGGCATGGTGCATGGATGGCATGGTGCATGGATGGCATGGTGCATGCATGGCATGGTGCATGGATGGCATGGTGCATGGATGGCAAGGTGCATGGATGGCATGGTGCATGGATGGCAAGGTGCATGGATGGCAAGGTGCATGGATGTCATGGTGCATGGATGGCATGGGGCATGGATGGCATGGTGCATGGATGGTATGGTGCATGGATGGCATGGTGCATGGATGGCAAGGTGCATGGATGGCATGGTGCATGGATGGCAAGGTGCATGGATGGCAAGGTGCATGGATGTCATGGTGCATGGATGGCATGGGGCATGGATGGCATGGTGCATGGATGGTATGGTGCATGGATGGCATGGTGCATGGATGGCATGGTGCACGGGTGCATGGCACTGCTTATCAAGGCAGTGCTTCTTTCCCCCCCCTTCCCCGTGTTATCCAGACAGCTGTTAACCATCTCCTGGGAAACCTGGGAAAGCACCTGAAAAATCACCTGGAGTCAACAGTGGCAGTGGTGGACCTGGGGAATACCAGCGTCCACGTGGCGTATGCAGTTCCTGCTGATGTGGCAAAGAAGGTTCCAGCTGGACACGTGAGGAGACTGAGCGGTTTGGGAAGCACCCACCACGTCTATGTGCGCAGGTGAGAGGAGAGAAGAGGGGTGTGTGGGGAGAGAAGAGGGGGGGTGTGGTAACATGACAGCCTGTGCGTGCAGGGCAGCAGGCTGAGAGGGAGAGGGATGAGAAAAGAGAGGCGGTGTGTGTTGACGTTGCGTGTGCGCAGGATGCAGGATACGGCTAGCTTCATGCACCAATAACCACTTTTTTAGGCACGTTGAATTGTGAGGCGCCTCAGTAGTCACTTAGCACATCCCTTTCCCCGTCTCTCTCCTCCAATCGGTGTCTGCTTCTCCATCCCCATCCCTCTGCACCGCATCCCACCACGGCACCAGCATGCAGGGCTATGGGCGGATGGCAGGGAGAGCACTGGTGCTGAAAGCAACTAACGACACCCACAACCATCCATGCATGCACGTGGGCTCTCATGGTATGGCCATGCTTCCACGTGGGCCCTCATGATATGGTCATGCTTTTACGTGGGCCCTCAGGGTATGGTCATGCTTCCACGTGGGCTCTCATGGTAGGATTCTGTGCAGCTTCAGTTTTGTGCGTGGAACTGTTGGTGTGGCACAGCCATGCATGCATGCTGAACGAGCCCAAGCAATCTATGATTACCTCTTGGCTCCACTCGGATGCCTGGCTCGGGCATGCCTTTGCATGCCTTTGCATGCCTTTGCATGCCTTTGCATGCCTTTGCATGCCTTTGTAAGCACATTCAATTGTTGTTTTCAGTAAACTCAAACTGTATCCAACCCATGTGCCCCCTTTTTCTCCACACGTCAACCACTCACCCTTCTCCAGGCACATCAGAGCACATCCAATCCCCTGCTTCCTTGCATGCAGCCCTCTGCTCCTAGGCCACCCTCCACGCCCTGCAACAGGCGGCAGCAGCTGCTTCTGCCAGCACCTCCCGCACCACCAGCAGTACCAATACCTTATCCCTGACCCACACCCCTTCCACCCACCCACCCCACTGCAGGCACATCCAAGCCCAGCAGCGACGGCACCGCCGCCTCGTTGCAGGCAGCCCTCTGCTCCGCCCTCAAACTCCCCCATCCATTGCCCCTCCCCCTGCCTCACATGTCACCCACCCACCCCACTGCAGGCACATCCAAGCCCAGCAGCGACGGCACCTCTGCCTCTTTGCGTGCAGCCCTCTGCTCCTCCCTCACCCTTCAAGCTCTCCAGCGGGCAGCAGCAGCTGCCAGCACCACCAGCGCAAGCAGCAGCACCACCGGCAGCGCTGACAGCCACCCGTCATCTGCCCATGCATCGTCCGATGCGATGCTGAGGTCTGCGGCACCTGTGTGCCCGCAAGGGCGGGCCTGCTTGCTGCCTGGCGCGCTGGATGGGCTTAGGGGTGCACTACGCAGAGGAGGCAGAGGAGGCAGAGGAGGAGGAGAGGGCGCAGTGCGGCTCGCCGCCACCTCGGGAATCTTCCACATGGCACAGCAGGTGGGCTATGATGCTTGTTTGTATCACTCCTGAAGATTCTCAATCCAAGCAGTCTCAAATGCGATGCTGCCTGGTGCGCTGGATGGGCTGTGGGGAGGAGGCAGAGGAGGCAGAGGAGGGAGGGCGCAGTGCGGCTCCTCGCCTCCTCAGCACTTTTTGACCCTGTGCAACAGGTGGGCTGCTCTTGTGTTCCTTTATGCAATAGAAGATTGTTACCTAATCCTTCACCTTGGCTAGCCCCTTTCACCAAGCCTGCTATCAACAATAAAAAAAAAAAAGATTTGAGAGATTTCAAGAATGATGCTGGCATGGAGGATGGTATGGGGGGTGGAGGCAGAGGAGAGGGAGCAGAGCAGGTCGTTGCGACCGCAGCTTCATTTGGCCGCGAGCACAACAATTGGGCCGGGGGTTAAAGCCAGCTGTGATGGGGTAAGAGGAGGTTCTCATGGGGGAAAGGCGTGTGCCTCTTGCACTTTGATATCCCCACGTAACTCCCAAAAATCTGCTGTTTCCTCAATGCGCCCTCATCCCCCCAACATTTGATCTCCTCCGCGATGTCTTTGCCACAATCTCACTGATATTCTCCTGCAATTTGCACCTTTGTCGCACTCCCCGTCATGAGCAGTTCGGCCTAATCCCTCGCAACAACTCCACCACAGTAACCACGGCAGCACCCACCGCAGCTCGCATCACGGCTCAACACTTGGCTCGGATAGCAGAGGAGACATGCGGCATTCCCCTGCAGGAAGTCTCCAAGAAGTTTCCGCTGATGAACGGCCAGGATGCGCCATACGCCTGTCTAGATGCGAGCTACCTCTTCCACCTCCTCACCTCGGGATTAGGTAATCTCGTCACCTCGGGATTAGGTAAAATATCCCCACCTCAGGTTTAGCGGATTTCCTACTTTTTCTCTTGCCATGTCTAGTGCGTCTTGCACTGTTGCACAATGCCGTACTTGCACTATTGCACAGGCTCACTCTTGCAGTGCTTCGCAATGGAACCCTCAAATGTTCTGACATACACAGAGCATGCACCGGCAGCATGCCGCCCCTTTGCATCCCGATTCTTACATCCTCCTTTCTCCCCTCACATCCCCTCGTCTCAGGTCCCTCTTCCCGTATTCCCTTCCCAACATTCCGCCAGGCATGGAGCCCACAGACCCACTCACACCTGTGAAGCAGGCGGCTCACAATGCACCATCCACTGAGGCAGCATGGGCATGGCACTATGGTGCTGCTGTCAGCACAACCATGCATGCTCATGCCTACGCCGTGTTCTGATGTGAGTCGAATCAACAGGGAATGCTCAAGCCCTACGCCATGTTCTGAGTGAACTCCACATCTGAGTGAACTCCAGATCTGAGAGTCGACTCAACGGGTGCCTGTGAATGGCTGCGCTGTGCTTTGAGTCAACTGAACCCTAGATTCCAATGGTTGCAGCCAGGTTACCCTGTTACCGTATTGTGCACGTTCACTTGACTGACACCCACCCTGCTGTGTTCTGCAGCAGCCATTGCATGAGGCATGCTTGGTAGGAATTCTGTACAAAGAGCTTGCAGAGCAGATGCGATAAAGTACCGTACTTCGTTTAAGCAAGTTGATATGTACACAGCAAGTACTACACATAGTGTTGCTAACAGCCTTACAATAAGGGTAGGGTTATGTTCCCCCATGTAGCCCATACCTAGTTCGCAGCAATCACTGGCTAGCATTGAAAAGCGAAAACAGCTGCTCTGAACCTACGGTAAGATCCACAGCAGCAGACCATATGGTACGGTACTTTTAAGCTTTCCCCCTCACCTCACACAGTCCATGTTCATTTTAGGAGCGCCTCAATATGGAGCTTCAGAGCTGACTCGGAAACTGAAGACTCCTCCTGGAGGCTGCTGCCTGCAACGCACTGACTTTTGAGTCGACTCAGAAGTCAACTTCTGAACCCATGCACTCCCCAAGGTCCACACCATGCCCACACCTGGACTGTCCGCTTCCAGATTTCAGGACCCAAGAGTCATTCGTCAGGACCACACCAGGACTCTCCACTTCCAAAACCGCACTCCACACATCTCAACTCCTGCATGCTGCACAGCTCCATATGCATACCTCAGTAAAAGCCTGAAGCCTCACACCTGGATCAAGTTGAGAAGACCACTCCTCACTCCTGCCAGCTGCAGATCTAAATGCACACCTGACTAAACACCTGAAGCCCCAAAAGCCCGCACGACTGAGTAGGTGATTCCCATGGCCAGCCAGCCGCCCACAGTCGTCCTCAGTGCCGCCCGGGCCTGAGGTGCGCCGCCCAGCCACGCGCCGAGCGCGCCCAAAAAGACAAAGAGCGCGGAGGAGAATGCGATGAGTACAGTGATGCGCGTGTTGTAATCTGTAATGAAGCAGCCTGAGAGGAGGGGGAAGATCCCCCCTAGAAAGAAGGAGATGGCCGAAACCACTGCCGCCTGCATGGGTGGGTGGGTGGGTAGAGGGGGGGAGGGAGGCATGGGTAGTCCGGTTATATGGGGGAGAATGCGTCTGTAACGAATCAGCTAAGAAGCAGCTTTTGGGACCAAAAGAGGGGTGAGTGCCCAAGAAAAAAGATTGGACAGGCGAGACGAGAGCTGCTTGAAAGAGGAAGGGAGGGCATTGGGAGAGGGGAGCACGAGGCAAATAGGGACTAGAGCAGATCTTTATGATGGGCTCTCATGGTTTGATGATACCACCTGATTCAAATGCCATCATCCATCCGTTCCCCATCGATTCCCATTCATTCCCATCTATTCCCATGCAATGACCATCCATTTCCATCCAATAGGCATCCATTTCTATCCCTTAATATTCCCACACGTTAATATTTCCCTCCATTGATATCCAACTCCATCCTTTCCGTCCATTTTCACACATTCCCAAACATTTCCATCCATGCCCATTTTTCCAACTCTCACCTGCCCCGACACCTGCCCCGACACCTGCCCCGAGTCTCACCTGCCCCGGATCCGACAAGTCATCCAAGTCGATGCCCAGTTCCTCTCTCGCGTGCGCTCTTATAGGATCGTTCGCGTGCAGTGCCTCCGCCACCTGCCGCGCCAGATCGTACGGCACTCCGCGCGCCACGTAGATCTGCGTCAGCTCGCGCAACTCCCGCGCCACCGCCTCGGGCCCCTTCTCGAATTCTTCCCGCTCTTTTTTCAGATCCGCCTCCTCCGAGTCGCGCTGTCCGTATACCGAAATGTACTCTCCAATAGCCATGCTGCACGCCCCCGCTATAAGCCCGGACAGCCCCGATATAACCATCATCGTTCGGGAGGTGTCTACAGCGCCGACTCCGAGCATTAAGGAGGTAATGGAGACTAGGCCGTCGTTCGACCCGAGAAGCGCGGCGCGCAGCCATGGCGAGCGGTGCGAGTAGTGAGCGTGACCTATGGTTGAATCCGCGCCGCTTCCATGTGCGGCTGCGGAAAGAGCTGCGTTTCCTTGTTCTTGCCTGCCTCCAATATCGGAGCTCGGGTGACCGCCGCCGGCGTCGCCGGCGCCGTCTAGTAGCGGTGCTGCTGACGAGCTCGCCGTTCCGATTTCCGGATCTTGCGGAGCAAGAAGTGGCTGCCTCATGGTTGATGGCGGTATGGCACGTGTCAGAGGACCACGCAGGAGACGGGATTTAGTAGTGGTGGAACTCGGCAAGTCGGTTCGCGAGGTGCGTGAAAAGAATTTACCGTTTCTAGTGAGCCTGGGTACATCAATCAGCTGACGCGTGTCCCTTGCGTGGAACTGTATCCGCTAAAATGTATTTCCTTACATGGTCTTGTTCTGTTGTGGTTTGTTACTATTACAGCTGTGCGTGTTGTTATGGTGTGTTATGAGTTGTAAAAGAGAGTGCGCAGGTAAACGAATAACGAGACTGTGATTAACTGATCTGAGAATACAATGAAGGCACAGACTAATGTAGGGGCTAGCCTAGCTAGGAGGAAACCTCAGACGAGTGAGGTTGGGGTGCAGGTTTGGCGATGGGAAATGCCGAAGGCGACGCGAGGAGCCTCGGCAGCTGTCAGAACTAGCAGTCAGAAACAAGAATGAAGAAAGGAGTGGTTGCACTAGCAAGCAGTTGAGTACATATAGGAAACCCTAAATTGGGCTGTACTCGCTATAGAGTACCCCACTGCAGGCTAGACAAATACAACATTCTGACACACCCCCATAGCAAGCAAAGCTAGAGGCATTCACAACGGGCACGTGAGGAGGAAAAGGCTGGACTATGAGAGGAGAGGAGATGGGAGGCAACGGCTGAAGCTGCAGACACACGGGCAACAGGAGCGGCTGGCACAGTGGCTACCGGGACAGCGCCCCGGACTACAGGGAGTAACTGGCTCTGCGGCTAACTCTGAGCGGCAGAAGCAACGGACCCACGGGCGACAGGCGCAGCAGGCTCTCTGGGCTACCAGGACAGCGCCCCGGACTACAGGTGCTGCGGACGACAAGACGGCAGACTCCGCTCAACCTCCCCCAACTGTCCCACCCCCCATTCACACACCCCTTGCTGTACCCCTAGCTCCACTCCCACGTCACCCCCCTAGCACCACTCCTTCGGCTCCCACACACCCACCCCCCTCAGCGGCAGCTGCAGCAGTGGGAGACGGAGGAGGAGGAGGAGTAGGGGACGGCGCACACAACCGGCACCCCCACAACCGCCACCCCCATACCCTGGGTGTGCGGTAAGCGAGTTCAGGTGTGCGCAAAGCGAGCACAAGCGTGCGGGAAGCGAACTCGGGTGTGCGGAAAGCGAACTCAGGTGTGCGGGGAGGGGGGCCGCAAGGCGACGCGCGGGTCGACGGGGCCGCCGCGAAGGGCGACGGGGAGCCGCGCGCGAGTCGACGGGGCCGCCGCAAAGGGCGACGGGGAGCCGCACACTGGTCGATGGGGCCGCCGCGAAGGGCGACGGGGAGCCGCGCGGGTCGACGGGGCCGCCGCGAAGGGCGACGGGGAGCCTCGCGCAGGTCGACAGGGACGGGCGCGCGGGTCGACGGGGCAGCGCGAGAGCCGACGGGGGGGCGCGCGCGGGTCCCCTGAGGCGACGCGAGGGTCGACGGGGGGGCGCGCCATGCAGAATACCGCCGCGCGCCCCGTGGCACACGGCGGGCAGAAAACCGCCGCACGCCCCGAGCGCACGGCGGGATGAAAAACGCCGCGTGCTACGAGCGCGCGGCAGGAAGAAAGGGGCGCGCGACAGCAGTAGAGCAGCGGAAGCAACGGGTGGGGCCCACCCACAGGATCGACCCAGGAGGGTCGACCTGCTCTGATAGCATGTCAGAACTAGCAGTCAGAAACAAGAATGAAGAAAGGAGTGGTTGCACTAGCAAGCAGTTGAGTACATATAGGAAACCCTAAATTGGGCTGTACTCGCTATAGAGTACCCCACTGCAGGCTAGACAAATACAATATTCTGACAGCAGCGTTGAAATCGGCCGAACGTGCAAAGTCCGAAAATCGGGCTGTACGCGTAGCAGTCAACCCCGATAAGGAATTCGGGAAAATTCCTTACACTACCCCCCCCCTTAAGAAAGGCGGTCAATATCTGAAACACGCCGGCGCGCCAAATAATCACGAACAAGTGACGAGGCGTCGAGTGAGTCAGAATGCACCCACGTGTCATCTTCACTGGTGCGGTCAGTCCAACGGATGAGGAAATCCACGTGGCGACCAGCTGCGTCAAGGCGAACCCGATGTGCCAGAATCTTCGAAGGGTCGAGAGTCGGCTCCGGGACAGGTCGTGCAGTTGGGGCAGCTTGTTGCCGCGCGATGTCGGTCGTGGCTGGCACGAACTTGCGAAGCAGGCTGACGTGGAAGGCGTCATGAATTCGCCAGTCGTCGGGTAGCAGCTGCTTCGCGGTGACAGGTGTCACCATCTTGATAATCTTGAATGGCCCACAAAATCGTGGTCGTAGTTTTGACGGGCCGGGCAGGTGCAGGTTCTTCGTGTCAAGTAGCACTAATTGCCCAGTGGTCAAGACGAGTTCCCGGCGTAGAAGGTCGGTGTATTTGCGGGAAGTTATATTCGCCTTGCGAATTGCGTCTGCGGCTTTTTCGCGGGCTTCTTGTAGTTCCGTCACAAAAGTTTGTGACCTCGGTACTGGGTTGTCGAGGGAAGTCGCTGTAGGAACCGTCGGGTCCATCCCGTAATTCAGGAAAAAACGGGGAGTGGTTAGTCGTACTAGACGGTGCGTTGTTGAAGGCGAATTCCAACATGGCTAGAGATTCTTCCCAGCGGGCAGGGTCGGGGCAGTTTGTCCTGATCAGCTGCTCCATGGTCTGATTGGTCCGCTAGGTCTGTCCGTCCGTCTGTGGGTGATATGCCGATGAGAACTGTAGTTTCGTGCCGTACTGCGCCCACGTCTCCTTCCAGAATTTTGATGTAAACTTCGGGTCGCGGTCGCTGATGATCGCTGAAGGGATGCCGTGCAGTCGCACGACCGTTGAGATGAAGAGGCGCGCAGTTCCTTCGGCTGTGATTGTTGTTCGGCATGGGGCGAAGTGCGCCATTTTCGTGAAGCGATCGACGACGACGAGTACAGCGTCGTTGCCGGACGGCCCAGCTGGCATCCCCGTGACAAAATCCATTGTCACTTGCTGCCACGGTCGTTCGGGTGGCTCGAGGGGTTGCAGCAGCCCAGCTGGTGGTTGACGTGTCGATTTCATGGCTTGGCACACCCTGCATGAGGACACATATCGCTGCACGTCGTTAGATGAATCGGGCCAGTAATATTGACGGTGCAGTAATTTCTAGGTTTTGTCAACCCCGAAGTGTCCGGAGAAGTTCGAATCGTGGACCTCCTGGATAAGGAGTTCACGCAGCAGCTTGTAAGCGGGAACCCAAATCCGGTCGGTTCCGGCTTTTAGGTAATAATCCCCTTTTTGCGTCGTGGCCTGCTGATGGTTCCCAGTCGTGAAGAACGGGTCCGTAGTGTAGCCGTGGGTGAATAGTTCGGTAAGTAACGAGTTCGAATGGGTAATGAGTACTGCAGCGGATTGTACTGTCGGTCTGGTCAAGGCGTCGACGATGTTATTCGCCCCTTTCTTGTACGTGATGCGGTAGGTGAAGTGGCTTTCCATGTAGTCCAGCCACCGAATCTGTCGTGGGTTGAGGTTGGGTTGGGCTCGCAGGTACTGTAGGGACTTGTGGTCCGTGCGAACAGTTACGTCGGCGCCCACCAGGTAGCATCGCCATAATTTAAACGCGTGTATGATGGCGAGCATCTCCTTGTCGTGGATCGGGTAGTTGCGTTCGGCAGCCTGCAGCTTTCGTGATTCGTAAGCGATCGGCTGCAACCCGTTCCCGAAATCTTGGGGAAGCACAGCTCCGATGGCGAAATCTGAGGCGTCGGTTACAACTTCGAACGGCTTCGATGGGTCGGCGATGCGCAGCACAGGAGGGGAAACGAGAAAATTCTTGAGTTCCTGGAAAGCCGCTTCTGCCTCCCCCCCCCACACAAAAGTCCTGTCCTTGTGCAGCAGGTCGGTCAGCGGGCCGGTTATCCCCGCCATATTCGGGATAAACCGCCTGACGTAATTCACGAAACCGATAAAACTCTGAAGTTCTGAAGTTCTAATTCGTCGGGGACTTCCATTCCTGTATGGTCTTGATTTTCGGCGGGTCGATTTTAATGCCTTCGCGTGAGATGACGTGCCCCAAAAACTCCAACTCCTGCTTAAAAAACTCGCACTTAGAGCCCTTGGTGATGAGTCGGTTCTCCTGCAGCCGCTTAAACACTGCATCCAGGTCGCGTAGGTGCTGCTCCCTTGTCTTGCTAAAAATCAGGATATCGTCCAAGTAGACGATGACACAACGGTCTAGAAGATCCCGAAAAACCCTGTTCATGGTCAGTTGAAATGTCGAAGGCGCGTTCGTGAGGCCGAAAGGCATCACTGTAAATTCGTAACTCCCGTAGCGTGTGCGAAACGCAGTCTTGTGACAGTCGTCGGCGAAGACTCGAATCTGGTGGTAACCGCCACGTAAGTCAATCTTCGAGAAATAGCGAGCGCCGCGAAGTTGGTCGAGGAGGTCGTCGGTGCGTGGGATTGGATAGCGAGACTTGATGGTGACCCGGTTCAGCGCGCGATAGTCGATGCATATGCGAAGCCCGCTGTCTTTCTTCGGAGTGAACAGGATCGGTGCTGCGAAGGGAGATGTGCTGGCCCGAATGAACCCTTTCTCCAACAGTGCGTCAATTTGACTTCGCAGCTCCTCGAGTTCCGGCTGGGTCAACCGCCACTGTGTCCGAACAGTCGGCTGCGCGCCAGGTTCCAGCTGGATTTTGTGGTCCTCAGGTCTCTCGGGTGGCAGTCCAGGTGGCAGATCGTCGGGGAAAATGTCCGGGTACCTCCGAATCAGCTCCGCTAAATCCGGTGGTACAGCTGCACACAGCTTCTCGATATCCTTTCCGTCGGTGTCAACCGCCAACTCGCGTAAGCAAACAGCGAACAGCTGCGCGCCCCTGTTGAAGTGGCGAGCTATAGTGATGGCTTTGACGCACGGGGCTTGGATGTAGTCTGGTGTCCATGCAGGCAGATTAATTAGCCCCTCGTGCTTGGTGATGCTGCACGATCCCGTTGTCCAGTCGATGACGGGGTTGTGCCGTCGCAGCCAATCACGTCCCAGCAGTACGTCGCAGCCGTCCAGTGTTGTCGCGAGGAACTTCATGCTGAAGCCGAAATTGTCGCCGCATTCGATCCTGACCGTCCGTGTTTCTTCCGTTATCGCAAGAGGCGTCCCATCCACGAGGCGAGCGTCGATTTCGGGCAGACACCTGTCAAGTTGCAGCTTGCATTTTTTGCGCTCGCCAAGTTGAAGAGGCTATGGCTGGCCTATCCATCGACGAACATTTTCAAGTTATTTTTTAACACCTTGCCAGCGACCAGCACAGGGTGATCCACATGTGTATCCCCGTTATTCGGCCGAGTGCGATCGATTGCATGAATCGGAACCACGACTCGGTGGGGATGGTGGGGTTCGGGCGACGGAGCACAGTCAGTAAATGGCCCGCTAATTACTGACTCTTCCCATTTCCCTGCTCCTTCCCGTCGTTCCCCGTCAGCGGCGTTTTCTCGTGGCAGTCTCTCATGTAGTGACCCGTCTTCCCACACCGGTAACACGGTCCCTTAGGAGGGCTGTCGGGTGTATGGACGGCGTTGATTGTGGCCCGATGGGTCTGGCCACGAAAACGGTTTACATCCCTGGAAGCCGTTCTCGCGTACTGCATCAGCGCATCCGTTGACTCCGCCAACCGTACTGCTTCAAGGAATGATGTCGGGCGGCCCCTGCGAACCTCGTATTGTATCTCGTATTTGAGGCCGCTGATATATTTATCCAACCGCTCTGCTTCCGACATGTCATCCACTTGGTCGGCGAGGCCCATAGATGACGCCGTGTAGTCTTGGACAGAAGCCATCTGCGACCATGCACGCAGCTTCTTGCTCCGAGGCGGATACGTGCTCGAAGCGATCTCGTAAGGCTGCGCCCCACTCCTTCCACGTGCGTATCGTGGTCACTCCGAAGATCGGTTCTGCCACTTGATTAGTCACTGTTGAGGTCCCGTCTGCCGCATGCATCACACCTGTCGGCGTCCCCGTTTCCAAGGTTCGGCGCCACCATTCAAGCGCTGCACCTCGAAGAAGCGAAACCGCGTAATTAATACGCGTGGCGTTGTCATTAACTCCTGCTGCAGTGAAGAAGACCTCGACCCCGAACAGCCACCCTTTTACTGTAACCGTCTTGTCCGTAGGATTAAACGGGGGCGGATTGACGGGCTTGATCTTGATCGTCGTTACTGCAACTGGCGTTGATGCCGCTCGCTGCCTCCAGTGTCCACAGCTACAGGCTGCAGAGGTGGTGAAGACGGTCGAGGCGGAAAACCAGGAGGAGTCTTCAAGCGTGGAGAGCGACGAGTGGCCGCCGTGTCGTCAGCGGCAAGGTCACCCCCCTCAGCCGGGCCATTTGAGTCAGAAGAGATCTCCAAAGGCTCAACCAAGGAGGGTGGGTCTACCTGAAACACACCTGAGGGAGCAGGACCCTGTGGGGGGAGGGGGTCTACCGGGGGGGGGGACTGGTACTAGGAAGAGAGGCGCCAGGGGGACCGAATGGGACACGTGCGGGTGGAGCCTGTAGAAACAGACCGACTCGTCAAAGGTGACGTCCTGGGAGGAGAACACGCGACGCGAGCGAGGGTAGTAAAACTGCCACGGCGGGGCGTCGGTGGGGAAGCCCAGGAAGGCGCAGCGGAGAGTGCGAGGAGAGAGCTTGCTCGCGGTGGTATCGCGGACAAGGGAGAGCGCGCCCCAGACCCGAAACGCCGACGCATCTCCAACCTCTCACGTCCAACGGAGTGTGGGCGAGGTCTCTGGCAAAGAGACACGGGGCCAGCCGTTGAGCTGATGCGCAGCGTATCGGACCGCAAACGGCCACAGAAAATGGGGAGCAGCCACATGGATCATGGAGGTATGAGCAACCTCCATGATCAAGCCAATGCGACGCTCAACAATCCCATTTTGCTGCGGAGAGGCCGGAAGCGTGAACGACTGGATGATGCCCTCGTCTCGACAGAACCCCGCAAGGAGGCCGGAAGAGAACTCACCACCCCTGTCAGAGTGCAGACGCAGGACTGGAAGGTACCGCCGAAACCGCTCGCGCAGCTGGTGACGAGTAGCGCGGATCCAGGGAATCAAAACACCGCTGACGTCCGCCTTGCTGCGCAGGGGGAAGACAGTGGTGTAGCGCGTGTAGTCGTCAACGACCAGCAGGAAGTAGCGCTCCTGGTCCGTCCCACTGACGCGGGCGGGGCCCCACACGTCCATGTGGAGAGACTGCAGAGGAGCAGTGGTCGGAGGAAACGAGGAGGAGTGAGGAGCGGCGCGCTGCCACCCCTCGACGCAGGGAAGGCACGGCGGGGCAGGCGAGCGCGGGAGGGGGGGTAGGGACCTAGGAAGGCCAGAGACAAGGAGACGAGAGTGCATGCTGCGGAGACGCAACAGAGAGGGGTGACCGAGTCAGTGGTGCCAGAGAAGATTCTGGTGGGAGAGTACCCGACACGAGCACGACGCAGCGAACTGACCAGACGCAGACATCTGACTCGACGCAGCCACCTGACCCGACGCAGCCACCTGACCAAACGCAGCGGTCAGGGTGTACAGACTGGACCCAGGCTGCCGAGTGAACGTAGCAAGGTGACGTCCAGTCCGGGAGCACGTACAGATCGCCACACGCTGCCCTCCAGTGATAAAGGTATCAACCCAAACATCCTGAAGGACTTCGTTGCTCACCAAGTTCGTCGAGAACGAGGGGAGGTGGAGGCCTGAAAGAGAGCCGGAGGGGACTGCCGGATACGGGAGGACAGTGGAGGCTCGTGCGACGACGGGGCCCCCAGAGGGGTCAGCCAGTGAGACTGGGACAGGTGCAGCGAGTGGTGTGACTGTGGTGCAATCACGAAAGAAGCAACGAGACGCGCCAGAGTCAAGTGTGAAAGTGTGTAAGGCGTCAGCTGAGGCAGCAGACTCACTAGCACCTGTGGCAGCAGACGCACTAGCACCTAGAGCGGCAGCAGTTCACTAGCACCTAGAGCAGCAGCCTCTGCACAACCAGGGACGCATCGCTGAGAAACCACCTCGCAAAGCTGCTGCTGCGAGAGGGTCGTCTGCTGACGCTGCTGCCGCTGCTGTCTAGGATGGGTAAAACCAAAACCTCCACCACCAGCACTGGCTCGCTGAATAACCCACTCACGAAGTTGCTGTGGCGAGAGAGTCTCCGGACTACGAGACTGCCACTGCTGTCGAGTACCTCCAGGAATATATCCTCCACCACCAGGACGGCCTCGCTGAATAACCCACTCACGAATCTGCTGCGGCGATAGGGTATCCGGGTGAGGCAGCTGCTGTTGTCTACCGACAGACGCTGCTACGGCCGTGACAGTGGCCATGACAGGCAGTGGCAGTCAGTAGCAGCGGCGCAAGGGCGTCATAAGCGACTGCTGTAGCTGCAGCTGTAGCAGTAGCAGTAGTCGCTGTAGTGGCAGGGCAGCGCACAGGCTGCAGGGCAGGGCAGAGCGCAGGCTGCAAGGCAGGGCGACGCGCGAGCTGCAGGGCAGGGCAGCGCGCGGTCTGCAGGGCAGGGCGGCGCGCGGGCTGCAGGGCAGGGCAACGAGCGGGCTGCAGGGCACGGCGGCGCGCGGGCTGCAGGGCAGGGCGACGCGCGGGCTGTAGAGCAGGGCGACGCGCGGGCTGCACGGCAGGGCAATGAGCGGGCTGCAGGGCAGGGCGACGCGCGGGCTGCAGGGCAGGGCGACGCGCGGGCTGCAGGGCAGGGCGACGCGCGGGCTGCAGGGCAGGACGGCGCGCAGGCAGCAGGGCAGGGCGACGCGCGGGCTGCAGGGCAGGGCGACGCGCGGGCAGCAGGGCAGGGGCGACGCGCGGGCTGCAGGGCAGGGCGACGCGTGGGCTGCAGGGCAGGACGGCACGCGGGCTGCAGGGCAGGGCGACGCCGGGCTGCAGGGTAGAGCGGCGCGCGGGCTGCAGGGCAGGGCGGCGCGCGGGCTGCAGGGCAGGGCAGCAAGCGGGCAGAGCGCAGGGCAGGGCAGCGCGCAGCAAGCAGGGCAGCGCACGGCGAGTAGGGCAGTGCGCGGCGAGCAGGGCAGCGCGCGGTGAGCAGGGCAGCGCGCGGCGAGCAGGGCAGCGCACGACGGCAGCAGCTCCTGGGGCAGTACGTACGGTTGGTGGGCCCTAACGGAGCGGTCCTACGGAGGGACCCGCTCTGATACCATGTTAGAATCTGTGAAGAGGAATGATGAATGACTAGCAACATGTGGGTACAAGTATGAAACCCTAACTGGGGTTGTACTCTATACTGAGCACCTCACTGTAGCCTAGCAGAACTAAGAACATACAAATATGTTTTGACAGGGCCGACAGGAGGGCGATTCGAGGCAAGCGCGCGGGCGACGAGGTGGATGATAGGAAGGGAGAGAGGAAAGGCGATAGACGATTCGGGGTGAGCGCGCGGGCGACGAGGTGGATGATGGGTGGGAAACTAACGATACAACTGGGTTACGTATTCCATTACGCCCCAAAGCTAAGTCGGTACATAACACACTAAAGCTCAGTACAAATTGTGTGCCTAAGACACTGTCGACTAGGATTTCAGCTCTACTTGGGCCCCAAGCCAGTTACTGCGGGAGTGAAAAACAGAGTTGTGAACCCAGATTCAGCTTGAAACCGAAGTTTCGCCTGGCGACCAAAACCATCGCTTTACAACGGTCGTGAGGGTGCAGCACGTATATATGCGACAACTGACATGAGCGCCAGAAAATATTTGGCGGGAGGGAGCCTTAAAAAAACCATGTTGGCGATAGCCAATCACATCAGTTGAATCTGAACACTTCAACGTTTGAAACAGTGCACTCTCGGCCCGACCTTCGCAACACTCTTTCAAGTTGGGTTGGGGATCACTATTTTGCCTGCTGGCTTTAAAATCCGAGTGGTGAAATTGATGTGACACCGTGCGTTGATGTTGTTTATCCTCGTGCGTGCAGGAAACTTGAAGCGGCCGCCGCATGAGGTAGTGTTTAGGTGGACTGCCAAAGCCTGGGAGAATGTGTCGCACGTGGTCATCATCAATGCCTCCAAGACGTGCGGCATTTCCAGCAGTCTTGACGGCCAAGAGAATCACCTCGTCATGTCACACTTGCGAGCAAGGAGCATGACGGATGTCTCGGAGGACATGTCGATGCGAGGGGCCACTTGTGATAACAGCGAGTTCATGGGAAGAGAAGGTGGGGAGGAGGAGGAGGAGGAGGAGGAGGAGGAGGAGGAGGAGGAGGAGGAGGAGGAGGAGGAGGAGGAGGAGGAGGAGGAGGAGGAGGAGGAGGAGGAGGAGGAAGGGGAGGACCTAGAGGAGGACATGCGGCAGCTGCAGACACTGCAACCTTAGACCCAGATGACCCTTACCCCAACACTGTGCGCTACAGAGGAGCAGCAGCAGCAGCAGCAGCAGCAGCAGCAACAGAGAAGCTAGTGCCAGAAGACACTACTGCACGTGCATGGACAGTAGTTGGACTTGCGTGGCACTGGTTCTAGTGGCTAGGAGAGAGCCCACGGCCACCCGTATTAAAGACACCTATGTCTTCAATCCAACACTACCTACTATCTAGGCGATGACGGCTGTTGCATACGCAGCAGTGGGCGGCGGTGATGCTCCACCGATGGCAGGCCAAACACCCTCCCCGCTAAGTTGAACCGTGCAACCTGTCCGGCCTTCCCGCAATCCCCAGCCAATACCTACACGCCATGGCTAGGAGATGTTTGGCTAATCCTGAAAGTCGAGACCTTAGTCTCTTTGCCTGGTTCGCACCCTATCCCTTTGTTGTTTTGCCTCTTTCCCTCTTGCTTACCTTTGCGGGGTCTGTTTACTAGTTTGGAATGTGTGGTCGTTTGCATGCAGCCACTTCGTAGGCGCTGGTAGTTAAAGTACTACGATAGAGTTTGGATCCTGGTTGGTTCTTAGCTCGTCTGTGTCGTACTTGCACCTTGTTCCCTACCAATGAGGGAGAGGGGGGAGGAAAGGGATAGAGGGAGAGGATAAGGGTGAGTGGGAGAGGGAGAGGAAGAGGGGGAGGGAAAAGGGAAGGGGAAGAGGGAGAGGGAGATGGAAAGGGAGAGCGAGCAAGAGAGAGAGAGAGAGAGAGGGAGAGGGAGAGGAAGAGGGGGAGGGGAAAGGGAAGGGGGAGAGGGAGACGTAGGAGAGGAGAGGGAGCGAGAGAGAGAGGGAGGAGAGAGGGAGAGAGTAAGAGAGGGAGGAAAGAGGGAGGGAGCGAGAGAGGGAAAGAAGGAGAGGGGGGGACGGGGAGAGGGGGGAGAGGGAGAGGGAGAGGGAGAGAGGGAGAGAGGGAGAGAGGGAGAGAGGGAGAGAGGGAGAGAGGGAGAGAGGGAGAGGGAGAGAGGGAGAGAGGGAGAGAGGGAGAGAGGGAGAGAGGGAGAGAGGGAGAGAGGGAGAGGGAGAGAGGGAGAGGGGGAGGGGGAGGGAGAGGGAGAGGGGGAGATAAAGGGAGTGAGTGTGAGCAAGAGGGAGAGGCAGTGGGGGAGAGGATGAGGGAGATGGAGATGATCAGGTATGGTGCAGGGGAATTGCTGGGAAATGGAGATGGTGCAGCACACTGGTGAGAGCATGCTAAGCCTCGTCCTAGTGCTACCTAGGTGCTGAGACCGGTTGGCTCAAAATTTGCTTACAGTTTCCACAATGCAGAAGATGGCGTGCATGCTAGAAAATGGGAACTCAGTTTATTTCCACTAGATAAGAAATCCTACGGGAGCATTACAGGTGTTCCGATTAAGCAATGTGCACAGCACAGCACACGCAACTACTTAAATGACTAGAACAGCAAGCAGAAGCAGCAGCGTCAACACGACAGGCTTCAGCGGGGAGAGAGCGTTTCCTGCAAGAACAAGACATTGCGAGAACGAATCAGAATAAGTACCATCATTAAAATCTCAGAACAGCTGACCAGCAGTGCGACGGTCTAAAATAAAGAATGTGAGCTTACCTGGGCTGTCAGGGTTCATCCAGCCGATGGGTGGGGTGGCATCCGTGGCAATGAGCGGGCCGACTCCAGGGAAGAGAACGACGGAGATGTCGTTAAGCTCCGTGTCCGTCGTCGACTTGCTGTTGACCGTCTGGTTCTTGGCGTTCGCGACAAGCTTCTCGCTGCGAATGACGCGACCGTACGCGAACTGCGTTCCGTCGTACTTGGCGTCGGTGTCGTTCGCGAGGCCTTTGGGAACTGACCTATTGTTCGCGACGTACGCGCCGGGCGGCATGCAGCTCATGAATTTGAAATAGTTGGAGCTAAAGTTGAGGGGGTTCAGAGCATAGATTGTTGTGTTGAGCATGCTTTTCACGGTGTTGCCATTCGTGGCCTGTGGAAGAAAAGAAAGAGTGACACACGTTTTAACAATCAATTTGGTCATGTGTGGACATTGGCATGCATGCACCACCACGTAAACACAAAGACACATGTCAACAGACCATCTGTCGCAATGCTTAGAAACACATCCTAAATACTCACGTTGATGATGGTATTGGTAATGTCGGTGACGTTCACTGACAGCTGCTTCATGAGACGAACCAGCACGCTCTGCGCGGCGGACGACGCGTCATACAGCCTGCCGGTGGCACCACCGCTGTCCCTGACTGCCAGAAGCGCCTCGAGAATGATGTCCGACGAGCCAGGGGGGTTCAGCGTCTTGTTGTAACCGCTCACTGCAGATCCCCACGCCTGGTTGGTCGGGGAAAGGATGGTTGCTATGTTCACATCATTGAATCCCTCCTTCTCTGAGACAAACTGCAGGAGCGCGGAGGTCATGGACGTTCCCTGGAGATCGCCGAGCGGTCTGGCGCGCATCTTGGAAAGCAGCATGGAGACAGACGCGCCATTGGCAGCTGTCGCGAGGGACAGTACCAAGGCGGACAAGGCAAGAGCCAGGAAGAGAGTACCGCGAGCCATGGGTGTGAGTTGGAAATTAGGACAAGGTAATACTGATCTGAGTTCTGTGAACAATTTACAGTGGTGATTATGGCGGCGCGAGATGAGGTCTCATCCTCGTCGTGAACAAGTTCGTGTCTCTAGGACTTGTGCAAAACAATTGGGATCAAAAGATTCCTCACAGCGGATTAACTTTCAGCCTCTCTTTGTGGCGAGAACCGATCTGTAGTTTAATTTCCGAGAAAACTGCCAATACAATTAACTTATACTCCCTAACCCGTAATATGGAGTTGTGACTTACAGAGGAAAAACACACTTACATAAACACAAGGGAGAAACCGTGGAAAGAAAACACAACCTAGTTGTCAAATTGGTGGAGGCGCGATTGGGGGGCATATACATGCTGCCTCGGCAAAAATATTCCAAACAATGAAAGATTCGCTTTCGCATCGCGAAGAATAGAAATCCACGTGGCAAGTGGTGATGGGGCTAAACCATCTCCATGGCAGGCACATTCACGTGGCCCGTCTCAAGCAGACCCGATTGTGCGACATGTTTATAAACCCGCAACCCTGGACGGTTTTCCCTTGAAATGAACGGAGTGGAGGAAATGGGCGAAGATTAGACATGGCAAAGTATGTAAACAAACCCAATTTCTGTTTTCCACTAGACGGTTTCCCAAGGGCTTCACTCAAACCCCCTGACAGGTTTCCTGTAAATACATGTACCTTCTTCGTAAGATTGATCCATTCTTCAGAATATGATGTGTTCTAATGTGACAAACCTGACTATATACTAAGGGCGTATTCCTACGGCCTCCTATCAAGAAACCTCCTATCAAGATTGTACCTTTTGCCTGGTAAAAGTAGCGAGAGATTTTGGGTTTAGGGAATTTTCCAGTGAGAGCTTGATAGGAGGTTTTCTTGATAGGAGGATAGGAATACGCCCTAACCACTATGCAATATAGGTACCAAACTAAATCTCTAGTGGGATAAAAATCTTATAGGGTACCATAATGGACAAATGTATGCACAGACAGAACCCCAACCATAGTATGCAAGTCAATGACAAATAACAAGACTAGTAGGTTAAGCCCCAGCATGACGTGTTTGTTCACTGATTTTTCCACCCAAGCTCAGCTGCTTGGTTTTATGACCTTGGGGCGATACACTCCTGAAGAGATGTCAAGAGATCCCTTCTCCTCCCGGCAGGATCAGCCTCTCTAACCTGCACATTCGTTCTCAGCACACTTGGTTCCCCTCCACCACCCTCCTGAGCTACCTTCCAATACATGCAGGCCAGCTCGCTCCGGTACTGATCATACACAATAGTAGCATTTGCCTCCATCTTCCTAATAGCAGGCCAGTCATATCAATCCATGGCATACTGCCATATCTGCATCTGAGGGAAAGGATTCACATCATCACACCCAGGGAGCTCTCCAGAAGGCAGAGCATGGCACACACCCTCATGCACGTAATAAGCCGCCTCCTGGACGTATGTCTTGATGACACGTGGAGCGTTGTGCTCGTGCTTTGTGGCGACGCGGAACAGCTGCGTGTAGGGCAGATGCACGCCGACACGGGGAATCGGCGTGTGATTGGTCCATTCCAAGGCCCAGTGCACCTCATCATGAGCATACGCCCACATGTAGTTCCCAATGGTCGTGTGAGCGATTTGGGTCCGCTTATACCCAGGTCCATGCTTTGAGAACCACTTGAAAGCTGAGTCAAAACTGCCGCCCTTATCCTTGTGCAGACTCGCCACGTGGCTCCTGAATTTCGGCAGGACGCTCGTTGGCACCAGAAACGACATCTGCACCATGAAATTGGCGAAGTACTTGTCTTCCCCAACGAAAAACTCAGTGGAGGGTAACCAGCAGTCCAGCTGTCGCTGACCGTTGCCAATCACGTAAGGCTTGCCGTCCGTCAGGTTGAACAGTAACCCGGGTGTTACTTTCAAGTCAGAGATGACGTCATCATCGATTAGGGCCACGTAAGGGGCTGTCGTGTAGTTGTCAGCCCAGAGGTAGCTCCACTGCTGCAGGATCTTTCCTGGAAGCTTCAGGCTGTTATCCTCGTAGTAGACTTTGATCCACGTGGGAATGAGGTCCTCGGCCACTTGCTCGTCACCGTCGAGGATGAGGATGACGTCACCAATGCCACGTGGCCACATCTGCTCGATGCTGTGAAAGAGCATTTCGAGCAGGAAGAAGTTGCTTGACACGTGGCTGCGGATTACGAGGTCCACGCGACCAGGCCATAACGATCTGCCAACAAATAATAGCAGAAAGGCCATGTGGATCATAAGAGTCTGAGCGAGATAACCTGTGACAGATAAAATTGACTAAAAACGAGAAAAACACCTCACAACGACAGCCTGCCATATCTGAGATTTGCAAAGACAAAAAAAAGGGGAAAGAAGAGAAAGGGAGAGCGGCGAGGTGCATGCACTGCACGTACCGGTACGCATCGTCGTAGAGGCTGAAGAGCTCCGCCACGCAATGACCCGTTCGTGACCGCCGCCTGCACTCCCTCCCGCTGCTTCCGGCGCCATTGTCACTGGTGGTAGTAGCGTTAATAGTAGTAGCAACGGGACCATGATCAGGCCGCTGGTCCAGGACAACTTTCACAACGTTGCCGTCAGGCTCACTAGTAGAAACCGTGGAAATCGCTTTCGCGAAACTGCCAGCGCTCGTGCTTCGAGTCTTACCCGCCGCCGAATCGCCGAGCTTGACTTGCGCTCGTGACTCCGATGTCTCATTCATCATCCCCAGTACCATCTTTGCGCTTAACACGGCTTCGTCTCCGCCGGCGGCTCGATCGTTCTCGTCATTTGGTCGCAGAGTCTCTGCCAGTAACGCAGAGGCTCTGCCTTGCGCAGGCATCGGTAGAGCAGCTGCTAAGTCGTCGTGGTAGTCGTAAGGCGCTGTCAAGAGCCGTCGCAGGCCGGTCGCACTACGGAGCCCGCGAACCGAGCAGTCTGGCGACGAGACAACCGGGTTTGTCGTACCGTTTCGCACGGGGGAGGCGAGGAGCAGCAGCGAAAGCGCTGTCGCGAAATCACAAGAAAAGACAGCGTATCCTTCAAATTGCTGCTGCTACTCGTACGACTCCGAATCATCGCCGCTCGTACATCCTTTCTCAGAAGTACTAAAGCGACAGTGCACTTTTGGCAGGTACATGCTGACGTACTAAGCACAGCGCGAAATTTAGTTGCCGGTGCGAAAAGAAATGAAAGGGTTGTTTGATCCGGATTGTGCTGCTCCATCATATATGGACCGGCAATATCCATAGTTGGCGGCAAAAGCGCCTTTACGCTTCTTTGCCTCAGAAGTTCTGCTATGATAAAAGAGTCGCCTACGTGCAGGCCTGCCGTCCCGCCTATGATAGAAGAGTCGCCTACGTGAGGCATTCTGCACCAGCGAATTCGCTCGGGATGCGATATCAGGCGCGCGGGGCAATTTATGTTGACTGTTTTGAGACAAACACGAAAATAGCCGACGTGCGCGATTTCGTCAGACACATCCCTTGCTTGGGTGCACGACCAGACGTGCTGATCGGGCGCGCTTCGGGCGTACTGAATGTTCTCGCATAGGAGTGAATTGAGGCCAAATTTGGCCTACATTTCATAGGAGTAAATTGATTCTACAATGTGTCAAAATATATCAAGTAACAATAAAGATTTACGGTCCATCATTCACACAACAAAAACTAACTCTTTAATGAGCAAAATCATAGCCTGAAATTGCCTGTAACCTAGTGTTATGAGTGCAATCGAGTGAACAAACGAAGATTGCACTACCGAAGCAAAACAATACAATGAGCGAAGGGAAAGGGTGCCCTACGGGCCTGATGTTGAGGTTGGGAAATCTAGAAGCGTAAGACCGGGTCGCGGGTTACCAGCCAAGCTGGGTGGTTTGGGCGCGAGTGTCGTGGTGGCGGGAACAGTTTCGAGGCGAGTATCGCGAGGTGGTAACGGGCTAATGTTGGGCATATAGTGGCGGGAACAGTCATGTACGTGGCTCTCAAAGTTAGAACAGCGGAATGGTGAAACTAGGAATCATGGATGATACAAGTATGAACAGCATGCCTAAAAGTGTTACACCCCCTACAGCATGCCTCACTACAGTCTACAACAACGTGTATATACTTTGACACACCCCCATAGGCTAAGTGAGGGACAACAAGAGAGAGCAACATACACGAACGGTCCGAAGAAAAGTCAAGAGAAGCAAAAACACAAAGCTCAGGGTGGATCACAAAGTCGCCACACAGCCTGAGCACAAGCAAACGACCACAAAGCCAGTTTAAGAGTTCACAAGTATATATAAATGCAAGGACAAACAGAGCAAGAAACAAGAGGCAAGACCAAAGCAACCGAGGACCTGTCTCAACAAGGCCTAACTGCAGACAGAACCTGTGGTGGTTACTAGGCGGAAGGGCCTTGGTGAAGATGTCTGCAGTGTTGGCTGCTGAGGCCAAAAGTCCAAGCGTGCCTGGCTGCGTCGCTGCAACTCTCGAATGAAAAAGTACCTGATGTCGATGCGCTTCACCCTGCCCTCTAGTCGAGGCTCTCGACACAGGAGGATCATGGCCTTGTTGTCAGGGAACAAGGTCGGTGCAGAGCTCGGCCGCTCACCAAGGTTGGTGAGCAAGAAAGTCAAGCAGAGAAGCTCCTGCGCAGCCATGGCACCGGCGAAGATCTATGCCTCTGCGCTAGGCTAAGCCACGGACGACGACCGAGCATATTTCCGCGACACAGCTCCAGTGCCCAAGCTGAAGTAGTACCCCTGAGTAGACCTCTGTGTCTGCACGTCGTCGGCGTAGAGAGAGTCGCAATGACCGGCCAGCACAACTGGCTGTGTCCCTCCAAGCACAAACCCCATGCCTGATGTAGTCACCAGGTACTTCGCCACCCTCACAGCAGCCGTCCAGTGAACAGGACAGTGTCTCTTCACAACAAAGCGAGAAAGGACGCTGAGGGGAAAGGCGAGGTCGGGACGAGTACAAGTCATCAGGTACATGAGGCAGCCCACAAGCTCTGCGAAGGGACCACTGGACTCAAAGGGCTCGTCGGGAAAAGGGTCGGTGAGTCTGTGGTCAACAGCAAGAGGAGTGGGCTGTGTGGTAAAGAACCGAAACCCGAACCATGTGTGACTGAGTCAGAGTGATGGTGCGAGCGGCTCTGTCCCTGGTAATCTGCAAGCCAATGTAGCGAAGCAGTTCACCAAGAACAGTGCACCTGTGTCTCTTCTGCAGCTCGGATTTCACCTCAGCAAAGAGCGTCCATAACTGGTGTAACAAAGACCAGGTCGTCGACGTAGACAAGAACGAAGAATGGAGTGGAACTAGTGTGGACAAACAACGACGGGCCAGCGGACGAAGGACGGAACCCGAGGTCAGCAAGAGTGATGCGTAGCGTGTCGTGCCACTCACGGGGCGCCTGTCAGAGACCGTAGACTGGTCGCCTCAGGCTCCACTGGGTCCCAGGCGGGAAAGTGCCAGTGAAGCCATGAGGAAGGCGCAGCCGGATTTCCTTGTGTAGGCGGCCCTAGAGAAATGCAGTGGAGAAGTCAAGGGAGTGCAGCTCGTAGTCTCGCTGTGATGCAACGTGAAGTAACACCTGAAGACTAGTCATCTTCGGGGTCGAGACGAAGGTCTGGAAGAATTCAACTCCCTCATGCTGACTGAAGCCCCTCGTCACGTAGCGCACCTTGAAGACAGGCGGTGATCCAGGCGGCCGCTTCACCTTGAACATTCATCTGTAATCGACTACGTTCGCCCCAAGAGGGGGAACTGCGTCGACGTAGGTGCCTGCGGATCTCCAAGACGCCATCTCTGAGTCCACGGCCGCTATCGACTGAGAGGCACACTACCCTGACACTGCCTCACGGTACGTGCGAGGAGTCCGTATGTCAAGGGCGTCAGGGTCTCCCTCAGGGGCTAGCAGCATGGCACAGAGTTGGGGAGAAACGGATTCCAAGAACTCCAGCTCGAACTGACTGTCCTCTAGGACGTCACATCCAAAGGCAGACTCACCCCCGGCGGACAGAAGACGGGCAGCCACCACGCGGGTGCCGTAGTCAAGGCGGCGAGTGGCGGCAAGTCAACGACAGCGGCAACAAGAGCTGAGACAGATGACGGAGAGGCACGAGGGTCCGTCACAAGAGAAGCGAGAACACGTGAGACAACAGGACGAGCAGTGCGGTAGTAATCAGTGATAGGGTGGGAGGAGGCTGTAAGAGACGACTCAGGAGGTGACGGGAGAACAGACTCAGGCGGATAACGACGAGGACTAGAACAAAGCAAGATAGTGCGGAGGTCGTCAACAAGAGACGAGGGACGGGCACGTGGGGGAGAGGGGGTGACCCGAGAGTGCGGGACAACAAGAGGAGCAGACTGTGAACGAGGAGGAGAGACAACAGTTGGGGACGAGTCCGGAGGAGGAAAACCGTGAGCAGTAGGAGGCGGCGAGCGGTCCTGAGAAGAGGAAGGGAGACCAAGGGCCCGAAGGCCACTCACAGGTGGGATCAACTGCTGCAAAAGTGACGGCTGGGGCTGCTGCGGCTGCTGCGGCTGCTGCTGCTGCAGCTCCTGCTGCCACTGCTCCAGCTCCAACCTCTCCTACTCCAACCCCGCCCGCTCCTTACGCTCTAACTGAAGAAGCTCCTGGAAACGCGTCGGGTAGCGATAGGGAGGCGGAGCAGGCGCCGTAGAAGCAGCGCCTCCCGCTCCAGTTCCCTCTGAACGAGCACCTCCCGCGCCAGTACGAGGCACTCTAGCACCCCCAAAATGAGCACCCCCAGCACCAGTACCAACAACTCCAACACCCCCAGAACGACCACCTCCAGTGCCTGTATCCTCAGCTCCATCATCCCTAGAACTAGCACCTCCAGTGCTAGTACCCTCAGTTCTAGCTCCCTCAGCACCAGTACCCTTAGCTCCAGCACCCTAAGACGCAGCACGTCCATTGCCCGTGTCTCCAACACCAACACCCCCAGAGTCCACTGCAACCTGTCGCAATAGAGCCGACTGCTGCTACGGTGACTGTGAGGACGACTGTGGGGAAGGGGGCGGTACCTGATGTGCTACCGAGGGGAGAAGGGTAGCGTGGGACACAACTGACGGGGCAGGACCAGGGAGGGGCGGGTGTACCGGAGGAGCGGGAGCAGGAGGAGGAGAGGGGGCGAGGAAAAGGGGAGGGGGGGGGGAACCGGAGACCTCGACAGGGGTAGTGGGTGTAGTAAGACACGGATTTGTCAAAGGTGACGTCACGAGGGTCGAGAAAATGGTGGAGGGGCGGGTGGTAAAACGTGAAGTCAGGGTCGTCCATCGGGAAACCAAGGAAGAAACATGGAATGGCGCGAGCAGAGAGCTTGTCCGCAGAGGTGTCGCGGATAAGCGCAAGGCACGAAACTCCGACGCAACACCAGGGGACCCGGTCCAAAGAGTCGTCGGTGAAGCCTCTGGCCGTGAGACACGAGGCCAGAGGTTTAACTGGTGGGCGGCGTAGCGAACCGCGTAGGGCCACAGAAAATGGGGCGCACGGGCATGGATCATGGAGGTGTGGGCGATCTCCATGACTAAACCTATGCTGCGCTCAGCAACCCGATTCTGTTGTGGAGACTCCGGAAGTGTCCAGGGCTGGGTGATGCCCGGCCCGCTGCAGAATCCGCGACAAATGCCGGAGTGAAACTCACCCCCACGGCCGGAGTGGAGACAAACGACACGACTACCACGAGTGGCCTTAGTGGCCAGAAACCACCTGATCAGGGTAGAAGTGACGTCGGACTAATTTGCCACGGGGAACACCGTGGTGTAGCGAGAGTAGTCGTCAACGAAAGGTGGGGTCTCAGACGTCCAAGTAAAGAGTCTGGAAGGGTGCGATGGCCGGACGAAGGGAGAAGGAGTGAGGAGTGGCGCGCAGCCGACCCTCGGCGCAAGGAGTGCACGGCGGCGCAGGCCAAGGAGGGAGCGACTCCAAGACGCGTGGGAGGCCGGAAACAATACGCTGACTAGACATGCTACGGAGGCGTGGGAGAGAATGGTGACCAAGACGGTGGTGCCACAGGACTGACCAGACGCAACTACCTGACTTGACAGAGCTACCTGGGGGGACTCAGTGTGCAGTGTGAAGAGACCGGAGCGGGGCTCCCGGCGAAACTCGGCCAGGGGAGCGTAGGTGTCACCGTCCACGCAGGTCCCAACACGCTCAGACGGAGAAAACCAGACGCAGAAGTGGCGGTCCTGAAGGTGTCCAACACCCACCAAGTTCCTGGAGAACGAGGGGATGTGGAGACCAGTGAGAACACAAGAGGGGACAGCCTGGCACGGGAGGGTGGTAGAGCTGCGTGCAACTGCTGGTCCTGAAGTAGGATCAGCCAGTGCAACCGGAACCGGAGCAGGAAGCGGTGTGAGAGTCGTGTGGTCACGGAAGAAGCACTGAGACACGCCAGCGTCCTCCGTGAAAGATAGCGTCGCGTTAGCCGTAGGTGCACCTGGGCTAGTAGCTGCACAAGCACCTAGACTAGCAACAGGTAAGGATCCTAAGCTACGAACACGCGGGCAAACAGATCCAGCAGCACTATAGTCAACATCGGCATACATCACAGAAGCAGATCCCAAGGCATCAACCAGCTCTACCGCAGACATGTCCCACAAAGCAAGACCACGAGAGCGAGCAAGTGGGGCCCAGTCCGGAGAGGGGTCAAAGCCGTACTGTGCGCGGACGCGGTCCATGAGCTGCGCCAAGCACTGGCCCGGAGTGTGAATACGGCCATAGCGCTGACCCTTACGAGTGCCAGTCTGAACCACGTACAGGCAAGGAGGCGAAGTGACACCACGCGACGCCGAGCTAGGCAGACCACCGCCACGACCAGCGCTCCCTGGTCCACCAGGTCCCCACTGCTTAGGCTGCTTCTGCACCTGCCGCTGAACCTACTGCTGCGGCTGTCCCTGCAGTGGCTGCTGCTCCTGCTGCTGCTGCTGCTGCTGCTGCTGCTGCTGCTGCTGCTGGTACTGCTGCCGCTGCTGTGCCGTGTGCCAAGCAGCCGCACCGTCACCCCCTCCCGTCGGGCCCGCAAGCCCAGTACCGCCTCCAGTGCCGCCTCCACCAGACGCACTAGTGCCAATAGTACCTCTGCCACCCCCGTCACCACCACCAGCACCACCACCCTTCCCCTATTTCTTACCTCCCTTGCTCAGGGGCCGCCCACCCGTGGTGGACACGGCTGCAGTTTCGTCAGAAGTAGGAGACGCAGTAGAGGCAAGAGAAGCAGTGAAGGTGGGAAGCTGTGGGACAGTGCACCCCTGAAAGAGCAGGGGAACTACGGCGCCAGAAGCGAAGGCAACGGAGCGGATGTTGCTCTCGATGTCTTTGAGAGTTGTCTCAAGGACATCGAGGTAGATGATGTCGCATTTATCTAAGATTGGCCTAAACGACTCGTTCAAGCTCATTTGAAATATTGCGGGTGCGTTGGTCAGCTTGAAAGGCATCACAATGTACTCAAACGACCAGTCTCTAGTTCTAAATGTTGTGAGAGTACGCGTCTGTTCTTACCTGAACTTGCTTATTTATATTTTCTCTTATCATTTATGTGCTATTTCCTAGTTAGTTGGTTTTATTATAGTTATTATGGTTTTGGCACCAAAAAGGATTGCGTGCACCGACATCTGCTTCATTTCGGTTATTCCCGCGTGACTTTGCGTGCGCGTGATTTACGCCGAATTGCTTCTACCGAAATCGGGAAGGTTCCGTTCCAGGCGGTTCCCGATGTTCGGTACCTTCTAATAACACCCGGGTTACCTGCCTTGTGTCGTGCCTATATATAGTCACGTAGTTGTACACATGACTCATAATCTTTTTTTTGAACTCGATCATCGAATTCACAAATGCTGTTTTGGCGATGCTTGTCGCTTCGACTCTGATCTGGTGGTAACCGCCACGTAAGTCGGAAAAAAAAAAAAAAAAAAAAAAAACATAGCTGTCTATCAGTTTGTCGGCGCGGGGGATGGGATATGGCGACTTGACAGTAATCTGGTTCAGTGCTCGGTAGTCTATGCACATGCAAAAACCTGTCTTCTTTCAGTGTGAACAGTATCGGTGCGGCGAACGGTGACGAACTCGGTCGGATGAACTTTTTCTCTAGCAAATAATCTAACTGCTTCCTTAGTTCCTCCAGCTCGGGCTGTGTGAGGCAAAACTCTCGCTGTACAGTTGGCTGTGCCCCCAGTTCTAATGATATTTTGTGGTCGTGCGGTCGCTGAGGTGGCAGTCCTTCTGGTAGGTCATCGGGGAAAATCGTGGGGTACTCCCTCAGTTCGGTTGGTACAGCTGCCAGTAGTGTCTGAAGCGACAGCCCGTTTCATCGTGATGGCGTTGACCTGGACCGTTGAAGACTCAAACGACTGCCATCCAGGCCTCTCTTTTCGCTTTGAGGCACTCTTCCATTTCAGGGTTCACCCCACCCGCCACCCGGCCAAAGCCGGGTGGCAGGTGGGAAAATCAGGGTAGTGGCAGGGTATGTTATGTAAAATCTGATTTGTGGCAGGGTCACATTTTTTTCAACCCTGCCTTTGCTCCGCAAGCATTGCGTGTTGCTTCACTTAGCCTATTTTTAGTAATACGAGGGTAGCTTGGAGGTTTCGGCGTGCGTTCGTAACTTGGGACAATTTTCGGAGAGATAAGGGTGTTCTTAGATTCGACAAGTTATCTCTACTTAGACGAATTTCTGTCGGAACATGGGAGTTCGGAGTTTCCGACGAGTTTAAAATCCAACGAATTTCAGAGAGAGGAGTGGAGTAGAGAGATCTCCGCTCAACTTTATACTTAGACAAATTTCAGTGGAGAGCTCTCGGCTCGATTCTATACTTAGACGATCAGACAAAAGGAGTAGTGAGTGATCCGCTCAACTTTATGCTTGACGAATTTAACAGAAATGGGGTAGATATATCTCGGCTCAGTTTTATACTTGGACAAATTTCAGTCAAAAGTGGGACAGAGAGATCTCGGCTCAAACTTGTACTTAGACGACAGGGAATGAGGAAATATTGGCCGGGTTCTTTGTAAGAGAACCATTTTGTTATGAGTTGCAATGAAGAGAGTGCGCAGGATTCAATAACGCGGAAGTGATAACAAGTACTGAGCAAATAATGAAGCCTAGCACTAATATAGCAACTGCTAGCTAGGCCGAGGTCGCGGGACCGCGAGTGGCAGGGTGCAGGTTCGGGGTTGGGACACCCGAAGGCGACGCGATGGTGGTTCGGAGGGCGAGGTCGTCGGACCGAGCCTGAACCCCGAAAGATGGAGTTTGTACGCGTACAGTGTGACTCAGTAAGGAATTAGGGAAAATTCCTTACACTACCCCCCCTTTTAAGAAAGGTGGTGTATATCCGGGACACGCCGGCGAGTTAAACAATCCTGCAGGACCGGGTGCCCCTGTAGCGAGTCAGCGGCAACGTACGTGTCGTCGTCGCTTGTACGATCTATCCAGCGGAGACACGACAACGCGGCGTCCTGAGGCCGTTAGATCCACGCGATGGTTCAGAATCTTCCATGGCTCGAGTGTCGGATCTTTCACAGGTCGAACACTTGGCGCAATGTTTGGTCTGGACGGTCGGCGACTAGGGTGCATCGTAATGACGCAGCAGGGTGACGTGGAATGCGTAGTGTATTTTCCAGTCATCCGCGAGCAGTAACCTTGCCGTGATAGGGTACGAGCGAGCTCCATGACCAAGCCAATGCGGCGCTCAGCAACCCCAGTCTGCTGTGGAGAGGCCGGAAGCGTGAACGACTGCTCAATGCCCTCCCCCTGACAGAAGGCCCTCAAGAGGTCGGAGGAAAACTCCCCACCTCTGTCAGAGTGCAGACGCAGGACAGGAAAGTCCGAGTGGAACCTCTCGTGGAGCTGGAGACAGGCTGCGCGGATCCAAGGGATCAAGACCTCAGGGACTTCACCCTTGGTGCGCAAGGGGAAGACCGTGGTGTAGCGCGACTAGTCGTCAACAACTATCAAGAAGTACCTCTCCTGACCCTGTCCACGGACGCTGGCTGGGCCCCACACGTCCATGTGTAGCGTGTGCAGGGGAGCAGACGTCGGGGGAAACGAGGAGGAGTGAGGAGCGGCGCGCTGCCGCCCCTCGACACAGGGAAGACAGGGAGGAGCAGGCGAGGGTGGCAGGGGAGGGAGAACCCTGGGAAGACCAGAGACAAGGTACCGTTTGTGCATGGCACGAAGGCGCTGCACTGACGGGTGACCAAGGCGGTGGTGCGAGAGAACAGTCTTGTGCGCCAGAGAGCGACACGAGCAGGGGGCAGACAGCTGACCTGACGCAGACGCAGACGCAGCTACCTGAGGGGACTCAGTGGTCAGTGTGTACAGGTCCGACCCCGGCTGCCTAGTGAAGGTAGCCAGATGACGGCTCGTCCGAGCACACGTGCAGTGTGTCACGCGCTCGTAGGCAGGGGTGAACTGGTGGACACCCCCGTCCTGGAGCGCACAACCCGCCACCAAGTTCGTAGAGAACGAGGGGAGGTGGAGACCTGACAGTGTGCCCGACGGAACCGCAGGACAAGGGAGGACAGTGGAGGAGGTCGCAATGACCGGACCCCCAGAGGGGTCAGCGAGGGAGACAGCAACCGGCCGAGCAAGCTGCTCAAGGGCAGTGCGGTCACGAAAGAAACAGCGAGAAGCACCTGAGTCCAGCGTGAAGGTGTGCAGTGCCTCAGTAGACTCAGTACCAGGGGGCGCAGACTCACGAGCACCTAGAGCAGCAGCCTCACCAGCACCTGGGGCAGCAGACACACTAGCACCTAGAGCAGCAGCCTCACCAGTACCTAGAGCAGTAGACTGGATACCGGGGTCAGGCGGCACACACAGGTGACAGGCACCCTCAGTACTAGTAGACAAGGCATACATGGCAGGGAGGATAGCATCATAGTCAGAAGCAAAGATATCTACCCTCTGCCGAAGTAGCTCCACCCAGTCGGGGAGCTCAGCGTTGCGCCAAACTCTGTACGCCAAGCGTCGCTCAGACGGGCAAAGCAGTGGGACTCTGTGTGACCACGTGTCCCGCAAGGCTGACCAGTCCGGGCACCCGTGCTAATAACGTACGGGCAGCGAGCAGTACTCAGTGACCCTCTACTCTGAGCGTACCACTCACGAAGCTGCTGGGGCGAAAGAGGCTCGCTCGGACGACACTGCTGCTGCACCGGGCCACTACAAGAAGCTCCCGAACTACCCACTCCAGGACGACTCCCACTACGGCCACCCCGACAACCCCAACTGGCGTACCACTCACGAAGCTGCTGGGGCGTGAGGGACACACGCGGACGGCCGTGGAGCTGCATCTGGCCACGCCAGGAGCAGCAGTAGGAGCAGTAGTAGCAGTAACAGCAGTAGCGGCAGGAGCAGTACAAGCAGTAGCAGCAGTAGCAGCAGGAGCAGTAAAAGCAGTAGTAGCAGTAGTAGCGGTAGCAGTGCGGGCAGGTCAGTGCTCACCAGTGGTAGGAAGGGCAGGCGCAAGACGGCGGCAACAGCAGGGCCGCTACAGCTGTAGGGCGGGGCCGGGCCGCGGCAGAGAGCTCCACGGCATCAGCTGCAGGGCGGGGCCGGGCCGTGACGGCAGCTGCTCCAGGGGCCAGGGGCGGCTCCTGCAGTGGCAGCTGCTCCAGGTGGCCAGGGGCGGCCGCGGCAGGGGCGGCTGCTCCAGGGTCCAGGGGCAGTTGTAGGTGCGGCTGCTCCAGAAGCCAGCAGTAGCAGCAGTAGCAGCAGCAGGAACAGTAGCAGTAGTAGCAGCAGGCAAAACCCTAAAAGCAGCAGGCAGCGCGACTCAGGTAGGGCGGCTCGGTCCAGAGAGGGCTGCTCAGTACGGGGAGGGCGGCGCGGCTCGGTTCGGGCGGCGCGGCTCGGCTCGGGCTGGGCGGCTCGGTTCGGGCGGCTCGGTTCGGGCGGCTCGGTTCTGGCGGGGCCGTGGCTGTCGCGTGCGGGGCTGCCGGGGCTGCTAGGTGGGGCGCGCGCGGGGTCGACGGTGCCGACGAGGCCTCTAGGTGGGGCGCGTGCGGGGTCGACGGGGCCGAGAGGGGCCGCTAAGGGGCGGCGCGCGGGGTCGACGGGGCCGTAAGGGGCCGCTAAGGGGCGGCGCGCGGGGTCGACGGGGCCGTGAGGGGCCGCTAAGGGGCTGCGCGCGGGGTCGACGGGGCCGTGAGGGGCCGCTAAGGGGCGGCGCGCGGGGTCGACGGGGCCGTAAGGGGCCGCTAAGGGACGGCGCGCGGGGTCGACGGGGCCGTGAGGGGCCGCTAAGGGGCGGCGCGCGGGGTCGACGGGGCCGTGAGGGGCCGCTAAGGGGCGGCGCGCGGGGTCGACGGGGCCGTAAGGGGCCGCTAAGGGACGACGCGCGGGGTCGACGGGGCCGTGAGGGGCCGCTAAGGGGCGGCGCGCGCGGTCGACGGGGCCGTAAGGGGCCGCTAAGGGGCAGCTCGCGGGGCCGACGGGGCCGCTAAGGGGCGGGTCGCTCCTTGATCCATGCGGCTGCCCCCCACTTTCTGTGGCCGTTTGCGGTCCGATACGCTGCGCATCAGCTCAACCTCTGGCCCCGTGTCTCCGCTCCGGAGACCTCGCCCACACTGCTGTGGACGGGGAAGGTTGGCGATGCGTCGCGTTTCCGGGTCTGGGGATCTCGAGCTTTTGTCCGCGATACGTCCGCGGACAAGCTCTCCTCCCGCGCTGTTCCTTGTGTCTTCCTTGGCTTTGTCCCGGACGCGTCTGGTTGGCAGTTTTACCACGCCACCTCGCGCCGTGTTCTGCCCTCTCAGGACGTCACTTTTGACGAGTCGGTGCCCTACTACCGCCTCTTCCCCTACCGCACTGCCCCGCTCCCCCCCCCGCCTCTCTTCCTCGCGCCAGGTGCTGCTGTGGTAGACCCCCTCCCCCCTCAGGGTGCCGCTCCCTCAGGTGTGTCCCAGGTAGACCCAGTTGAGCCTGTCGAGGTAGCTGTCGACTCTCGTCCTGCTCGGGGTGCTGAGCCTGAGCGTGCGGAGCCTGGGGGTGCGGAGCCTGGGGTTGCGGAGTCTGGGGGTGCGGAGCCTGGGGTTGCGGAGTCTGGGGGTGCGGAGCCTGCGGGTACTGAGTTTGGGGGTGCTGAGTCTGGGGGTGCTGAGCCTGAGGGTGCTGCGACTGAGAGTGCTACACCTGGAGGCGCTCTCTCCTCACAGCAGCTGCGTGAGTGGTACTTACAGTACTGCAGCCTCAGGAGAGGTGCTGCTGGAGCTCGTGCTCGTGCTTCCCCTCCTAGGCAGGAGCTGCCCTCTCCCCAGCGGCTCCGAGAGTGGTACGCTCGGCGCTGCAGTCTCCGGAGTGGCGTTCCTAGTGTTGCGGACCCTGGTGCTGGAGCTGCTGGCGGTGCTGCTGGCGCTGCTGGAGGTGCTGCTGGTGCTGGTGCTGCTGGAGCTACTGGAGGTACTACTTCTGCTGGCGGTGCTGCTGGCACTGCTGGAGGTGCTGCTGGTACTGGTGCTGCTGGAGCTGCTGGAGGTGCTGGTGCTGCTGGCGCTGCTGGAGGTGCTGCTGCTGCTGGTGCTGCTGGAGCTGTTGGAGGTGCTGCTGCTGCTGGCGGTGCTGCTGGCGCTGCTGGAGGTGCTGCTGGTGCTGGTGTTGCTGGAGCTGCTGGAGGTGCTGCTGCTGCTGGCGGTGCTGCTGGCGCTGCTGGAGGTGCTGCTGATGCTGGTGTTGCTGGAGCTGCTGGAGGTGCTGCTGCTGCTGGCGCTGCTGGAGGTGCTGCTGGTGCTGGTACTGCTGGCGCTGCTGGAGGTGCTGCTGGTGCTGGTGCTGCTGGAGCTGCTGGAGGTGCTGCTGCTGCTGGCGGTCCTGCTGGCGCTGCTGGAGGTGCTGCTGGTGCTGCTGGAGCTGCTGGAGCCGCTGGTCCTGGAGGTGCTCGTACTGGAGGTACTGGAGCTGCTGGGACTGGGCCTGCTGAGGGGGTTGGAGCTGGAGGTGCTGAGCGGCCGCGGCCGTACTACGTTCCGCTCCTTCAGCAGGTTCTTGGTCTCCCGCCCTCTCCTGGTCCTTCTCCTCCCCTACTGAGTCCACCGTCTGTCCAGTCGCAGTCACAGTTACAGCCTGCCTCTCCGCTGCCTGCTCCCTCTCCTTACACTGCGCCGACGGGTAGTCTTACTGAGCGTCGTGAGCCTGAGTCTCGTCCTCCGTCGCCTGAGTCTAGTCCTGCGTCTCCTGAGTCTCGTCCAGAGTCGCCTGTCCGCGCTGCCCGCACTGGTCGTCGTGTTCCGCGTGAGCGTCCTCCTCCTGTCCTTGGCACTCACTACATGACCCTGCGTCCTTCCACTGCTCCACAGCGTGTCCCTCTGCCGACTCCTCTTGCGTCCTCTCTTCCTGACGTTGCTGACGCGCCGTCAGACCTTACTCGTGCAGTAGGTCCTTCAGCGCTTCCGCTTCACGTACTCCTCGCCTCAGCCCACTCCTCTGCCTACCGGTCACTCGCTCTCAGCTCTGCCTTCGGATGAGTCCGTAGAGCCGAGTGGCCCATATCCAGAGCTTGTGGGCTGCCTCATGTACCTGATGACCTGCACTCGACCTGACCTTGCATACCCTCTTAGCATCCTAGCACGCTATGTCGCTCCTGGCCGTCACCGGAAGGAGCACATGGATGCCGCTAAGAGGGTGTTGCGCTACTTGTGCAGTACGTCGGGCATGGGGCTTGTGCTTGGAGGACGGCGCGACGTTGTCCTCACTGGACACTCAGACGCTTCTTGGGCTGACGACCAGGCTACGCAGCGGCCGTCTCAGGGTTACACCTTCAGCCTTGGCTCTGGCTCTGTTTCCTGGCGTTCTACACGCTCTTCCTCTGTTCTCAGCTCCAGTTGTGAGGCTGAGATCTACGCCACAGCCATGGCTGCCCAGGAGCTACGCTGGCTCACCTACCTGCTGACCGACCTGGGAGAGCGGCCTCGTTCTCCTCCAGTGCTGTACGTTGACAACAAGGCAGCCATTGCCTTGTGTCAGGAGCACAGACTGGAGCACAGAATGAAGCACATCGCTCTGCGCTACTTCCTTGCTCGAGAGCTGCAGCAGCGTGGTCAGCTTCGTCTGCGTTACGTGGCCACTCAGGCCAACACTGCTGATGTGTTCACCAAGGCGCTTCAGCCTTGTGATCATCAGCGTTTCTGTACTGTTCTAGGCCTTGTGCCTACTCTCCCTCACTTGCTCACTTCTTGACTCTGCTTGTACTGTGATCTCTATATATATACCTGCATGCTTTCACTTGCTAGGTTGTGATCACTGTACCTCTTGTTATATTATCAAACTGCATGTGAACTGGTCTTGTGACCACTTGCTTGTGCTCGGAATTTGTGTGGTATCCTTGAGATCCACCCTGAGCTTGTTTTGCTTTGCTTTGCTTTGACTGGTCTTGTGACCATCTGGTTGTCTCCCACTTAGCCTATGGGGGTGTGTCAAACATTGTATGTTTATATTGTCTAGGCTATAGTGGGTTTAGCCATAGGGGGTACAACAAACTTAGGGTTTCCTACTTGTACCCAACTTCCTACTAGTTCAATCATTCCTGTTTCTTTCATTTTGACAGGTCACTCTGACGCTTCTTGGGCCGACGACCAGACGACTCAGCGTTCGTCACAGAGTTACACCTTCAGTCTTGGCTCTGGTTCTGTCTCGTGGAGGTCCACTCGTTCTTCTTCTGTGCTTGGCTCCAGCTGCGAGGCCGAGATCTACGCTAGGGCCATGGCTGCACAGGAGCTACGTTGGCTGACCTACCTGCTGACCGACTTGGGGGAGCGGCCTCGTTCTCCTCCAGTTCTGTACGTCGACAACAAGGCAATGCTTGCCTTGTGTCGCGAGCAGAGACTGGAGCACAGAACGAAGCACATTGCTCTTCGCTACTTCCTTGCACGTGAGCTGCATCAGCGTGGTCAGCTGCGCCTTGCTTATGTGGCCTCTCGGGCCAACACTGCTTATGTCTTCACCAAGGCCCTTGAGTCTACTGATCATCACCGTTTCTGCACTGCTCTTGGGCTTGTGCCCACTCTGCCTCACCCGCTGGTTGCTTGACTTGCTCTTGTTGTACTCTGATATATATCTTTATACCTGCTTGTTTACTCTTGCTATGTTGTGATCAGTGTACTGCCTTGCTATTATAACTCTGCATGTGAACTGCCTTGTGGCCGCTTGCTTGTGCTCAGATTGTGTGGTGTCCTTGAGATCCACCCTGAGCTTTGCTTTGCTTTGCTTGTTCTCTTGCTTGACTGGTCTTGTGACCGTCTGTTGTGTTTGTTATCTCCCACTTAGCCTATGGGGGTGTGTCAAACTGCATGTTTGTGTTCTCTCTAGGTTATAGTGGGTTAGCCTACAAGGGGTACAACACTTTAGGGTTAGGTACTTGTACTCATGCATGCTACATAGTCCATCATTCCAGCATCCCCACCCCGCGCTCTGATACCATGTTAGAATCAGCAGGCAGGAATGGTAAGAACAGAAGAGGGGGTTTGCACTAGCAGGCAGGTGGGATACATATAGGAACCCTAGAAGGGTTGTACTCTCTGTTGAGTACCCCACTACAGCCTACACAGCAAATAACATTTTGACACACCCCCATAGGCGAAGTGGGGGATAGCCAACACAACAAGCAGTCGTAGGACCAGTTCACAAGCAAAGCCTAGTGGCAGAAACAGTGGGCAAGTGAGGAGGAGGGACCAGGAGAGAAGAGGAGGAGGTGGGCGGCCGCTGAAGCTGCTGGCACACGACGCAAACTGGAGTGGCGCACGAACAACTGGTGCAACTGGCACACGGGCAACTAGAGTAACTGGCTCTGCTCGCTGGCACGAGCAACTGACCCACGGGCGACTGGAGCAACTGGCACACAGGCTCCTGGCGCAACGGACTCACGGGCAACTGGAGCAACAGACTTCACGACGGCTACCTCCGTTCAACCTCCCCCCATTGCCCCAAACCCCCTTTTCACATCCCCCTCTGCATCCCTAGCACCACTCCCTCAGTGTGAGAGTACGACGGCTTATGCTGGCTTTGCTAGCTTGCCTGGACTTTATTATGCTATTACTAGCTTAGGTTTTATTTATCATGCATAGATATGCTTGATTTCCTAGGTTAGGTGCATTCCTATATGTTATTATAGTTATAGCACCGAACCTGGTTACGTGTACCGAACTCAAGCCTATTCGGTTTCCACCGAATTTCTCTCTACTGAGTTCGAGAAGGTCCTGTTCGGGACGCTTCGCGACCCTAAGAACATCCGCGTAACACCTGGGTAACTGGCCTTGTGTCGAGGCTTTACATAGCCTCGTGTTGTACCCAGGTGAATCATTCAATAGATTTATCTTTCCTGAACCAGATCCTCACACTTGGTAATCAGAGCGTGTTTACACGCGAGGTCTGCTTCCGCTTAGTTCCGGCCTTTAAAAGCCGCGGGGGCGACGACGAAAGCGCCGATACGGGTATGTAAAACCAGTTCCGCGCAATTTTTCTAAGTTCCCCTCGATTCGGTTTTCGAACAACCCTCTGATTTACTGGTGAAAAGGTTGGAGTTTCGACCGTTCGATCGAGTTTCATCTCAACGGCCCAGAGAATTTCGCCCAAAAACGTTGGAATTTGGAGCGTCGGATCGAGTTCCTTCTCAACGGCCGAGATCGAACGTGAATTTCGACTAAGGGAGATTTACGAGACCTACAGAATTCGCGCTCGTCGATTCTACATTCAACTCGACTCGCAGTAAGTTGACCAGCACCTAAAATTCGATTATTTGCGTCGCGCATCTTCCTGTAAATCGCCAAATGGAGGGAAAAAGAGATATTTCAGTACGGAAAATCGCGGAGTTACGCGCTGAGCATAAGCAGATACGTGCGGCGCTCCCACGACTTGAAAAACTCCTTGCGAACCAGTCGGCAACCGCCACAGCAGCAGCGAACGCTGCGATAGCAGCAGCAGCAGCAGAAGCAGCGGCGGCGACACCAACAATTCTACCTGCAACAACGGCAGCAGCTACAGTTAACCTCAAAGCAGTGAAGCTGAGGCTACCGGAGGCGTTCGATCCTACAGTTAAAGGGAAAGACGTTCGTCGATTTGTAGCTGAACTCGAAATATACTTCGAAGCCGTTGGATGCACGACGCTCAACCAAGACGCAATGCGCATACGGCTCGCAGCAACACTGTTACGAGGCCCAGCTCTAGAGTGGATCAACAACAGAATAGTCCAAGGCGAGGGGACGTGGGCGCAGTTTCGGGCAGCACTGATCAAACAGTTCGACACGTTGAACAGTAGCTACTACGGAACACGACGCAACAAGCCAACTAGTGGCATGGGGCGATTGGCACCACCCACGACTGCCGACCCGATGGAGAACGACGAGGGCGATGTGGAGCAGCGGCTAGCAAAAAATGAGACGTGCAAATTTTGCGGCGCTACAGGACATCGTATCTTGGCGTGTTGGAAAATGAAGAGAAGGCGTGCGGAGCTAAGGGACAAGAACAGTGCAGCACCCCCGAAGCAGAAAACGGACAACGTGGCAACTTCGGAGAGGGCGAAAAAAGGAGAATATGGTGGCGCGAATTTAAAACGTCACGACCAGCCGGCACCAGGGGAAATCGCCGAGACTAAAGGAGGATCCGCGAAACAAAACCCTGCACCGACCGGGAAACTCCAGCCGTACACCCGACAAGTAAGAATATTACTTCTCGTCGGTTTCATGCCTTTATTAAGGGAGAGTCCGGAATTAAACCGGTACCGGGTAATATGGGGACCCTACTCCAGAGCGCTAATACGGGTCGAGCGTTCCGAGGAGTTAATATTCTCTCCCAGCAGCACTGTTTAAAGGCTCCCTGTTCCCCACAGATGAAGCCTACACAGCTGCAAAGGCTTAGGGAAAGGTTCCAGGCTCAGGAGAAGCTATACTGGCCTCGGATAAATCCTTCTAACCGTACTCGGGTGATACCTGATATTGAAGCTGCATCTTCGAGCGCAGGACCTAGGGATGACATATTCGACGTACCCTACGATCCCATAAGCGATACCATCTACGTCTACTCGGAGCAGCAGCAGCCACTACTCCTCGAGGTGATCTGCAACGGGCGTCGCCTCCAGGTCCTGGTGGACAGTGGTGCGTCCCACTCGGTGTGCGACCGCGGGACGTTGGAGAAAATTGGAGAGTCATCGGAGGAGACCCAGTTTACAGCAACGATGGTGGACGGTACGAAGCTTCCCATCCACGGCGAGTCAACACTGCAGCTGCAGATAGGGGCGTTGAGGTGGAAGCCGACGTTGCCGATCACGAACATCAAGGGATTAGATTTCATCTTGGGGCGTGATTTTCTGAAGCGGTTCAACCCCGAGATCGACTGGGTCAACCGGAAAACGTGCATCTACACTAACGGGAAACGAGTGGAGCTGCGAAGCTGGAAGGATATAGGGAATGTTCCTGAGAACGTGAAGGAGTTGCAGCAGTTCCTAGGCTTCGCCAACTACTACAACAGGTTCGTGCCACAGTACGCTAAGACAGCAGCGCCACAGACCGACCTACTGATAAAGGATACGCCCTACAAATGGGATACTCCTCAACAGCAAGCCATGGAGCAGCTACTGGACAGACAACTGATCCGGCCATCCACCTCTCCCTACGGTGCACCAGTTCTCTTCACTCCAAAGCCAGACGGTAGTTTACGGATGTGCAACGACTACCGCGCACTGAACAAACAGACAGCATTGACTACAGCGCCAGTACTCATCCTACCGGATCCAGACAGAGACTACGTGGTGGAAGCAGATGCTAGTGACCAAGCAGTCGGAGCAGTACTGATGCAGCATCACGGACGCAGTTTGCAGCCCATCGCCTACCTCAGTAAGAAGCTGTTACAGTGGGAGAAGGACTTAGCTGTAAGAAAGGGATCAGGAAAGATTTGGGTACCGGATTACGCCCCGCTACGGCAGATCCTATTGGAGGAGTTTCATGACGTACTATACGCGGGACACTTCGGGAGCAACATGACGTTAGCGGGAATAGCGAAGTATTACTACTGGCCCGGGATGGCAGCAGACGTGCAGCAGTTTGTCGCCTCATGCGACACGTGCCAGCGGATGAAGAGTAGCAAGCAGAAAAAAGTAGGGTTACTTCAGCCTCTACCCGTACCAGAGCAGCCATGGCAAGTCGTTAGCCTCGACTTCATCACGGGACTTCCTTCGACCTCACGAGGGCATGACGCTATACTCGTGGTGATCGACAAGTTCTCTAAAATGGGTCACTTCATCCCGACCAACGCCACGGCTACAGCTGAAGCAACTGCTCACCTCTTCTTTGACCGCATCATCACCATCCACGGCATCCCCGCTACACTCATCTCAGACAGAGACCCAAAATTCACCAGTAAGTTCTGGAAGGAGCTCATGGGTTTGTTGGGGACAAAGCTTGCAATGTCTTCAGCATACTACCCCCAGACTGACGGACAGACAGAGCGACTCAATCAGGTGGTTGAACAGTTACTGCGCTCCGCTTGCAAAGACGACGTCAGCCACTGGGATTCACAGTTACCGATACCTGAGTTCGCTTACAACAACGCGTCACATGCGGCCACAGGGAAATCTCCTTTCTTCCTGTGCTATGGACGGGAACCACTTACACCAGAGCAGCCAACCACACCGGCACACGTCCAAGCCGCACATGACTTCGTCACCACCATGCAGCAGCTATGGGAGAAGAGTCAGCGACGTCTCACCACGATGCAGAACTCCCAGAAGCAATATGCCGATCGCCAGCGACGTGATCACTCAGTAGCAGTCGGAGATCAGGTGCTTCTTGACACGCGCAACTTGAACCTGTCTCACCTACCATCCAAGCTCCGGCCTCGCTTCTGTGGTCCTTTTCACGTTGAGGCACAGGTGACACTAGTAACATTCCGCTTGCGCTTACCTACTACTTGGAAGCTTCACAATGCTTTCCATGTTCAGCTACTGAAGCCCTACAAGGACCCCAACCAACAGTTCCAGGGACGACAGTTACCGCCACCACCACCTGTTTTCGTACAGGATGAACCAGCGTACGAGGTGGAACGAGTGCTCGCTCATCGACGCAGACGTGGCAACACGCTCGAGTTCCTGATACGCTGGAAGGGATATGACCCATCGGAGGACAGTTGGGTTGCAGAAGCTTATATGGGCAACGCACGCCGTGCTCTCAAAGACTATCTTGTCAAGCAGGGTGTTTCTCACGCCACCCAGCTTTGAGGGGGGGACGTGTGAGAGTACGACGGCTTATGCTGGCTTTGCTAGCTTGCCTGGACTTTATTATGCTATTACTAGCTTAGGTTTTATTTATCATGCATAGATATGCTTGATTTCCTAGGTTTGGTGCATTCCTATATGTTATTATAGTTATAGCACCGAACCAGGTTACGTGTACCGAACTCAAGCCTATTCGGTTTCCACCGAATTGCTTTCTACTGAGTTCGGGAAGGTTCTGTTCGGGACGCTTCGCGACCCTCAGAACATCCGCGTAACACCTGGGTAACTGGCCTTGTGTCGATGCTATATATAGCCTCGTGTTGTACCCAGGTGAATCATTCAATAGATTTATCTTTCCTGAACCAGATCCTCACACTCAGCTCCCACACCATCCCCCCCTCAGCGGCAGCTGCAGCAGTGGGAGAGAAAGGAGGAGGAGGAGCAGCCGATCACTCACGCCCGCCACCCCCATACCCTCCCCCCCACGGCTGCACGCGCAGCAGGGAGATGAAGGAGAAGAGGGGGGGGGCGGGGGGGGCGGGGTAGGAGCTGCCCCGCGACTGCAGGAGCAGGCGCGTGGGCTGCAGAGGCAGCGCACGGGCTGCAGGGGCAGCGCACAGGCTGCAGGGGCGGCTCGCGGGCTGCAGGGGTGGCTTGCTGGCTGAAAACCGCCGCCCCCCCCCCTCCCCCCGAGGCGCGCGGGAGCCACAGGGCAGCGCGCGCAGGGGCACGGGGCGGCGCGCGGGTCCCACAGGGGCGGCGCGCGGGTCCACGGGGGCAACGCGCGGGTCCACGGGGGCAACGCGCGGGTCCCACGGGGACGACGCGCGGGTCCACGGGGGCGACGCGCGGGTCCACGGGGGCGACGCGCGGGTCCCACGGGGCGGCGCGACGGGTGCACGGGGGCGGCGCGACGGGTGCACGGGGCGGCGCGCCGAGCAGAAAACCGCCGCGCGCCCCGGGGCGCGCGGGGGGCAGAAAACCGCCGCGCACCACGGGGCGCGCGGGGGGCAGAAAACCGCCGCGCACCACGGGGCGCGCGGTGGGCTGAAAAATGTCGCGCGCCCGGGGCGCGCGACTAATAGAATAGCAGCGGAAGCAGTAGGGTGGGCCCATCCACAGGATCGACCAAGGAGGGTCGACCTGCTCTGATAGCATGTTAGAATAAGCAGGCAGGAATGATGGACTAGGTAGCATGCATGAGTACAAGTACCTAACCCTAAAGTGTTGTACCCCTTATAGGCTAACCCACTATAGCCTAGAGAGAACACAAACATGCAGTTTGACACACCGTTACCACTCGCGAAACTCGCCTCGACCACTGTTCCCGCCACTGTTCACGACGCGACTCAACCTGACGGTTCGGTTGGTAACCCGCGCTCCGGACCTCCGCCTCGACATTTCCCAACCTCGGCGTTAGGCCCGTAGCGCACCCCAATTTCTCGCGTTACCGTTACCACGCTAGCTTCGCTATGTAGTCTTCGCTCATTCCTTCCCTCGATAGTGCAGTTCTCGCTCGCTCGCTCAATTGCACTCGTAACATTGACATACTAAAGGAAAAGGTATAACATGGTACAATGATTGCACAAAACCTAGACTAAGGTACAAAAGTGACTGGTAAAGAACCTTACCAAATTGCACAAGTTTTAAAAGGTTGACGGGTGTTGAAAACAAGTGATTTAAGCGCCTCTGTTGCGTCGAAACACTAAGTCATAAATGAAGCGAAACACAGCGAAACATCAGCGAGTCAACCCTCGGAGGTTGAGCAACTGCTGGAGGTTACGCGAAAGTCAAAGGTCAGCGACCTTTGACCTGACAAGTACAGCACGACAGCAAGGACAAACAGCTGACTCGTTATTGAGCAGTTACCCGAGTCGTCACTATATCGAACCGCAACAGCAATAGCAAAACGGTTATTAACTGTATCTCTTCGTATTCCTTGTACTCTTATAAAATCTTGTATCACTTTGCTTTAATCAATCTACTTTGCCCTCACATACCAGCGCAAGGTGGTTCACAGACTTATTATTAAAACGCTTCCGCTATTACATTATTCCTACTCAGAGTTTAGTCCTGGAAAGATCCTAAGGGCTTTTTCTCAGCCCAACATGGTATGAGAGCTATCAGGGCAAACTCAACTACTATCAAGACACCCACAACATCAGAAGGCATGGCAACACAGAAGGAGAGAAGCTCCTCTAACGGCTCTCCCGGTACTACTCCTACTCCACCTCCTGCCTCTGGCCTACAGACAGAGGAGGGCACAGCAACAAGACCAGCAGCTGGATCCACCGAAACTCCCGCAAATCAAGCCCCGGGCTTCGACCCAAGCATGATGGAGAAGTTCTTCTCCTTCATGTCGTTCTACGAACAACACCAGCAAGGGGCACCTGCGCAGTCAAACAACAGCAACAACAACAACGATGTGACGCCGATGAGCCTCGACGGTTCATCCTACGCGCGAGGAAATCAGCAACAACCTACCTTCGCCCCGTACGAACCCCAGCGCGGCTCCGTCAGTTTCATGCCGCGCCAGCAGCCTTCACCTGAGCAAGAGAAGACTTTGGATGCACTTCAAGTTCAGTCGCAGTTTGCGCACGTCTTAAAACTGCAGACATCAAGACCGTTCGACGGAAAAGACTTCTTTACCTGGTCATTCGAATTCGAGTTAATGATGGAAGGCGCGCAGATTCTTGGCTTCTTCGACGGGTCCCTGCCATATCCGACGCACGGGACGCAATACGACAAGCAGCAGTACACATATCAGTCCATGATGGCGTACACAATCCTACTGCGCAACGTCACACCGAACCAGCAGCAGAACATTCGGTCTTACCGGGGATACGGGAACTCTGCCGAGCTTGCGTACAACCACCTGAAGAACCTGTATCAGGCAACAGGCAGCGTCAATCAGAGCCGGTTAATGGCACAACTGACAACAGTGGAAATGAAACCGGGCGAAAAGGGGATGGCGTATATCAGTCGCTGCCGCGAATTGCGCGACAAACTCCTTCGATGTGGAGGGTCGATATCGGAAGACGCCTTCGTCACAGTTGTTATTGGCGGTCTTGGTCCTCATTGGTGTCAAACATTATATGTTTACATTGTGTAGGCTATAGTGGGTTTAGCCTTAGGGGGTACAACATTCTAGGGTTTCCTACTTGTACTCCCAATCTCGTTAGTTCACACACACTTGTTCATTCTAACATGGTATCACGAGCCTAGGTTGCTACCTAGGACCGCTTTCTCCTACGGGCCCACTATTCCGCTAGAAGCGCCCTCGTGCGCCCTACCTTACGTGCGCCCTCGTGCGCCCTACCTTACGTGCGCCCTCGTGCGCCTTTCTCTGCTCGTGCGCCCTCGTGCGCCCCTTTTCCTTTTTCTGCTAGTGCGCCCTCGCGCGCCCCGCCCTTCGGTCTGCCCGCGTGCCGTCCTGCAGCCCTCGCGCTGCCTCCTGCAAGCTAGTACGGCCCTCGAGCCGCCCCTGCAGGTCCGTCAGGCCCCCGAGCCGCCTCTGCAGACCCGTCAGGCCCCCGAGCCGCCTCTGCAGGCCCGTCAGGCCCGAGAGCCGCCCCTGCAGACCCGTCAGGCCCCCGAGCCACCTCTGCAGGCCCGTCAGGCCCGAGAGCCGCCTCTGCAGACCCGTCAGGCCCCCGAGCCGCCTCTGCAGGCCCGTCAGGCCCGAGAGCCGCCCCTGCAGACCCGCCGCGCAGCCTCTGCCCGACCGCGCGCCGCCCCTGCAGGCTCTCGCCGCCCGCCACGTCGCCCTGCCCGCGGCGTCGCCGCCTGCCCGCGGCGTCGCCACCTGTCCGCGGCGTCGCCACCTGCCTGCGACGTCGCCACCTGCCCGCCGCGTCGCCCTGCCCGCGGCGTCGCCACCTGTCCGCGGCGTCACCACCTGCCTGCGGCGTCGCCGTCTGCCCGCCGCGTCGCCCTGCCCGCGGCGTCGCCCCTGCCCGCCGCGTCGCTCTGCCCGCCGCGTCGCCCCTGCCCGCGGCGTTGCCCCTGCTCGCCGCGTCGCCCTGCCCGCGGCGTCGCCACCAGTCCGCCGCGTCGCCCTGCCCACGGCGTCGCCCCTGCCCGCCGCGTCGCCCTGCCCGCCGCGTCGCCCTGCCCGCCGCGTCGCCCCTGCCCGCGCGTCGCCCCTGCCCGCTGAGTCGCCCTGACCTAACCCGCGCCTGGCCTCTGGAGCAGCCGCCCCTGGCCCCTGGAGCAGCCGCCCCTGGCCACTGGAGCAGCCGCCCCTGGCCACTGGAGCAGCCACCACTGCAGGAGCCGCCCCTCGCCCCTGGAGCAGCCGCCCCTGGCCACTGGAGCAGCCGCCCCTGGAGCAGCTGCCACTGCAGGAGCCGCCCCTGGCCCCTGGAGCAGCCGCCCCTGGAGCAGCCGCCCCTGGAGCGGCCGCTGTGACGGCCCCGCAGTCGCCTCGCTCGTACGCCTGCCCTTCCCACCACTGGTGAGCACTGCCCTGCCCGTGCTGCTACTGCTGTTACTGCTGCTGCTACTGCTTCTACTGCTGCTCCTGGCGTGGTCAGATGCAGCTCCAGGGCCGTCCGCGTGTGCCCCTCACGCCCCAGCAGCTTCGTGAGTGGTACGCCAGTTGGGGTTGTCGGGGTGGCAGTAGTGGGAGTCGTCCTGGAGTGAGTAGTTCGGGAGTTTCTTGTAGTGGCCCGGTGCAGCAGCCGCGTCGTCTACGCGAGGCTCTTTCGCCCCAGCAGCTTCGTGAGTGGTACGCTCAGAGTAGAGGGTCACTGAGTACTGCTCGCTGCCCGTACGTCATTCGCACAGGTGTCCGGACTGGTCAGCCTTGCGGGACACGTGGTCACACAGAGTCCCACTGCTTCACCCGTCTGGGCGATGCTTGGCGTACAGAGTTTGGCGACGACGCTGAGCTCCCCGACTGGGTGGAGCTGCTTAGGCAGAGGGCAGATATCTATGCTCTTGACTATGATGCTATCCTCACTGCCATGTATGCATTGTCTACTAGTGCTGAGAGTGCCTGTCACCTGTGTGTGCCGCCTGACCCCGGTATCCAGTCTACTGCTCTAGGTACTGGTGAGGCTGCTGCACTAGGTGCTCGTGTGTCTGGTGCCCCAGGTGCTGGTGAGGCTGCTGCTCTAGGTACTCGTGAGTTTGAGCCCTCTGGTACTGCGTCTACTGAGGCACTGCACACCTTCACACTGGACTCAGGCGCTTCCCGCTGTTTCTTTCGTGACCGCACTGCCCTTGAGCAGCTTGCTCGGCCGGTTGCAGTCTCCCTCGCTGACCCCTCTGGGGGTCCGGTCATTGCGACCTCCTCTACTGTTCTCCCTTGTCCTGCGGTCCCGTCGGGCACACTGTCAGGTCTCTACCTCCCCTCGTTCTCTACGAACTTGGTGGCGGGTAGTGCGATCCAGGACGGGGGTGTCCACCAGTTCACCCCTGCCTACGAGTGCGTGACACACTGCACGTGTGCTCGGACGGGCCGTCACCTGGCTACCTTCACTCGGCAGCCGGGGTCGGACCTGTACACACTGACCACTGAGTCCCCTCAGGTAGCTGCGTCTGCGTCTGCTTCAGGTCAGCTGTCTGCCCCCTGCTCGTGTCGCTCTCTAGCACACGAGACCGTCCTCTGGCACCACCGCCTTGGTCACACGTCAGTGCAGCGCCTTCGTGCCATGCACAAACGGTACCTTGTCTCTGGTCTTCCCCGGGTACTCCCTCCCCTCCCACCCTCGCCTGCTCCTCCCTGTCTTCCTTGTGTCGAGGGGCGGCAGCGCGCCGCTCCTCACTCCTCCTCGTTTCCCCCGACGAGTGCTCCCTTGCAGACGCTCCACATGGACGTGTGGGGCCCAGCCCGCGTCCGTGGACAGGGTCAGGAGAGGTACTTCCTGATCGTTGTTGACGACTACTCGCGCTACACCACGGTCTTCCCCTTGCGCACCAAGGGTGAGGTCCCTGATGTTTTGATCCCTTGGATCCGCGCTTCTCGTCTCCAGCTCAGCGAGCGGTTCCACTCGGACTTTCCTGTCTTGCGTCTGCACTCTGAGAGAGGTGGTGAGTTCTCCTCCGACCTCTTGGCAGCCTACTGTGCGGAGCACGGCATCCGCCAGTCGTTCACGCTTCCGGCCTCTCCACAGCAGAATGGGGTTGCTGAGCGCCGCATTGGCTTGGTCATGGAGGTCGCTCGTACCTCCTTGATCCATGCGGCTGCCCCCCACTTTCTGTGGCCGTTTGCGGTCCGGTTCGCTGCGCATCAGCTCAACCTCTGGCCCCGTGTCTCCTTGCCGGAGACCTCGCCCACACTGCTGTGGAAGGGGGAGGTTGGCGATGCGTCGCGTTTCCGGGTCTGGGGATCTCGAGCTTTTGTCCGCGATACGTCCGCGGACAAGCTCTCCTCCCGTGCTGTTCCTTGTGTCTTCCTTGGCTTTGTCCCGGACGCGTCTGGTTGGCAGTTTTACCACGCCACCTCGCGCCGTGTCCTGCCCTCTCAGAACGTCACTTTTGACGAGTCGGTGCCCTACTACCGCCTCTTCCCCTACCGCACTGCCCCGCTCCCCCCCCCGCCTCTCTTCCTCGCGCCAGGTGCTGCTGTGGTAGACCCCCTCCCCCCTCAGGGTGCCGCTCCCTCAGGTGTGTCCCAGGTAGACCCGGTTGAGCCTGTCGAGGTAGCTGTCGACTCTCGTCCTGCTAGGGGTGCTGAGCCTGAGCGTGCGGAGCCTGGGGGTGCGGAGCCTGGGGGTGCGGAGCCTGGGGTTGCGGAGTCTGGGGGTGCTGAGCCTGGGGGTGCGGAGCCTGCGGGTGCTGAGTCTGGGGGTGCTGAGTCTGGAGGTGCTGAGCCTGTGAGTGCTACACCTGGAGGAGCTCTCTCCTCACAGCAGCTGCGTGAGTGGTACTTACAGTACTGCAGCCTCAGGAGAGGGGCTTCTGGAGCTAGGAGTGCTGCTGGAGCTAGTGCTAGTACTTCTCCTCCTAGGCGGGAGCTGCCCTCTCCCCAGCAGCTCCGAGAGTGGTACGCTCGGCGCTGCAGTCTCCGGAGTGGCGCTCCTAGTGTCGCGGACCCTGGTGCTGGAGGTGCTGCTGCTGCTGGCGGTGCTGCTGGCGCTGCTGGAGGTGCTACTGGTGCTGGAGCTGCTGGAGGTGCTGCTGCTGCTGGTGGTGCTGCTGGTGCTGCTGGAGCTGCTGGAGGTGCTGGTGCTGCTGACGCTGCTGGAGGTGCTGCTGGTGCTGGTGCTGCTGGAGCTGCTGGAGGTGCTGCTACTACTGGAGGTGCTGCTGGTGCTGCTGACGCTGCTGGAGGTGCTGCTGGTGCTGGTGCTGCTGGAGCTGCTGGAGGTGCTGCTACTACTGGAGGTGCTGCTGGAGCTGCTGGAGGTGCTGCTGTTGCTGGCGGTGCTGCTGGCGCTGCTGGAGGTGCTGCTGGTACTGGTGCTGCTGGAGCTGCTGGAGCCGCTGGTCCTGAAGGTGCTCGTACTGGAGGTACTGGAGCTGCTGGGACTGGGCCTGCTGAGGGGGTTGGAGCTGGAGGTGCTGAGCGGCCGCGGCCGTACTAAGTTCCGCTCCTTCAGCAGGTTCTTGGTCTCCCGCCCTCTACTGGTCCTTCTCCTCCCCTACTGAGTCCACCGTCTGTCCAGTCGCAGTCACAGTTACAGTCTGCCTCTCCGCTGCCTGCCCCTTCTCCTTACACTGCGCCGACGGGTAGTCTTACGGAGCGTCGTGAGCCTGAGTCTCGTCCTCCGTCGCCTGAGTCTAGTCCTGCGTCTCCTGAGCCTCGTCCAGAGTCGCCTGTCCGCGCTGCCCGCACTCGTCGTCGTGTTCCGCGTGAGCGTCCTCCTCCTGTCCTTGGCACTCACTATATGACCATGCGTCCTTCCACTGCTCCGAAGCGTGTCCCTCTGCCGTCTCCTCCTGCGTCCTCTCTTCCTGACATTGCTGACCCGCCGTCAGACCTTACTCGTGCTGCCAGTCCTACTGTCGCGCGTCTCCTTGCCACTGTTGTCACTGACCCTACCTTTGAGTCCTCTGCTGCGTCTGCTCTAGTCGCTGAGCTTGTGGACTTTGCTGCCGCCTGTCGTCTAGACTACGCCGCTAGCCTTGTTGCTGAGTCTGAGTCTGTCTGTCCTCCGTCCGTCGGGGGTGAGTGTGCTCTTGGCACGGACGTCCTTGAGGACAGACAGGAGGAGTTTGAGTGCTTTGCTACTGCTTTACCTCATCTCGTGTCCATGCTGATTGCCCCTGAGGGAGACCCGGATGCACCAGACATCCCGACCCCACGCTCCTACGCAGAGGCGATGGAGGGTCTCTACTCCTCTCAGTGGCAGACAGCCATGGACGCAGAGATGGCTTCCTGGAAGTCCACAGGCACCTACGTCGACGAGGTTCCCCCACCTGGGGCGAACATCGTCAGTGGCATGTGGATTTTCAGGGTGAAGCGGCCGCCGGGTGCTCCGCCTGTCTTCAAGGCGCGTTACGTTGCTCGAGGCTTCAGTCAGCGAGAGGGAGTTGACTTCTTCCAGACCTTCTCCCCGACCCCGAAGATGACCACTCTTCGGGTTCTGCTGCACGTCGCTGCTCATCGTGACTACGAGCTCCACTCTCTTGACTTCAGCACTGCGTTCCCACAGGGCAGCCTACACGAGGAGATCTGGCTGCGCCGCCCACCTGGCTTCACTGGGTCGTTCCCTCCTGGTACCCAGTGGAGCCTCCGGCGGCCAGTCTACGGTCTCCACCAGGCACCCCGTGAGTGGCACGACACACTGAGGACTACGCTTGCGGCTCTTGGGTTTGCTCCTTCTACTGCTGACCCGTCGCTGTTTCTACGCACCGACACCACTCTGCCGCCGTTCTACGTTCTCGTGTACGTCGACGACTTGGTCTTTGCTACTGCTGACACTGAGGCACTCGCCCACGTGAAGTCGGAGCTGCAGAAGAGACACACGTGCACAGACCTGGGTGAGCTGACAAGCTATCTTGGCTTGCGGATCACCCGAGACAGAGCACAGCGCACCATCACCTTGACTCAGTCACACATGGTGCAGCAGGTCCTTCAGCGCTTCCGCTTCACGTACTCCTCGCCTCAGCCCACTCCTCTGCCTACTGGTCACTCGCTCTCAGCTCTACCTTCGGATGAGTCCGTAGAGCCGAGTGGCCCGTATCCAGAGCTTGTGGGCTGCCTCATGTACCTGATGACCTGCACTCGACCTGACCTTGCATACCCTCTTAGCATCCTAGCACGCTATGTTGCTCCTGGCCGTCACCGGAAGGAGCACATGGATGCCGCTAAGAGGGTGTTGCGCTACTTGTGCAGTACGTCGGGCATGGGGCTTGTGCTTGGAGGACGGCGCGACGTTGTCCTCACTGGACACTCAGACGCTTCTTGGGCTGACGACCAGGCTACGCAGCGGTCGTCTCAGGGTTACACCTTCAGCCTTGGCTCTGGTTCTGTTTCCTGGCGTTCTACACGCTCTTCCTCTGTTCTCAGCTCCAGTTGTGAGGCTGAGATCTACGCCACAGCCATGGCTGCCCAGTAGCTACGCTGGCTCACCTACTTGCTGACCGACCTTGGAGAGCGGCCTCGTTCTCCTCCAGTGCTGTACGTCGACAACAAGGCAGCCATTGCCTTGTGTCAGGAGCACAGACTGGAGCACAGAACGAAGCACATAGCTCTGCGCTACTTCCTTGCTCGAGAGCTGCAGCAGCGTGGTCAGCTTCGTCTTTCGTACGTGGCCACTTGGGCCAACACTGCTGATGTGTTCACCAAGGCGCTTCAGCCTTGTGATCATCAGCGTTTCTGTACTGTTCTAGGCCTTGTGCCTACTATCCCTCACTTGCTCACTTCTTGACTCTGCTTGTACTGTGATCTCTATATATATACCTGCATGCTTACACTTGCTAGGTTGTGATCACTGTACCTCTTGTTATATTATCAAACTGCATGTGAATTGGTCTTGTGACCACTTGCTCGTGCTCGGAATTTGTGTGGCATCCTTGAGATCCACCCTGAGCTTGTTTTTCTTTGCTTTGACTGGTCTTGTGACCCCTTGCTCTCCCCCACTTAGCCTATGGGGGTGTGTCAAACATTATATGTTTACATTGTGTAGGCTATAGTGGGTTTAGCCTTAGGGGGTACAACATTCTAGGGTTTCCTACTTGTACTCCCAATCTTGTTAGTTCACACACACTTGTTCATTCTAACAATTGGCGCTCCACTCGCGCCATACTTCGAGCTCACGGGAAGATCTCCGAAGCAGCACTCTGCGCCGAAATTCACGCTGAGCAGCAAGACATGGACCTGCAAGAGGAGCGACACAAGAAGAAAACGTCAGTACCCGAATTTGCGTTTCACACCCAACGGCGCTACAACAACAACAACAACCGGCATCAACCAAAACCCGTACCTCCGTTCTGTCATATCTGCAAAACTTCAGGGCACCCTCGCACACACTGCCCGAATCGACAGCAATCAACACCACCACAACGTCAACTTCGCCCTTCAAGCAGTCAGGTAGCGTCCACACAGGCGCACTCCACAAGCCAGTCGCAGTCTTCAACAGCATCGCCAACACAATCTGCACAAGGAGCAAGAAACATCGTCAGCTGCATGGCAAGATTGTCAGACTCCTGCGTCACTGAATCACCACCGTACTACTCACCAGAAGAACAACTCGAAGAACGCACTCCTCGCCGCGAGACACTGGAGCCGAACCCGACATACGCAGCCATCGCCCAAAGTGAGCCGTCCGGGAAAGATACCTGGTTCTTGGACAGTTGCTGCGGGCAGCATATGTGCTCCTCGGGTCGCTTCGTTCAATGGGAACACCAACTTCAACGGGAAGTCGTGATCACCGTCGCCAACAACCAGAACCTGCGCACACAACGACAAGGCGTGGTTCAACTTCAGTCAAGGGAGACAAACATTATACTACAGATGTCAAAGGTTTTAATCGCGGAGGGACTCGGCTACAAATTACTGAGCGTCAGCCAGTTGATGACGAAAGGCATCCATCTCGAAGCAGACAGCACCACTCAGGAGTTCAAGCTGTACCACGGGAAAGGCGGACTCTACATCGGCAAGGCCGTGCTAAAGAACAACGTGTTCGTCCTCGACTTTGTTCCAGACTTAGGCACCGCCGACAGCGACGGAATCGTCACCTTCACCTCCTGGACGCACCCACCGGATCTTGATCCTGACTTCAGTCCCGAAGGCTTCTGGTATTCACATACTATTCCTGAGGCAGAACGAACAAGAGCATTAGCAACGATTCAACACTCGGCAGCAGCAGAGACAACATCGGCAGCAGCAGAGACAACATCGGCAGCAGCAGAGACAACATCGGCAGCAGCAGAGACAACACCGGCAGCAGCAGAGACAACATCGCCACCAATCGCAGGACCTTCAATGGCACCGGTCTTCGTCGACAACACACCACCGACTTCTGCGCAACAGCTGAACCCAACTCCACGAGAAGTCCATCGAAGTGCAAACCACACCGCTGGGTTCTACTCCAACTCCGACTTGTACCGCCGCTCACCCGGACATCGCGCTGACGAAGATCTCTGGCATAAACGAATGGGACATCCGAGCAACACGACGTTAAACAACACGATACGAGCAGGCGTTCTTGACAAAGACTCACTGCTCTTACCCGACGGGAGAGAACTTCGACGAATGAGAGGAACCTGCTTCACCTGCCCAGAAGCTGACTTACCGCATCAGCCCTTCGTTTCTCACCACAACCCGAGCGCACCAGCTTATGCACCACTTGAGAAAGTGTACAGCGACATCCTGTACAACCGCGAACCTGGACAAGGAGCATACAACTACACCATAACGTTCATCGACGCCGCCACTCGTTATGTCTGGCATCTCAACCTTTCAAGCCGCGACATGGCCTTCGAAGCATTCGTAGCCTGGCTCCCAGTAGCAGAACGGGAATCGGGAGTTAAGCTGAAGAGTTTTCAGTCTGACGGAGGAGGAGAGTACACCTCACAGAGGTTCAAGCAGTACCTGGCAGAAAAAGGAATCAAGCGGCTCATCTCCCTTCCCTACGCCCATCAACAGCAGGGTGTAGCAGAAAGAATGAACAGGACCCTTCAGAACACCATGCGCAAGCTGCTACGTGGCATGCGGCTACCCAACCAACAGTGGCCCGAGGCAATGGACCACGCCGTGATGCTGCACAACTTGCTTTCGTCATCATCGCTCCCGAACAACGCATCACCGCATCTGCTGTGGACAGGAAAACTGGGCAGCACAAAAATGTTGCGAAATTTCGGCTGCATGGTACAGTACCGACCCCCAGCTCCACGCGCCGGCCGATTCTCCCAACGTGCACAGTGGGGACTACACCTGGGCATTGACAGCGTCGCGGTGCTCAATCGACCCAGCTTTCAAAAGAAGCGAGCTCCGTTGTTCTCTGAGCATTGTCTTCCGAGTCGTTCCAAAAACACACTCGCATCGTCCCGCGAAGTCCCGGGACTTCGGGCCCCGAAGATAAGACCTCGAGATTGCCTGCTCCGTAACCTCGATTGAGTTGCCGATTCTTGTCAGTATCGGCCTTCGAAGCGCTTTTCAGCAACGCGTCGATTGGAATCCGACTCGCTCAGACAACATCTCGGAAGTACGACCTACACAAGCTACTTATTGTTTAGCAGGTCGCATTACGTATTAAATCCTCAAGGATCCGAATAGAGACCCTGAAGGTTGCCTCGCATCGCGAACCAAGAAAATATATTCAGGAACAATGGCGCCGCCGTTTCACTCCGATACGAAGAAGCTCGATACTCTCTATAGCGTGGGCGAGGAGCGGACGGTCGTACTCGCTATAGACACTTGCAAGTCGTGCCTAAACGCGTTCGACTCCCTCGCTGCCTCCTGCCACAAAACGCAATCATTCCTCCCCGCGAATCTCGCCGCTTCTTCTACGGAGTTCCAACTCAAACCCACGGACCGCCTTGTGGTGGTGTTCCACCACGCGAACCACACGCCCATTAGCATCATGACACGTGGCACTGGAAAGCTTCGCGACGGGTCAAACGACAGATTGAGCGACAAATCGAGCGACAGCCAATCGGAAAACAGCCCCGCGTCGCCGTCGACCCCGCGGTCCATCTTATCTGCGCTCCTGAGTCCTCTGGCCGCGGGAAGCTCGAAGCTCCGGTCGACCTCCGCGTCCGGCGGCGACGATGGCGGCGACGTCAGCGTCACGCCGCCCAGGCTAAGTAAGCGTCATGATTCAACTTCTTCCAAATCCTCGCCATCCTCGCCCTTCCCCACCCCATCCTCTTCTCGCCTCGTCCTGACAGCGCCCGCTTCCGCCTTTCCTCTCCCCTTTCCCTTCTGCCTTTCTTCTCCCCTTTCCCTTCTGCCTTTCCTCTCCCCTTTCCCTTCTGCCTTTCCTCTCCCCTTTCCCTTCTGCCTTTCCTCTCCCCTTTCCCTTCTGCCTTTCCTCTCCCCTTTCCCTTCTGCCTTTCCTCTCCCCTTTCCCTTCTGCCTTTCCTCTCCCCTTTCCCTTCTGCCTTTCCTCTCCCCTTTCCCTTCTGCCTTTCCTCTCCCCTTTCCCTTCTGCCTTTCCTCTCCTCTTTCCCCTTCCCGCCCAGACCTACCGCGCCACCAGCTGTGGCGACCGCAGCTAAACCCTTCAAACGTGGTGCGGCAGATGCAAGAGGCGGGGCGCGCAGACGCGGCGCCGGTGGTGGTGATGGCGCTGATGGCGGAGCGGGAGGTTCGGCGCGCGCTGGCGGAGAGGACGGCGTGGGATCGGCGCACCAAGCGCGCGGTCATGCGCATGGCGGCTGTTGCGCGCGCGTGCAAGGTGAGGGAGGAGGAGGAAGGTAGGGTTGGTAGGGAGTGCAGAGTGAGCGCGCTGAGGGAGGATTCCACGTGGGGTGGCAGGGCGTGCAAAGCGGAGATTGTCTGGCGAGGGCGCTGGGGCTTTCACTGTTCAGGCGCCTTCGAATCCGCGAGTCGGGGGCGTGCAACTTGAGGGGCATGCAGGGTGATGGTGATGGGAATAACAAGCTGCAAGGCAATGCGAGATGCGAGGGATCCTGATGAAGGCGGTGCATGGTGGCACGGCTTCTGAGGGCCTGCCTTGCACACATGTGCTCCATGCTTGCTCTCATACTCTGCGGCGTCATCTCCACATTTCCTCCTCTCCCCCTGGCGTTTGCAGATTCGGTTCGAGGCTATCGACCTCAGACATCGCAGGGGAGCCGGACGGCAGCAGAAAACGGGACACGAGTCCCACCCTATCCACGAAATCGCCGCCCTCGGATTCTCCGAGAAAAACCTCTGAAAAATCACCGCCGTCGCAGGCACTCTCGTGGGAGGCGAAGCCAGAAGCGGTGATCCGGTTTTGTCGGCATATCAACGCAGAGCTGCTGCTGCTCCCCTCCTCCCATGCGTGTAAAGCGCTCAACTTCTCTGGCAAATTTGCCTCCAACAACTTCACAATTCACTGTGCTGGAAACGCACCCTGCCCGGTGATTAAGCTTGGGGGTGATCTGGGTGGTGACAGGAAGGATGTGAGAGCACGCAGTTGTATACGGCATGGGTTGGTATCGGTGAGGCAAACTCAGGTGCCTAGAAGTGCCACTCTGGGTGATCTTGTGTGACAAAACCCTGTTTTGTACAGCAGGTATGTTATTGTTTGTACTATGTAAGGAAATGTTAAATTCCTTCAGTCATACATACCTGACTTCATCACATACGGTACAACACTGTTCACAGGCTCGACCAGTAATCTTCACCCGTTATCGGTCAACGGTGTTCTCCAGCTTTTGTCAAACCATGTACCCTTTATATGCGTTGGCCTACGCTTCAGAAATAGCCCAAGATGTGAGAATGTGAAACAGCGGAATGAATGAACTAGGCAGCAGGGTGATACAAATAGGAAACCCTGGATTTGTTGTACCCTATACTGTGCACCTCACTGCAGCCTAACAAACCTAACAAACATATAAACATGTTTTGACACACCCCCATCGGCTAAGTGAGGGATAGCAGTGTTAAAAACTGAAGTGATGATTGACTATTGTGGGTTGGGGTACATGAACCTAACCCTAACTGTTGTACCCCATATGACACGCATTACTAAAGGCTACATCATTTGACACACCCCTATAGCTTAAGTGAGGGGTGTCAAGCAAAACCAAAACCGTACGGTCACAAGACCAGTCACAAAGAAACAAAGCTCAGGGTGGATCACAACTTCACCACACAGTCCGAGCACAAGCAAAAGAGCCACAAGGCCAGTCCAAGAGTTCACAGAGGTATATGCAAAGTGTACAACAAAACAAGTAAAGTCTACACAAGACGAGAATCTGTGTCAACGAGACCTAACTGCACACAACATCTGTGGTGGTCAAAAGGCGGAAGAGCCTTGGTGAAGATGTCTGCAGTGTTGGCCTCAGACTCCACAAAGTCCAAGCGAGCCTGTCCACGCCTCTGCAACTCTCGCAGAAGAAAGTACCTGATGTTGATGTGCTTCACCCTGCTCTCCAGTCGAGGCTCTCGACAGAGGAGAATCGTAGCCTTGTTGTCAGTAAACAAGGTCGGTGCAGAGCTCGGCCGCTCACCAAGGTCTGTGAGCAAGAAGGTCAACCAGCGCAGCTCCTGTGTAGCCATGGCTCCAGCGTAGATCTCAGCCTCAGCAGTAGAGGTCGATGTCAAACATTATACATGTTACTGCTGTGTAGGCTACAGTGGGTTAGCCTTTAGGGGGTACATTACTCTAGGGTTTCCTACTTGTACCCTCAATCTTCCTAGTTCAATCATTCTTGTTCTTTCTTAGATTCTAACATGGTATTACGAGCCTAGGTCGTAACCTAGGACCGACTGATAGGGCCCACCGTTTCCGTTCGTCGCGCCCGAGCGCGCCTTGCCTAGTCGCGCCCTCGAGTGCCCTCCTCTCATCTGCACTGTAGCGCGCCCTAGCGTGCCCCTTGCGAACCGGCCCCGCCCAGCCCGCACGCCCTAGCGTGCCCCACGCGATCGGCCTCGCCCTCCTCGCACGCCCTTGCGTGCGACCCGCGCAGCCCCACGCGCGTCGCCTGCCCCGCGCGCGCCCTTGCGTGCCTCGTGCGGCCCCACGCGCTCGCTGCCCCGAGCGCCCTTGCGCGCTCCTCGCGTACCGGCCCCGCCCTTCCTCGCGCGCCCTTGCGTGCCCCGTGCGACCGGACCTGCCCCACCCGCGCGCCCTTGCGTGCCCCTCGAGTACCGGCCCCGCCCCACTAGCCCGCCCTTGCGTGCCCCGCGCGACCAGGCCCCGCCCCGCGTAGCCCTGCCCTTGCAGCCCCGCTAACGCCCGGCCCCACCCGAGCCGCGCCGCCCCTGCCTTGTCGCGACGCCCCTGCGGGACCCGCGCGGAGTCGCCCCTGCCAGCCGCGGCGCCCTTCCCTACCCCGCGCCCGCCCTTGGGACGGCCGCCCCTGGCCCCTGGAGCAGCCGCCACTGCAGCAGCCGCCCCTGGCCCCTGGAGCAGCCGCACCTGCAGACGCCCCTCGCCCCTGGAGCAGCCGCCCCTGCAGCAGCCGCCCCTGACCACATGGAGCAGCCGCCCCTGCAGCAGCCGCCCCTGGAGCAGCCGCCCCTGCAGCAGCCGCCCCTGGAGCAGCTGCCGTCGCGACCCGGCCCCGCCCTGCAGCAACTGCCGCGGAGCCTTTAGCCGCAGTCTTGGCCCCGCCCTGCAGCAGCTGCCGCGGAGCTCCCTGCCGCGGCCCGGCCCCGCCCTGCAGCTGTAGCGGCCCCGCCGTCTTGCGCCTGCCCTTCCCACCACTGGTGAACACTGCCCTGCCTGCGCTGCTACCGCTGCTACTGCTTTTACTGCTCTTACTGCTTCTGCTACTGCTGCTACTGCTGCTCCTGGCGTGGCCAGATACAGCTCCAGGGCCGTCCGCGTGAGTCCCTCACGCCCCAGCAGCTTCGTGAGTGGTACGCTCGTTGGGGTTGTCGGGGTGGCCGTAGTGGGAGTCGCTCTGGAGTGGGTAGTTCGGGAGCTTCTGGTAGTGGCCAGGTGCAGCTGCAGCGTCGTCCCCGCGAGGCTCTTTCGCCCCAGCAGCTTCGTGAGTGGTACGCTAAGAGTAGAGGGTCACTGAGTACTGCTCGCTGCCCGTACGTCAGTCGCACAGGTGTCCGGACTGGTCAGCCTTGCGGGACACGTGGTCACACAGAGTCCCACTGCTTCGCCCGTCTGGGCGACGCTTGGCGTACAGAGTTTGGCGACGCCGCTGAGCTCCCCTCCTGGCTGGAGCTGCTTAGGCAGAGGGTAGATATCTTTGCTCTTGACTATGATGCTATCCTCACTGCCATGTATGCATTTTCTACTAGTGCTGAGAGTGCCTGTCACCTGTGTGTGCCGCCTGCTATGCATTTTCTACTATGCTATCCAGTCTGCTGCTCTAGGTACTGGTGAGGCTGCCGCACTAGGTGCTCGTGTGTGTGTTGCCTCAGGTGCTGGTGAGGCTGTCGCTCTAGGTGCTAGTGTGTCTGTTGCCCCAGGTGCTGGTGAGGCTGCTGCTCTAGGTACTCGTGAGTCTGCGCCCTCTGGTACTGCGTCTACTGAGGCACTGCACACCTTCACACTGGACTCAGGTGCTTCCCGCTGTTTCTTTCGTGACCGCACTGCCCTTGAGCAGCTTGCTCGGCCGGTTGCAGTCTCCCTCGCTGACCCCTCTGGGGGTCCGGTCATTGCAACCTCCTCCACTGTCCTCCCTTGTCCTGCGGTCCCGTCGGGCACACTGTCAGGTCTCTACCTCCCCTCGTTCTCTACGAACTTGGTGGCGGGTCGTGCGCTCCAGGACGGGGGTGTCCACCAGTTCACCCCTGCCTACGAGCGCGTGACACACTGCACGTGTGCTCGGACGGGTCGCCACCTGGCTACCTTCACTCGGCAGCCGGGGTCGGACCTGTACACACTGACCACTGAGTCCCCCCAGGTAGCTGCGTCTGCGTCTGCGTCAGGTCAGCTGTCGGCCCCCTGCTCGTGTCGCTCCCTGGCGCACGAGACCGTCCTCTGGCACCACCGCCTTGGTCACCCGTCAGTGCAGCGCCTTCGTGGCATGCACTCCCGGTACCTTGTCTCTGGTCTTCCCAGGGTTCTCCCTCCCCTCCCACCCTCGCCTGCTCCTCCCTGTCTTCCCTGTGTCGAGGGGCGGCAGCGCGCCGCTCCTCACTCCTCCTCGTTTCCCCCGACGACTGCTCCCCTGCAGACCCTCCACATGGACGTGTGGGGCCCAGCCCGCGTCCGTGGACAGGGTCACGAGAGGTACTTCTTGATAGTTGTTGACGACTACTCGCGCTACACCACGGTCTTCCCCTTGCGCACCAAGGGTGAAGTCCCTGATGTTTTGATCCCTTGGATCCGCGCTGCCCGTCTCCAGCTCCACGAGAGGTTCCACTCGGACTTTCCTGTCCTGCGTCTGCACTCTGACAGAGGTGGGGAGTTTTCCTCCGACCTCTTGAGGGCTTTCTGTCAGGGGGAGGGCATTGAGCAGTCGTTCACGCTTCCGGCCTCTCCACAGCAGAATGGGGTTGCTGAGCGCCGCATTGGCTTGGTCATGGAGGTCGCTCGTACCTCCTTGATCCATGCGGCTGCCCCCCACTTTCTGTGGCCGTTTGCGGTCCGGTACGCCGCGCATCAGCTCAACCTCTGGCCCCGTGTCTCCTTGCCGGAGACCTCGCCCACATTGCTGTGGACGGGGAAGGTTGGCGATGCGTCGCGTTTTCGGGTCTGGGGATCTCGTGCTTTTGTCCGCGATACGTCCGCGGACAAGCTCTCCTCCCGCGCTGTTCCTTGTGTCTTCCTTGGCTTTGTCCCGGACGCGTCTGGTTGGCAGTTTTACCACGCCACCTCGCGCCGTGTCTTGCCCTCTCAGGACGTCACCTTTGACGAGTCGGTCCCCTACTACCGCCTCTTCCCCTAGCGCACTGCCCCGCTCCCCCCCCCGCCTCTCTTCCTCGCACCAGGTGCTGTTGTGGTAGACCCCCTCCCCCCTCAGGGTGCCGCTCCCTCAGGTGTGTCCCAGGTAGACCCGGCTGAGCCTGTCGAGGTAGCTGTCGACTCTCGTCCTGCTAGGGGTGCTGAGCCTGGGGGTGCGGAGCCTGGGGGTGCTGAGCCTGAGCGTGCGGAGCCTGGGGGTGCTGAGTCTGGGGGTGCTGAGCCTGCGGGTGCTGAGTCTGGGGGTGCTGAGCCTGAGAGTGCTACGTCTGAGGGTACTGAGCTTGGGGGTGCTGCGACTGACCGTGCTACGCCTGGAGGCGCTCCCTCTTCCCAGCAGCTGCGTGAGTGGTACTCGCGGTACTGCAGCCTCAGGAGGGGCGCTTCTGGGGCTAGGGGTGCTGCTGGAGCTGGTGCTCGTGGTTCCCCGCCTAGGCGGGAGCCGCCCTCTCCCCAGCGGCTCCGAGAGTGGTACGCTCGGCGCTGCAGTCTCCGGAGTGGTGCTGCTGGTGCCGCCGACCCTGGAGTTGGAGCTGCTGCTGGTGCTGAGGACCCTGGAGCTGGAGCCGCTGCTGGTGCCGCGGACCCTGGAGCTGGTGCTGGTGCTGGTGCTGCTGGCGCAGGAGCTGCTGGTGGTGCTGCTGGAGGTGCTGCTGGAGCTGGAGCTGCTGGAGGCGCTGCTGGTGCGCTCTCTCCCCAGCGGCTCCGAGAGTGGTACGCTCGGCGCTGCAGTCTCCGGAGTGGCGCTACTGGTGCTTTGGACCCTGGAGCTGGAGCTGCTGCTGGTGCAGCGGACCCTGGAGCTGGAGCTGCTGCTGGTGCAGGAGCTGCTGGTGGTGCTGCTGGTGGTGCTGCTGGTGCTGGAGCTGCTGGAGGCACTGCTGGTGCTGGAGGTGCTGCTGGTACTGGAGCTGCTGGAGGCGCTGCTGGTGCTGCTGGAGGTGCTGCTGGTGCAGGTGCTGCTGGAGGTGCTGCTGGTACTGGAGCTACTGGAGGTCCTGCTGGTGCTGGAGCTGCTGGAGCCACTGGTTGTGACGGTGCTCGTACTGGAGGTACTGGAGCTGCTGGGACTGGAGCTGCTGCGGGGGTTGGAGCTGGAGGTACTGGAGCTGCTGGGGTTACTGGTGGTGCTGCGGGAGTTGTCACTGGAGACCCTGGGGCTGAGGGTGCTGGCGCTGTCTCTGCTGGTTCAGGAGGTGCTGAGCGGCCGCAGCCGTACTACGTTCCGCTCCTTCAGCAGGTTCTTGGCCTCCCGCCCTCCACTGGTCCTTCTCCTCCCCTACTGAGTCCACCACCTGTCCAGTCGCAGTCACAGTTACCGCTTGCCTCTCCGCTGCCTGGTCCTTCTCCTTACGCTGGGCCGACTAGAGGTCTTACAGAGCGTCGTGAGCCTGAGTCTCGTCCTGCGTCGCCTGAGTCTCGTCCTGAGTCGCCTGAGTCTCGTCCATAGTCGTCTGTTCGCGCTGTCCGCGCTGGTCGTCGTGCTCCGCGTTAGCGTCCTCCTCCTGTACTTGGCACTCACTATATGACTCTGCGTCCTTCCACTGCTCCACAGCGTGTCCCTCTACCGTCTCCTCCTGCGTCCTCTCTTCCTGACGTTGCTGACCCGCCGTCAGACCTTGCTCGTGCTGCCAGTCCTACTGTCACGCGTCTTCTCGCTAGTTGCTGAGCTTGTTGACTTTGCTGCCGCCTGTCGTCTAGACTACGCCGCTAGCCTTGTTGCTGAGTCTGAGTCTGTCTGTCCTCCGTCCGTCGGGGGTGAGTGTGCTCTTGGCACGGACGTCCTTGAGGACAGACAGGAGGAGTTTGAGTGCTTTGCCGCTGCTTTACCTCATCTCGTGTCCATGCTGATTGCCCCTGAGGGAGACCCGGATGCACCAGACATCCCGACCCCGCGCTCTTACGCAGAGGCGATAGAGGGTCCCTACTCCTCTCAGTGGCAGACAGCCATGGACGCAAAGATGGCTTCCTGGAAGTCCACAGGCACCTACGTCGACAAGGTTCCCCCACCTGGGGCGAACATCGTCAGTGGCATGTGGATTTTCAGGGTGAAGCGGCCGCCGGGTTCTCCGCCTGTCTTCAAGGCGCGTTACGTTGCACGAGGCTTCAGTCAGCGAGAGGGAGTTGACTTCTTCCAGACCTTCTCCCCGACCCCGAAGATGACCACTCTTCGGGTTCTACTGCACGTCGCCGCTCAGCGTGACTACGAGCTCCACTCTCTTGACTTCAGCACTGCTTTCCTACAGGGCAGCCTGCACGAGGAGATCTGGCTGCGCCGCCCACCTGGCTTCACTGGGTCATTCCCTGCTGGTACCCAGTGGAGCCTCCGGCGGCCAGTCTACGGTCTCCGCCAGGCACCCCGTGAGTGGCACGACACACTGAGGACTACTCTTGCTGCTCTTGGGTTTCCTCCTTCTACTGCTGACCCGTCGCTGTTTCTACGCACCGACACCACTCTGCCGCCGTTCTACGTTCTCGTGTACGTAGACGACTTGGTCTTTGCTACTGCTGACACTGAGGCACTCGCCCACGTGAAGTCGGAGCTGCAGAAGAGACACACGTGCACAGACCTGGGTGAACTGACAAGCTATCTTGGCTTGCGGATCACCCGGGACAGAGCACAGCGCACCATCACCTTGACTCAGTCACACATGGTGCAGCAGGTCCTTCAGCGCTTCCGCTTCACGTACTCCTCGCCTCAGCCCACTCCTCTGCCTACTGGTCACTCGCTCTCAGCTCTGCCTTCGGATGAGTCCGTAGAGCCAAGTGGCCCGTATCCAGAGCTTGTGGGCTGCCTCATGTACCTGATGACTTGCACTCGACCTGACCTTGCATACCCTCTTAGCATCCTAGCACGCTATGTCGCTCCTGGCCGTCACCGGAAGGAGCACATGGATGCCGCTAAGAGGGTGTTGCGCTACTTGTGCAGTACGTCGGGCATGGGGCTTGTGCTTGGAGGACGGAGCGACGTTGTCCTCACTGGGCACTCAGACGCTTCTTGGGCTGACGACCAGGCTACGCAGCGGTCGTCTCAGGGTTACACCTTCAGCCTTGGCTCTGGTTCAGTTTCTTGGCGTTCTACACTCTCGTCTTCAGTTCTCAGCTCCAGTTGTGAGGCTGAGATCTACGCCACAGCCATGGCTGCACAGGAGTTACGCTGGCTCACCTACCTACTGGCTGACCTGGGAGAGCGGCCTCGTTCTCCTCCAGTGCTGTACGTCGACAACAAGGCTGCCATTGCCTTGTGTCAGGAGCACAGACTGGAGCACAAAACGAAGCACATTGCTCTGCGCTACTTCCTTGCTCGAGAGCTGCAGCAGCGTGGTCAGCTTCGTCTTGCTTACGTGGCCACTCGGGCCAACACTGCTGATGTGTTCACCAAGGCGCTTCAGCCTTGTGATCATCAGCGTTTCTGTACTGTTCTAGGCCTTGTGCCTACTGTGCCTCACTTGCTTACTTCTTGACTCTGCTTGTACTGTGATCTCTATATATATATACGTGCATGCTTACACTTGCTAGGTTATGATCACTGTACCTCTTGTTATATTATCAAACTGCATGTGAACTGGTCTTGTGACCACTTGCTTGTGCTCAGAATTTGTGTGGTTTCCTTGAGATCCACCCTGAGCTTGCTTTGCTTTGCTTTGCTTTGACTGGTCTTGTGACCCCTTGCTCTCCCCCACTTTGCCTATGGGGGTGTGTCAAACATTATACATGTTACTGCTGTGTAGGCTATAGTGGGTTAGCCTTTAGGGGGTACATTACTCTAGGGTTTCCTACTTGTACCCTCAATCTTCCTAGTTCAATCATTCTTGTTCTTTCTTAGATTCTAACAGTCGAGACAGAGGAGGAAAGCGTGGACCTCTACGAAACAGCTCCAGAGCCCAGACTGAAGCAGTACCCCTGAGTAGACCTGTGTGTCTCGGCATCGTCAGCGTAAGAAGAGTCACAGTGACCAGTAAGTACGACAGGCTGTGTCCCTCCAAGTACCAGCCCCACGCCTGGAAACACGGTGGTGTAGCAAGAGTAGTCGTCAAAGACCACCAGAAAGAAACTCTCTCGCTCAGGGCCAGGGCGAGAGGCGGGGCCCCAGACGTCCAAGTGGAGAGTCTCGAAGGGCTTGGTGGCCGGACGAAGGGAGGAGAAGTGAGGGGTGGCGCGCAGCCGACCCTCGACGCAAGGGGCGCAAGGTGGTGCAAGCGAAGGCGGTAGCGACGGCAAGACTCGCGGGAGGCATAAGACGAGACGCTGACTAGACATAGTGCGCAGGCAAGGAATGGACGGGTGACCAAGGCGGTGGTGGTACAGAACGGTGGGGTGGGCAAGCGACCGACACGAACAAGACGCAGCAATTGGACTAGACGCTGGAACCTGACCAGACACAGCTACCTGGTGGGAGGCGGCAACCTGGTGAGACGCGGGGACCTGAAGGGGGGCAGTGACAGGGGTCGAAGGGAGCTGCTGCTGCTGCTGCCACTGCTGCTGCTGCTGCCTCTCTCGGGGGCCAGTGTGAAGTGTGTAGAGACCAGAGCCCAACTCAGAGCAAAAGGTGGCCAGGGGCGCGTACGTGTCACCGTCTACACAGGTCGCAGTGTCCCCAGAAGGCTCAATCCAAACACCCACGTGACTGTCCACGAGCGACCTCACACCCACCAAGTTCCTAGAGAACGAGGGGACGTCAAAGTCGGTTAGGAAACCCGAGGGAACAGCCAGGCACAGAAGCGTAGTAGTGTAGCGAGCAGTGACTGGTCCCGAAGTGGGATCAGCCAGTGCTACGGAGACCGGCGCAGGAAGCGGAGTAAGAGTCGTGTGGTCGCGGAAGAAACAGTGCGAAGCTCCGGAGTCCAGGGTGAAAGACAGCGAAGCGTCCTCCGGAACAGCACATGGACTAGCACCTAAGCAAGTACCTACACTAGCAACCGGCACAGGATCAACACTAGCACCTAAGCTAAAAACACGCGAGTAAACAGAGTCAGAAGCACTAGAGTCAACAACAGCATACATAGCATGAGGAGTTCCTAAGAGATCAAGCAACTGAGAAGCAGACATGGCCCACAGAGCGGCACCGTGCGAGTGAACAAGAGGAAGCCAGCCAGGGGCAGGGCCCTCGACGCCGTAGGCCGCGCGAAGAGTGTCAGTGAGTTGAGCAAAGCACTGACCCGGTAGGTGGCGGCGGTCACAGCGGAAGCCGCTGCGAGTACCTGTCTGAATGATATAGGGGCAGGGAGGGTGGGCGTCACCATGTTAGAAACTGAAGTGATGATTGACTCTTGTGGGTTGGGGTACATGAACCTAACCCTAACCGCTGTACCCCATATAACACGCATCACTAAAGGCTACATCATTTGACAAGCAGGCACGACAAACGGTCACAAGACCAGTACAAAGCAAAACTCAGGGTGAATCTCAAGATCACCACACAGTCCGAGCACAAGCAAGTGGCCACAAGGCCAGTTCACATGCTGTGCGATAACAACAAAAGCAGTACAATGATCACAACCTAGCAAGTGTACGCATGCAGGTAAAAATGGATACCAGAGTACAGCAAGTACAAAAACAAGATCAAGAGCAGGGCCTCAGATTGGTTTTGGGCTAGTCTGACAAATCAGAGTAGGTAAAAAAAATAAGCTGAAAATCAGACAAACCAGCCATAATATGCCATTTTATACTAGAAATATCCTAGTTTTTCCTGTATTTTTCCAAACAAATGCTGAAAATCAGCGTTGGTTCTAAAAAAAGTCTGAAATCTCAGCCTTTTTTTTTTAACCTAAAACAGCCTTTTTTGCTGAAATCTGAGGCCCTGGTCAAGAGCCAAGCAAGTGAGGCAGGGTAGGCACAAGGCCAAGAGCAGTGCAGAAACGCTTATGATCACTAGACCCAAGTGACTTGTTGATATAAGCAGTTTTGGACTCGGAGGCCACGTAGGAAAGGCGAAGCTGACCACACTGCTGCAGCTATCGCACGAGAAAGTAACGAAGCGCAATGTGTTTTGTTCTGTTCTCTAGTCTTTGCTCCTGACACAAGGCAATTATGGCCTTGTTGTCAACGAACAAAACCGGTGCAGAGCGAGGCTGCTCACCCAAGTCGGTGAGCAAGTAGGTCAGCCTGCGTAACTCCTGCGCAGCCATAGCCCCAGCGTAGATCTCGGCCTCACATCTGGAGCTGAGCACAGAAGATGTGCGAGTGGACCTCCATGAGACAGAACCAGTGCCAAGGCTGAAAGTGTAGCCCTGTGAAGACCGGGAAGTGGCCTGGTAGTCGGCTCAGGAAGCGTCTGAGTGCCCTGTGAGCACAACTCGACTCTGTCCCCCAAGCACAAGCCCCAAGCCTGATGTACTGGCCAAGTAGCGCAGCACCCTCTTAGCAGCCCGCCTGTGCTCTGGTCGGTGTCTTTCGGGCGCAACGTAGCGAGCAATGATGCTGAGAGGGTGCTCAAGGTCAGGCCGAGTGCACGTCATCAGGTACATGAGGCAGCCCACAAGCTCTGGATACTGACCACTCGGCTCTACGGACTCGTCCGAAAGTGGAGCTGAGAGCGAATGGCCAATAGGCAGAGGAGTGGACTGTGCGGAGGAGAATTGAAAGTCGAACCGCTGAAGGACCTGCTGCACCATGTGTGACCGAGTCAGAGTGATGGTGCGCACTACTCTGTCCCGGGTGATCCACAGGCCAAGATAGCTCCGCAGTTCACCCAGATCAGTGCAGGTGTGTCTCTTCTGCTGCTCGGCCTTCACGAAGGCCAGTGCCTCACTGTCAGCAGTCGCAAAGACCAGGTCATCTACGTACACGAGGATGTAGAACGTCGGTAATGCAGGGTCTATGCGCAGAAACAGGGACGGGTCAGCAGTCGAAGGAGCAAAGCCAAGAGCCGCAAGTGACGTCCTCAGTGTGTCGTGCCACTCGCGGGGCGCCTGATGCAAACCGTAGACCGACCGCCTGAGACTCCACTTGGTGTTAAAATAGTGGGATGTAGGAGTAACTTAGGACCATGGCAAGCGCTTGGTTAGGAGAGTAGCGAGAGAATATTTGGTCAAAGAGGGGATTCACTAGAGAGCAATCAATACAAATAGAAACAAGGCAAGGAAAGAAAGTAAACCACCAACAGGAAACTACAACTACACTGCAAACATTTACACAAAATATATATAAAGATATATTTTGGCCCTGGGTACCCTCAGGAAACGAACCAGTGAAGCTGGGTGGGCGGCGCAGCCAGATCTCCTCGTGGAGGTTGCCCTGCAAGAAATCCGTCGAGAAGTCGAGTGAGTGAAGCTCGTAGTCACGCTGTGCTGCAACGTGTAGTAACACACGAAGTGTCGTCATCTTCGGGGTGGGGGAGAAGGTATGGAAGAAGTCCACCCCCTCACGCTGACTGAAGCCATGTGCAACGTAAAAGTCAGGCGGTGAACCTGGCGGCCGCTTCAAGGCGGCAAGTAGCAGCAAAGTCAGTAAGCTCAGCGACTAAGGCAGAGGCAACAACAGACGAAAACGTAGGGTCAGTCACAAGCGTGGCAAGACAACGAGTGACAGTCGGACTGGCAGCACGAACAAGGTCAGACGGGGGGTCAGGAACGCCAGGTAGAGAAGACGGAGGAGGTGATGGCAGGACAACAGACTACGAAACAAAGGAAGGACGATGTGCCATAGGGTGCGTACTGGGAACAGGAGGAGGGCGAAGCACGACGAACACGAACAACATGTGAGGTAGCGCGAGACGCAGGCTCCCGACACTCGGTCTGGGAGTCGGACACTGGGGAGTAACGAGCAGGAGCAGGCAGAGGGGAGCCAGTAGGCAACGGTGCCTGAGACAGGTCAGGAGGCGGAAACAGGAGAGGAGGAGTAGTACCAAAGGCTGTCGGCTCAGCGGAGGCAGGAGGGAGACTGAGAAGGTCGTGAAGCGCCGACCCAGGTCACGGTAGCGACGACGGCTGCTGCTCCCAGAACAACGGCCGCCGTAGCAGCGGTTGCGACACACCCCCTGGTCCAGCTCCTCTAGCACAAACACCAGGACCACCAGTCCCAGAAGCACCTCCAAATCCAGCACCAGTACCGCCAGTACCCCCAGCGGCAGGACCTCCAGAGACAGCACCCCCAAAACCTCCAGCAGCAGCACCCCCAGTTCCAGACCAGTACCGCAAGGACCCCCAGCGACAGGACCTCTAGAGACAGCACCCCCAGAGCCTCCAGCAGCAGCACCCCCAGAACCTCCGGCAGCAGCACCTCCAGCTCCAGCACCAGAACCGCGAGCTCCTCCAGCGGCAGGACCTCCAGAGACAGCACCCCCAGAACCTCCAGCAGCAGCACCTCCAGCTCCAGCACCAGAAACGCGAGCACCTCCAGCGGCATGACCTCCAGAGACAACACCCCCAGAACCTCCAGCAGCAGCACCTCCAGCGGCAGGACCTCCAGAGACAACACCCCCAGAACCTCCAGCAGCAGCACCTCCAGCTCTAGCACCAGAACCGCGAGCACCTCCAGTAGCAGGACCTCCAGAGACAGCACCCCCAGAACCTCCAGCAGCAGCAGCAGGAAGTGGCAGCGACGACGGCTGCTGCTCCTAGAACAACGGCCGCCTCGGCAGTGGCTGCAACTCACCCCCAGAACCTCCAGTAGCAGTACCCTCGACCCCACCACCAAGAGGACCCTCAGCACCCCCTGAGTCAGCACCCCCAGAGCCAGTACCCCCGGCGTCACCACCCCCAACAGCACCAGGGCCCCCGGAGTCCACAGCAACAGGCTTCAGAGGAGGCGAAGATGTCAGAGGCGTCTCCAAGTGCGGCGGGTGGCGAGAGGCCGCAGTGTCGTCAGCAGCAGGGTCACCCCCCTCAGCCGGGCCAGAGGAGTCAGAGGAGAGCTCCAAAGGCACAACCGAGGGGAGTGGGGTGATGTGCGACACACCTGAGGGAGCAAGACCAAGGGGGGGGGGAGGGGGTCTACCGGGGGCGGACTGGGTACCAGGAAGAGGGGTGGGGGGGGGGGGGGGGGGGCACGGGGAAACTGCAGTGGGGGTAGAGAAGGTAGTAGCAGACCGACTCGTCAGAGGTGACGTCTCGGGAGGACAAGACGCGACGGGGGGCAGGGTGGTAAAACTGCCAGTCAGGGGCGTTGGTGGGAAAGCCAAGGAAGACGCAACGAATAGTGCGGGGAGAGAGCTTGTCCGCGGTGGGATCGCAGACAAGGGCAAGCGAGCCCCAGACCCAAAACAGCGACGCATCGCCAACCTCCCCCGTCCAAAGGAGGGTAGGGGAGGTCTCTGGCTGTGAAACACGCGGCCAGATGTTGAGCTGATGTGTGGCGTATCAGACCGCAAACGACCACAAGAAATGGGGAGCAGCCGCATGGATCATGGAGGTGCGGGCAACCTCCATGAGTAGGCCAATGCGGCGCTCATCGATCCCATTCTGCTGTGTAGAGGCCGTAAGCGTGAACGACTGGGTGATGCCCTCCTCACCACAAAAGTCATCAAAGAGACCGGAGGAAAACTCACCTCCACGGTCAGAGTGCAGACGGAGCACCAGGAGGTCCTGCCAGAAACGTGCTCTCAGCTGGGGACGAACAGCGCGGATCCAAGCGATCAAAACACTACGGACGTCGCCCTTACGCTGTAAGGGAATCACCGTGGTGTAGCGCGTGAAGTCGTTGACCACCACCAGAAAGTACGCTCCCGGTGCGTCCCATGGACGGGGGCGGGGCCCCACACGTCCATGTGCAGTGTCTGCAGGGGAGCAGTGGTCGGAGGACACGAGGAGGAGTGAGGGGCAGCGCTTTGCCGCCCCTCGATGCAGGGAGTGCACGGCGGCGCAAGCGACTGCGGGAGCGGGGGCAGGGTCTGCGAGAGACCTGAAACAAGGCGACGCGAGTGCATGCTTCGGAGGCGGGGAAGGGAGGGGTGACCAAGACGGTGGTGTCAGAGGAGAGACCGGTGCGTGAGCAACCGACATGAGCAAGACGCCGCTACCTGACTTAACGCAGCCACCTGAGCGGACTCAGTCTGCTGTGTGTACAGCCCAAACCCAGGCCTCCGTGTGAATGTGGCAAGGTGGTCTCCAGTCTCTGTGTCCGTACAGATCGCCACTCGCTCGCCTCCAGGTGTCGTGGTAGTGACCATCAGATCATGGAGGTAGCCGGTACTCACCAAGTTCGTAGCGAACGAGGGAGGTGGAGGCCTGTGAGGGAGCCTGAGGGGACTGCCGGACACAGGAGAATAGTGGAGCTGTGTGCAACGACCGGTCCAGAGGTGGGGTCGGCCAGAGTGACAGGGACATGTGCCGAGAGTGGTGTGACGGTGGTGCAGTCGCGGAAGAAGCACCGAGTCACGCCGGAGTCCAGCGTGAACGTGAGCAGCGCCTCCGCAGGAACTGCACCTGTGCTAGTACTCTCACAAGCACCTACACTAGCATCCTCTACACAAGCGGACCTAGGCACACAGGAATAACAGTCAACCGCAGCACTAGCATCAGCATCATACATGGCATACATGCCTACATATATTTTGTCCCAATCAAGAGAAAATCTATCAACGCCACTCCTGAGCAATCCTAACCAGTCGGGGACCTTGCCCCACTCACCGAACTCGGCGCGGAAAGCGTCCTCGAGGCGCAAGAAACAGCAAGCCTCACCGTGTCCAGTCTTTCCGCAGGCGTCGCCGGCTAGTGCGACGCACGTACGGGCAAGGACCAGGAGCAGAGCCACCACCGCCCCGCAGAGTGACCCACTCACGCATCTGCTGCGGTGAGGGAGTCCCCTGCTGCCGCTGTCCACCCCCAGAACCGCCACCTCTACCCGCTGCTCCACCAGACGCAGCTCCACCCGACATCGCACCTGCGCCACCACCCCCACCAGCTCCACCTCGACCACCACCCCCACCTCCTCCGCCACCTCCGCCACCCTCGCTACCCCCACCACCCCCGTCTCCCCCACTACCTCCGCCACCCCCACCCTTCTTGCGCGCACCCCTGTTGCGCCTCCTGCTAGGAGCGGACGCAGCTCCGGCCTCCTCAGCAGCGAGGAAGTTAACAACAGCATCAGAGGCAACCGAGGACGCTAGAAGGGAGGGAGTACACCCCTTAGAGAAGGAGGTGAAGGGGGTGCCACGGGAGGCAACGACAGTGCGCACACTAGTCTCAGTCTCGAGGAGACGAGTCTCAAACGAGTCAAGGGTGAGACTAGTGGTCTAGGGAGAGGAAGTAGTCGCGAGCAGCACGAAGGGTGTCAGGGAGGCGAGTCACTAGCAAGTACAGAGTGAGGTACATGGGGGGCTGGTTCTCTTTCAGAAACTCGGGCGGGAGAGCAGCACAGTAGCGAGTGTCAAGGGAGCGCAGGTGGGTCATGAGCTCAGCTACAGTGGTGAAGTCTGACAGCCCAGGGAAGAGAAACGGTAGCGCAAGACGGCCTAGGGTGGCAGAGGAGGGGGAGGAATAGCGCTTGACTACAGCGGCATAGAAGGCCTGGGCCGACTTCACCTGGCAAAAGTGGACCCTCTGGTCAGGCGACAAGTGGTTGCGGACAGCAAGCGTAGCAGCTGCATCGCGCGCCGTCCACTGCGCGCAGGCAGCACCGTCAGTCCGGTACTTCTTCTGCACATCCACCGCAGCAGCAGCAAGTGGAAGGCTCAACTGGAGTCGGCAGGACCTTGAGGGACCCCGACGTGTGCTCGAACAGCGAAACGTCATCCCTGGTGACGCTCTGTAGGTACAGGGTCAGGTCCTCCAGCCAGGACTCAAACTCAATAGGGCGCCCCTCGGCGTCGAACGCTAGGATAGTAAATGTCACCATGACAGGAACTAGGTTAGGCAGTAGCACTAGGAACGAGTGGCAGTGCTAGGCACGGGCGATGCCGCGGGGTGTAGTGAGAGAACTGACAGTACGGCAGTAGGTGAGCGGCTGTGAGGCACGGCACGGCAGTAGGCAGGGCGGCGCGGCTCGATTAGGCAGAGCGGCGCAGCTCGGAAGCGCGGCGCGGCTTGGCACGGCGGCTCGGCACGGCAGGGCGGCGCGGCGGCAGGCAGCGTGGCTGCGGGCGGCAGTGCGGGCGGCAGCGCGGCAGCGCGGGGCAGTGCAGGGCAGCACGGGCGGAAGCGCAGGCGGCAGGGCGGCAGCGTGGGGCAGCGCAGGCGGCAGCGCAGCAGCGCGGCGTAGCACTGGCGGCAGCGCAGGCGGTTGGGCGGCAGCGCGGGGCAGCGTAGGGCAGCGTAGGGCAGCACGGGCGGCAACGTGTGGCTGCGCGAGCGGCAGCGCAGCAGTGCAGGCGGCAGCTCAGGCGGCAGCAAAGGCGGGGCAGCGCGGGCGGCTGTGCTGGCGACAGCGCGGCAGCACGCGGGGTAGTGCGGGGCAGCACAGCAGCGCGGGGCAGTGCGGGCAGTTGCGCGGGCGGCAGCGAGGTAGCACGCGGGGCAGCGCGGGGCAGTGCGGGGGCAGCGCTGGCGGCGGTGCGGGGCAGCGCGACGCAGCTTGACAGCGCGCGGGGGGCAGCTTGGGGCAGCGGGCAGTGCGTGGCGCGGCGGTAGGCCAGCGGGCGACAGTAAGGCAGTGGCGCGCGCGAAGGCAGCAGCGCCTAGGGCAGTACGGCAGGCAGATCTAACCTACTCGATGATACCATGTGAGAATTTGAAACAGCGGAATGAATGAACTAGGCAGCAGGGTGATACAAATAGGAAACCCTAGAAATGTTGTACCCTATACTGTACACCTCACTCCAACCTAACAAACCTAACAAACATATAAATATGTTTTGAGACGAGCCTCGCTGCCAGCATGCGCCTTTGCGTTACTGTCATGTTCCGAATATATTGTTCGCTCATGCCTTCGCTCGCACTGGTACTACTTTTGACTCCTTCGTGCAATCCTCGTTTCGCTCGCTACAATGCACTCGCAACACTAGGCATTCACAGCCTTCGTCCTCTCGGACCATACATTTGTCTCCAACTCCCCTCACCAATTATTTTTCACTCGAAGGACGCCTCTCAGCATACTGGAGCCACTGTCCTCGTGCTCTCTCATAAGCACGCACAGCCACGGCCGCGTTAAGTCGCTAGGCAAAGCGGATGCCCTCGGAAATGGAGGAACGCATTAGCCTCGTCCAACTCACGCATGATCGCCTAGATGAGTTGGTGTAGCAAATGCACGAAGATTCGCTCAAAATTTCCACTCTCACGGCGGAACGAAAAACCCTCCAACGTGCGTCAAATCCTGCACTTGCAAGAGCACCAATGGCAGCACCAACAGCAACAGCGACGCCTTGACATTAGAGTGTGGGACAACGCTCGACCGCAGCCAGCGATGGCATTGCGCGAGAAGCACGCGACCTGCCTGGTACCATATGACACACCCTGAGGGAACGACTACGACCTAATCAACATGTGGGGATCGCTGTCGCATCGACATCACGACAGAATCCGACGGACCCACCATTGCGAGACCCATGCCGCTCAAGCCGCAGCGCCCTCCATGCTTCGACCCGAGCCACGGGGTGGTCTGCTGGTTCAATTGTGGATCTTCACAATAAACGGGTTCTTCGATATGAATTACATTACGTCGGATGCGACGAAATTTCACTACGCCATATCGTTAGTTTCAATCCAGTACAGTCTTTGATTTCAGCGTGTAAGAAGCCTCGTACTTAGCAACAGCTTGGAATGGTCTATACACGAGCAGATTTCTGGCGATGTGCGAGCAAGTGGGCGACATGCACGAGGTAGAATGAATCAACCGTTATGTCGGAGGCCTAAATATCGTAAGAGATTATGCTCCGTAGCGTCACATCTTTAACAACATCCTGGCAATATAGGAGAAGTTGGATATGCTGCGACGACCGAGGTCGGGGTCCTGCAACAGATTTGGACACGAACTCGAAGGACAACCGAACACTCCACGGTGCACGCTGTAGTCGCGAACGTTGCTGTCATGCGGTTTCAATGACGCTGATTCTCGTGCAACCGGCATGGGCATAATATCTGCGAATGACCATAGGAGAAAAGAGTCAAGGAACCGAGCAGCGGAAGGAGTCTGGGAAGCAGGGAAGTGCTGGAAGCCAATAGCAGACGACCCCTCTACTGACAGGACTCGCAACTTGTCTGACCCAACTGACCCTCACTGAGTGACTGTGCCAATTCACGTAGTCAGCCACAGTCACTTGAATAAGGAGGGTACAGTGGTAGACAACCCCACATTGCTTAGAGGGAAAATCCACACCGAGTTTAAAAATTCGTCGGCGGCAGAGCAAGCCATAGCCTAATCAACACCACGACAGCAAGTAAACTGCAACTGCCCCTAGACGATGCTTACTTAAGACAGATGCAAGACTGGTCGACGACACACCGCTTGCTATACGGGAACACATGGACCGAATCCGAGTTCGTTGCGGGGGTAAATTTGTGTTTACCCAGGAAATGCTCGCGACTACACTCGATGGGAACGACATTTTACTCGGACGCATTTGACTGCGACAATACAACCTGCGAATTGACTGGACGACGGATGACTGCACCATGCGAGTCAACGGTAACAGCATCACCTTTCCTTGCTGGAGCTCGCCTGAGTCTTCGTGAGTCCGTATCAGCGCCATCATAATGACACGTGCCGTAGCAGCCCGAGCTGGTGTGTACGCTGTTGACGTCAAGGAAGCCGAAAGAGCAGACAAGCCGAGTGATTTGCAGAAACTGCTTTTCGTCGTACCGGATGACATGGCGGAGATCCCGTAGCGCTACAAAGAGATTTTTCCATATGACCTGTCGGAAGGTGCCACTTCAGCGACCGCACAACCACAATATTTAATCAGAACTTGAGACGGAGCAGACAACGACAGTTCCAACTGATACAGCCCGAACTCCACGAGCTACGGAAGCAGTTGGACTACATTATTGAGAAAGATTTGATTAGCTCGGGCTCATCACTCTTAGCAACACCGATAGTGTTCACAACAGAGAAAGATAAGGGTTTTTGCATGTGCGTCGACTACGGCGCACTAAACCGGGTTACCATCAGGTCACTTTACCCGGTATTACACGCCGACGAACTGATCGATCAACTTCGCACCGCCTGTGCCTTTCGGAAATTGACCTTCGAAGATAATACCACCAGATCCGAGGCAACCCAACTGGCTATGAGAATAATCGCATTTCGCACACGCTACATATGATTCGAGTACACCGTGATGCCCTTCAGACTACGCCAATCGACTTTCAAGATGACAATAACGGAGCTTTTCGACCGATTGTTTGATAAATGGGTAATAGTGTACCTCGACAACATACTGATCTACAACCCCGACAGAGCACATCATCTCGCTGAACTCGAAGCCGTTTTGAAGATTCTAGCTTAGCACCGCTGATTGGCCAAAGCCTCCTAGTGCGAGTTTTTACAGAACAAGATGACATTTTCTAGGACACGTAATCTCAACTAACGGGGTGGAATTTGACAAACAAACATGCAAAATAAAAAATAATACGAGCATGGCATTCACCGACCAACCTAACTGTGTTGCATATTTGTAGGGTTCATCAAATACGTGTGTCGGTTCATCCCTGACATGGCCCGGTTGACTGCCTTGCTGGCGGACCTGCTGCGGAAGGGGGTTGAGTGTACGGGGGGGGGGGGGGGGGGGGGGGGGAGGGGGGGGGGGGGGGGGGGGGGGGGGGAGGCAAACTGCCTTCTCTACCCTGAAAAAAAAAAAAAAAAAATGTTTACCATCGTGCTTCAAATCGCCGAGCCTCACTGTCCCTTCAAACTCTTATGCCAGCGGCATCGCCATTGGAGCAGTAATGTTACAGGACTCCAGAAACGGCCTGCAGCCCATCACGTACAAATCTTGCAAACTGCACCCGCCTGAACGCAACTAATATGATACACGACACGGAAATGCTCCAGAGCTTCAGCTGGAGGCCCCACCAAGGTAACTGTCAAGAAGGAAAAATTGCATTGAGCAGGAAGATGAGTACAAGTATGAAACCCTAAAGGGTTGTACTCACTAGAGTATGCCCCACTACAGCCTAGAGACATACAAACATAATTTGACACACCCCCATAGGCAAAGTGGGGGATAGCAAACACAACGGACGGTCACAAGACCAGTCAAGCAAGAGAACAAAGCTAAGCAAAGCTCAGGGTGGATCTCAAGATCACCACACATTCTGAGCACAAGCAAGCGGCCACAAGGCCAGTTCACATGCAGAGTTTATAATAGCAATTGCGGTACACTGATCACAACCTAGCAAGTGCAAACATGCAGGTATAATCATATATATCAGAGTACAACAAGTGCAAGGCAAGATCAGAGACAAGCAGGTGAGGCAGAGTGGGCACAAGCCCAAGAGCAGTGCAGAAACGCTGATGATCACTAGACCCAAGGGCCTTGGTGAAGACATCAGCAGTGTTGGCCTGTGTGGCCACGTAAGCAAGACGAAGCCGACCACGCTGCTGCAGCTCTTGCGTGAGGAAGTAACGGAGAGCAATGTGCTTCGTTCTGTGCTCCAGTCTCTGGTCCTGACACGAGGCCGCTCACCCAAGTCAGTCAGCAGGTAGGTCAGCCAGCGTAGCTCCTGTGCAGCCATAGCCCCAGCGTAGATCTCGGCCTCACAGCTGGAACTAAGCACAGAAGACGAGCGAGTGGACCTCCACGAGACAGATTCAGCCCCATGCCCGATGTACTGCACAAGTAACGTTGTACCCTCTTCGCAGCTTCCCAGTGCACCTTTCGGTGTCTACCGGGAGCCACGTAGCGAGCCAGGAGGCTGAGAGGGTACGCGAGGTCAGGTCGTGTGCACGTCATCAGGTACATGAGGCAACTCACAAGCTCTGGGTACGGACCACTCGGCTCTACAGACTCGTCCGAAGGTGGAGCTGAGAGCGAGTGGCCTGTAGCCAGAGGAGTGGACTGTGGCGAGGACTACGAGAAGTCGAAGCGCTGAAGGACCTGCTGCACCATGTGTGACTGAGTGAGGGTGATGGTGCGGCGTGCTCTCTCCCGGGTGATCTGCAAGCCAAGATAGCTCAGCAGCTCACCCAGGTCAGTGCAGGTGTGTCTCTCCTGCAGCTCCGCCTTCACTAGGGCCAGTGCCTCAGTGTCAGCAGTAGGAAAAACCAAGTCGTCTATGTACACGAGAACGTAGAACGGCGGCAGAAAATTGTCTGTACGCAGAAACAGCGAAGGGTCAGCAGTAGAGGGAGCGAAGCCAAGAGCTGCAAGTGTAGTCCTCAGTGTGTCGTGCCACTCATGGGGCGCCTGACGCAGACCCTAGACTGGTCGCCGAAGACTCCACTGGGTACCCTCAGGAAACGACCCAATGAAGCCACGTGGGCGGCGGAACCAGATAGCCTCGTGAAGGCTGCCCTGCAGGAAAGCTGTCAAGAAATCGAGGGAGTGCAGCTCGTAGTCTCGCTGTGCTGCAATGTGCAGTAGCACCCGAAGAGTGGTCATCTTCGGGGTGGGGGAGAAGGTCTGGAAGATGTCGACCCCCTCACGCTGACTGAAGCCTCGTGCAACGTAACGCGCCTTGAAGGCAGGCGGAGAACCCGGCGGCCGCTTCACCCTGAAAATCCACATGCCATCGACTATGTTCGCCCCAGGTGGGGGAACCTCGTCGACGTAGGTGCCTGTGGACTTCCAGGAAGCCATCTCTGCGTCCATGGCTATCTGCCACTGAGAGGAGTACGGACCCGTGATCGCCTCTGCGTAAGAGCGCGGGGTCGGGATGTCTAGTGCATCCGGGTCTCCCTCAGGGCAAAGTAGCATGGACGCGAGATGAGGTGCAGCGGCCGCTAGGCACTCTAGCTCAAACTGCCTGTCCTCAAGACCGTCACAGCCAAGGGCAAGCTCACCCCCGACGGACAGAGGACAGGAAGAGTAAAAAACAAGACTCGCAGCGTAGTCAAGGCGGCACAAAGCAGCAAAGTCAACAAGCTCAGCAACTAAGGCAGACGCAGCAGCAGACTCAAAGGAAGGGCCAGTCACAACCGTGGCAAGGAGACGAGTGATAGTCGGACTGGCAGTACGGACAAGGTCAGACTCAGGGTCAGGAACGTGAGGAAGAGAAGACGCAGGAGGCGACGGCAGGACAACACGCTGTGGAACAGAGGAAGGACGAAGTGCCATACGGTGAGTGCATGGCACAGCTGGAGCACGAGGACGGGCAACACGACGAGCACGAACAGGGACTCAGTCACCTCAGTGTGAGGAGCAGGAGCAGCCAGTGGGGAGCCAGGCAGTAGCTGTGGCTGAGACTGGTCAGTCGGGGGGAACAGTAACGGAGGAGTAGTACCAGCAACCGGGAACTCAGAAGCAGCAGGCGGGAGACTGAGAAGGTGACGAAGCGCAGACGGCTGCGGCTGAGTAGTCTCACCCCCAGAACCTCGAGCCCCAGTAGGAACAGCACCCCCAGAACCAGCACCTCCAGCTCCACCACCGGGACTGCCCCAACGGACAGCCCACTCACGAAGCTGCTGCGGCGAGAGCGACTCCTGCCGACTAGCACCACCAACTCCAGAACCTCCAGTAGCACCTCCAGTGTCAGCACCGCCAGTACCTCCAACGCCAGGAACAACAGCACTAGCACCTACAGGGCCAGCACCTCCAGTACCTCCAGCTCCAGCACGTCCAGCTCCGCCACCGGGGCTGCCCCACTGGACAGCCCACTCTCGAAGCCGCTCTGGCGAGAGAGGCTCCTGTCGACGTGAGCCAGGACTACCCGCAGCAGCACCCATAGCAGCAGCACCTCCAGTACCTCCAGTAGCACCTGTGCCTCCAGCACCAGTACCTCCAGCACGGCCAACTCCAGGAACACCAGCACTAGTACCTCCAGGGCCCGTACCTCCAGTACCTTCAGCACCAGTAGCCTCTGTACCTCCAGCACCAGCAGCTCCAGTACCTCCAGCACCTCCAGCTCTAGCACGGCTAGCTCCACCACCAGGGCTGCCCCAACGGACAGCAGCAGGCGGTAGCACCTAGGGGGACAACACCTAGGGCAGCAGCAGGTGCCAGCACCTAGGGCGGCAGCAGCAGCACCTAGGGCGGCAGCAGCAGGCGGTAGCACCTAGGGTGGCTGCACCTAGGGCTTCAGCAGCAGGCGGCAACACCTAGGGCAGCATCAGGCAGTAGCTCCTAGGGCAGCAACACCTAGGGCGGCAGCAGCAGGCAGCACTTGCGCGCGGGCAGGGCAGGCGCGGGCAGCGCGAGCAGGGCAGGGCAGGTGCGCGTGCAAGGCAACAGCGCGGGGCAGGGCGCACGCGCGCGGGCAAGGCGCTTACGGGGCAGGGCACGGGTCGTTGGGCAGCAGGGCGCGCTGGGCGCTGGGCAGCAGGGCACGCTAGCGCACTGGGCAGCAGGGCGCGCTGGCGCGCTGGGCAGCAGGGCGCGCTTGCGCGCTGGGAAGCGGGGCGCGCTGGCGCGCTGGGCAGCGGGGCGCGCAGGCGCGCTGGGCAGCGGGGCGCGCAGGCGCGCTGGGCAGCGGGGCGCGCTGGCGCGCTGGGCAGCGGGGCGCGCTGCCGCGCTGGGCAGCGGGGCACGCAAGGCAGCGGGGCGCGCTGGCGCGCTGGGCAGCGGGGCGCACTGGCGCGCTGGGAAGCGGGGCGCGCTGGCGCGTTGGGCAGCAGGGCGCGCTGGCACGTTGGGCAGCGGGGCGCGCTGGCGCGTTGGGCAGCGGGGCGCGCTGGCGCGTTGGGCAGCGAGGCGCGCTGGCGCGTTGGGCAGCGGGGCGCGCTGGCGCGCTGGGCAGCGGGGCGCGCTGGCGGCTGGGCAGCGGGGCGCACTGGCGCGCTGGGCAGCGGGGCGCGCTGGCGCGCTGGGCAGCGGGGCGCGCTGGGCAGCAGGGCTCGCTGGCGCGCTGGGCAGCGGGGCGCGTTGGCGCGTTGGGCAGCGCGTACTGGCGCGCGGGCAGCGCACGGGCAACGTGCGGGCAGGGCAGGGCAGCAGCGCGACGACGTGCTGGGCAGGGCAGAAACGACGGGCCGGGCAGGAAAAAAAACTGACTGCCGGGCAGAGCGGAACGAATACGGTGGGCCCTAAAATCCGGTCATAACATGGACCTACTCTGAAACCATGTCAAGAAGGAAAAAATTGCATTGAGCAGGAAGATGAGTACAAGTATGAAACCCTAAAGGGTTGTACTCACTGGAGTATGCCCCACTAGAGCCTAGAGACATACAAACATAATTTGACAGTAGCGTCGCCAACATATGCTAAGCACAGCATGTCAAAACATATTGTTCTGTTCTTACTCTAGGTTGTGTAGGGTCACACCTTAGAGGGTATAACCCAACTCTCTCGACACTCTTGTACTCCCTCTCCCTTACCTAATGATCATTCCTCACCTAGCTAAGGATTCTAACATGGTATTAAGAGCACAATGCTCCTTAGGACCGAATTTTTAAAAGGGCCCACCACTACTATTTCGATCTACTGCCCGAGTCGCGCCCCTAGGAGAAACGCGAAATTCGAAACCGTGCTCTAGGCGAGACGGTTCCTTTTTCTGCCCTAGACGCGATTTTCCTTCCTAGTCACGTGCGACCCCCCCTGACCGCGCCCTAGCTGCCAGTACAGCCCGCGTAGGCCCGTCGCGAAGCCCGTACAGCCCGCGTAGGCCCGTCGCGAAGCCCGTACAGCCCGCGCCAGGCCGTCGCGAAGCCCGTACAGCCCACGTCAGGCCCGCACCCAGCTCGTAAAGCCCGCGCCAGGCCCGCACGCAGCCCTTACAGCCCGCGCCTGGCCCGCACGCGGCCCGTGTTACTGCTGCACTTGCTGCTGCTGCTGCTACTTGCTGCAGCTGCTCCTCCTTGCTACTGCTGCTACAGCTAGCGCTACTCACTGCTGCTGCTACTGACGCTACTCCTGTTACAGCTAGCGCTACTCACTGCTGCTGCTACTGAAGCTAGTGCTGCTACAGCTAGTGCTACTGCTGCTGCTGCTACTGCTGCAGCTCCTACTCCAGCACTTGCTACAGCTACTATTGACTGAAGCTACTCCAGCTACAGCTAGTGCTACTTCTGCAGCTCCTACTCCAGCACTTGCTACAGCTACTATTGACTGAAGCTACTCCATCTACAGCTAGTGCTACTGCTGCAGCTCCTACTCCAGCACTTGCTACAGCTACTATTGACTGAAGCTACTCCAGCTACAGCTAGTGCTACTGCTGCAGCTCCTACTCCTGCACTTGCTACAGCTGCTACTGACTGAAGCTACTTCTGCTACAGCTAGTGCTACTGCTGCAGCTCCTACTCCAGCACTTACTGCAGCTGCTCCTGACTGAAGCTACTGCTGCTACAGCTAGTGCTACTGCTGCAGCTCCTACTACTGCACTTGCTACAGCTAGTGCTACGGCTGCTCTGCCACTGTGTCCGAGCCGCGCCGCCCAGCCCGAGCTGTCACTGCTGCTGCTACTGCAACTACTACTGCTACAGCTAGTGCTACTCGGTCTACTGCTGCTGCTGCTGCTGCTGCTCGGTCTGCTGCTGCTGCCCGAGCCGCCCTGCTACTGCTGCTACTGGAGGGAGTACTGCTAGGAGTGGTGGAGGTACGGCCTCCCACCCCCACCGAACCGCCCTGCTGCTGTTACTACTGCTGCTGCTGCTACTTGTGCTACTGGGAGTGGAGGAGGTGCTGCTGGGAGTGTAGGAGGTGCTGCTGGCGCTGTAGGAGCTGGAGGTGCTGGACCTAATCCTGACAGTCACTGTCTGTCATGGCCACTTCCGCGGCAGTCGCTGCGGCCAGGGGTGGACAGCAGCGGGCACTGCTTCTCCCGGACGACCCCACCCCTCGGCAGCTTCGTGAGTGGGTTATTTAGCGAGGTCGTCCTGGTGGTGGAGGTTATCGTTCTGTTAAGACCGCTGCTCTTGGTGTTAGTGAGTCTGTTGCCCCTCCAGGTATTAGTCAGTCTGCTGCCACTCCAGGTGTTAGTGAGTCTGCTGCCACTCCAGGTGCTAGTGAGTCTGCTGCAGCTCTAGGTGCCCGTGAGTCTACCGACGCTCTAGTTGCTAGTGCGTCTACTACCACAGGTCCTGCCTCAGCTGAGGTCTTGCACACTTTCACGCTTGACTCCGGCGCGTCACGTTGCTTCTTCCGTGATTGCACCACAGTCACACCACTCACAGCACCTGTCCCAGTCTCACTGGCTGACCCCTCTGGGGGCCCAGTGGTTGCGAGAGCCTCCACGGTTCTCCCTTGTCCAGCAGTCCCCTCCGGCTCTTTGTCAGGTCTCCACCTCCCCACGTTCTCGACGAACTTGGTGAGCAACGCTGCCATTCAGGATGTCTGGGTTGATACCTTTATTCCTGGAGGGCAGCGTGTGGCGATCTGTACGTGCTCCCGGACTGGCCGTCACCTGGCTACGTTCACTCGACAGCCTGGGTCTAGTCTGTACACACTGACCACTGCGTCTGCACAGGTGGCTGAGTCAGGTCAGGTAGCTACGTCGAGTCGAGCGTCTGCGTCAGGACAGTTAGCTGCGTCTTGCTCGTGCCGAGTACTCACGCACGAGACTCAGCGCTGGCACCACCGTCTTGGTCACCCCTCCCTGCAGCGTCTGCGCCGCATGCACTCCCGGCTCCTGGTCACTGGCCTCCCTGAGACCCTGCCCCCCCTCTCGCGCTCACTTGCGCCGCCGTGCCTTCCTTGCGTCGAGGGGCGGCAGCGCGCCGCTCCTCACTCCTCCGAGTTTCCTCCGACCACTGCTCCTCTGCAGACTCTCCACATGGACGTGTGGGGCCCGGCCCCCGTCGGTGGAACGGACCAGGAGCGCTACTTCCTGCTGGTGGTTGACGACTACACACGCTACACCACAGTCTTCCCCTTGCGGCGCAAGGCGGATGTCAGTGGTGTCTTGATCCCTTGGATCCGTGCTACTCGTCACCAGCTGCGCGAGCGGTTTCGGCGGGACTTTCCAGTCCTGCGTCTGCACTCTGACAGGGGTGGTGAGTTCTCCTCTGGCGTCCTTGAGACGTTCTGCCAGGATGAGGGCATCGCCCAGTCGTTCACGCTTCCGGCCTCTCCGCAGCAAAATGGGATCGCTGAGCATCGCATTGGCCTGATCATGGAGGTCGCTCGTACCTCCATGATCCATGCGGCTGCTCCCCATTTCCTGTGGCCGTTTGCGGTCCGATACGCCGCGCATCAGCTCAACCTCTGGCCCCGTGTTTCTGCTCCAGAGACCTCGCCCACACTCCGTTGGACGGGACAGCCTGGTGATGCGTCGTCGTTTCGGGTCTGGGGCGCGCTCTCCCTTGTTCGCGATACCAAAGCGAGCAAGCTCTCTCCTCGCACTCTCCGCTGTGTCTTCCTGGGCTTCCCCACCGACGCTTCACCCTGGCAATTTTACCACCCTGCCTCGCGTCGTGTTCTGTCCTCTCAGGATGTCACCTTTGACGAGTCGGTCTGTTACTACCGACTTCACCCGCACGCGTCCCACCCGGTCCCTCTCGCACCTCTCTTCCTGGTACCAGTCCCCCCCCCGGTAGACCCCCTTCCCCCACAGGGTCCTGCTCCCTCAGGTGTGTCCCAGGTAGACCCACCCCCCTTGGATGAGCCAGTTGAGATCTCTTCTGACTCCTCTGACTCACCTGAGGGGGGTGACGCCATCGCCGACGACACGGCGACCACTCGCCGCACTCCTCGCTTGGAGACCCCCCCGGGTTTCCCGCCACGGCCGTCTTCGCCGCCTCCGCAGCCTGCTGCTGTGGACTCTGGAGCTGAGACTACTGGAGCTGGGGCTGGGGGTGGTGAGTCCGGGGGTGCCCGCTCTCCTCGTCTGGCTACACCCCCCGGGTTCCCACCTCTGCCGTCTTCGCCGCCTCTGCAGCCTGCTGCTGTGGACACTGGAGCAGAGACTGAGGGTACTGAGCCTGGGGGTGCTGCGAGTGAGGGTACTGAGCCTGCGAGTGCTGAGACCGAGGGTCCTGCCTCTGGGGGTGCTACGAGTTCGGGTGCTGACTCTGGGGGTGCTGCGAGTCCTTCTGGTGTTGGTGTCGTCGGAGCTCCTACCGGAGGACCTGGAGCTACTGGTGCTGGAGGTACTGGAGGTACTGCTGGTGCTGGAGGTCCTGGAGGTGCTGCTGGTGCTGGAGGTCCTGGAGGTGCTGGAGGTACTGGAGGTGCTGCTGGTGCTGGAGGTCGGGGAGCTGCAGGTACTACTGGTCCTGGTGGAGCTGCTGGTGCTGGAGGTACTGGAGGTGCTGCTGGTGCTGGAGGTCGTGGAGCTGCTGGTGCTGGAGGTACTGGAGGTACTGCTGGTGCTGGAGGTCGTGGAGCTGCTGGAGCTGCTGGTGCTGGAGGAGCTGGAGCTGCTGGGGCTGGAGGTGCTGGAGGTGCTGGAGGTCCTGGTGGAGCTACTGGTGCTCTTCGCCACCTTCTCAGTCTTCAGCCAGGTGCTACTGGCTTCCCTGTGGCAGGTACTACTCCTCCGTTGCTGTGTCCACCGGCGGACCAGTCACAGCCGCCGCTGCTACCACACTCCCCACTGCCTGCTCCTGCTCCTTACACTGCGGTGTCAGAGTCCCTGACTGAGCATCGAGAGCCTGAGACTCGTGCTTCCACCCCTGAGCGTCGAGAGCCTGAGCCTAGAGCTGCTGTCCGTGCTCGTGTTCCTCGTGTTCGTCATCAGCGTGCTCCGGCTGTCCCCGGCACTCACGATATGACACTCCGTCCTTCCTCTGTTCCTCAGCGTGTTGTCCTACCGTTACCTCCTGCGTCCTCTTTGCCTGACGTTGCTGACCCTCCGTCTGACCTTGCTCGTGCGTCCAGTCCGACTGTTACTCGCCTTCTTGCTACGGTTGTGACGGACCCTACGTTCTCGTCTCCTGCTGCGTCTGCCCTAGTAGCTGAGCTCGTTGACTTTGCTGCTGTGTACCGCCTCGACTACCTTGCGAGTCTTGTCTCTGACCCTGTCCCTGCCTATCCTCCGTCCGTCGGGGGTGAGACTGCTCTTGGCTGCACTGCCCTTGGCTGTGACGTTCTTGAGGACAGACAGGAGGAGCTGGAGTGCCTTGCTGCCGCTTCACCCCATCACGCGACCATGCTGCTTGCCCCTGAGGGAGACCCGGATGCACTTGACATCCCCACCCCGCGCTCCTACAGGGAGGCGATTTCGGGTGAGTACTCCTCTCAGTGGCAGACAGCCATGGACGCAGAGATGGCTTCCTGGAAGTCCACAGGCACCTACGTCGACGAGTTTCCCCCACCTGGGGCGAACATCGTCAGTGGCATGTGGATTTTCAGGGTGAAGCGGCCGCCGGGTTCTCCGCCTGCCTTCAAGGCACGTTACGTTGCTCGAGGCTTCAGTCAGCGTGAGGGGGTCGACTTCTTTCAGACCTTCTCCCCCACCCCGAAGATGACCACTCTTCGGGTGTTGCTACACGTTGCAGCTCAGCGTGACTACGAGCTGCAGTCCCTCGAGTTCTCGACAGCTTTCTTGCAGGGTAGCCTTCACGAGGCCATCTGGTTGCGCCGTCCACAGGGCTTCACTGGGTCGTTTCCTGAGGGTACCCAGTGGAGCCTACGGCGACCAGTGTACGGCTTGCGTCAGGCGCCCCGCGAGTGGCACGACACACTGAGGACGACACTTGCGGCTCTTGGGTTTGCTCCTTCGACTGCTGACCCGTCGCTGTTTCTACGCACCGACACTACTCTGCCGCCGTTCTACATCCTCGTGTACGTCGACGACTTGGTTTTTGCTACTGCTGACACTGAGGCACTGGCCCTAGTGAAGGCGGAGCTGCAGGAGAGACACACCTGCACTGACCTGGGTGAGCTGCGGAGCTATCTTGGCTTGCAGATCACCCGGGAGAGACCACGGCGCACCATCACCCTGACTCAGTCACACATGGTGCACCAGGTCCTACAGCGCTTCCGCTTCACGTACTCCTCGCCACAGCCCACTCCTCTGGCTACCGGCCACTCGCTCTCAGCTCCACCTTCGGACGAGTCCGTAGAGCCGAGTGGTCCGTACCCAGAGCTTGTGGGCTGCCTCATGTACCTGATGACGTGCACACGACCTGACCTCGCGTACCCTCTCAGCCTTCTGGCTCGCTACGTGGCACCCGGCAGGCACCGAAAGGTGCACTTTAGGGTACTGCGTTACTTGTGCAGCACATCGGGCATGGGGCTCGTGCTTGGAGGACGGGGTTCGGTGGTCCTCACAGGACACTCTGACGCCTCTTGGGCCGACGACCAGGCGACTCAGCGTTCGTCACAGGGCTACACCTTCAGTCTTGGCGCTGGTTCTGTCTCGTGGAGGTCCACTCGTTCTTCTTCTGTGCTTGGTTCCAGTTGTGAGGCCGAGATCTACGCTGGGGCCATGGCTGCACAGGAGCTCCGCTGGCTGACCTACCTGCTGACCGACTTGGGGGAGCGGCCTCGTTCTCCTCCAGTTGTGTACGTCGACAACAAGGCAATGCTTGCCTTGTGTCGCGAGCAGAGACTGGAGCACAGAACGAAGCACATTGCTTTGCGCTACTTCCTTGCGCGTGAGCTGCAGCAGCGTGGTCAGCTGCGCCTTGCTTACGTGGCCTCTCGGGCCAACACTGCTGATGTCTTCACCAAGGCCCTTGGGGCTGGTGATCATCAGCGTTTCTGCACTGCTCTTGGGCTTGTGCCCACTCTGCCTCACCTGCTGGTTGCTTGACTTGCTCTTGTTGTACACTGCTATATATATCTTTATACCTGCATGTTTACTCTTGCTAGGTTGTGATCGGTGTACTGCCTTGCTATTATAAATCTGCATGTGAACTGGCCTTGTGGCCGCCTGCTTGTGCTCAGATTGTGTGGTGTCCTTGAGATCCACCCTGGGCTTTGCCTTGCTTGTTCTCTTGCTTGACTGGTCTTGTGACCACTGTTAGGTTTGGCTATCCCCTACTTCACCTATGGGGGTGTGTCAAAACATATTGTTCTGTTCTTACTCTAGGTTGTGTAGGGTCACACCTTAGAGGGTATAACCCAACTCTCTCGACACTCTTGTACTCCCTCTCCCTTACCTAATGATCATTCCTCACCTAGCTAAGGATTCTAACACAGCACCCCATGTATCAACAGATTTGTAACCCAGTGCAGTTGTTCGTTGATATCCGGGTTCGTAAGGGCCACATTTTCTAGGGTTTCAAATGTTGTGCACGATGGTCCTGCCACAACCCCGCTAGGGCAGCTGACAAGTGTCTGCTTGAAGTCCTCAAAGGCGATCGCGGGTGCCGACGATGATGGAAATTCTAGTAACTAATTCGGCAACGAGATTCTCTGTTGTGGGGTGCTTCGCCTCAAGAACGACGAAACAATCACCACTTTACCTCAATTATGGGGAAAACCTTACAGTGCCCATCAGGCCGAACAGTTCGCTGGGATATTGCAAGATGCACGAACCCGTGCAGAAGAAGCAATATAAGAAGGCAACTATTATCGCTAAACGCAACGCCGACACGTACCAGTCAAGAGACTTCGTACTGCTCAACACTCAGAACCGCCTGTTTGGCCAAAACTTCGACCTTACTACCGCGGCCTATTCAAGATCAGCCACATGATAACACATGTCATTGCTCACCTCATAATGCCTGCCAACTGGTACATCAGCCCATCGTTCCACGTCGGCCTTTTCCGACCCTACATTCCGACCACAAGCGATCTTCCACGGTAGTGGCCGCCGTCCATGGCTCGCCCCGCATCTAAGCTGGTAATTGATGTCAAGAAAATCCTCAAATCCTCAACCACATGATTCGTAACCCACATGGATTTGATGGATCCGGTTCCTTGTTCGCTGGGTAATAATGAGAGACACCCTGTCCTCCAAAAAAATTCGAGGAGACGTGGATTTCACCGAGATTTCACTGATTTCGGTGAGATGTGCATGCACTAAATATTAGCATGTTAATTCATACCTTTTGTTGGTATTCTTTTCTTCTTTTCTACTTTGCAGAGTAACGAGATTCGGGTGTTGGGTTCAGTGCTGGTATGGCACCCCCTTGGCGGCCGCCCAGTTTCTCTAGGGCTTTCCGCAGGAAGGCAGCGAAGTGGGGGTTCGCGTCGCGCGTGTCCCGCTGTGCGGCGTTGGGGGTACCGGCTCGCTCGAACACGCGGAATCTCGGATGTACCGAGGGAGGAATATGGACGGTTGGGGTAGAGGGAGGGAGACAGGAGAGATAGATGCAGTAAGAAAGCAGCACTGCTCCCTGGATCTCTGGCGGAGCAGAGCAGAGTGCACCTGCACCTTGTACACGTACTTACCATGAGCTCGACACAGTCACGCCACCCTGCAGCAATTCACATTTACGAGGCTCGCGGTTGCAAGGTGGAGCTTTGTTTGCGGCACAGCACAGTTGGCACCAGCAGCAGAGAGGGAAAGGAATACCCTAGCTGCGGCGCGGCACCAATCATAGATTCTCCTGAAGATTCCTCGAGTAAAGGTATACCTGTACCGGTAAAGTACTAGTGACGGTACCCCCTGACGCTGTAATGCGTTGTACTGCATCCCCTGTGTGCAATGATCCGAACCCGCGTGCAGAACCACGGGCAGCGGAACCAGAGAAGATGCTTCTGCAGAACCACGGGCAGGGTAATTAGTAGTACGACGGATTAGTGTACTGTACTAGAAGTAGTTTACTGTAGTGGTCACTGTACTGCTGTTTGTCCTGTAGTACCAAGGCGTTGGTCGGTGACGCCCCTGGTCTCACCCGCCGCAACGAACAAAGCTAGCGAATCACCTGAAGATCGGTGCGGTACGAGGTCTTCCGCTGCCATGGCGCGACGCGACTCTCCGTCCCCTCATTGTAAGAGGAGCACCGTCCTAGTGCTAGTTTCCCTTCCGTGACGACGTGTAGTTGCTGCTCATGATGAATCGGAAATCGTGAGGAAGCGTGGTAGTAGCGGCTAATGAATAATGATCAAGCATGATTCGTGACGAGCATCATGTATTGTTCGCATCGCTTTCCGCGCGAATCAGTCACAGCAGCTCCCGTTTTTTCAGCCAGATTGTGTGCTGTCTAGTTTAGACTGACGTTCTCCTTAAAAGGCTTCTGACGGAAAGACATCAAGCCGGTTCAGTATCTTGAGTCAACTCTTAGTCGATTTTTGAGTCAGACTCAAAAAGGCACCTGACAGTCAGACAGCGACTCGGAGTCGGTTCAATCGACGGGCCAGACGACGAGGTCGTGGATTAATCTCAATATGAGCATCCATAGTGCCCTCCTGATGGCACATCACAAAACGTGCGTGTGATGTTGGCTGCATGAGCATAACATTCGGTTTTGAGAGATAAAAAAGATAATCTATGAGGCCCCAGAACACTTCACGCATCATTCCCCACTTTCCCCCCCAACCCCAAACCCCCACCCCTTACGTTATAAAGTGGCCACTGTCTGTCCCTCACACTTTTCTGCTACTTGATCTGTCCCACTTTCCTGCTACTAACCTGTCCCTCCCTCACACTTCTCTGCTACTACTCTGTGTCAGGTCGCGGGGCTCTCCTCCATCCCTCAGGGCATCACCAACACCTGTTGCTCTCAACAAGTCACCACCTGGCATCGCTGCTTCATCATCAGCACCATCATCGTTATCATCATCTTCAGTATCATTCGACTCATTGCTGCTCTATCATGGAGCCGCACCCCAAGCGTCTGGCGCGGCGGCGGCTGCGACGACGAGCAACCATTCCCATTCCCAAGCTTCAGCCCACGGCTCCCGCCGCCACTCCCTCTTCCGTCGCCGAAGCCTCACGCCCCCGCGCCGCGCCTCTGCCGCGCTGCTGCTTCCGCTGCTGGCCTCTGGCCGTTTCCTCTGCGACAAACGCCTGCTGCTTGCTCTGCTTGCTCTGCTCGCGACGGGTCTCGTCGCGTTACTCGGCGGTTTCGCGGGGCTTCGCAGGCCAGTTCCGATTGGGAGCTCGCAGTACCACCACGATCGGTGGTTCCGATTGGGATCTTCCTCCGAGGAGTCATGCGCGGCGGTGCTTTCTGGGCTATTCCAATACGACGTTGTGATTATAACAGAGGTGCGCTCGCTCGCGCCCAACGACTCTCGTTGTTGTCTCCTCGCGTATATCTTCTCGCAAGCAAAGCTTGATGAATCGGCATGCCTTCTGTCCATCGTCGCATCGCATCGCTCCGCATGTTCATCTGGCTCACGCCATGATACCCTCTGGTATCTTTTGACGCGCCTCAAACGTCCTCACCTCCTCTCCGCTCCGCATGTTCGTATTGCTTGCTCACGCCATCATACCTTCTGGTGTCATTGATTGACCTTACCTCACATCTCCCACTCTCGCGCTCTCAACCCCCATTCCTCCCGCACTCCTGTTCCCCAACCCGCGGTTGTGTTCCACCCTGCCCCCATTCCCACCACCAGGGCAGCACAGCAGCGCGCCTGGTGTCGCTGGCGGGGGTGCGAGGCACAGCCTTGGCGGCAGGGCTGTCTGTGAAGGCGCTGTGGGTGCTTGACGCCAGCTTCATGCTAGACGCCCGCCACGTGCACGCTGCCTCCTCCTTCTCTTCGCTCTTCGCTCTGCATTATGACCAAAGGTACCCTGTACACATGCACATGCACATGCATGCACATGCACATGCACATGCACATGCACATGCACAGGCATGCACATGCACATGCAGATGCACAGGCATGCACATGCACATGCACAGGCATGCACATGCACATGCAGATGCACAGGCATTCACATGCACACGCACATGCATAAGCACATGCATAAGCACATGCACATGCACATGCACATGCACATGGACACACACGCACAGTACACGCACAGTACACGCACATGCATACGCACATGCTCCATGGTTAGTGCTCAAAAGGCCAGATCCCTCATCTTTTCATGCTTGCTGATTCTGGAGGTCCTAAATCCTCCCTGCTGCTGCTGCTGCTGCTGCCGCCGCTGCTACCGCCGCCGTTACCGCTGCTGCTGCGCTCTTGTTGTATGTTTGCTGCGGCCCTGTTCTCACCCTTGCCAGATTCTCTGTGGACGATGTGACAACAGCATGTGTGGCCGACCTGCTGGAACACAACTTTTGAGGCGCCTCAAAAGTCGTCATCTGCGCCCCTAATCGCACCAACCTTGCCAGGTTTTCTGTGGACGATGTGACAACAGCATGTGTGGCCGACCTGCTGGAACAGGCGCAGCAGGAACTCACGGTTTCGTACAGAGAGGTGGGTGGGTTACCTTTTTTCCTGAGCAGGAAAATGGTATCTGCCCCTTCATACAGGAAATTGAGGAGACTGTGGTTTGTCCTTGCAAACAGAGCAGTGATGGGCCACTTGATTGATACAAAAGATGATTTTTGCGGCGCCGAAAAAGTCGTCGCAGTTCACGCGGATTTTGAGGCGCCTCAGAAATTGAGGAGACTGTGGTTTGTCCTTGCAAACACAATAGTGATGTGCCACTTGATACAAAGAGGTGAGTTGTGTAATCAGTGTGTGACAGCATCCCCCCTACTTTCCCCTGGCCACTCATTCCATCCTACCCCTTTCCACCACCACTTGTAGCTCATTTCAACCTATCTACCTATATGTGTGCCCCAAGTTTCGGGTTTAGGGTTTACAACCCGAACCAACTGCGTGCGCCCCTCCGCTTCCCGCTTCCTCGCAACAACACAGGTGTGCGTCGGCGAGTGCAGCAGCAGCGCACGCCAAGCCGCAGGTTGCGGTGTTGCGAGCGGGAGCAGAAATTGGAGCGGGCAGGGGAGCGGGAGCGGGAACAGGAGCGAGGAGGGGAATGGGAACGGCAACGGCATGTTCGTGCGAATGCTGCTGTCTGAACATGCGCGGGCATCACTAGGAGGGGTATGTGACGTGTGGTGTGTGCGGCAGGGAGGGGTGTGTGGTGTGTGGGGCAGGGAGAGAGAGGAAGTATGAGTGCAGCTGTGTCCTTCCTTGTCGCTCCCTCCAACACTCCTCCAACCCAACCTCACACACTTGTCCTTGAAATTGAAGTGTATTTTTTCTAATGTCTCACCTTCCCTCCCCCTTCTCCCCCTCGCTCCCCTCCCCCCCCCCCCCCCAACACCTTCCCCACCCCCCCTGTCCCCTCTCCCCTGCTCCCCCTCCCGCCCTCGCAAACCCATCTTGTTAACATTTTATTTCTAAAAGTTCCTCACTTCTTCCGCTCCCCACCTCTCCTCCCACCGCAGGCCCACCTCTGCTGGTCCGCTGCTGAGCTGGCTTCCAGCCTGCAGGCGCTGCGTCCAACTCAGCGCATCCTCCGCCAGCTGGCAGCAGAGGACCTGCCACGTGTGCAGCAATCCACAGCAGTGTTCCTAGAGGTGGGCAGATGTGTATCCCGTAGGAAGTACCTCCCTCTTAGCTAAAAGTGTTGCTAATATTGGCACCAGAGCTTGCTGTGGTTCGAACCCTTCTATTCCTCTCTGTATCCTGTAGGAAGGAAGTACCTCCCGCCTTCCTCGCCTTTACCTTTAGAATCACCCACTTCAACCGTGAAAGCCTTTCGCTATTATCACTCGGTCGCTGCAGTCATTCAGCTCAGTGGGTATCCTTCGCTGTCGTCACTCAGACTGATGCACCACTCTGCCACATGGGCTTTAAGCAGCCTAGTGTTTTTTAGAATTTTCAAAAACACTATGCAACTTCAGCAGCCTCACCTTTCCTGCCTGCCTATCCCCCTCCCAACCACCCCCCCCCCCCCCCCCTTCTCTCCCCCCATCTCCCCATCTCCCCCCCCCTCCCTCCCTTCCCTCATCAGAACACACCTCTAGACTCCTGCCCTGGCTGCCCTGCCAACCTCTCGCTCCTCATCCCCCCCTCCTGCTCCAACTGCCACACCCTCCCCTTCTCCCATTCCCTCTCCTCCCCACTTCCCCCATCAGGATACCCCTCTGGACTCCTGCCCCGGCTGCCCCGCCAACCTCTCCCTCCTCGTCCCCCCCTCCTGCACCAACTGCCACACGCTCCCCTTCTCCCACTCCCTCTCCTCCTGCGCCGCCCGCCGCATCGCCTACGCCGCCCTGCGCCGCCTGGACCGCGACTTCACTGTGGCTGCTACAGTGCCGTCTGCCGCCCAGGCTGTGGCCGGCATGTTCCACGAGTCACGGGCACCGCTGGTGCTGCAGGCAACGCGGAAGAGGGGGGAGTTGGGGTGCGGAGCAGGGGCATGGTGGGGGGGATGGGCGGGGGGGAGTGTCTGGGGAGAGGGTGGGGGCGCGGGGGGCATCTGGGGAGGGATTGGGAGGGGAAGAGGGGGGAAGAAGTGGGGGAGGAGGAGTGGGTGGTGGAGCGGTGTGCTAGGGGCGGGGCAATGGGGGAGGAGCGACTTAAGGAGTGGCGGAATGGAGAGTTGGTGGGGGTGGAAGTGGGTGGTTGGAGGACGAGGAAGAAGGGAGCTGTGTGCTCAACTGGAGGTATGTGCCTTCTCAACTGGTGAAACTGTGGTGGGATGGATGGGTGTGACACGGATGGAGTTCTATTAGAAATCTACCCAAAGGTCAATCGCAATTCAATGAGCGAATGCACCCCTTCAACACCCCACCCCACCTCACCCCACCCCATCCCGCCCCGCCCCACACCAACCCCTCAGATCGTGGAGTTTCTCGCTCTGGCCCACGCGCCCTCGCTCGTCTTTGCCCTCCACGATTCCCCCGAGGCCCGCCTGCTCACGGCCTTGGCTGCTGCTGCCAGGGGTCCCCTCGGCCTCCCCCCTGCTGCGGTGGAGCCTGCTGTCTGCCCCTCGCCCATGCTGCCGCCCCTGGCCTCCCTGCGGTTTGCACAGCAGATGATCATGGACGGTGAGAGATGGACGGTGAGAGATGGACGGTGAGAGATGGATGGTGAGAGATGGACGGTGAGAGATGGACGGTGAGAGATGGACGGTGAGAGATGGACGGTGAGAGATGGACGGTGAGAGATGGACGGTGAGAGATGGACGGTGCGGTGAGAGATGGACGGTGAGAGATGGGCGGTGAGAGATGGGCGGTGAGAGATGGGCGGTGAGAGATGGGCAGTGAGAGATGGACGGTGAGAGATGGGCGGTGAGAGATGGACGGTGAGAGATGGACGGTAAGAGATGGACGGTAAGAGATGCACGGTGGGAGATGGACGGTGGGAGATGCACGGTGGGACCTTTGAAACGTTTCTTATGTCCCTGTGGTTTCCCATGTTGTTCCCAAGTATTGAAATCTCACAAAAGTTGTGATTCTCATGGAACGTTCAGTCCAACGTATCTTTGTCCCCAGATCCCAATGCTCTTCCTTTGAAAGCGGTTCAAAAGCATGTATTTCACGTGGATATGACTTTCCATTCAGAGCTGCTGGATAAGGCTAGAACACACGAACTTTCCCATTCCCTCCCGTTTCAACCCCCATCCCCCTACCCCTCCCCGCCATTATCCCGCCATCCTCACCCCCCCTGGCAGAGAAGCTCGGGGTGATGTTCTGTCAGATTCAGAAGGTGGCGTCAACGAGCTGGAAGATGTGGATGCGCAGCGAGCGGGGCTTGCAGCACATCGCCTCCTACTTCCACCCCTCCCTCACAGCCGCCTGCCTTCCCCTCTCCCCCGTTCCCCTTCCCCCCACCCCACCCCCACTTCCCCGCATCCCCGCCTCCCCTCATCCCCCCATGTCTCCTGCCCCCCCCCCCCCCCCCCGTGGCAGAAAAACTCGGGGTGATGTACTGCCAGATTCAGAAAGTGGCGTCAACGAGCTGGAAGATGTGGATGCGCAGCGAGCGGGGCTTTAAGCACATCACATCCTACTTCCACACGCACCACGCGGGCGTGAACGGGCTCACGCTCATGGGGCGAGAGATGGGCGAGGACGACGTGATGTTCCACATGACGCGGCGCGACCTGTTGAAGGTGGCGTTTGTGCGCCACCCGCTGCCGCGCCTGCTGTCGGCGCACGGGGACAAGCTGGCTAATGGCGGGGAGAGCCGCAACGTCAGCATGTGGAACGAGGTGGGTTGCTGCTGTGCTGCTTGTGTGGGTTGCTGCGCTGCTGGTAAGGGGGGATAGGCGTGAACGGGCTGATGCTCAATTGGCGCGAGATGGGCGAGGACGATGTGATGTTCCACATGACGCGGCGCGACCTGCTGAAGGTGGTGTTTGTGCGCCACCCGCTGCCGCGCCTGCTGTCCGCGCACGGGGACAAGCTGGCTAACGGCGGGGAGAGCCGCAACGTCAGCCTGTGGAACGAGGTGGGTTGATGTGATGTCTATGATTTTTTAAACTCGCTCACATGGTGAAGGTGGTGTTTGTACACCACCCGCTGCCACGGTTGCTGTCCGCGCACGGGGATAAGCTGGCTAATGGCGGGGAGAGTCGCAACGTCAGCATGTGGAATGAGGTGGGTTTCTGGGTTGCCGCTTTGCTTGAACGGGTTGCTGCGCTGGTTAGATCGGGTGGCTTACGGTGCTGCTGGTGAGGGGAATCGAGATGAGGTGCCATGTCAGCATGTGGAACGAGGTGGGTTGCTGCTGTACGGGTTGCTGCGCTGGAGGTGTAGGGGATGGAGAGGAGGGGAGGGGGAGGTGCCCCGTCGGTACGCATTCTGATATTGCATCGGATGCTTGTCCGAATCTCTTAGTTCAAGCCAATGCATGAGACAAGCTGGTTTTGGGAAATTTCAAGAACCAATCTGTCCAATCTGTGTTTGAACCAATGCATGATTGTCCAGTGTGTGTGACCGCGTCGAAAGACCGCCTGCGTACGCCTTGACGCCTCTCTCCTTGTGATTACCGTGCCGTGCAGCTGTTGTTGGGCCATGACCGCTTGAAGCGTCACGGGTTCGCGGTGAACAGCACTGTGAGCTTCAAAAATTCGGCTCGCTTGGTGGCAGAGATTCTCCGAGAAACGGGCGGTAATGGGGATAAACATATTGCCACACAGGTAAGAAAGCAGACTTAGCGTACGTGACCGCATGTGACTGTACTGGACCGCATGGGACCATATGGGACCTATAGCTTTCATCATCTATCATGAAGCCTACTGTCAGACCAGAGTCGCTTTTGAAAAGTAAGAACAGACTTGAAGCTACTGTCCAGTGCAACATGTAATATTTTAACGCTGCTGCTTTGTTGGTATCAAATCTCTACCATTGAGTCTGCAGCTGGGATGTGGCTTTGCTGGCTAAGGGACGGTACACGTTCTTGTGATAATTCCTCGGTTGGTTAGGCCACTTTTCTTCTCATTCTTTCTTTTTTCTTTTCTTCAAATTTGTTATCCTTCCTTTACATAATGGTGTGATTTCCCTTTCCATGTGTCCCCTGTCGCTTGTTTCAATCTGCGCGCAGACACAGCTGTGCGGACTGGACATAATCAAATACGACATTGCTGGCAAATATGAAACCCTGCAAGAGGATATGCTGCGGGTGGTGACGCGGCTGAACCGGTCGACGGAAAACGCAATGAAGATCTTCAAGCTGGGTTCGAAGTTCCACAAGACAAGGGCGGAGCAGCGCATGCGTGCGGCGTATGATCAGGTATGCAGCTTCGCTGTTCATCTCTTAGCAGTGAGTTGGTACAGTGCGTACATGCTTTTCCCTTCCTTCTGGATCATCTGAAGTAGTAGCAAACATGTTTGGTAACTCTTGCCTTTGTGCCCACTGATGGTCTTTTGCTGTCCCTTTAATGCTCCCCCTCACTGTCATGTCATGTCTCAGGACACTATCAAGATTGTGGAGTCAGCATATGCTGCTGATTTTGATATTGCATTGAATAATATTAGCTATAGTGTTCCTGATGTTCTCCAAGATATTGTAGGAGTAGCTGATGCTTTTGCGGAAGTAAATGTACGAGATGTCATTTGAGTTGAGGGTGATTGATAGTCATCAATTTATGGTATCAATGCTTGTGTACACTCTTTAACAACACAGTGAGGGGGCTTATGAATATGTCGGTGAGATGAACGAAGACACAGGAAGTGCAATACACACTATTTAGCTCACACATGGCACACACACACCCTGGCACTCACTCGTGCATGCATGCACTTACCCCAAGGAAAAAGCTTCAACTTTATGTTTTTTAGTATGCAATGGATGCAACGGGGTAGTAAGTGTATTGTGATGTCCCAGGGCCTGAAGGCCCGAAGCCAAGGAAACCTATCATTCTTCACAGGGTCAAAGACGATATGATTGTTTCACAAAAGGGTTGAATGCGATTTGATTGATATCCTGGTGTTCCTTGAATGCAGTTAGTAAGCGGATTGAGTGATGCTACTTGAATCCTAAAGCTGGGCAATTATGGAAGCTCCATCAAAAGCCTAACCTTACTAGTTCCGAGAATAAAGACGTCCATAGCATATCTCCCCGATGATGCGCATTTGATTTCTGCAAAGCCCCCGCCGCCCTACCGTGTATGTCGTTCCGCATATGCGCCATCTAAAGCCCGTCTATCTAGGTTACAGACGTTGACGTTCAGCTGGCGAGTTCTCCGGCGTTGGCGTCAACCTGAAAGATAATGGGAATCAGGAGCAGAGGACCGTTGCCAGTAGGTCGTCACCACGAATTGTGAACTTTCGCCATCATGGCTCATAGGTTATCGTCTTCGACATTTCCGTAATTTGACTAGGTCGCAGCCGCGTTGGTCGCAGCTACGTTGGTCGCAGCTACGTTGGTCGCAGCCGCGTGAGGTCGCGGACTGGGCCGGGCCGCATCTTGATTTATAGAACGGCCTAATTCCCAGTCTGACTCAGCCGCGTGTCAGTCTGACTCAGCCACCCTTCAGTGTGACTCAGCGACGACTCTGTCCGACTCAGACACCCCTCAATCTGACTCATTCACATCTCTCTCCACGTCACATGACAGCGGCTAGGGTTCCCTCCAATTTCTCCTATGTACTCGGCAACACCAGGGTCGGGCCTACCGGTTACAGGGGCCGTTGGCGGGAGAACAGGGACAGGATTACCCGTTACAGGGTTACCAGGCGGAGTTACTGGGGGCAGCGGCACTGGAAGCAGCAGCACCACCAGCACCAGCAGCGGCATCACCGGAGGTAGCGCCGCGTTTGCCGCTCCCTCCTCGTCCCTGCACCTCTCCCCGCCTTTCCCGCGCCTTGCTGCCTCTGCGGCCGTCGCCAGCACTACCATCAGCATCACCACTGGCACCGGCGGCGGCGGCGGCGGCGCGACCAGCTCTTCTTCAGCAGTCGAGGACCAAGGCGGCGGAACCGCGACAGTTGCGTCGGGTTTCTCCCCGCATGTCTTTAACATCCCGTCGGGCGGCGCGGCGGTGGGCGGAGGGACGTCCACGTGGCTGCAGGCCGACCATCCACATCACCACCAGGTGCTGATCCCGTCCGCGGCGCACAAGCGCGCCACGTTCGTCTCGTCCGAAGGCGCGCAGCTCCCGGGCGGAATAAGCGGCGGAAGTGGCGGCGGGATAGGCGGCGCGAGAGCCGGAATAGGCGGATTGAATATAGGCGGGGTGAATCTAGGGCCCCCCGTTTCGTCGCCCACCCCGGAAGTAATCACAATCACGGTCCCGCCCGCATGGGACGATCACCCCGCTACAGCGTCCTCTTCCGGGATTGGTCGGCCAGGGCAGCAAACCCTAGAACGCGAGCAGCCAATCCCAGCGCAGAGCTCGCGACCGTTACCTGAAGGGCGGGCGAAGGAACCCAAAGAGAAAGACGAGAAGGCGGAGGAGGATTGGCGGAGAGGGCGAGTGAAGATCCCACCACACGATTACAGCCACGTGTCAGCAGCGTCCCAGGGGCTGTACGCGTTTGTAGAGGGACTCGGTAAGCTACCGGGACGAGCTATACATGCTATAGAGACGACGTTAGGGTTTCAGTTTTGGGGGGCTAGAAGAGGAGGCAGCAAAGGGGGAGGAGCGTCAGGTTCCAAGAGACCAGGATTTCGACGAATTGGCTCCATCCCCAAATCCCCAACAATAACGAAAAACATAGGCAGCTTGACATCCCTAGCAGAAGCAGCCGCGTTATCGTCGCTCCCGGACCCCTCTATAACGAGTACACCACCATCATCAGCAACGGCAGCAGCTGCAGCAGCAGCTACACACTCAATCTCAACCTTCTGGGAGAACCACCATAGAGTGGACATTCAAACCCTAAGCGCCATGCTCTTTTTCGCCCTCGTCTTGATCCTCTGGCACCTGCGGGGCTTCAGATTCCTCTCAGTCTTCTACTGGTTTCCGCCTGACGAGGAGGATTACGAAACCCCCCCCGGGACCACCTGGGTGGAGCTGGTAGCTCTCTCTATCCTACTCCTCGGCGCTGCTGCTGCTCTGCGCTCCGCCTTCCCCCGTTTCTTTGATCGCCTGGCGCTGCTGCTGCACACCGCGTTCCCCCGCTCGCGGCTGTTGGTTAAGCGGCTGCAGAGAGTGAAACGGGTGGTGGTGAGGGCCGTGGCGGACGGTACTGGGTTTGGCAGGTTGGGAATCGGGTCTGGGCTGGGCCGAGGGGGCGGGGGAGGGGGAGGCGGAGGCGGAGGGGGGAGTATCCTCCCTTCCTGGGCGCATTACTTGCCGTTTGGGGGGCTGGGTGGGGGAGGGGGAGGGGGAGGGGCAGCAGCGGCGGCGGCGGCAGCAGCCGGAGCAGGAATGGGGTATGCGTCTGGCCCTCGGCCGTTCAGGCTAAGAGGGACAGGAGGAACAGGGAACTACTCTGCTCTGGATAAGAAGTTTGCGTCTAGTGGGGGCGGAAGCTGGGAATATCTAGGGTACAATCGTAGTGGCAGGGGGGGAGGGAGAGGGATCAGTAATAATGGTAATGGTGGTGGTGGTGGTGATGATGGTGGTGGTGGCACTGGTGCTGCCGGTGAGAGGGAGAGAGATAGGGAGAGGGACCGGGAGGGTGGTTCGGATAGCGGGGGAGGAGAGGGGTCTTCCACAGCAGCTGCCGGACCTGCCGGTGCGGCGGGTCTTTCGTCTCGTAGCGCCTCCCGAGCGGCATCTGGGTGCGGGATCCACGTGTATGCCAACGGGGACCGGTACGAAGGAGAATTTTACCAGGGCAGATGCTCGGGCAGCGGAGTGTACATTTTTTCGGGCAGCGGGCGGTATGAAGGCGACTGGGTGGACGGAAAATACGATGGGTATGGGATTGAGACTTGGTCGCGGGGGAGTCGGTATCGCGGGCAGTACAGGAAGGGGCTGAGGGAGGGGTATGGGGTGTATAGGTTTTATACCGGGGATG